>CM069446.1:46181800-46376572 GCA_035610835.1 Ophiura sarsii
GTAGATCACACACCCTGTGTAGAGGAGTGGAGAAAATTCTCTACAAAAAGCACTCACAGGACCAGTGGAAGTATCGTGTCAAGTGGTTGTCTTTCCCTGCTAGTTCCAATTCATGGGTCACATATAGTGACCTTAGCCCAGTTTTGCAACGGTTGGTTACCGATACACATGACACTATTCCCACAAACAAGTACAAGAAATACCAGAAGTAAATGGTGTTAATTTAAAATAGGCCTCTTGTAGTATTTAAGATCCTCAATACACAGGTGTTTGGTGTTTTGAAATTTGGGACACAGGTTATGGTACATGTATGACCAATTATGTCAAAGACTATTTGTAAGATTATCGTATACTCATGTGCAAGTTAGCTTTCTGTGATAAGACCAGGAGACTATACACGTTTAATTTCTTGCATTAATAGGTACCACAGAGTAATTTGCCTGACCATTTCCATCTCTTCAATTCATAAAAATTAGTGCTTGTGTCAACAACAACAACAACAAAAACCTGTGCTGTGGGCCTAGTATAGCACAACAGTTGATTATTATGCCTGGTTGTATAAAGTAATTTAGCATTGATGACTGAGGAGCCAATGTACAAAAACCCTGACAATCCTTGGAATGTATTTGTGTATATTATTGTATACTCATGTCAAAAGATCACATTAATCCAATTTTATGATTTATATGATGGTTAATTTTGCCAAGAAAAGTCAGGCAGTCACAAAATATTACTTAATTGTTGAAAATATTTGTTTTGCATGGAAAGCACCATGGTAATTTTGTTTTTGGTATAAGACATGTATACCAATGTTTCAAAGTGTTTTCAAAAGGTGACTATAGGCCTGTAAAATGATCCACACACTTTTGATATGTGCGTTGTAAATAATATTATGTTTGTACAGGTTTTAAAGGAGTATATTTATTCATGGAACTTGAAGCCATTCTCATTGGTATCCATTTTTGATCAGTATAAATGCATGATATTTTTATAGTGGATTCACAGGACAATATTTGTACAAACAGAAGGTGCCTGAAATATCAGTTAGTGACTTTTCCACATAGAAATAGAGTTTTATGATAGAGTTGTGCATGCACATTTAGTACTTGCCACCAGGTGTGGTGATGTTTATGTTTTCATTTATTTTTTAAGACATTCTGGTTGATGCATGTATTCTCCTATACAGTAATAGGGAGCATGTAACAAGTTAATCATAACTAGTGTCTGTAATGTAGCTTTATGTTAATTGTCACTTTAGTATCAGGTGTTTTCTTTCAAAAGCAGGTAGCCTGATGTGTTTGATAAGAAAATGCAAAGTTTGTGTCAGAAATTGAAGTCTTATGCGCATAAATTGGTATATATATTTTTTTCAGTTTGGGAAATGTAATTGTTCAACTGTGAAAAGACAAAATTTTCCTTGACAATTTTCTCCAAATTGTGACTGTATGAAGATCACATTAAGTGACCACAGTGATACTCTGTATGAAGCCACCAAAAGGGTGACCACAGTAATTTGCTCACACAATCACATATGTGTAAAGAAAACTTTTTTCTAACTTGTATGCAGTGATACTTGTACACTCACTAACTTGAAATTAAAGGTTCTACTTATACAGTGTTGTAAAATCGGTTTTCATATTTATAAGGAAATACCGTTAGCCTGCCCCTGGGCTAGCTTTTTAAGGTGTAGCAGAATCAGGAAGTGGCATGTTGTTGTTCTGAGTTTTTTCAAAAATGTTATCAAAATGTTTTCTAAATTCTTTTATCAATTGTTGCTAATTGCAGGGTGGGATCGTTGTACATCTGGGTTTCCATTTTTTCCAATTTTTTTTCCAGCCACTTTTTTATAATGCAGCATGTAAGTGTCTGTCATGTGTACACATGGTTTCCTGGGATTAGCTACCCCAAGGGAAACATGAGTTCGCTACACAGATTGCCTCCAAGTTGGGAGTGGGTGGTGTTGCTCGCGAGATACTGCACATTCTTGTTGGGGCTTGGGTATTTTACAACATGTATCACTTATTATATAGAGTATATCAGTAGGGTTGAAAAGAAAGAAGAATACTCTTTAATGATTTGAGTCGATAATAGAGTTCACATCAAATATTGTTAAGTTTATTGCACGTTCTTTCATATTAATTACATGTACATTGCCATAATTGTTCTTGTTTAACTACAATATCCTTTGGTTGTTTTCCATTTTAATATTAATGTTTCATGGGTTCAGATAGTGTAAGGGACTTAGCTCGGTGGAACTCGCTTGGTGCACCGGGGGGTTCTGTGGCATTGGTCACCGTCTGGTAACGGTGATTGGTAACGGTGATAGCGCCCCCTGGTGTATTCGGCGGGTTCTTCTAAGGCAGGTCATTTAAGGTCGTAAGGTCAAAAGGTCGAGATGGAGAAAACATGAGGACGAGCCTCGGAAAGCAGAGCTGGAGATGAATTAAAAGTATGATAAATAGACACACTTTGTCCCTTGTATTATTCATAACAACAGTCCGAAGATGAACAGGACAGAATTATAAAAATAGATTTTCTTTTTTTTTCGGGGGGGGGGGGGGGGGGGCATCGTCCCCACCGTGACAATGATGAGGGGAGCACTCCCCGCTTGTACTGTCTATGCTCGTTACCCTTCCTCCTTATCTTCCTTTTTATTTTTTAGTCTTTTGCAAATGTGGGGGGGGGGGGGGGGCTGTATCCCTGGTTACGCCACTGGTGATTCAGAGGGCCGAGTTGTTGGGTTTTAACTTGCCTGGATGACCTAAAACTCTCCTTGCTATCAATATTTACTTTCGTTATAGAACACTCACATGGTGGTTCAGAGACGTAGAGAAAAAGTGAGAGACACCAATAAAAGCTCCCGGCCTCTCCTTTTCCCTCCCCTCCTCCTCCCGGGCACTCAACTTTTTTTGGGGTAGGGTGTGCCACCCACACGCTTAGAAAAAATGGTTCTTAAGTTGTCCTCTCAGGAGAACCCTTAAAGGTTCTTTAAAGAACCAAAAATAGTTCCCCAAACATGATACAGAACCATTTTTAGTTGATACAGAACCATTTTTGGTTCTATGAAGAACCTTTTGGGGTTCTTCAATTTTCAAGAACCTTTTTTGAAGGTTCTATAAAGAACCTCTCTCTTGGTTTTTCAAATCGATAATCTTGGTTTTTCATTTGAAAAACCAAGTTTTTCGCCTAGCTATCGAAAAACTTGGTTTTTCAATTGATAAACCAAGTTTTTCGAGAAAAACTTGGTTTTTCATTTGAAAAACTTGGGATTTTCAATCGATAAACCAAGTTTTTCGAATTGTTGGATATTACACTTAGATAAACTTGGTTTTTCAATCGAGAAACCAAGTTTTTCAACGCCTAATGTCCATTAATTCGAAAAACTTGGTTTTTCAACACGGAATGTAAAATAATTTGAAAAACTTGGTTTATCAATTGAAAAACCAAGTTTTTCAAGTGAAAATCCAAGTTTTTCTCGAAAAACTTGGATTATCAATTGAAAAACCAAGTTTTTCGACGCCTAATGTCCAATAATTCGAAAAACTTGGTTTATCATTTGAAAAACCAAGTTTTTCGACGCCTAATGTCCATTAATTCGAAAAACTTGGTTTATCATTTTGAAAAACTTGGTTTTTCAACGCGGAATGTAAAATAATTCGAAAAACTTGGTTTATCAATTGAAAAACCAAGATTTTCGACGCCTAATGTCCAATAATTCGAAAAACTTGGTTTATCATTTGAAAAACCAAGTTTCGACGCCTAATGTCCAATAATTCGAAAACTTGGTTTATCATTTTGAAAAAGTTTATCGATTGAAAATCCAAGTTTTTCTCGAAAAACTTGGATTATCAATTGAAAAACCAAGATTTTCGACGCCTAATGTCCAATAATTCGAAAAACTTGGTTTATCATTTTGAAAAACCAAGTTTTTCGATCGAAAAACTTGGTTTATCGATTGAAAATCCAAGTTTTTCTCGAAAAACTTGGATTATCAATTGAAAAACCAAGTTTTTCGACGCCTAATGTCCATTAATTCGAAAAACTTGGTTTTTCAACGCGGAATGTAAAATAATTCGAAAAACTTGGTTCATCAATTGAAAAAACAAGTTTTTCAAGTGAAAATCCAAGTTTTTCTTGAAAAACTTGGATTATCAATTGAAAAACCAAGTTTTTCGACGCCTAATGTCCATTAATTCGAAAAACTTGGTTTATCATTTTGAAAAACTTGGTTTTTCGATCGAAAAACTTGGTTTTTCAACGCGGAATGTAAAATAATTTGAAAAACTTGGTTTATCAATTGAAAAACCAAGTTTTTCGACGCCTAATGTCTAATAATTCGAAAAACTTGGTTTATCATTTGAAAAACCAAGATTATCGATTTGAAAAACCAAGATTTTCACCTAGGCGTCGAAAAACTTGTTTTTTCAATTGATAAACCAAGTTTTTCTAATTATTTTACGTTCCGCGTCGAAAAACTTGGTTTTTCAATTGATAAACCAAGTTTTTCAAATTATTGGACATTACACTTTGATAAACTTGGTTTTTCGATCGAAAAACCAAGATTTTCTCCAGCCAACTGAAAATCTTGGTTTTTCGAATCGATAAACTTGGTTTTTCATTTGAAAAACCAAGTTTTTCGCCTAGCTGTCCGAAAAACTTGGTTTTTCAATTGATAAACCAAGTTTTTCTCGAAAAACTTGGATTTTCACTTGAAAAACTTGAAATTCAATCGATAAACCAAGTTTTTCGGCGAAAAACTTGGTTTTTCGAGTTACTGGACATTGGGCCTGCCATACACCCAAGCCCTTGACAAACATTTCATGTCTGCATTTCCTGGGAAGACTTTAAAATAGCGCCCTCATTTCATATTTTATCTGACTTGATTGATATCTACGGTAGATAGCATTAGTTGGTGGAGATAGGTGAAGGGTCATTCTTAAAATAGTCATATTTCAAAGTTTGAGTTGCATAACTCCAATGATGGTTCTTATTTTAGAAGCACATAGAGGGTGACATACAATTTGCCCATTTAGTACAGCGTGTCCCAAAAAACTGGGTCCAAAATCTGCAGAACTTGTAACTTTTGGGACCGTTCATTATTTATGGTGGAGGGGGGGGGGGGGGGGGGGGGTAAACTATAGGGGGGGGTCATGTTACTTTCATATGTTGAAATAGGGGGGTTATGTAACTTTTTATTCATAAACAGGGGGTTGTGTAACTTTTTTTAAACTATAAAGATGGTGGTGATTGGAGTGATTTAAGGCTATAGGCTATTTTGGAGTGTAAATGCCTTTTTTTTCTGCGCTTCGCGCATATTTTCTTAAAACCTATTCAAAAACATTTACTATGAGACTTCTTCTGGACAGCAAATCTCAGACAATCTGTTGGAAAAATATCTGTATGCCTAATCATCAACGGTCGAGAAATTAGAGCCACAGGGTGTCTAAAATACGTTAAAAGGCATATTATGTGATCTTTTCCAGGGGGCGACATTCATGATTCTTTTATGAAAGTAGATTTTCTTGCAGATTTACATTTATCATAAATCATAAATATATTCTGAGTAACAGAGCGATACGTACGATTCCTAATTACTTCAAAATCAAGAGTGATTTTTCTAGAGTGAAAAATAAGTTCGCGCGCAGACCTGACAGTTTATTTTCACTCTTTGTATGTTACAAAATCCAATTTTATGATTTAAAAAAATGTTTTTATTGCATATGCTTTTCACCTCACCTTCTGCTCAGAAAAGTAGAACGTTTCACTGGATTATACGTTTGTGCCCAGAATGTTCTAACTTGTTAGGGTTATAGACTCACAAAACCACCCAAAATATATAAATATAACAAAACTTCAGGCTCGCTACGCTCGCCATTACTAATTTCACACAATGAAAAGAATTAAGGGGCATCATACAATTCGTCGCTGTTCTGACATACCGACACATCACGAAAAACAGCGTTTTGAGAAAATCGTGTTTGAAAATTTTCCAATTTTTAGAGAGCATTTACATCAAATGTCATCATTGTCAAAGAACACTAATAGATATATACTTATGTTTGTTATGAGCATGTTACAACAACAAATTGCAATGATTAATTAGGAGTAATTATGTCATAAAGTCATGTGCCGCCACAGTGCCGATATGTCAGACAGTTCTACAGTGATATGCCAGTGATATGCCGGTATGTAGTTACACGGTGGTCTATGGCAGAATATTGTGATGTACCGGTATGTCAGAATACAAAATGAGGTTTTCATGCCGGTATTATCATGATTATGTTAAAACCCTGACATATGACACTAATTAGTGCGGTATCTCATTAATTAATCACCTTTTTGTCTCATTTTTTTTGGAGAATAAAGAGTTTCACTTGTAGATCATAAAATGCAACTTAACTCATTTTGCCCAAAATGGCACATGTGCCGGTATGTCAGGCCGTTCAGATAGGGCACAAACAGAATTTGCCAACGTATCCGTGAACAAAATTCCAAAGGTATAGACCCCTTCAAGTATGTGACAAGTTGATTTTTTCGGGGGGGGGGGGGGGGGGGTTGTGTAAAAAGCTACTGGTTAGCAGGGGGGTCATGTAATTTCAGTTTCAGCTGTAGGGGGGGGGGGGGGTAGGTAATTTTGACATCGAGTCTCGAATTTGTCGTCCCCCCCCCCCCCCCCCCGCAACCATAAATAATGAACGGTCCCTTAAAAAGTAGAAAACGTAGCTGCTATTTAGAGATATCAAGGAAAATATACCTAACCTTAATTGGTGAAAATGTGAGACCAATCAAATGGCAACTTTTCGAAAGACAAAGTTTTCAATAGAGCGTGGTTAGAACCTTTTTTTCTTCAATTTAGCAATAAACCACCTTATGCATTGCGTCTGTTTGGTTACTAATGTCAGATACATTTACTGTTATATTTCCAAATATAAAGCTGCTATGTTTCCCATATTTTAAGTTAGGCCTATAAGCTCTGCAAGTTATGGACCCAGTTTTTTGGGACACGCTGTGGTACACAAACTAGTTGGGTGGTTAACCACATTTACTGCATTTTGGCCTATAACGTATAAATGGAACATATCTTGTGCCTATATAAGAATTCACTGAAAAATATGTGTTTTCTTTTGGTTACAAAATATGTTGATGTGATCAAAATCTTAAGTGATCGGAACATACACCTTTAACAAAGTTCAACTCAAATGTTTGAAATACACCCGAAAAATACATTGATTAATGGCGAAAAACATGTAATATCTTTCAAATTCACAAAAAAATGGAATATCTTAAGAACTGAAAAAAGACCCATGCATTCCATCATTCGCCACTCCATTATTATTATATTGGCATCAATGTGCAGCTTGAACTTACCCTCCTCAAGCTTTCACCTGTATTCACCATGTTCACCTTCCTTCTTAATAAACTAAAATCTTGGGAAAAAAGTCCTTGGAAAGCGAACGTGATACTTAGTGTCTTCTGTTATAAACGGAAATTGTTCAAATGAGATCTGTCCTTCTCCACCGACCCTCCCCATCGATCAATGTTTGGACACTCTGGCAAGCTGAAGGAGCCACTGGCCTTGGTCAACATTTTGCGGGACGTGCATGGGGGTCGACTCTTTTCCGTTAATCATACGCAAGTGTTCCAAGACTTTTTCCAGGATTGTATATATTTTTTTATATCCAATATTATTCCTATCTTCTGAAGATAGTTCATAACAGAAAAAGGGGAAAAAATCACGCCATGAGAGCGACTCGAACCAACGCTAAGCAGGCTTTTAATAGTGCCAATGAACTCCTAACCGTTACGCCAAGCGGTCATTGCTTACACAAACGTGGATTTGTTTTATTATACATGTAGTAATGCATTATTGCAAAGTGTCACACAGTTTACAACACTTTACCATCAGTTTACCATCAGTTTACCATTGGGACATTTTGCTTAAAATAGGCAATTAAACGGGTTTTTTTTCATACTGCCTTTGAGTTGCTCCTAGACACTAAGATTACAAAGAAAAATGACGCACACGCAAAGATAACATGTGGAGCGTTAATCCCGCCACATACCGGAAATTCATTTATTTTAGATTTATAAATGGTCAAATCTCACTCCTGCCAAATGGAGTTGATAGATGCACTTTTATAGTGCACTTTGTGATATTTTGTCAAATTACGTATTACGTAATAACTGGACCTGAAAGGTCACATAAATCAATTGCCTGAAAGGTCACATTAATACATTAATCAATTGTGTCAATAAATTTATAGTCCATATTAACACATTATGTATTTTGCACATTTAAAATGTACTTAATGAAATTCTATTGTGTCTATAAAATTAATGTTCGTAGTGACACATAGAATTATATTGTCTCAATTGCTCAATTGTTATCCGTAGAAAACACAATTGTAAAGTTCATTATCTGACATCAAATTACCAAATTTGCTCAAATAATGACAAATGAAAATATTGGACGAATATATATATAATATTTTCCCACGCCATAGCGGTATTCATAAACAGAGATCAAGATTAAATTTATCTGAGCGCCCGGAGGAGCGAACTTTTCCCAACCACCCCAAATTAAGAAATCTCGGGGAATCTAACTTGACCTACAAGGCTGACACCTGTTTATTAATAAAGCCAGGAAAGCTGACAGCAAATCTCCCAACCACTCTTCTACTGAAAGTAGAAGAGGAAATTTAATAAACATTTGTCAAATGTGTATTGTCTCTGAAAAGCAAATATTAAATGAACATAAAAGAATGATGTGACTCGGGTGATCCAAAAAGGTGTATACCAAACTGCCGCGCCACCGACCACTTGCAATGAGGGTGGGTGGGTGGGGAATTTTTGGAGATGTTTCCCGGTATGAAACAGAAAACGAATGACTAGAAAATGGAGAACAAGGGGAAGGTCAAAAATGCTTTGACCCGCTTGACTAAACAACAAAGCAAATTTCGCGGTATGGCAAATCCCATCACGGGATTGGTCAACCTGAGGCAGTAAAATCGAGGGCGTCTAGAAAGCCAGGAAAACAAACTGGCAATCCAAATCCTAGTGCATGAGCAACACAGAATTATTTGGACAAGCCAAATAATTCTTTTATTATCAAGATATGCAAATTACCAATTATGCATGTTGTAACGCTGAAATATAAGTCGCATGGGTCGCATCTACGCAATTTGATAACAGATTACCTTTTCGAAATGAAAAAACAAAATACGTAGGCCTATATTAATATTATACTACAGAAACGACGGTAAAGTGTTCAATGAACACGTGTTTCAAGACAACACTTTACCGTATACACTTTACCATTACCGTCTCAACTCGTCTGATGATTACTTAGTGAATAAAGCTCAATCTATTTATTGCAGTGCTATTTTAATAAATAAATAAAGTAAAATATATCCTTTTAATGGTTTATTTATGTACATATTCACATATTACTTAAATGGTTTATGTTTTCACGTATTTACTTGTTTTTGTTGTTTTCAAAACATGACATAAATTGCCCACTCAGAAGCGCTATTAATTCGCTCTGGTAAACCTATTGTTATCAATACGAGAGGATTACCCAGTGCATATATTTAAATTCGGGGCTAACTGCATGGGTAAGTTTCCATTATGTTGCAAATTACATCTACGCTCATGCCTTTAAACTACTCAATACAGCCGGTTAGTTGTACACGAGAATCATGTCATAGCAACCAGCTTGGATTGGAAGGCGAATATTTAAATTTGTTGACGGTTTTTAGGGCATTAATTTATAGCGCTGCTAAGCGGGCCTTGTAACCTAATGATGAGGCCCTATCGATCCGGGGCTAGGGGGGGACGGGGGGGGGGGGGGGGGGGGGGGGGGGGGGGGGGGGACGGGACGACCTGGTATTTCGAGCCGGGGCTAGGGCCAGTGCCTTCTGCCCTAGTCGGTACGGCCCTGTAATTCGGCTTTTTAATGTCAAACAGTTTGATCTGAAATAAGACATTTCACACTCATTTTGCGATAAATTGAGGGAAGTGACAAGTTAAAGCCTCAACATTTTCGATTATTTAAGGGATTAGGAGAGGAGGGACAAGTGTGTGTGAGAACTGAGAATCGTGACCGGGAGGAATCCCCCCCCCCCCCCCTTCATAGTGCTTTACTGCTGCCACTGTCCATATTAAGGTAACAAAGGAAGTGTTATCAATTAAGCACCATGAACATTTTCGTTCAAGCTCCTCAATATTCTGACCAGATCACAAAGGTAACAAATCCTATAAGAGATGACGTTACTCAGCTAATAATACACTGAGCCAAAACATTGGGGAACATTGTTCCATTCTCCCTGTAGTGCTGCAATAAGTGTTTGTCTATTGACAGGTGGATTGTCTCTTCTTGATACACGTCATCCAAGCTCATCACAGGCTACCATCAGGAACTAGATTGGAAGCATGAGAAGGAGATGCACAGCCTGCCTGCAAGCTGGAGGTGGACATACCCGTTATTAATGACTTCATTGTTTGTTTGGATATGAGTTTGTTTTGACTCTGAAATGTTTTCAACTTTATGTTGCTGAAATTGTTTGCTGTGACCTGTGATGCAAGACGTTGTCTGAGTCAGTGCACTTTTCTATTGTGTCATTGAAGCAAAAATTGGGTATTGACTGCCATTTGAAGCAATACATTGCAGTAATATTGTATCCAAATTTGGTACATTTTCATGCACAGAATTTTATTTGGTGATCTGTTAAAATGTTATAAGTTTCTTTTTTGGCTCAGTTTAGTTACTGGGTATGAGCATGTTCGAAATATATTACGAGTAGAGCCTTCGTTTCTGTGCAAGTCCCAAAATATTCAAAAGGGCTCTTGTCAGAGTCACATGACTCCACTGTACACTCTTATTCTTGATTAGTCAAATTGTCCGTGTCATTTCTTTTTGACACATGTTTGTGTTACACTGATCAATCTCTTGGTCGTTATGCGTCTGAAATGAGTTGGAAAAATGTGTCACCTTTTTTTTGACACTGAAGTGTGTCAAATGGAACACATATCCGGGTCAAAATGATCATTTGAATAGTATTCCGATTCAGATTTAACAAATAAAATGATCATTTTGACCCGGATATTTGTTACATTTGACACACTTCAGTGTCAAAAAGAGGTGACACATTTTTCCGTGTTATTTTGACTAATAAGTTGTAGTTTCCCCGCGGACTAATTTTCTGTGTCAGATTTGACCATTTCCGTGTCAAATTTGACTAATCTAGAATAAGAGTGTAGTAAGGATTGGAAACGTATTATCTATAAATGTATCATTTGTTTTATGAGAATAATTTATTCCTCCATGTTTATTAACAATCCTAAATAAATACATATTCAAGAGGTTTCAGTACAATATATAACATTTCATAAATTATGAGATAAATAGAATTGCTAAGATTTCAATAAGTTACTGTTCAAGATGATGTTTAATAACAATATTTTACATTTCTTTATATACAGTCGCGAAAAAGTATATACGTACACTAATACGCTTACAACTCTAACAGTTATTATCGCTCCAACTTGGAATATCACATTACAAAATTATGGATTATTTTCTCCTCTTCAATTTGTGATACCGTATGGTCCATGAAGATCGGTTAGCAATAAAGTACGTTACATCAAAGAGAATGAGACAAAGGGCAACTTTCATTTTCGCACTTTGGTTTTGAACACGCATGATAGTGTCACAGGTCAAGTGACAGGTTGTAATGTGTATGGGTTGCATTGATCAACTGAAACATACCCAATCCTCATCTTATTATCGACCGGTGAGAGTGGCGCTACCACCAGTTGATCAATAATTCCTATTGCTACGCGAGGGTGCGTATCAGTGGCGTAGTTAGGATTTTTTCGGGGGGGGGGGGGGGGGGGGGTGGGGGGCAAGATTTCTAAAATTTTCGTAAAAGGTTGCCCCCAAAAAAATTCTAGTCACTTACCCTCGTGAATTTCACGTAAGTGTGGGGGGGGGGGGGGGGGGGGGGGCGCCAAATTGGGTTTTTTCGTCACCAAATGCCTAAATTAACAACGGACATTCTTTTGGTTTGAACACAAAGCTCTGATAATATCTCAAATTAAAGAGAAGAAATGTCTTTACAAATTCATAATTTAATATTTATGTATAGTCGAAAACATTACGCTTTGAATAGGACACTTTTAAAATGTGATTTTTACCCAAAATAACTCATATTTCCCTAGAAATCGGATGCTCTTCATTGATAAAAACAATACTGCCCAATAAAACATATCAAGACTACTCGATAGAAAGTTCGATAACGTTATACAGGCTGTATCAAAATGATTTGTACTCTGATATGTTCCATTTTCAAAAAAGCATTAAAAATATAAAATCTCTGATAAATACAATATTTTTGATTTTAATAAATAGGGAATTATGTCAACTTATTGATCTGATAATCTGAAGATAATTGGCTGTTGTTTCTGACCGCTATTGTCATTCAAATGAAGATCGACGTAATCATGGTTTTACTCGCAGCAACGCAAATTTAATAGGTTCACTGCACAAACTCTTTATAAGTAGTGAATATTATATGAGTGCACTCAGTGCAGTCAGGAGGAACTTTGAATTGTGCGCTTCAGATCTAACGTTTCGATGAAAATGATAAAAACATCAATATTCCTTTAAAAGCTTGTAAATTCTGAAAAGAATGTTCGATTGTCGTAAATCAAAATTCTTAGAAAAGATGAAACTTCAATAATTTTGCATATAGAAGCAAAATGGTCTAAATGATTCGTAACATATCAAAAAAAATTCTGAAAAACTGATCAGACCACGGTACAAATCTTTTTGATACAGCCTGTATCGAGCATAAATTTCAATAATATTTCACTGGCGACTGTCTGTTGAACACCGCCTTAATATGACCCGAAGAAGCAAATACATCTGGATATTCCCTTTGTTGCTCTCCCTCTTTCAGTCCTGCTTGCGGTTCTTCGTCTCCTTCATCCTCGTCCTTGTCTTCATCAATCGAAGGAAGGGGAACGAGCCGTCTATGTAGTGTCGGTGACAGATATTTATGGGCGTTCTTGACTGCAACATTTGCCTGCATGTTGACGTAACCACCCCGACTGATATCTGTCGGTGTCGCAGAGGGTGTCCTCTGTGGTGACATTGATCGATGGCGCTGTTCAGGACTCATGGGCCTTTGTGCATGTTGTCTTTGTTGATCAGTACCCATGGTTACACGTTTCCTTTCTATCATGGGGGATAAAGACATTGTAACTTTCGCTATGTCTTCAGGTTTAATATCACCGACTGAGAGAATTGCTCTGAACGCCTCTGCCAGTTTGGCAGTTCCTAGTGCGCCTTTGTGGATGACAGCTTTGTCTCCCCGAACGCATGGTTCGCCCAAAGAACAAGCAAGATTATCCTTCTCCATTTCGTAATAGTCTATTAGAGCCAACATCGAATCAAAGTAACCCCCACCTTCAATAGACACCTGCCCGATAGCCGTTTGCCTCTGAATGTTGTAATGATAAATCAAACTTTTGTAGCACACCGATAAAGAATATTTCCCACATTTCTTGCTCTTTTCTCTGACCAGAAATCGGCCATTTTGTAACCCGGATTTCGACAATCGTTTTTCTGCCGTTTTCCTTGATATAACCCCATGATACCAATCTCGATTCCGATGTATGAATTTCCTCATGAGCTTTTCGAACTCTGACCTTTTGAAAGCGTTCAAAGTACTTCCAATTTCCTGATCAGAGAACCCGTGAGCTTTTGCAATGCCAAACATCTCCTCTTTCATCAGTTCTTGTGTGAGTCCAGTGAACGATCTGGGCGAAGCTCCACTTGTTATGAAACAAGGCTGTTCAAGTTTGCAGGGCAAACCGGAAGTTTGATATTGTCCATGTTGGAAATAACCTTGAACAAGCTCCACAGGGCCAACAAACTTGCGCAGACTCCCGTCGAGGGCAACCGTTCCCGTATTGTATTGTCGCTCAATGACGTAATGTTTTACATGTCCTCGAAAGCACATCGAGAGGACAAAGTAACCATCCAAATGCAAGTGTGCCCGAAGCAGGAATAGTCCGTCCAGCGGGTCATCATCCAATAATCTATTCTCTGCTTCTTCTCTTGAGATTCGTCCGTGGAAAAAGCGCTCATTATGAGGATTAATGGCACCGTTGATTCTTTCATTCATGTATTCATAAGCGTGGGTCATGTTGTTGGATGACTATGTGCGCGCCGATCACGCATTACACTGATGACTTCTTAATCGCACATTATTGTCAGCTTCCGGGACAGCAGATAATGCTTTTATGGAAGTCAACTATCAAGTATCAAGTATCGATGTTCCCACCCAGTCCGCATGCTACATTCTCGCTTCAATAAGCCATCTGTGAACAAAAGAAAGGGAAAACAATAGACAAATATTTGATTCGAAGATTATCCTATTAACAGAAAGCTTGCATAAGATTAAGAATATCTGTCTTTTGTTGTTGTTGGTCAAGCCATTCATTAGCTGACTAGACATGATAGAAGGCTACCTTGGATGCCTTCGAAACCGTGGATAATGGACGCCCCATGATAATGAAAATGGTAAGGTCTATAGTGTGAATAACAAGATATGCATGGATTGTATCCGCCCTTGCCCTTGATGTATGCATTGAACTAAAATTGGTATGTCTGTATAAGCGTATCTAATTTACTTCATCTGCTGGGAAAATGAAGGCTATCGGCTGAAGAATAAGTAAAATGTGACAGGTCTTGTAAGCTGACCCCTTTTCTCACTATAAATAAAGAGAGAGTACCGATATTTCTATTTTGAATGAAAGGATTAAAGGAAGGTGTTCCGATTGCTGGCCCGATTTTAAACGCGATGTTTCTATTCTACATTAAGGATCATTATTAAAATAGTTGTGTTCCAAAGTTCGAGTTGCATAACTCTAATGGTTCTTATTTTAGGAGTAGGCTACATGGTTACATGAAATTTGCCCATTGAGTAGTACACAAAAAGGCCGGGGGTTAACCACCTGAGCTTTGGCAGTAATTCACTGCATTTTGGCCTATAACGCCTAAATGGAACATAATTATCTTGCGCCAAACATTTTACAGAAATAATGAGAACAATATGGGGGTTATCTTCTGATATCAAAATATGTTGATGGGCAAGAATAAATCGGAAGTAATCAGAACATGCACCTTTAGGGAAACTAAAGTTTCATTGTATGTGTTACAAAGCTTTAGTTGTGGCAATGGACTCAGAACTTTGAACATTAAAAGTTGAAAGGATGTGGTCGGCTTACACAACTTATCACATTTTGATTTTTTTTCAGTAGATCACATTCATTGTTTCAGAAAATGAAGTAAATTAATTAGATCTAGCTGCACCTGCACCTTGGCCATTCACGAATTTCGAGTATTTTAAAGATGTGGGTTTAAGGATTAGCATTAAGGATTGGAATGGTTTGGGTTTATAGTGTGAGGGCTATATTATACTAACACTTTCCGCGCGGCTATTAGTTTTACCTTCCCCAAAACAGTTTTTTCAGAAACCATTCCCAATTTTCAAAGTCTAGCTCAAGGCTTACTAACTCAATACTAGGCATGTTTGTACTTATTTTAATACATTTCTCATGGTGATTCCAAATATGATAAGGCCAATACCGATTTCGTTACGGTTGAAACTAAAGATACAGCCTCAAAACAACCGACCAGCAAATAATAACTGTCTCCAAAGATTACACAATATTTATATATTACATACATACCTTAATTTGTCACCGAATGTACTCCAGATCTATATAGTAGTATGGCACTATAGCGTTGTTGTACTTATGAATTCGTTAACTATTAAATGAATTTTGAATAAAAACCGATGCCATAACTGTCATCAAAATTTACGAACACCATGATTGCATTGTTGATATTAAATGTCAATAATCCAGAAATTTGTGAGTCACTTTAGTTATGTGACGTCTATCGTGTGCCAAACCCGCATACCTGTTTGGTAATTATCCTGTTTTGGCTGCCACGTTTCTATTGTCTGTCTACGTCTATAGTTATTTATTGTTTGTTAAGGTCGATGGTTTTGAAAGAGAATTTTCAAGTTCAGTAATTATTGTTGCTAGCGACAGGCAACGAAAGGGTGACGAAGTATGCCAAGCCTATTATAAAGGGCCACTATAACCATGATATATAAACAACTTTCAGAAAGGTGTTTATCTGTTTGCCCAAGATATATAAATTGACAACTTCCAAACTATTTATCAAACCCGCGGTAAATCATTCCAAGTCCATGATTTCTATCAACGCTCTATGGAAATGCAAATTTGACTTGACAAAGTAGGATTTTTATTTTGTTAATTTTGTCTCATTAAAACCAAAGTAAAGCATTATTAGAGTACAGGGTGTCTAAAAAAAACCGTGCACGTTGTTTACCCAGCTTATTGACCGTGAACTTATAAAATTTGGTGTAACAATTGTATACATTTTGATAGCCATAACGGTTAGCTTTCATATTCCGTTTATTTCATCTGATTTGGTTTTATCAATCTTGAGATATGACCAATTAACTAAAGCTACCTAAAGTCGACGTTGTGCCACTTTAGAGTTTGCAATGAATAGAAAGGGTTACTCCGGAGAGGGGGTTGTTACCACCCCCTAAAAAAATCTAATCCGAAATGCAAAGTATGCTTATTTGGGTACCATGTTATAGCTAGAGGTTCCCTCTATCCATACATACTAAAACAAGTACAAACATCCCACGCATGACGTCACAATGACGTCACCAAACATGACCGACCACAAAATCCCGCCGTATTCGTTGGACAGTGAAATATCATAGAAATCTTCGCCAAAAAAGTTCTAAATATCGGAATTTCACCCGGTATTTTGCTTATAAGTGATGGAAATGGTGTTTCTAACATAGGCCTATGCTAAAATATTTCAGGAACATACCAATAAAAATATTTTTTAAAAATGGCGATTTAATTTTTTTTTGTAAGGTGGCAGCCTCAATTTGTTTTTGTCAAAATGAGCGCAGGGAATGTAAAAGCGATCACCTAGACACCCTGGGTCACTGTTCTTTGCGTTCTAGCGCAATCGGCGACCACCCTCCCTTAAAGGAGGTGTCCCGCAAGCATAAAAGTGTGCATTATATGTTAGAAATATAACTATCGAGCCCAACTTTTGTAATGATATAGAAGAAAACACCACACTTATGACAAAAACAAATAAAAACCGCAATCTCTCAACATGCCCTTTTTAAAATTCGCGGCGATCAAAAGTCCCAGTGTCGATGATGTCATAGTTGTACAATACACATGCGCAAATTTGAGCACCGATACCCATGACGTCATCGACACCGGGACTTTCAATCGCCGCGAATTTTAAAAAGTGCATGTTGAGTGATGGCAGTTTTTATTCATTTTTGTGACTAGTACAGTGTTTTGTTCTATATAATTACGTAACTTCGGCTCGATAATTATGTTTCTAACAAATAATGCTCAATGTTGTGCTTGCGGGACCATTCCTTTAAGAGAACGAGAGTTTTAATGCATTCTTTCCGTAAAAGTGGCACAACTTCGATTTTAGGTAGCTTAATTGATCATATCTCAGGATTGACAAAACCAAATTAGATGAAATAAACGGCATATGAAAGCTAAGTGTTTGGTCCATCTATATGTATACAATTGTTACACCAAATTCTAGAAGTTCATGGTCAATAAGTTGGGTAAACACGTGCACGGTTTTTTTTGAGACACCCTGTACATTTACATGGGGATCGTTTGGAAATACCGATTCAAATGAGCTTGATTTCGTGCTACCCTCTGGATATAATCACACATAATTTTTGTCGCGCAAAACAACTTTTGTCTTTCTTTATGGGATGACCGATAAATGCATGAAATCAGGTTTACCACCAGGGGCGTAGCAAGGTACCTAAAAGTGGGGCGGCCATTTATGTTGAAAAATGTTGAAGGTAGCCCCATTTTTTTGGCAGTCACCTCGTGAATTTCACGTAAGTGGTTCACCCGTTTCTTCTCTTTTTCTTTTCGTTTCTTTTCTTCTCGGTTGCGACGCGCCTGTTTACCACTAGGCTACCAGTCATTCCATACATCATCTTGAATCGATCATGTCCATAAATTGTTTGATGGCCGCCGTTATAATTTGGACATTTACACGTCGTGCCGTGCAATGGGTTATTCCATTTGAATACACCTGGAAGACATTAATCTTCCCCACAGGGAGTGTAGATATCAAATGTAGTTACCCGTGCACTATAACCTCATTTTAAATTCGCACCAGGGAGTCTATAATTATGGGAGAGGTCACTCATCAGACAAAACTTCGCCTACTAAAACCAAATTCAGGGTAGGGTCAAACAAATTCGCACTGTCACAAAATTTCGCACGGTCAAAACAAATTCGCACGGTCACAAAATGTCACAGTCCAAAAAGCACAACAGTCAATAATTAATGCCCAATCCTCAGTTTTTTCGGCTTTTCCTCTTTTCCCTTCCCCCATTTTTCCTGGTGGGTAGGTTTGAATTTCCTGCTGAGCACCTTCAGGGGGCACTGTGCCCCCCTGCCCCCCCGGCTGTTACGCCACTGCACTGGGTGTATGGATTTCAACTCAGGGAACAACCCAATGGTCACCGAAGGACTATGGGCCATCCGTCTATGAGTGGGCTCGCGTATCCGACCGCGTCCTTATCGGGGTTCTTATCCACTAATCAAGGTCCGTTGCTAGGGTAATGGTCGTTGCAGGGGCGTAGGGGAGGGGGGGGGGGGGGGGGGGTCGGGGGGGGGGGGCACTCAAATGAAATGACAAACGCTATGTACGAGGGTCATTCAATAAGTTCTACCTCGTCCTCCTACCTCATATAACTTTGTTATTCTTGTGAAATTTACACAATTGTAGCTTGGAACCTCAGCTACAAATTGATCGTAAATTGATCTGGGTAATAGTTGTACTTTTCTGAAGATGCATTGAAATCTTTCATTAAGGGTGAATGGAAACGGATTTGAAACGGCAAAATATCACCAAAGTGATATAATTCACACGGCGTATTTTAAGAGGCAAAACGTAGCCTACCCGATGATCGGTTAATTATAACCAATCTTAATCAGATCTCGTTTAACAGAATATAAACAATAAAGGTGACTGATTTATTAGGGAAACTATACCCTCTGATAGAGCCAGAACCATATCAGGCCTGGACAACCATTAAGTTTACCCCTCCCAGAGAACCCAGCAAAAGTCATATTTGATTTTTATGAGAACTATTAGAGATCTTCAATATAAAGGACTAAAGGGATTAAAAGTTTCTCGAACAGATAATTTTGTATCATCATTGACTACCTGCCTGATTGACTATTTTGAAGGTTGCACATAAGGAAAGCTCATAAAATGACTATTATGTTAAAGATTAAATGTATGAGGCATCACATGTGGTTTGACTTGTAACAACGAAAATGTGACTGATTAGCAGTATTCCAGTATGCCAATGACATAGCAATACATTTGAGTTGATATTACATTATTCAAAAGCCTATACATGATTTAATATTGCTTACAATCTTATAAATGATAATACTGTAATATATTCAGATATCATTCATTGATTTTCATTTTCAGTATTTAAATCGTGCTCTTATGTTTAACCATGGATTTATCAGACCAATACGGAAAAACACTGAAAAACATGTATTTATTTTAAAGATAATTTTCCGTTTCCGTTTCCGTTGTCCAATGTCTCTCTCTGGCTTTGATCGCATCATAACAAAAGTGAAGCAGATATATATTATCACTTACTATCAAATGTGTAGCCATGATTCAGAGTTATATTACAATCATGACACCTGTCACGAGGCTGACATTCATTAACTTATTAAATGACCCTCGTATATATTAACAAAAAGTAGTCGGCGATCGTCCCTCCCCTGATCAATCAAAGGCCTGTCCCCCTATTCAAAGGCCTTCCCCCTCCCCAACTCCAAACTTGCGTTGAACTCCCGGGTTGAACTGTAACGTGACAGCAGGGTTTTCTCCCTTCATTTCTTACTATTCGTCTTGATTCTGCCATTTTATGAGAAAATACACGTACTCGTTAACTGCCTATTTTAACAATAAAAAGTTTAATAACAACGTTTTATTTGTTGACAAAAAACATAACATGCTTAAAATAAAAGGCTCAGACAAAATAGGGCGACAAAAACGCAGAACAAATTATTGTATATTCAAATTGACCAGAACAAACTCATTTACTACATAACCGGCTTCTACATCCTTAAACTTATAGGATACACACAATTCACATACTTGAATGGTTATGAACCCGGTAATACACCTATTCATAATATAACAAAAAATTAGCAGTTCTTTACAGTTTTATAACGAAAACTAGCACTTTTTATTTACTTTTCGCTGGGTGTATTGCGCTCAATCAATTGAGCAGTGACCCGATTTCTCGTTAATAATACCGTATTACCATGATTATACTAAAGTTCATGTGTAACTGCAATACTGAGCAATATTTTATTCGTATTATTTGTATGATTGTTAACACGTTCCATCCGGCAGTCGAGTCGTCTGCAGACGACACTATACGACAGGTCCAAAATGTCACAAAATGTTTAAAAAATGTATATAATTTCATCACCATATTTGGAATCACCATGAGAAATGCATTGAAATAAGTATAAACATGCCTAGTATCGGTTCAGTAATTCTTGAGATAGACTTTGAACGTTGGGAAAGGTTTTTGTTTTGTATAATATGGTAAAACTATATAGTTGCGTGGAAAGTGTTAACAAATTCGTACAGTAATTCTGAGTAGTTAATATTCATCACGAATTAATTTAATTACTGTAACAAAACAAATATAATCTAAAATAGTTAATTCAGATGACATTTGGGGGCATTTTGGGTACGCCATTACCCAATAACATGGATTTAAATGGTTATGCCATGGTGCGTCATAATTTGACAGTTAAAACAGTGGTTTTTATAATGTAGGGTCATAATCTTGAATTCCGTGACTATTTTCTTCCAACCTTTGTTTCTTGGTGAATTTGTCAACTAAAACCATTTAAAAAGAAAATTAGCTCCTATGCCCCTCTCAAAAGTGACGGGAACTTTTTTTACAGCACAAATTTCAAAATGGCCGCCAAAATCACCTTGAAAAACATAAAATGTACTATCTCTTGTACTAAATGAGCTTCAAGGCTTAATAAGGTTTCATTTACAAATAACTTTGGCATTACTAATCGACTGGAATGATTTTAATAGCATTTCAGGGTAATCTTGAACTTTAAATCCAAGATGGCCGCCGTCCGCCATCTTGAAAACATCAAATATAATGCCCCTCGCACCAAATGAGCCAGGAGGATAAATGAGGTGTCATTTTCCACTAATTTTGACAAAACCAACTCAATTAAATGGTTATTTCAGAGTTTCAGGATCATCGTGACCTCTAAATCCAAAATGGCTGCTATTCGTGGTAGATATTAGTGGCAGATAGCCTAGCCGAAGGGGCTAGTGATATATGTTGCGACACTATAGGTAAATTTGGTGTCTAACCCTAGGTTTGGGGGGTTAATACACTTAATCAGACTAGTTTAAATAACCCAAGACACTAAGGTCCATATGCACAAAAGAGTTAGACCGGGTCTAAAGTTAGACCTGGTCTAAGTGGATTTTAGTTTTTTTGAAAGCACACCTTTAATTACATTTTCTTCTCAAATAAGCTAACAAATTGTAAAGATTCAGATGCAAAGTTAAAAAATAGCACAAAATATCTCATGAAAATGCAGAGGAAAACAGATTTTGAGGCATGAATAAATTTCACTTAAACCTGGTCTAACTTCAGACCCGGTCTAACTCTTTTGTGCATACGGACCTCAGGGATTACCCTAAAACAAAGATCGCGTCCAAAATGGCTGCAGTTTTGGCAAAATATAGTTTATTTCAAGGTTAAATAATGTTAAAGTGTTATATAGGCTTTTGTTTTTATTATTTTAAATGTATACATTATATTTGAACTTAATTTTAATGTGGCCATTGTGAGTATCCGTACTATCAAACTTGATTGAGAGGCAAAATTATGCCTACAGGCTCTCTATACAATTCTGCAAAGCACATGGATTGCATTGGTGGGGGATGGGGGGGGGCATAACCGACCGTATTTTTTGTATATACTAAGGTCCGTATGCACAAAAGAGTTAGACCGGGTCTTTTGTGCATAACTCTTTTGTGCATACGGCCCATCGGTTGACATTTCATTTGGGGATCTGGGAGGGGGGGGGGGGGGGGGGGGGTGGTCGGAGCACGTGAAACCCTCATTTGATGGCGAGTTTTGGCTTCTGTGGAAATAAGATTAGGGGGTGGTCTCAGGACAAACTTTCTTTGGTCATAAATACCCAGGGGTGTGAGAGGCCACAAATAAAAAAGAGGAAAACAGACAAAAACGAGGAAAAACAGCGTAAAATTGGGTAAAAATGCCAAATATGTACTGAAAAGAAAAGAAAAGTCTGACATTTTGGCATAAGAAGAAACAAGGTCTTCTAAAAAACTGGGTGGACAAGTCATGGATCTGTTGAATTTTGTGGAAGTCGGCAAGAGGATCACTCCTAGTGTGTTGTTTCTGGAAGGAAATCACCGAGACGTTATGTGAGCGATATGTGGTGAAGTTTATGGGAAAAAAATTAAAAGAAAAAATATCATAATTTTTAATTTAATTTAAATTCCAATGTTTATTAATTACGAGAAAAACGTAATTTATGACAGATTCAAAAATGCAACAAAATAACTTAGATTTCCCGGTGCGTCAGGATAATTATTAATATTAATAGTCAATCGTTCTGTAAAAATAAATCACGAACATCACAACACAACAGCCGAATCAAAAAAAGAAAATCGTGATAAAATAACATTAAATAAAGTGCTCAATCGTACCCCCAAAAAAGTCTCGTTAATAAAACAAACTATTGCTATTGTAATTAATTAATAAAATGGAACATCAAAAAGTACCAATGTATTATACACACAAAAAAGTGGCTCCACGCGGATTTGACCCGGGGTTCTCCGCGTTACAGGTAACGAAATCAACCACTACACTAATCATTCTCATTACTTTCAATGGAGTTACAATGAATATACATGATTCAGACTCTCACTCAATAAACTAAATCGAAAATTGTACATTTATTTTTTATTTAATATTTAAAGCTACATTGTCAATTAGAACACCATTTTATTTACGGTAATAGACACATTTAATATAATATAAAATAAAAATATTAATTTCGCACTGAATAACTGAATTTGGAGGTATTTTCGGTTTTATTACGACCACTCTCACTCAATTAAACTAAATCGAAAATTTTACATTTATTTTTTATTATTTAAAGCTATAAAGCTACATTGTCAATTAGAACACCATTTTATTTACGGTAATAGACACATTTAATATAATATAAAATAAAAATATTAATTTCGCACTGAATAACTGAATTTGGAGGTATTTTCGGTTTTATTACGACCCAACTGGTCTCTAAGGTGGCCAAGTTAACTTGTCCACCAAAAAGAAGAAGAGGAAATCAGCTTAAAAGAGGAACTCTCACACCCCTGCATACCTATACACAGCATAATATTTGGACCCTCACCTCGACATTTCACGAACTCTATCTATAGCAGTGGTTCTCAACCTTTTTGGCCCACGACCCCTTTTGACTTTCTTGATCAGTACCGTGACCCCTCCCCCCCCCCCCAAAAAAATGAAAAAACAACCTGATTTATTCTAACTGAAACTGCTTAGTTATATGATGCGAGCGAAGCGAGCAGGAAATATAGCATTTTTGAAAGTTTCTTTTAGGTTTTTCTAAGCCTTTTTAGAGCGAAATATTAAAATGGCTATATTTATTACCCCTTCATGACCCCCTGGAAAACTCCAAACGACCCCCATGGGGGTCACGACCCCCAGGTTGAGAACCCCTGGTCTATAGGGTAGGTACTCTCTTATCAAAAGATTGAACAGTCAATCTTTCCCTCAGCGCAATCTTTCTAATGACTTTTCAATCTTTTGATTTAAGAGAGTAGAACATTCTTGTATATTTTTGTATATTATGCCCTTAATTTGCATTCTACAACATACATTGTAAAATAACAATTTGGGCTCGTCCACCCTATCTATTTTGCTTCCGCATCAATTATTTCCCCAATAACTAATATTTATAGATAGGCCATAAAAATCATATTTTTCCTTTAGTGGGAGGTTCAGTGAAAAATGACGACGATAAATTGCATTTTTGGGATCCCCTACTAGAGAAAATGGCGGCCCCTTAAATATTTAGGTCCTATCATACCTAAAAAGGAGAAAAAACAACTGTATACCGTCAAGCTTTAGTTATGAGTACAGCAATTAGCTAAGGATTTAAAGGACTACACATGCTTCAAAAGCATAAAAACCAGGTTCAACGTCACCTATGTTGGTAAAACATTCTTTACAATTAAAGGCATATTATGTCCTGTATTATGTGATCTTTTCCAAGGAGTGCCCTCTATTCATGATTTTTTTTAGAAAGTAAATTTTCTTGCATGCAGATTTACATTTCTGATCATAAATCGTACATACATTTCAAGTTACAGAGCGATACGATTCCTAATTGCCTCAAAATCATGGTTTTAGAGTGAATTTTGACTAGAGTAAAATAAGTTGTCGGTAATCCCACAGTTTATTTTCACTCTAAAACCATGATTTTAAGTAATTAAGAATCGTATCGCCCTGTAACTTAGAATGCATGTACGATTTATGATCAGAAATGTAAATCTGCAAGAAAATCTGCTTTCTATTTTTTTTTCGATGTTGAGGGCGTTCCCCGGAAAGATCACATGATATACCTTAAGGGCCGAACATTCACCAGAGCATTCTTATTCGTTGTCATTGTAACCTCTGCTAATCACAGCTTACTTTGTGGTTTGGTGGCAAATGTGGTACCAAATTGTGACAACAAGATTCATCAAAAGATATTCGGAAGTCACTCTATAGGACATACAAAAAGTGTATGACTTTCTTTTGTGAGGTCTTACAGAAAGTACTGTTGTTGAACAGGGATCAACTGACGAAGCTTTGTGTAGTCCAACATGCTAGCATCACCACGGTACCAACTGGAATTTCCCCAAAACAAACAGTGCAAAACATGTGTTAAAGTAATGAACAGCTGGAGATCATCTGACTTCCATCTTCATACATGGTACAGATATGCATCTTGGCCACATAGATAGAAAATATGTTGAATCTTAACTCAAATATGTTATTCAAAAAATAAAGGGTCTTTTTTATAAGAAAAACAAGCGAGGGACGAATTGAATTCATATCAATCAGGATTTTCTTAAAGACCCTCGTTTAACAACATTATAATGTTATGTCAATGTATATCTTATGTGGGATCAACTGAAGAGATGGAGATCATAGGCCTATGCACACCAATGAAAAAAGCAGTCAAGGTCACATTTTTATCAGAAGAATCTGTTAGATAATTGGATTTCTTCTCAGGCCTGTAAGCAGGATTTTTTTAGGGGGCGTTTTTTTCTGGAAACGGTACATTGGTACCCCAAAAATCGTAAACGGTTGCCCCCCCATTTTTTTTAGTCATATCAGAAAATTTGAGAGGGGGGGGGGGGTGGTTGGACATAATTTAGTCAAACACGGCCCGAAAAAATGCTGTACACAATGGGAAAGGGGGCGTTTTTCCACAAAAAAGGTACATTGGTACCAAAAAAAGGACTTTTTCAGATTTGGATGCCCCCCTAGCCTGGAGATGATGAATTCTTGGTACATTTTACAGACATCTTTTGCAAAGCAGATGAGAGATTTTAGGTATTCTGCTTTACTTTTAGAGCAATGGTGACAAAACAATATGTTGCTGGAATGTCAATATAAAATGGCTTCTAGAAGGGTGGATGGCTGTTTGATAGATAAAAGCCTACCCTGATCTATGGCAAACGGACCTCTCAGGTTGGGTCGGTCGGTCTGGCTTTTGTCCCTCTCTCTCTCTCTTTTCCCTTCAAAATGAACGAAAACAAGAAAACAAATATGTGACGCGATCAAGAGGAATGAGTCGGATGTCGACCCTGGTCGAAAATGAGTTTTTAATACAGTTTTAAAGAAGACACCTAGAGCTTTCAGAAACTGAAAACCCCATGTCGATACGACGTTTTGTTCCAAAGTTATGTCAAATTGTATACATGAATTTCCATCAAAACTTATGTAAGCCGCCATTTTGAATTGGCCATATCTCAATTTGGGATTCCCCGACATCCGACTCATTCCTCTTGATCGCGTCACATATTTGTAAAAAATTGCCATTTTTGACAAGCAAAGTTTCTTTCGTTTGTTAGTATTCATTTGCAAAATGAAAATTTTTGTAAAATTGTCTTCACTAATTTCTAAAAAAAAAATTGGTTTGTCTGGCCAAGAGGAGATTTCTTTTTCAAGGTATGGACTGTAGTTGGTGCAGACGATAGGTTTTGATAAGAATTTTATCTACCACAAGGTAATGAAATACATGTACAAGGTCCAAAGGAAATAGTTTGTGAGGGCAGCTCACCCGGTGCTTCAAACTTTATGATAAAGAAAACAGTATACCAATGATTCAGAAACTATTATTATAATGAATATTTATTAGAAAACAAAATACATACAACGCAGATATCTACAATTTATAAATACACACAGATTAAAAAATAATAAATATTTGAATATTAAATGTCTAATATAACCCTTTCAGCCCTGAAAACCATGAAATCCAGTTTAAAAACTATGCTGGCAGCACGTGTCGCCTCAATCTATCTCGCCGGGTGCTGACGGCGGGTGATAAATGTGCACGGAATTATTAATTGCAGGCACGTGACCCCCTGGATGAGTGGACTAAGACACAGTCATCCATGCTGGAGGACCCGGGATCGAATCAACCTATACAGGGCGAGTCAGAAAGAACAGGCACTTTTTTCACAAAGGCATCACAAAAAATGTAGGCATGCATAATCAAAACCAATGTCTTTAATTCAAAAGAAGAATTTTAAAAATGGACTATTGCGTTATCATGTTACACTAATTTTAGTTAAGCCCAAAATGTTGAAGCAAATCTACCGGATTGTCGATTTATCAAGCCATTGGTTAATTAATGTATGCTAAGAAGATCCCCTTTCTGAATCCGCTGAGATGCCTCTTTTAAGTTTAAATTCTCGAATTCAGGCTTCATTACTAATAATTTCACAGATCTATTTATTTCCAGTTATTTTATGATTTTGTATCCACCATTCTGTGCCTTTTCATGTTTTTAACTAGTTTCAATGATTGGCATATCTGAATCAGCGAGCCAACAATGTGTGGCTTTAAAATAACGGGTTCTACTAAAATTGTTGTAACATTATGACGCAATGTTCAAATTCAAAAATAGTTTTGTTGAATTAAAGCCAAATATGGGTTCTTTGAGCACTATCATTGGTTTTGAATATGCAGGCCTGCAATTTCTGTGGCGCTTTTGCTAAAATAATGCACATTATTTCTGTATTACCTATGTACGACAATAAAGAAGAAATTGCACCCTGTTTCTTACCATGGATGGTTGATATGTTAAAGGAGCGACATGAAAAAACAGATGTTAAACACATTACAATTGTGGTCTCAAACACTAATTCCATGATTAAACATGACAGGCTTAGCCACACCACCAAGCTCAGAGGGTCTGTTACATTAGTGACCCTAAACATGGTCAAAGTTTGCATGAAATATTTGAGTGAATGACAATTTCATGACTGGCAAGGATTCGTGATATTGTCATGCTCACAAGTGTTATATTTTTTCTATGAGATAGTTAGAAGACCAGTTCGTCTGACCCCCAAATTATCTACTACGAGGGCATCCTAACATAAACACTTAAAATTCAAATTTATTGGATTGCGTACATCGAAATAACTAACAAGTATTTATGCCCAAATTAAAACAAAACAATACCGTTGATCGCTGATCCACTAACCTACACTGAAGTATATATCTGTTCTAGTTTATATTATCACAGTGAATCAATATATTAAGTGACGAACGTCCGGAAATTCGGATTTCACACTTCCGGTAAAAAATTACATGAATTGAAAAAAATCATAGCCAATTTCAAATGAAAACATCTGTAAATCCCTCATTTTCAAACATCGTAAAAAATCCATCAACACAGTGGCACATTATACCGAGTTATTTGATTAAAAGGGGGTTCTTCTTCATCATGAAAATGTGATGCCGCAAACAACAATTGTGCTTATGGGAGAGCACGTGTGGTGTAGTGGATAGCATGCCGGTCTCACGATGCAAAGGTTGTGAGTTCTAGCCCCACTACAGCCAACTGGTTTGTATCCTTGGGCAAGGTACTTAGTCTCAATTGCTTCGTCGACCGACCCAAGCGAGATTGGGGAGCTGTTAGGGGATATTACAATCTAAGTGCTGATACTGTGTGTGCGCCGTATCGGTAGCCTGGTAAATGAAGCGAAATGATTGTGACGATTTCCTAATGGCAGCAAAAAACAGCGGTTCGGAAGTCACATATAAATGGTGGTCCCGTGCATCGGAAGAGCAATACCCGAGCACGTTAAAAGGTTACAGACTCTTTCGTAAAGAGTATAGGGGATCATCCCGGTCTGTATCTGTTCACACATCTAACGGACCCCAATGGAAATAAGCTAATAAGCTTATTGGGTTATCCAGGGTCGTAGGACCCAAATTATATCAAATCAAATCAAATCAAATTGCTTCAGAATAAACCTATGTGTCCTGGGTGAGTAGTACTGTATTACAGAATGATGCAGTGAGCTGGCACTGCAAGTTATATATGCCTACACATAACTCCATTTACATGGGAAACAAGGATTTTTGGTTGTGCCGATAAAGGAGGGGTCCTGCAAGCACAACATTGTGCATTATATCTTAGAAAAATAACTATCGAGCCCAAGTTTTGTAATTATATAGAACAAAACATCACACTTATGAAAAAAACCGAATAAAAACCGCCATCTCTCAACATGCAATTTTTAAAATTCAAGGCGATCGAAAGTCCTGGTGTCGATGATGTCATACAATGTAGTTATACAATTATACATGCACATGCGCAAATTTGAGCACCGAAAATCATGATGTCATCGACTTCGGGACTTTCGATCGCCGCGAATTTGAAACGTTGCATGTTGAGAGATGACAGTCTTTATTCTTTTTGTGACTAGTATGTTGTTTTGTTCTATATAATTACACAATTTGGGCACGATAATTATTTTTCTAACAAATAATGCTCAATGTTGTGCTTGCGGGACCTCCTTTAATGGCTTATTAAAAGGATGAAGAAGATAAATACTTTTTTTTACTAACATTAGGTGCAGTTCAAATGGTTTAATACATGCAAAGTTTGCAGTTTGAAGCTCAAGCTGTGCCTCTTCAGATTTTATGTATTAGATAAGAAAACTTTTGGTAGTTATCGGTTCGTTAAAATTGAAAATTTGAAGAAAAATGGAACCAATTGAAAGAAGAAGAAGAAAAGCCATATGTGCGGTTATCTGCTTTCACCTGTGATTTGTGATCTCATTGATCATCCTTCATTCTGAATATTTTGTCGCCTGGGTGCAAGAAGATAGCAGGACCTGACCTTTTTGGAAAAAAAGACGCTGTTTCCAAGTAACGTCAGCCTGCTCCGATAATTGCCTAACTCATTTTTTCTAGTTTTTAGAAAATAACAAAAATATGAAAAGTGAGTTAGGCAATTATCCAAGCAGGCTGACGATATGTTAAATAGCACCATGAATAGTGCAGGTGAATTCCAACAGGAGCAGTAACTGTTGGGTAGAATTAGGTTGGAGATATACCTTTAAGTGAAATGTGGCTTGTTATAGGCCTAATACAAGTTAATATGACCCATTTTAAACATTTTACATCATTATTACAATCTACCTAACTCACAAGGCTGACTTAGGCAGAATTGAAATTGTTCATTAATCATTTATCTTCACTTTTGCTTGGTCAATGACTTGGGCATTATTTCAGCATGTGCATAATGTAATGAAGTCATGATTTATGCAAAAAGCTCAATTTCGCTGAAAAGTGATTTAGGCAATTATCGAAGCAGGCTGACGATAAGAACAAAAACAAAACAAAACATATACCACCTTCTAGCACTCAAGCGACCATTTTGTGATGTGATCAAGCAAAAGGAGTCGGAAGTCGCAAATATTGATTTTGAGATATAATCAAATAATGTATTTGTATTTGTATTTTGTCTGTTTAAAATGGGGCTTTCTGCAAAACGTAGCATTTCAAATACGAAATACAAACATGTAGCACACTAACAATAAGATATATTCAACTTCAGTCTCATTTCGCTTGATCGCATCACATTCAATCCTCCTGAATAGATTACTTTGTTTGTTTGTTTACACCAGGCATTCTCAACTGGTGGCGCGCGCGCCACTTGTGGCGCATCAAGGCATCCTAAGTGGCGCGAGAGTAGTTATAATTTGTTTTTAAAAACAAATCATATCATGATATAGCCAGATTTCATAGGCCTATGGCGGTCAGATGTATAAATACAGTAATTTTTTTCTCACGCTACGTGCGCATGTGCCCTCAAAAGAGTAATATTAGTTGTTATGCTGCCTACATATATGTTAAAATATTTTGAAATTAATGTTATAAAGGGAATTTTGCCATTGTTAATTCTAAAAAAATATGACCAAGTGGAGCTTCAACAAGTTGGTTACTAAAATGTGGCGCATCAGTAAACCTAGTTGAGAAAGCCTGGTTTACACGGTCGGTCTGTACGGACACACGCTTGGGTCCTGAAGGGACCAGACTCGAGCAAAATGCTTGGGCCAGGCTTAGAGCCTTTATAAGCATGATGGCTGAATGAAATGTAGATCTGCTGGTACTGTCCCAAAGTATGCAAACCTGGATCTATTCCTCGCATGATTTGACGCCGGCGGCGAATGACTATCATCCTGCTCCTGATATTCCGTAAGATTCTTGAAAAAGTTATCCGTTGCCATGATGGCGATCTCTTTCCCAGCTTGCTCGGCCGGGTCATTACAGTTCAGCCAATCAAAGAAAGTTTCCTCTTCAACGACGTCTTCGTCAGCGAGGGCGCCGAACACCTTCATTAATAAAGCCGGTGGGTTGCCTACATCAAAATTGAACGCTTGCGCTGCGTAGAGTACTTCGAGTTCTAGATCGGTGTCGTCGCTCGCCTCAATGTATTTGCGAAGTACTGCCACCCTGTCCCGCAGAATGACGTGATATCCTGGAATTGAGTAGGACATGCCTAGTAGTGTTGCTTGCATACCCGTAGCTGCACAAAGAAATACACAAATAAGTAATTATAAATACTTACTTTTTGCTTTTATATGCTTCATTTACACCATCCAACATTACAGCAATAATCAAGTGAAACAAAAAGAAAAATTATGTATCAAAATGGTATATAAAATGGAACTAATATAATAGAGTTGAATTGAAAATACAAGAGAGAACGTCAAAGGTAGGGAAATGTGTCAATTAACTTATCAACTTGGGAAAGCTTAACATTGTTCCATACTTCTTGAAATATATTTCCAATGCGCAAATTATAATACATCATTTTTAGAATCATATCACGTGATCACTGGAACGTACAGTGTCATTATTAGATCTTTGTCAGCAGAGTGATCAACTGTCATGTGACAGCTCAAAAAGAGGTTAAATGACTAGAGGGAGGGGTTCAAATCACATCACTGGATATTGCTGCTATATCTCCCAATATTTCACAACTTTTATCCTGTATTTCCCATAATTTCTCACCTATTTCATGTACTTTCCCCAACAAATCAAATTACTACACCTCTTTATTATTCGCGAACTAATCATGCCAGTTGATTGGTCAATTCCTATTATAGTATGTCCTATTATTTCCTTCCAACCTCATCCCTAGAGTCACAGACAGGTGTAATAAAACAAATACTACATGGTGGAAATAGGGCACGCTACATTCCCTTTGTTATTATCTAAAGTGCTTTCACCCCTCACCATTCAGGTTCGGGGGTGATCATAATAACCTCAGGAAAATAGTGTCCTTAGTTACCCCTCTAAACACATACATGGTATTTGTATAATACCCCCACATTCCTCACATGAGCTGGAACTTCAGATTTTTTTCAACCAGCCAGTCGGGCAGGTAACTCACAAAAATACCCGCAGACAGAAATTCCACTAGCCAGTGTAACTCACTTACACTGTAAGTTTTAGAAATTTTACATGTCAGTCGATCAGGTACTTTTCCATTCCCACCCGCCCGATGCAAAGTTACCCGCTATAGGCAAGCGTGCGGCTGCTATTTTAGCAACTTGCTAACCTCGCCCATCTCTAACTATCAAAAAGATCATTCTGTTACTTACGTCCGCCAGGATTCTCCAGGAATTCTGTAGTGAGAATGCGGATAAATTCCTTAGTTTGTCTCTGTTCAACAGTTGTACATCTCTGAAAAATGAAATAAAATTAAAAACATTGAATTTTACAACTTTTTCAAAATATCATAGGAGGTTTGTCACCCAAGGGCTATGTTTTACAATGCTAGGAAAAATAATTTACCAGGTAATATGTGCTCATAACTCCAAAACTATTAAGCTCAAACATGATATATGAATTATAAAATTATGAAGAAATGTCTTCTCTTTATTTTGAGATATTATATATTAATGAATAGCTATGTGCCCAAAACCAAAACAAGGTTCAATTTTCATAAATGCAGTTGCTTTTGCAACACACAGCCTCAGTATAGCAAATAGCCAGATTATTGATTTTCTGGTGATAGTTGGATGCAGATCCGGGATGTTTCCATTGATCCATACATCCTATACGCACATCTGTCACTCAATCGTACATGTTTAAAAAGCAATGGCAAAAATGAAAATTGTACTTTGTTTTGGTTTTGGACACATAGCTCCGTTAATATTCAATCAATTTTCACTTGTACATTAAATTAGGTATATTACTATTTTGAGCAGTGTGTATCCTCAGTAAATTACTATTTTGAGCAGTGTGTATCCTCAGTAAATTACTATTTTGAGCAGTGTGTATCCTCAGTAAATTACTATTTTGAGCAGTGTGTATCCTCAGTAAATTACCATTTTGAGCAGTGTGTATCCTCAGAAAATTTCTATTTTGAGCAGTGTGTATCCTCAGAAAATTACTATTTTGAGCAGTGTGTATCCTCAGTAAATTACTATTTTGAGCAGTGTGTATCCTCAGTAAATTACTATTTTGAGCAGAGTGTATCCTCAGTAAATTACTATTTTGAGCAGAGTGTATCCTCAGTAAATTTCTATTTTGAACAGTGTGTTTCCTCTATCAATGAAGCAAACGGCCAATAAGATTTTTTACTTACGACATCATTTCAAAACATACTTGAAGGGAAAGGTTATGCATCATACAATAAAGTGTGGTATTCAAATTCGAATGAATTAAAACTTGTTTTAAATAGTAGTAGGTCTACTAGGCAATCTTAATATAGGCCAAGTTTGAAACATTTGAGTGATGTAGCCAGATGGGACCCATATCCCTAGTTCAACAGTCTACATGTAAGCAGGGTATGCCACCAAGTTATTGACCCTTGTTGTACTGAGCTATTTTTGTAACACCTCCTTCGAAGGAGGGTGGTTGCAACTCCATCCAAGATTTTCTTTATTATACATTCCATGCTTATTTGATTGGTACTGCAATACATGTACGTGTAGCTATATGTCCCCTCTTTATATTGATACTCAAGTAAGAACCAATACCCCCCATTTTGGAAAATAGAAGACAAAACCGTGAAAAATATCTCCTAAAAATGCTGTAAGTTCATTGAAATTTCTAGCATAGAACAGGTATCAATTATTTGACAAACTTGCTAAGGCCTACTTTTAAAACTGACCCCGATATGCACAATGTCATTCTTACTGCAAAAATGATTTTATAAGCCTACACTAATAAATAAAATGCATTTGTATGTATTCTTATAGGAGCCTAAGAGAATGTATCTGACTTCACTTAGATGAGGCATATTCACTGCTTGCTGATTGGTCTGTTGAAACAAATGGAGAGCATCAACGCTATCGAGTCGTCTCGAGTTCATCCTCGGCATTTGCCTTAGCGCCGGCGTCAACTCATGCGAGGAATAGATCGAGGTTTGCATACTTTGGGACAGTACCAGCAGATCTACATTTCATTCAGCCATCATGCTTATAAAGGCTCTAAGCCTGGCCCAACGCTAAGGCGGAGATTAATCAAAGTGCGCATGTGTGAGAGCATTGCGAAGTATGTTTAGCCCTCATTGCTATTACTGTAAAAGCGGTAATTTTTGTGTGATTAACATTTTGCCCTTTGCCGACTTTCAGCCATTTCATAGACTTTATACACAATATGATGTTTGTGTGTTTTTATTTTCACGGTAGCTACTTAGAGCGCGAAAATTGTGAAATTTAATGTAGCGTGAAAATGTCCATGTTTACAGTATCCTCTTACCTCCACCAAATTGCACACGTCTTCATTATCTGGTTCCCTCTGAGCCAGCAGTGTGTTCAATTCTGACTCCAGTCCTTCCAACCAATGACCCCTATGTTGCTGGCGTTTGGTTTTAATCTTCTTTGGTGGTGCGGTCCGCCTGCTGGATAACCGTGGCAGATGCATAGCATTAGGTAGATTTTCAAATGCTGTAGCTGCCCCTGAGGACATGGCCGTGGAGGCTACCAGAGGTCTGTGCGTGCAGGACGATGGTGGCTCCGTTAGTTGCTGTGAAATGTACACGGTTAGAAATAGATATATGTTAAATAACTCTAAGCATATGGAAGATTCTTAAGCTTACACTAACACTTAGTAATATTGCAAAAAGGACATACCTTACCGTTCATGCATTAATAACAAGCGCACAAATGTTTATCTTTGAGCTAAGTCACTTGGAATTGGCACCAATTTTAATTATTGTATATTATGTTCAGAACAGAAATTTTCCTTTTTTTGGGGGGAGGGGGTCCATATTCACCCCCAAAATTGCGGGAAATACCAAATCTTGACCTATTTCTTCCTGAAGGAATGTGACTGCAGGTGAAGGCTTGAGCACAAAGATTTTGAAAGTACTACTTTACTCTGGGAGGATGGCCAAATAGCACAATGTTTGGGACATGCCCAGAAACCTCTGCTCTGCTCTGCTTTTGTTTCTTTAACTTGACCTGTTTATAACTGCTGTATTACTCATCTTCTTCTCAGTGTATCTGTAGTTTTTAAAGGTAGATGTTCCGATTTTCAACTTAGAGTTTTCTATTCTACATGAAAGGTCATCCTTAAAAAAGTCGTGTTCCAAAGTTTGAGTTGCATAGCTCTAATGGTTCTTATTTTAGACGCACAAGATGCTGTGAACTGTACCCATTGAGTAGTACACAAACTATATCGGTGGTTACCACCATTCGCGGTAATTCGACGTTATTTCATCGATTTCTCCGTAATTATACCGATTTAGGCCGTCAAATTTCAGTATGATGATGAGAAAAATACGAGCTTTCATATGATATGAAAATCTCCGTAATTCTGTGTTACGAAAATGTGATCGGGTCATCCACCTTTAACTATGAACTAATAAGTGGTTAGAGCCATACAAATGTTTAAATAGAGTGAGCATAGTGTATCACAATACACTTTTATTCTAATCGGATTGTCCTTAAATTATAAGGTTTAGATCTATAAATACATCTTGCTTGCATCATAATACCAATCCCATTGTATCACCATACCATTATCAGAAGTGACCATTTATGTAGGCATCAGTGTGCTTCTTGAATCTTCAATTCAAGGTTAGTCAAAGATTAGACGCCTAATATTTGCCTAGTTATATTTGTAGTGAATCTTAAACAAATTTATATTTTGGAAAGGTGAATCTATGGCGAATCTTCACCTATATTTCAACTTTTCCCATCTATTACTATAGAACGAACCGCGAACATACATGTAGTGCACCAAGGTGAATCTTCACACCCCCACCCAAATTGCAGGAAAACCTAATTTTGAGGTTTGAGGAGGGTAGGTTCAAGGTTCAAATTGATGCCTGCTTTAGTGATCAATGCTGATACACCACAAGAGCAACCATTTTCCAGCATACTCTTGTAAAATAAAAACTACATAACCATTTTCCTATGTGCGTATCACAGCAGCCTCGATGATCTTCCCGCATTGCATAGTATTTCGACCTGTAACCAATTTTAAACATGGAACCACCGTACAACTTGCAATGTTTCACGTTCAATTCTCAAAGCCCTATAGGTAAATTAATAATTAAACGAACACAACTAAGCAGCGTATCGCGTACATTGCGTGAAGCGCGCACAACCATTCGCGTGATAATTTTGGGTGCGATCATCTTTTTACTGCGTTCGTGATGTTCGTTCAATTATTAATTTACCTATAGTGTACATTATGAAGCTATTAGCGATTAAACAGCACCCACAAGAAGCTTTGTCTTATCTCTTAATGAACAATTTTATTGTTTAAAATGCTAATCGCTTCATTATTTTTAATTTTTGAAAGAGGTATGGGGATCAGCAACGCGTAAGATAATGTGATGGTTGAATAACTCCATACTAAAAATATCTTTATCAACGACTTAGCCAAAAGAGTTAATCCAGTGTAGCATAGTGGCCAAGCTCTAGGGCTCCCACGCAGGAATCCCAGGTTTGATTCCTCAACCAACCTACATGTATCATTATGCATTGCTGTTTGTTTTTGTAACATACTCATTCTTGCAGCGTTCATAGTTCACCTCGCCGGATGTGAACCCGGGATGTGAACAAAAGAGCCCCTATCTATTTAATTATATATTTTGTAGTATTATAGGATGAACGCTTAGGCTGCTGTGGTGCGTCATTAAAGGTTACTTGGCTGCCAGTACATGTACAGGTATGCTTAGTACTTAGCACTTTCCATGCGTCTGCAGACAACATTTTAACATTTCCCAAATGTTTCAAAAATGTCAAAATTATTGAATTGAATTACAATATATGGAATCAGCATGAGAAATGCATTAAAATAAGTACAAACATGCCTAGTATTGGTTCAGTAATCCCTGAAATAGGCTTTGAAATTTGGTAAAACGACTAGTCGTATGGAAAGTGTTAGGTATGGTACAGGAACTGCACAGGTGGTACAACCAAAGTAGCAGCATGGTAGCAACGTTTCAGGTACTGTGCCGGTACTTCAGTGGTATTTTAACAGTACCCCATAGTAGGTATGGTTAGTAACTGCACAGCTGTTACAACCAAAGTTACTAAAGTAGCTGCACAGGCAGTACAACTTAAGTAGCCGCACGGTAGTAAAGTTTCTTGTACACAGAAGCTACTTTGGTTGTACTTCACTGTTACTTTAACCAGTACAGTAATACCTCCCTGTTTTAACAGTACCCATCTGGGAACTGGGCATACAGTACATAGGTATGGATACCTGTACGGGAACTGCACAGCCGTTACAACGAAAGTTCTAAAGTAGCTGCACAGGCAGTAAAACTTAGGGGTCGTCCAAAATTATCGCCATTTTCACTTACGTACAGAGCGTACATAACTTTTTACCCCCCTCCCCCCCTCAAGTTACGTACGCAATAAATGGCGAAATTTTATTTTATTTTGTACTTTAAAAAAAAAAATCCCGCCTCTCAAGATCGCCATTTAAGTTACGTACGGTTGGGGTATATTTCGACCCCCTCCCCCCTCTTACGTACGCTTTGTACGTAACTGAAAATGGCGAAAATTATGGACGACCCCTTAAGTAGCCGCACGGTAGTAAAGTTCCTTGTACACAGAAGCTACTTTGGTTGTACTACATTGGTACTTTAACCAGGGAGGTATTAACACCCATCTGGAAACTGGGCATACAGTACCCATACTGGCAGAAGAGTTATCATAATGCCGGGTATAAAAAATGAATGTGTAGCTTTATAGTTAGCTATCAGTTCCAAATTGGCAAGAAATATTCAGTTTTCATCTCTCCATACGCAAGAGTAATCCAAGCGTACACACCCCATTATGCCACACGCACCCTGTTTTGGTCGCATGCACGCGTCACGTATATGATGTACAGAGTGCGATTGTTGCCTTCATGTGCGCCTGCATCCTTCTGTATTGAATCGCTTCTGTAAGGAGGCTTCACCAATTTGAAACTGATCAAATTGTAACAAATGGTAGCCATTGTACAGAGTGCTTACATACCTGAATTTCTGGCTGCTCCAGTGTGACTCCTGGTATGTGACAGAGATTAGCTGGACGTTCTAAACACTTTGGTTGAAAAGCTAATAGATATTCTCTGGTATAAATCCACCTGGTTATTGGTGCTCTTTGGGATACACTTCTGGCTATGGCTATGGGGGTTTCCAACTGCAGGCGACCAAAATTCTCAATGCTTGCCTACGTAGAAGGAGTTGAAACAAGAAGCATTATAAACAGAGACTGATGTGAATAAGAGAGGTTTTTTTTATAAATTTGTTTTACATATTTATTCAATTTTGTAGCTAATTTTGCTAATGTTACAGAAACTTTTACAGATTTGGCTAAAGGAAAAAAACAAACGCACAATGGGCCCAAATGAATCATGTTTTGGGAATTGAAGAATATTTTAACATTTGAAAATCATTTTTTGTTTGAATTTTCAAGTTAAATAGTTTTTGGGCTCACTGACAGCACGTTGCATCCACCATGTGGGGGGGGGGGGGGCACTTAGTGGATATGAGGTCACAGGGATGTGCCACTAAATAGGGTCAATTTTTCACCCATCTGATAAAACGAATGATCCCTTTTCATAGCCATTTTTTTGTATATTTATGAGTCTAATATCCTTAAATTTGCTGTTTTTCACAGACACTTTTAGCAAAATCTGTCAAATATGAAGGAAAATTATGAGTCTCTATACAGGGTGAGTCAAAAAGACTGCAATAGTGGAAAGAAGCCATTTTGTTTTCAAAACCAAAATGAATTTTAAAAGTTTTTAAACGTTGCAAGAATGATATATCATAACTTTGCATGAAAAAATGAAGTCAATATCATTTTCCATTTGCCTTTGGTGAACCTTTTGACCAGTGCACCCATTTCACACGTTTGTCCACGAGATACCCAAAATATGCATCAGATCACAAAATGTGCCTCTCATTCAAATTTGGAAACTTGAGTTCATTTGTGTTGTTATTGGAATTTGATGCATTCTTTCTTGTTTACATGTGAGTTAGCATAATCAATTATAATCATACCCATGCTATGAAAGCGTATAATGTTCTAAATTTTAATAAAAAACTGAAATTTTCCATTTTTTTTGTTGGCGGGATATTCAAATATGAAAATGCAATGTGTGCCATTTCAAATGAAAATCACTTTGCTCGTGGAACAGGTAAATTTGGTTGTGCAGCAAAGAGGGTCACCAAAGACAAACAAAAAAATGCGATGGACTTCATTTTTTCACACCAAGTTTAATAGGATTAAATACATCATTCTTGCAACGTTTAAAAAGTTTTAAAATTCATTTTGGTTTTGAAAACAAAATGGCTTCTTTCCACTATTGCAGTCTTTTTGACTCACCCTGTATGTGTCAATTTCCAAAATGGGTAAATGTTTGGGTCAATTTTAATATTGCTGGCGGCACATCCTATCAAAATCTATCTGAGTGACCTCCCCCTCCCCCCCCCCCCCCACCCCCAGGTTGAATCCACCTGCCCATGGAACAGATCGTTGTGATTTTGTGAATTATTAATCAGCTGTGTTATAATCTAGATAAAAAGACCTATTGAATTTACTGTAATAGATTCACAAAATGGTTAAAGGAGATTAATCAGCTGTGTTATAATCTAGATAAAAAGACCTATTTTATTTGACTGTAAAAGATTCACAAAATGGCTAAAGGAGGGGTCCCGCAAGCTCAACATTATGCATTATATGTTAGAAAAATGACTATTGAGCCCAACTTTTGTAATTGCATAGAATAAAACACCACACAATATGACAAAAACAAATATAAAACCGCCATCTCTCAACATGCAATTTTTAACATTGGTGTCACAGGCATTGGAGGTAGATGAACACAACGTTATATAGATTTGTTTATAATTGGCGCCTGCTTGCCCTTGATGGGATAAACGCCGGTTAACATCAATATCACATAACGAAAGTTAGGCGAAGAATGCAAACATACGATATCGTATAACATAAGCCAGGCTCTCGTTACCAATATGGATGTTTACCCCAGCAGCAATGGCAGGAAGGCGGGCGCCGATTACAAATGTGATGCAGCACATCAAACAGTTTGGGGGGGGGGGGGGGGGGGTGAGGGAGGGAGACTTTGTGGCTGTGTTTTTCAAGATATAGATGAAAACGAGTAGAAAATTTAGGAGTAATTTACACCCGTAAAATATAAATGCCTTGATCAATTTTGTGTCATTTTAAAGCTTAGAAAATGCTCTGAGAGCACACATAATAAACTCATAATTGACTTCACCTGCAAAGCCCCCCCCCCCTTTTTTTGTTTTGTTGATGTGCTGCATCACAAATTAGGTCTAAACGTACCTTGACCGAGCCTTTCTGGATCGCTTGGAATTTGACTCTCCATTTCTTCTCATTGTCTTCATCGTTTACATGAGCCCCATCTAGTTGTTCCATAATCTCTAGACACTTGTTTAGATTCTCTGAAATCATTCGCTCAGAAACCTTTGAAAGAAAAGATTCAAATGAGAGTGAGACTCAATAGCTATTCTTATTTGAATTTTTAGTGAAAAGCCATAATTCCTTTAAACATGTTAACAGAGCATCAAGAGGATTTCTCAACCAAAAGAAATACATATATTTTACACCTTGTTTAGATAGATGATATCTAATGATTTCTTCAAAAAATCAGTTAAATTGAAAAATTAAAAGACATTTTCTCAGCATTTCTGAAGGCCTGACGCATCACATCAAAACATACCTACAGTACAGCTCGAAATAGAATGGACACTGTCATTGCAATGACATTGCACTGACATTGCAATGATATTGCACTGACATTGCAATGATATTGCACTGACATTGCAATGACATTGCAATGACATTGCAATGATGCCTTGAGATGTAACCCGATTAGTGCAGTCATTGCAATGTCATTGCACTGACATTGCAATGACATTGCGTTGACATTGCAATGACATTGCAATGAAGTGCGTTGACATTGTCCATTCTATTTCGAGCTGTACTGTAACAGTAACATCGTTTTGTCTAGATTCTAGAGATAAGTAAAATGTCTTGAAAAATATAAAGAAATTAAAAGGAAAGCTTTTATGCACCTTTTTATATCATCTATTTAGCCAGAACGTGCTGTTTGCTGCACACTCGTCCTAACACTTAATTCAAATTATGTTTTTCAAAAAATTGATTCCACATTTATCATAAATGGCACTCAACAAAAAGGCATAGGCTCTTAATTGTGTAGATACATATGAAAGATTGCTGCTTCATAAAACCGATGATAAATTTATCAGGTATAAATGGATCTTCATTTGCATTATCATTTAGATGGCAAGAATACTACAATTTTATTGGTTGATGTACAGGGTGTATCAAAAAAATTAGGACTCTGTTTCATGACGATGTAATTATTATTATAATCATTGGACCATGACCAATTTAGTCTCAATGTAAAGCTCAATCAATTATTATGATATCCTGAAAATATAAGATCAATCCGATGCAAAATCTGTACTTTGCGTGAACCATGTCATTTACTGGTTTGTACAATGGGATATACATGTATAAGACCAGTAAATAACATGGTTTACGTTTCAATACGTTATAATAATTGTCAACATAGTAAATAATCTATCAGTCAATAGCAAAGTTTAGTTTGGTAATCCATTTAATTCTGGCACAAATCAATACTGGCTAAAAAAATCCGTTAACAGATGCATGCATATTCTGTGCAAATTTAAGAAAAAATGTTAAACAGTTCTCGAACCCACTTACACATCGAGCACTTTCATCATGTAGGCCTAATACTCGACTGTTACTGTGTGAATTCCCATTGTACAAACCAGTAAATGACATGGTTTACACAAAGTACGCTAGTTTTCTTATTTTTCATTGGATTGATCTCATATTTTCAGGATATCATAATAATTAATTGGGCTTTACATTGAGACTATTTGGTCATGGTCCAATGTTTATAATAAAAATAACACCATCATGGAACAGAGTCCTATTTTTTTTATACACCCTGTATTTTCGTATCACTCTGTTGACGTCCCAACTACTGTAAAAGTGGATTTTTTCGTTCTACATATAGTTTTGCACTTTTCACGCTCGAATGAGTAACCACAAAAATAATGACACAGGAATATATTTCTTTTGCGTACAGGTCTATTGATGAAGCTACAGAGTTTGTGAATTAAAAAACTCACAAAACAGTTTGAAATTAACAAAGCGTGAAAATGAAAATCGTGCAAAAATTAAAACTTTTACAGTATGTGATATGAACATAGCGTATGTATCCTTTTTCCTTTAGTGCATATTACACACAAGTGCCGCGTCCCCAGATTGCATGAGACATGTTTTTCTGTTGCTTGTAAATGAAAATGTCGGTGTGTTTCCTGCTTCCTGTAGACCTTAACCCCCTGGGCACCACCTGTCTTTCTCACAATATTTCCCATTGGTCAATTACATGATATAATCATCTTGATAACCAATTACAATTTTGCTTGTAAACATTTTATGCTAATCCGTTTGAAAATTGTAATTATTCTAACAATGGCTCTGATTGGCACAATGTTTGACACATGCTAACACCTAAGCCTACTAATAAATGATAAATTTGTAATCCCATGTTTGTTCTTACGCATTGTGGAAATCAAGATAACAGTTTTTTTACCGGGAGTTACCTTTTTTACAAAAGTAGCATCCGTATCAGGGGGATTTATTGACAACCGGGGGCACTTTTAGTCTACCGGGAACTAACCTTTTATTAAATCAAATAAGCTTAAGCGAAATTCGATGTTTTGGGCAAGCTTCCCGGGCGCTGGTTTGGACCAAATATCAGCGCTTCGTTGTTTATTTTTCAGCATTACCGGGCACTTTGGCAGAAGGACCGAGGGTAAAAATCGCCCAGCGCCCGCTTATCTTGAGCCTTGGTGGAAATACATTAATGGTTTGGGTTCGGTCATATCTGATATCTTTCTGTATTGCATGAACAAACGAGGGATAACTAATAAAATGACCGTACTTGCTGAACATTCTTAATACTTTCCACGTGTCTATTGGTTTTACCATATACAAACAATATAAGTCAGAAACCTTTCCCAACTTTCAAGGCCTATCTCAAGGATTACTGAACCAATGCTAAGCATGTTTGAACTTATTTCAATGCATTTCCTATGGTGATTCCACATAATATTGTAATGAAATGTGATAATTTTGACATCTTTGAAGCATTTTGTGAACGCTGCCGCGTGGAAAGTGTTAAGTATACTATACATTACTGTTATCACCTTGCAAGACTTCCCATTAATCATATCATCAGCCACAGAGCAGAATTCAATGATCTCCTGGAGCTGTGTTTCAAACGCACGCGTCATTGTCCTGTGTACCAGGTTGTCTCTTGTGTGGCTGAAGTCTTTCAGTTCTGCTAACAGGACGGCTTCCTTCTTGTCCAGAGTTTGGTGGAGCTCAGTAAACGATTTCTTGATACTGTCTTGAGCATCGTTTACCTGTAATGTTTTGGAATAGAAACAATGTATTCCATTTTAAACATATTTATGAACCGTAATCCATTTTAAACATATTTCTCATTTTTTCTGTAGACCAATGATTAGCGTTTTCTTGTGTATACTTGAAACCTTACGTTAAATAACAAAGTTCTGACAGGTGGATTTTGTTTGATACTTTTAATTAAGTAAAACTCTTGGGGGAGGGCACTGACATTGGAAAGAGGTATAAGTATGTGTCGCCCTGAAGACCCCCTATTCACCCTCTTCTGCTCGGTCTTAAAGGAGTGTCTCGCAAGCTCAACATTATGCATTATATGTTAGAAAAATAACTATCGAGCCCAACTTTTGTAATTATATAGAACAAAACACCACACAATGTGACAAAACCAACCAAAAACCACCATCTCTCAATATGCAATTTTTAAAATTTGCGGCGATCGAATGTCCCGGTGTCGATGAAGTCATAGTTATACAATGCACAAACGCTAATTTGAGCACTGATACCCATCATGGGTATCAGTGCTCAAATTAGCGTCATCGACACCGGGACATTCAATCGCCGCGAAATTTAAAAATCACATGTTGAGAGATGGCAGTTTTTATTTATTTTTGTGACTATGATGTTTTGTTCCATATAATTACACAATTTTGGCTCGATAATTATTTTCCTAACAAATAATGCTCAATATTGTGCTTGCAGGACCCCTCCTTTAAGGGGGGGGGGGGGGGGGGGGGGTAGTTGTTGTGCAAGCTAAGTTATTTTTATAAATAACAAAATTGTTTCTATTGTTCTATATGAAGAGCTGTTTTACAAAAGGGCCTAAATCCACTTCTGCCTTTTTACTCATTTTACATTATTGCATGGATGGCTATGCATCATGTGGAATGTGGCATGTATTGTTGGTGCCTCAATTAGAGTGCATAGATGCACTAATCCAAGTCATAGAAACAGTAATGAACACAGCCATACAATAATTTGATTAATTCCATGGACTTGTCAATACAAATTCACTAATGCAAAATGAGTAACCTGTCGGGGTGGTCTGGTGGCCCTTTTGCAACAAAGCTCTGCATATATAACATTGATTGTAAATATTGTAGAAATTCAACATATTGCTACGATATGATCTGTTTAATAAACCTTGTATTGATTTAATTGATAAGACCCCACCCCCCCCTTTGAGCCTGCATCAGCTCAAAAGATCATGAAAAACGAAATAATTATGTTTTAATTTTCATCTTACAATGATAAGGAAAAATAACTTCCTTTTTCTGGTATCTACAATCAAGGAAAAAAATAGTTGGCACACTAGACACAATTTACAACCATCCCTGTACTAGCAATTGAGATCCGACTTGGGACATAGCACTGTTTAATCTAAAGCAGAAGTCTCCCCCTTTCTTTTATTCTCCCCCCCCCCCCCCACCCCCCTCCCATCAATCAATGTTGGGGGGACTGTCAAGGCTTCTGATAACATGACTCGGATCAACATAGCCTCGGGGGAGAGGGGCAGGTTTTTCCGTAATTAGGAAAAAGTGTGCCAACCTTTTTTTTCCTTGATTGTAGATTATTGAGGGTAGGTTTTCTTTTGTAGAGTAAAGGATTTAAAAAGAAAGACCCTTTGTTTTCAATTCTGAAAATAACAAGCACATAATGAAGAACAGGCAAACATTTTGTTTACAGAAAAAACAAACAAACAAACAAACCAAATTTTAGCCTGAAATCCAAGTCTGCGAGTTACCAAATGTCTGTGTGGTCTCTAGGAATGATTCACAATTCCAGAAGTATTTATGACTACAAATACTAGTCAGTAATTTGTAAAAAGAGTGATGTAATCAGTAGACTTGCATGACCTGGTCGCCATGAGTCGGGGTTTTGACTATTGGCTAGTCGCGACTACGACTATGTACCTCGCAATAGTAAAGTGTACTTTCAGAAGTCCTAAACATGCACACTGAATGAGACAAAAATCTGCTCCCTAGTATGTGATATAAAGGTTTTTTAAGAAGTTTCAAAATGATGAATTTCGACGATAAGGCAGGCATATTAAAAACGTTTCAGACGTTCTCTGCCCAGCTTTCAGTTAACTTCACCTTTCCTGCTTCGCAGTAAACAAATATAATGGATACAAAACATGGATTAATTACTATGTTACCAAGTAAAGATGTTAGTGAAATATGCCTTGTGTAAGTTATCTGTTCTTTAGTTTGTGCCATAATTTCTTTCTTTATACATTTTCTAATTCAGCATCGACATTACGTCAGAATTTAATCAATGGTTGCTGAACGACGACTAGTCACGACCATTTAGTGGCGAATGGTCAACCAGGAAAAAAACTCTTGTCGTGCAAGCCTCGTAAGCAGAACCCTTGCTTCTTTTACACCAAACAAAAATATAAATTTATTTGTCAATAATACTAAATAACTCTGACCTCTTTTTCCCACGTTGAAACTTCCTTGGCCCTGACCTCCGCCACATCCGATAGCTTGGTCTGAAGACGCGCAAGGCGATCAGACAGACACTTCTTGAGGTCTGACGCGTCATTGGATTCTCCACTGGTCTGCGGCAAGACACGGAGCAACTCCATCATAGTGAGGTTGTTGATGAAGTTGACAACACCTCCATCGGGAGCGTTGTATTCTTGGCTGCATTCAGGACACTTTATGGACACCTGGTGGGGAAATGTTACCACAAAAAATCAGACAAAAATTGGTGTGAATTTAGGATATAATGGGTGACTTGGATGTGAGTCAAGTGATCATTGTACATATTTGGTCATCTAGAGCATAGAGGTTTTCCTGTCGTGGTCCGAGACTGACACAGGAAGTTATACCAAAATATTCTTTGAAGTTGGTAAAATTAAAACCTAGTAGACATCCATGCCAACTTGTGTGGTTGATTGACCTTGACCTTGATTTAAGGTAGAAGATCACATGTGTTTCAATGTGTTTCAAAACAATGTATGCTCCCCAGCTATTAACAGTCACAATGTAAATATGCTGGCCATAAATGCTGCTTTCGTGATTACATGAGTGGTAATGACCATAATTAATGTTCATCTTGAATTCTGAAGTTAATCATATAAAAACTAACTCTTCAATACTACTGCGTAACCATTTAAGAAGGGTTTTACTTCGGTTGCCTTGCAGCTATCAAACTTGGTGGACATTTTCCCTTGCCTTGATTTGATCTGATGTAATAATTAAGTTGTGAGATAGGCTTTTACGACGGGTATTCATAATAGGTAGGTTGCCACTATTAGAACCAAATTTATATATAGTAGGCCAGTGGCAACCTACGTGTTCAGTGGAAGCGGCAATCCAACTGAACGGCTCTTTTCAGAGCCACCAATTCTTTCACAAGTAGGAAAGGGCACCTACTCTCAAATCATTGGGCAAGGGGCAGCCCAAATGATGATAACAAGAGAAGTGGCAATCTCTATGTTTTGTTTAATATTATAATAATTTGGTCCTGAAGAAGTCAGAGCTAATCCTGACGAAAGCTTGACAGATTAAAACTCGTCCGACGGCGAACCCGTTAAACTTTAACTTATGTAATAATTAAGGCTCAACAGTGAAATAACAGCTGTTCATCAAACTGACCATTCTCTATACAGTCCAGATCAGCTTTAGTTGCCTCTCAGGTGGTCCTCCAGAATTGAAATTATTGAGTACAGCTATGTGTATAGGAAAACAGAATGTTAATTTGAAGGCCCATCCATGGGGGTAATAAAATTATGGTTAATTAGATTTCTAGTGCCTCCTCACTGGCGCTTGGGACTTGCTGGCGCAGGATTCGCGGATGGGCACGAAAGTATGAAACTAGTGTTACCACTAAGTAGTAAGGCCAACAAAAAAAGAAGGTTTGTCTCAGATGACATGAGAGACTGAAATCTAATGCGTTCTGCGGATTTTTTTCTTCTTTTTTTTCTTCAATTTTGACCTGATCGTCATTTGTTTGGTCAAAAAGTTGGATTTTGCAAGATTTTTTTGAGAAAATTGAAAAAGAAACAAAAATTTGGAGAAAAAAATGGAAAAAAAAACCCACTAAAAAAAAAGCTAACGCGAGCGGTTTCGGGAATGAGACAATTTGTTGTTGTTGTTGCCTAATCACAAAATGTAATTTTTGACACAGATAAAAAATGTCAGAGTGCAGTTCAATATGCCAATACCACAGTGTAAAAGTGAGAATGCCAGGTAAAGTGGAAAAGTTAGATTTCACAATGCATTTTAAATGAATTAAAACTTTTGTTTACTTACCAATGTCATGCGGAAAAATCCATTGCTGTCTGGGTTGAACTTAGTCTTGGCCATTTTCTTCAAACAACTCAGGCAGAATGTATGTTGGCATGGCAACACCTTGGGTTTTCTGTCATCATCGTTGAAGATTTCGGAGCAGATATGACACTCCAGGAGTAACAACAAATCCTCCGCCATCTTGGAGGACTATTTACAGCCTTTAAAAAAGAAGACAATATTTTTGCTAATCAATATACATTGTACTGTATCTAAAAGTCAGTGGAGTTAGGTAATTATTAATGATGGAGGCAAGCTTAGGCTCAAAATACTTTTTGATTACTGTGGCTTTTTAAAAAAAAGAATTAATAAAAACTAGCCATGTGTGTACTTTAAATGGCATTTATTTGTTTCTTCTTTGTAAAATTCGGGGGCTAATCATCCTCAGTCCTTGGATGGAGGCAGAGGCAGAGCTATGTGTGATTTGGGTCAGTTTAGATTTATTTGCCATTTTTAAGCCCAAAGTTATGTTATTAATGAACAGTGGCGTCAGGGAATCATGGAATTATGATGGTCAAAAGTTACAGATGAAAATTTCTTGTGTGCTATGCGCGCATAAATGTGTCCTCAAAATGCAACATTCTTTGCTACAAGCTTGTTTAGAGCCAAAATGTACCTCGATCGTGCCAAAAATAGGTGTAAAGTCGAAAAATTTCGCCCGCTATGCGCGCATTTCTTGACTCACAAAAGTCTTGTCGGTTCATTTTCATTTCTTGCCTCCCCCAATATGAATAACCTAGCTACGCCTCTGTTGATGAAACTTCCTTTCAGGGAAACGTTTTATGAGATCAAGCTTGGCGGAGCCTAAGCATGATATCTATTAAATATCTGAAGCAAAAGTGTAACTAATTTTATTCAGAAAAGTTGAAAAATATTGATGATAATTATCATATTTGACCATCCGCAATGCAGACTCATGCTTAGCGTGTGTGTCTAGTGGATAGATCGCAGGTCTCACAATACAAAGGTTGTGAGTTCGAGCCCATTACGGCCAACATGTTTGTATCCTTGCCACCTTGGGCAAGGTACTTAGTCTCAATTGCCTCGTGGTTCAGAAGTCCCATAGATATGGAGGTCTCGTGCATCGGAAGAGCAAAATCCGAGCACGTTAAAAGGTCACAGATTCCTTCGTAAAAGAGTAGGGGATCATCCCGGTCTGTGGCTGTACACACATCAGTCCTAGGTTACAGGGCAGGGGTTGCACAGTTAACACGTTCTGTGTAAAAATTAAGCCCCCTTCGCGCTTGATTCCGAAAAAAGGAATGTTGCGAAGTATTCAATCAGATTCAGAGATCCAGATTCCCTCCATAGCTCTCCCACAGACTACAGAGACTAGAGAGCTAGGATTCAGAGCTAAATTACCTCTAAATTCTATATAAAGTATATATAATTATAATTCGTAATACTAGTATTGCACATTTACACTACAGGTGTCAATTGACACCTCCCTGGTATAATTACAAAACAAAATGATTAATCATTTTAATTTGATTATTAAAAGGTGTATGTTCCGATTACTTTTTTTTGGCTATGATTTTCTTTTCACATCTGATATTTTGATACAGTACTACTACTACTACTAGTCTACTATGGTGGTAGAGATCGCATATTTTTGGCGGCGAACCATCTAGCTTGCTGAAAAAAACACGCATCCTAGGTACAACAGCGCCCTCTACGATAGGGGTAGAGTTCGCGCAAAATAGGGGTTGAGTTCGCAAATTCTACACGGGTCGGTTGGTAGACCGTATCGCGCCTGCGGCGGGCTCATCTAAATTGGACCTAACTTAAACTCGTAACAAGCCGGGTTTAGTCGCCTCGGCCGCCTGCGGCTCCTTTTCTTACTAGCGCCTAGTGGCGGGCTATCCGCGTACGGTGCCTTCGGCCCCGCTTGACACTGCGAGCACGGAACAGAATCAAGTGAAGATTTATTTACAAATAATATTTTTTGTATAGTGTATACGTACAACTAACTACATTTGGTTGGATCTATGATTCAACCAAATGAAATAGCCCCTGGTTTCAAAGCCGATAAAACTGTGTCACAGCAGCGAATAGTTCACATAAAAATATTTCTTGAACACCGCAAAGGTAAAACGTTTGCAAATAAGATTATCAGTAATACGTTTTCCTACAGAGCATTTCTACCTACCTTATTTTTAAAACCGAAAAACGGAAGCAGAAAAACAGCGCATTATCTGAGGTGCGAAAATGAAAATTCGTGAAAACATGTCGTCTAAACGGATTAAGATATCGACTTCCTTTGTGTGTACCACCTGTGTCTCTTCAACAACTGTCAAGTACTGTCAAAATATCGCGCACATGTGCGCGATATTTTGCGAGAATTCACGTTTAACGTGAATTCTCGCAAAATATCGCGAGACCTCGTGACGTTATCAAAACAATGTCGCCGAATCAACGTGAATTCTCGCAAAATATCGCGAGACCTCGTGACGTTATCAAAACAATGTCGCCGAATCATGTTTTTTTCCGACCACACCATTTTCTTCAAATACAATTTGACGACGATGTAATCCACCGATTTTCATGTTTGAATTATATTTGTAACTCTGAAGTATTTGCTAAGCCCAAGTGACATTTTCTAAGACGTCAAATGTAGCCTGGACGGTAAGTGCATACCACTGAAAATTGGGTTTATATGCCACCACACAACGCGGGGGTTCCGTCACGATCGATCGCAGGGTAGAATGCGCGTGTAGTGTATACGGTACTTGTTGTTGTAGTGTATTTTTGAGGTATCGACCGTGCTGTATTGTGGGAGTTACTAATTTTCAGCATCCAGGTACCCTTTTTCAGATCGCTCGCGATCTAAACCCTTTTGGCTCTACTATGCTGTTTACAGCTGTTAAAGGAATTATCACATCAAGCATCAAGCAAACTAGTACTACATGTATATTATTAGTAGAATCCCCATGGCCCGGGCCATGATAGTTTTCTGTACATTTATTAGGCTAAATTATGTGGGGAATTTAAATACTGCCAAAGCATGACTTTGTGCTTCTTAAAAAGAACCATTGGTTAGAGTTTAAATGCAACTCAAATTTAATATGGAATGCGACAATTTAAAGGATGACCTTTAGGCTTTTATAGCTTTCAATCATGTATTAAAAATTATAGAAAACATTTGTTGAAAATCGGGCCAGTAGCAATCAGGACATGCCAGGTTTTTAATCATTCTAATTGTACCTACCTCACTACCTGTCCTTTATAATTACAGGGAGTAACTCATCAAAAGGAGAAGCCCATCATTTCTACTCTGGTAAATAATCTATAACTAGTGATATGACGTTCATTTGACGCGAATCCTGACCTTGAATCGCATAGTACAAATTCAGCAGAGCGTAAAATCAACAAAACTGACGTTATTACGCATGCGTTACCAAAGCCCGTAACCCATTATAAATAACTGTCCAAAAATGGTCAATAGATGGCTCTCGTCAATTTTTCGATTAGAAGACCAGGCGGTGTACGATACTATCTTCAGCCACTCAATTTTGTTGACAATCTCTCTCATTGATACAATTGACATGACAACCCCAATTTTGATCAATAAGATTTTTGAAAATTATATTTTATACAACCTTAGAGTGATACCAAAGAAGATTGCTTGTGCAGTATGCTTCACTTTCATCACATGACCACTGACATTGTACCGAGTGCAAGGAAAGTCTTATAATGTTGTTAAACAAGGGTCTAAAAGAGTAAAATTTCAATATATCGGACTGAAATTTCACTCTATTAGCTTGGACATTTTCAATCTTTTTTAAGACCCTTCCCTCCTCAGCAAAATTGACTTTTCAATCTTTTGATTTAAGGGGGGACTTAAGGAAGTTTATGATTTGATTTTTTGAATTTTGTGAGTGCTGTAATTATAAAAGTATATTTTTGGAAAGGAAATGGATCAGAGAATCCAAAATTCAACAAAAAAACTTCCTTAAGTCCCCCCTTAAGAGAATACTCAGTTTCATTTTGGAGGAGTTAGCAAGCCTAGTCTATCTCAGATTGAATTATGAAGAGACAACATACCAGATGCTTAATTAACTCGGGTGGTGTCCCCGATCTACGATGGCTCTCCACACTTTTAGTCGGTCATTCATTGCTGTCTTTATGTTTCAGGTGTCCAATACAGTATCTTACAGTAATGCTATAAATGTCAGAGCAGGTCTTCACGGGTTTTCTTTTGCCATACGTGGGGATCTATAGTGCACCAGTTTGGATACTGGCTCCTCACTTCTGAAACAGTGGCCAGCAAACCTTGTTCTTCTCTTCTGAATAGGCCTATTCTGGCTTATTTTGGGGAGGTCACCATGCAATTGGGTATTTGGTATGTGTTGTTCTCTCGAAGTACACACAATTATTGAAGTTAAATTGTTAAATTGTTATAAAAGAATATGAGAGTTAGAGCTATAGATAGAGGGGAGGGCGAGAGAAAGGATGAAGCATAGAAGAGGCTAAGAATGGCAGAAATAGAAAAGATCAGAATATAGGCCAACAGGGATAGCACTGGATCAAAAATGTGAGAGGACCCATGACATTTTTTCAGGACCCCGTATAGGACTTCAAAAAACAAATTTAAGGGGTCCCCCAAGAAATTGAGGGGTCCTGAAGCTGAGACGAATATTCGTCTCAGTCCTGAAATGGGGTATTTGAAAATGATCGAAACTGATACAGTCGCTAACACAGATACGCAGGTGTGGACAGCGATATGCTGATTGGAAGTTGATGAGGATACTCTGATAGTGACGTGTGGGTTGGTGTGAGGACCAAAATAAAAGGTCATCCTTAAAATTGTCACATTCCAAATTTTGAGTTGCATAACTCCAATGGTTCTAATTTTAGAAGCACAAGCACCAAAGTCTGTCCCTCTACAAACTGAGCTAGCTAAACTTCCAGCGCATATGCGAGCAGCACTAACTTCCTGGCACATAATGCTTGTGGTAGGTGACGACGTGACGTCATCGAGGCAATGCAGCGTGGAGATTTCTGGCAGTGAGATTTAGTAGGGTTTAGGGTTATATGATTTCTAAATGGAAACATTTCTGGCCCCTAAGACTTTGTCGCGGGGCGCGGAGCGAAAGCGCGTGCTAACCAAGTGTGCAGAGTGTTTTAACAGGTCTGACACCACCAAATTTTGCGCGTGGCTGAGGGTTAAATTTGGAAACCTGAGTAACTGTTGTTGCAGGCCACGTGGATTCGTTTGCAGGGCAGAACCTGCGTTTTCTATATGAATGACAAGAACGGAGGCACTATTCACTTCTATTTCAATGCATTTATTTATACACAAGAGTATATCATAATGTTTATTCTTATTCACATGTATTTCTCTTTACACAATAACCACTTACATTTTCAAAAATCAATAATCAGAACATACCCAAGCTACATGTATACGTATGTATTATGTCTTGCACCCCCAGTATGTAATTTATCCCGGAATTAGATTTGGTTTTCCCCCGTACTTTAGATTTGGTTTACCCCGGACTTAGATTACAACTCTGGACTTTAGATTTAAATCATCCCTGGACTTAGCCAACGCGTACCAAATATACCTTACCAAACATCAGAGATGAACACCCTGTATACCTTATTGATCTTAATCTACACTTAACTACTACAGGGTCTTAATGTACAAAAATACGGTCTTCTTCTCCCTTCGTAGTCCTCGGTCTTCCGTCATTCATGTCATTGGTCTGGTTTTGCTGGTAGGGCCCCTGTCGCCGTCTGTTGCGACCCCTGGTTGGGTCCGCTGTAACCCATGGTCGGGTTCGTCGTACCCATGGTCGGGTTTGATGCGACATCCTCCCATCTGAGTGGAGCTCTAGTTGCGAGTCTCCCGCCACTCCCATATGAGTTGACATATCGGCAACTCCGCTAATAACTTAGTCCAACTCTAACGGATTGTGATATATAAATTCTGTCACTTTTCAATAAGTTCTCTCTCCAGCTGCCTAGTATCCTTTCTTTTCCCGGCTCTGCTTTCGGCGTTTCCGCCTTCGCCTCACCGCTTCGTCCCACCTCCCTCTCCCCTCTTTTCATCATCGCACTCTCCTCCGTTCCTCCCACCAACACCCTTCCTCCATCCTCCTTAACTCCTCCACTTTCTTTTCCGTGATGCCTCGTTCCTCCCGAACGAGATTTTCTCCCAGTTCTCGCCACCTGTCCCTTCTCTCCATCCTCGCTTCCTGACACTCGCTCCTCTTTTCCTTCTTCCCCACTCCGCCAATAAGGACCATCTAACCCTGCGCGTACTGTCCTCACCCTGCTAGCCCTATTTGTACCAGCCCGTCAATCTTGCCTACCACGTTCCCGTTCCTGCCCTTCCTAAAAGCCGTTAACTCGTCCCCAGCTCGACATACCATACGCTTCTTAACCGACTCTTCCCCCTTGTTCTCCTCATCCTTCTCTCTCCCCCCTTCGCCCTGCAACACAGGGGTCCTCTCTATCACTCCCCCTCCTCCCCACCATTCCTTCCTATCCGTACTGGTATAAGTGGGGATTCCATCTACATCGGTACCTTCTCATCCACTTTGTCCACTTCCGTTGACCCCGCCACTTCAATCACCATTTCGTGCTTCCCTCCCTTATCCCGCACTACCTTCCGTTCCACATTTTCCTCCATCCACTTGTTCCAGTAATCTCCCACCACCAAGATGTACTTATACCCATGATGCGTTTCCGTCAGAGGCCCCAGTATATCGATTGCAATCCTCTCTAGTAGTACCCCTACCCAATGCTGCTTCAACGGCGCCCGGTGCTACCGCTGTGGGTTCTTCTTCCGTGCTCAACCAATACACCTGCGGAGGTACGTACGGTCTAATGTCCGCATCCATTCCAGCGCAATAGGACCTCTCTGCAACTTTCGGTTTTACTTTGTTTCTACCTAGCCCTCCTCGTAGGGCCACTATCACTATCCAGGGAAATACTATACTAAGATAGAATATAGAAACACTAAATCAGCCATCCTAGCCGAGTCAAAAGAGTGGCCCTCCAGTTTTGGACAAATGGGTACCGAGAATCCGGCACTAGACCACAATGCAACACGATACCCCGATGACATCATGCACACACTGGCCAATAGCAGTGCCAAGGAAGACAAGACCGTAGCCAGACCACATGAGGTGATGATTGGGTTTGTCAAACCGCAAAACGCGCCAATTATAAAGGGCAAGGTGTGAAATGTACACCATTTTAATCACAGATCTTTAATTAGTCCCTCATCCTGTGTGCATTTACTAAAACCACAATTTATAGCCCAATTTGTGTATACGTTTGACACCAATGTAACATCTTGTTCAATTAAAACTACAATGTATGTAAGAAACAAATAAGAAATTGTTTGAGCCATTTTGGCAACACTTATTCATATTAGATGGACATAGGATAATAATTTTAGATACTTCGCGACAGTAGTAATAGTTCAACGGCACCTAAGCCCTGTGCTTTTTTATTTTAAAATTGAGTTGGAACATTTTATTTTTATATGTTTGCATGCTAAACAAAATAGTGTCCATCTAACTGATGGCAATGGCATCTTTCACAGATGATGATATAAGACAAAGCATCTTGTTTCAGAAATACTTGGGCTGGGCAACTGAAATTTGTCTGTGTCGAAACTTTTTTGACTTCCCCTTTACAAATTGCAAAACTTTTGTGACCCCCTTTAACATTTTTTTATATTTTTTATTGATCCCCCCCCCCCCCCCCCCCCCCACACCTTACTATTTCATGTAGACAAAGACCTGTTGGCTTCTTTTTACGACGCTGGCGGTCCGGACCATCCCACAATTTACAACATTTCAGATTCACTCAACATGAATGCCTCTTTTGCTTGAAAATAAAGGTTGCATGAAAATTCGCGCGTAGCGCGCAGAAATTTGTGTTTATCTCGTTAATGACCACCTTTTTCAACTGTAGCTTTGTTGAAATTGTGGAAAGTTTAATTTGCACAAAGATTCGCGCGTAACGCCTAAAAATTGCTGTACAAAATGCATTCGAAAACGTGCATAGCACGCAAACAATTGTGTTTATTTCGTTAATGACCAGCTTTTTCAACAGTTCTTTGTTGAAATTGTGGAAAGTTTCATTTTGTATACAAGTTTCATTTTGTCGCACAATTTGCAGTGGTTGGTCCGGACGTTGCTATGATCTAAGTTTTATTTTACACCCCAAAATGAAAATGTCCGCTTCACTCTTTAAATTGTAATGTTTCTAAAATAAAAGTTCACAAAAATATTCGTGTGTAGCGGGATTTTTTTTGTTTGCTACACGCAATTCTTTTTTTGTCCACCCAGGCGTTATACTATCCATTTGGCCACACTTTTTTTGACCCCCCGCCCTTTATTTACCAAAAACTTTTTGATCCCCCCCCCCTTTGGGCAATTTGGAACTTTTTAGACTCCCCACAGTTTTGGCCTCCCACCCACCAAAGTATTTCTGAACACTCCCTTAGGGAACAGTTCCATTTGTACGCGATAAAAATTGCGAGAATGTTCCGGGCCCCGATGAGTTTTTTATCAGGCCACGATGAGATTTTTAGCGCGTACAGTTGCGAGTAGCAAAGGATTATTTATCGAGTAGCGTATTACCGCTTGTTTAAATATAACGAAAGATAAGTGGTCGGTATGTAAATAGAGCTTCGGGTTATTTATTCTAGTTGTAAGGTACAAATTCAGCATTTCATGTTTTTAGAGATAATGTTATTGATTATGGATGTTTAACGTAAATTGTATTATCCTCGTGTATTTGCTAAACAATGTCCCGCTCTATTTGCTAAACATACCCCAGGGTATGGCAGAGGCCTCGTATCGGGCCCCGATGGCTATTTTATCGGGGCCTGATGTCTATTTTATCGCGTATCAACTTGAAAAACATCGGGTCCAAAACATATCAGGCCCCGGTACAGTCGCGATAAATTTATCGCGTATTATGGAACTGCTCCCTTACTGTTGTAAATGTTTGTACGTTTAATCATGTTAATAGGTAATAAAGGCGAATGCTAAAGGAATAAAACCAAACAAACCTGTTAAGGGAGTGTTCAGAAATACTTTGATGGGGGGGGGGGGGGGGGTCTAAAAAGTTTCAAGTTGAAAAAAGGAGGGGGGGGGGGACCAAAAGTGATGTTAAGTGCTAAATTTAATGTTGTCTGCAGACAGTTAAAACTCTGGAAATTAGTGTGGTCACTAAGTATCCAGGTTTGGAAGTATTTGTATGGGGGTGCTATAAATTTGTAAGTTTTCACCACTACGACGGTGTGGGGTCAAGGGGCCCTCCAGGGGCGAAGCCCTTGGGGTAGGAGCCCCTGAAGCTGTTGGGTTTTAGCATGTTTGAATGGCCTAGAAAAGCTCTCCTTGCTATGAATATTTACATTTATTTGTAATAAACTTTGACTTGGTTCAGAGACAGTATGAGTTCAGGGGGCGAAGCCCCATAAAGCTGTTGGGTTTTAGAAAGCTTGAATGGCCTAGGAAAGCTCTTCCTTGCTATATGAATATTTACATTTATTTATAATAAACTTTGGCTTGGTTCATAAACACTCTAAAATACGAGAGACACTAGTCTATATGAAAGATGAAAAAACTACAACGCGCAAAGCGCGCAAAAAAAAATCCATTTTTCAAACTGAAATGGTCCAGAAAACGTTCCTGAAGCCATCTTGTTTATGCTTGAATAATTAAATATTGGACACAATTTTACGCGCGAAAGGCGCAAAAATGACCAGTGTTTTAACTACAATGGTCATGAAAACGTTCCTGAAAGCATCTTGCTATGCTTGAATAATTAACATTGAGACTAATACGTGCGAAGCGCGTCCAGAAAACGTTCCTAAAGCCATCTGGATATGCTTGAATAATGAAATATTGAACATAATTATGCGCGAAGCGCGCAAACATTTCCAGTTTTTCTAACTAAAATGGTCCAGAAAAAGTTCCTGAAGCCATCTTGTTATGCTTGAATAATTAAATGCAAAAATTACCAGTGTTTTAACTAAATTGGTCATGAAAACGTTCCTGAAACCATCTTGTTATGCTTGAATAATTAATATTGAAACTACTATACGCGCGTAGCGCGCAAAAATTTCCACTTTTTGAAACGAAAATGGTCCAGAAAACGTTCTTAAAGCCATTTTGTTATTGAATAATGAAATATTGAACATAATTATGCGCGAAGCGTGCAAATATTTGCAGTTTTTCTAACTAAAATGGTCCAGAAAAGTTCCTGAAGCCATCTTGTTATGCTTGAATAGTTAAATATTGAATGTCCAGTTTTTTAAAAAAAATGGTCCAGAAAACTTTCCTGAAGCCATCTTGTTATGCTTGAATAATAAAACATTGAAACTAATATGTTTGAAGCGTGCAAAAAAAGCCCGTTTTTTTCATCTAAAATGTTCCTGAAGCCATCTTGTTATGCTTGAATAATTAACATTAAAACCAATACGCGCAAAAATCTCCATTTTATTAAACTATAAATGGTTCAGAAAACGTTGCTGAAACCATATTAATATCATAATCGACCATTTTAACGGATTTGTGTTGTCATTTTGAAAATGATTTTTTAAGGGGAAAGGGTTCATATAGGAGCATGTACGAATTACTGACCCCCCCTCCCCACCCATCACACCCACACACCCACTGAGTGTCAGAGGTGAGAAATACTTGACTTTGGTATATCAAATTGGTGTGTAATGCCCGTTTTATACCAGTTACCCCTTCCCTTCCCTCCAGGCTCCAGCTCTTGAACTTATTATTGGATTGACACTGTATATGTTTTCAAAAATCTTAGGGAAGCACCCATGTTAGGGAAAACATGGGGGGGGGGGGGCGGGTGAATTTTGCTATCTTAAACATCACTGTTTGGTCCAATATTAATATCATGATCGAACATTTTAACAAATTTGTGTTGTCTTTTTTTCGGAAAATTGTTTTCTTAAGGGAAAGGGTCCATATAGGAGCATGCACGAATTATACCCCCCATACATACACACCGTCCTCACTGTCAGAGGTGAGAATACATGACTTTGGTCATATTAAATCTAAGGGGGTGTTGTGCATCTCTTAATTTATTATTGGACTGACAATGTATATTTTTTCAAAAATCTTAAAATCTTAGGAGGGGTCCCTCAAAAAAAAAAGACCAGGGGGGGGGGGGGCGTTCCCAGGGGCTTGTAAAGTATCCGTGATCTGGAAGTTGGTCTAATTAACTTGTAATGACTCCGAATGATTTATTAGGCATTTCCTACCAATGAAATAAATTAGGCCAATGATAAACAACAAGCGATGATTGGGATCAAACATTAGTTAATATCATAGGCCTATATCGTCAGCCTGCTTCGATAATTGCCTAACTTCTCGCATTTTTTCTAGTTCTTAGAAAACAACAAAAGTATGAAACCTGTTACCTGTGTACCTGTTACTCATTTTGCATTATTGATGGATGGATATTCATTATGTGGAATGACGCTTGTATTGTTGATGTTAGGCTTGTATTGTTGATGTGACTTGGATTAGTGCATCCATGCACGCCAATTGAGGATTGGCGTGGATGGATGTACTAATCCAAGTCATAGAAACAGATGAACACAGCCATACAATTATTTGATTAATTCCATGGATTTGTCAATGCAAATTCAATAATGCAAAATGAGTAACATGTTGGAGTGGTCTGGTGGCCCTTTTAAAACAAAGCTCTTCATTTATCAACACTTTTGATTGGTCAATGACTTAGGTATTATAACAGCATGTGCATAATGCAATGAAGTCATGATTTATGCAAAAAACTCAATTTTGCTGAAAAGTGAGTTAGGCAATTATCGAAGCAGGCTGACGATATATAGATGAAGTCAAAATACAGAATTTAATATTAAATCCTTATTCCAAACATAGCTATCAGCAGCCAGCAGCAGTTCTACATGACTCCAAGCATGACCTTGCATAGTGCTTTGGCGCGCGCGCGCGTGACGTGTTGACAGTTCAGCCCCAAATAAATGATAAATGTGATGGTCCATATATGGAGTGTATCATGTGTGTATGATGTCATGTCGGTGGCTGGCTCTTATGCACAGTGGGGGGTATAGTGCCAAATCTGTAGGACTACGCCACGGGTTCGGTTCTCGGGTTGGTCGGTTCTCGGATGGGGAGCATATTTTCTATAGTATTAATATAGATAGAGTAGTCCTAAAGGTAGGACTAGTTTCTACCCGGGTGCCCAGCAGACCTAGCTGCGTGCAACCCATCCAACACTCGCCCTAGTAGACTTCTTGGCAACACTACTAACCACTTAGCCTCGCGCGCGACGAAAGCCCCGAAACCTCTTCCGCCGTCGGTCTCCCCTCTCCGGCCTCTTTCTTCTTCAAAATGAACGCTATCGTCTCATCCTCCAACTCCACCTCACGAATGCCGCGGCGAAGGTCATGCACGGGCTCTAATCCGATTTGCTTCACCGCCAGGCACTCTTGCTGCGGATCCCCCAACCCAGGTTCCTTCTCCTCTATCGTTGGCTCAAATCTATCGTTGGCGTTCCCATCTGGTGTATACTTTTGACCACAATTTTATCGAAAAGCCACCTTCATTTCTAATAAATATTTTGTTTTTTATCAATGCACGAAAGAAGTTGAGCATAATTATACTAATATATTCTATATATTTGCTACATTACTGGCAATAAAAACATTTTCTTTCGGGTAATTCTATCTTCTTTTTTGTACGTTTTATGAATATCAAAATCTTAATTTAAAAGAAAACTAAAGCTGCAAATCAAAATCATATATTTTTGAAATTATTATTAATCAGATTAAACCTATAAATTGACGAAGTAAAGAAATAAAGTGACCTGATACCTTAACAGGCGCGCGTAGCCCGCGAAAAATGTGCTATTGAGGCTTGCCTTCATAAAAGTTTCATAAAGATAAAGTTAATGTTTGAAGTCACATTAGGGACGCACCATTTGATTTTCAGGGGGTGGGCATGGAAGTTGGGGTCGGGCGGAATCTTTTTTTATAGGTTTTAATGGTTTTCTTTACATTGAGTTGGGCCTTTTGGGTGAGTCATCTTCTTTTTTTTTTTTACTGAGCAGTGGGTCATTTTTTTCTTCTTTCCTGGTTGGTCATGTTGGTGGGCAAAGTTTTTTTCTTCCCTGGATAGTGGGCAAATTTTCTTTTTTTAAAAACTTCCATGCCCCCCCCCCCCCTGAGTATCTAATGGTGCGTCCCTTAGCGCGTAGCGCACAACATAATTTGTTATAAAGCTAAATGTAATGTTTGAATGTTCATGCGAGCTTAGCGCGCAAAATTGCATATTTTACACTAATTTTGTCATAATTGAGCGACTTTTTTTTGCTGATAACAAGCTTCTAAAACGAAATGTAAATATTTTGAGGTTCTAAAACATCCACCCACCCACCCGCTCGGCCCTCGGGCTCTCCCGAAACGGACAACAAGAAATGAAGTCACACAAGGACTGGTCATGGTCCCAAGTCTTATCGTTTGGGGCATGTGCGTACGTAGCGCGCAATTTTGTTTGCTATTCTACATATTTTGCCAATTTTCGCTGATACAAGCTTAAAAACTAAAGCAAATATTTCGAGGCACATGAGCAAAACGCGCGAAATATTGGCGTCTCAACCCTAACTAATTTTGTCATGATCGAGATACATTTTGTCTTAATTTCAAAAATAAAGTTAACGTTCATGTCACGTGCGCGCTAGGCGCGCGAATTATTTTTGGGCTATTTTACATAAATTGTGCCGCGAATGAGATATCAACCACGCAAAATTGACTTCTTTACATTAATTTTGCCAATATTGAGATACATTGTTGTTTCTATTAAAATGTCACATTTTATTTTTATTTTTTTACGAAAACCCCTGGCTTCTTTATACTTATTTGCCACATTTGAGATATATTTTGGCCTTATGACACTGCTTTTATTGTTAAATGTTTTGCTATTTTACCCGGTTGTGCTAGGATTGAGGTACATTTTGGCTTCAAACTATCTTCTTAATTTGCAATGGATTTATTTTTGAGGGAAGGGGCACATGCAACGAAAAATGCTATCTTTGTATTTGAACGTCATAATTTAACTATGATTTCTCTTATCAAAATTGAGGCGACAATGGCAAAATTGGGTGACAGGGGAGAAGGAGCGGTCGGCCCCTTCTTAACCCTCTGGCTACGCCATTATTGCCTTGATATGCCGGGATCTGTGCTGGGAACGTACAAAATAAGTGGTGGGGGCATGGAAACTTACTATGTAACAAATAAAGAACTCTATACCCTCTACTATTTCTCTTTCTTTCTTCCTTTTTCTCCTTTTTCTTTCTTTTTCTTCTCCTTTTTCTTTCTTTTTCTGGTACCAGAGACCCGGGGGGCACGTGCCCCCCATGCCCCCCTGGCTCCGCCAATGTCAATGTTGAAATGTTGCAGTACAATACAACATTAAAGGCCACAATCTTGCTAAAATAATCGTATATTAAAACATACGTATACACTTTATTTGAAACCATAAATATATTTTTAAGACCTTTTTGATAGAAAGATATGTGGAGAGGTTTTTGGTTGGCGGCACCGCCAACCTTATAGCATCAGATTGCATATTCTTGGACATTTAGGTCTTTCTACATACATGGAAGCTGCCATTTTGTTTTTAGTATGGAAAATTGTCTAAATTATTTTGCAGTCTTTGTAAATTACATGTACCTATGCAGTTTATTTTAACAGTCCTGCAGTCTGTGATGGAGTCAAAGCTATATTTGTTTAGCCTTGATGATTCAATCAGAGAGATGTTATTAGACTCCCAACAGAGAGACATAATAGCTTATCTTGTTTGACTAAAGAGAAATCTCCCAACTGTCCAGATGTTATACACATTACAATTGTGGTCTCAGATACTACTGAAAAGCTCAGAGTGTCAACTGCGCAACTGTGTCATAAAACATGGTCAAGGTTTGCATGAAATATCTATGTGTATGAACAATTTCGCGACTGGCTAGGATTGGTGAAATTGTCATGCTCACAAGCTTTTAGTATTCTTATTAGACATTATTAGAAAGGTGTACATTTGTAAACATTTCATGATGAAAAATGTGGGTTCTTCTGCATCACGAACATTAAATGCCGCGAAAAAATAGTGCTTGCTTTAGAATAAACCTACCGTATGTGTCCTTGTTGGGTAGCACTGCATTACATAATGATATGGTGAACTGTCACTACAAATTACTCTGTATACATCATGTTCTGGTGATCACTCCATTTCCATGGGAAACCGAGGATTTTTTAGTTGGGGATTTAGGGACGCACCATTAGATTTTCAGGGGGGGGGGGGGGGTAGGAAGTTTTCGGAGAAAAAAAAATTCACCCTCTATGCAGGCCAAAAAAAAAAATTCACCCCCTGATGAGTAAAAAAAAAAAAAAATCTACCCCCACCCAACTCAATATGAATGGATACATTTAAAGCCGTATTTACAAATGTTGCTATTTTTGCTCTTTCTATTTGCCTTATATCGCAATTTCCTTTTGACCGCCAACTTTCCATTTTAATGGAATTTTTATTCCTCGTATTTTCATTTAATCACACTCCCTCCTAATCTGCCGATCAGTTATTCGTGAAAGAGAAAAGCTACAAAGATTAAGAATACTACTGTATCAGAATACTACCTAATCAGCTGTTATTAAATGGGTACATTGATATCACAATGGATATCACAATGAATATCATAATGAATATCACAATGATACCAATCATAATGGCACACTATGGTAAACTAACGTGCATTCCTCTTAAAAGGACACGATGCAGACCGTCTTCTTAAGGCCAAACATTTTTGTTTGATTGTCCTCGTCTGCCCCCGACCCTCTTTATAATCATTCCGACCCAAAAACATTTTTTTTTTTTTTTTGTTTTTGAAAATTTTAAAATATTTTTTTAAAAATTTCAATTGTGACGCGATCAAGAGGAATGAGTCGGATGTCGGGGAATCCCAAATTGAGATATGGTCAATTCAAAATGGCGGCTTACATAAGTTTTGATGGAAATTCATGTATACAATTTGACATAACTTTGGAACAAAACGTCGTATCGACATGGGGTTTTCAGTTTCTGAAAGCTCTAGGTGTCTTCTTTAAAACTGTATTAAAAACTCATTTTCGACCAGGGTCGACATCCGACTCATTCCTCTTGATCGCGTCACAATTTTGTTGTTGAAAATTTCATTTTTTTACAAATAGGCTTAGTCGAAAATCAAAATTTTAATTTTTAATTTTTTTTTAAGTGTTGAGAACATAAAAATACTCATCAAAATATTAAAGATTTTGTTCCCCGTTTTGGTTACCACAACAAGTACGTCTCATTTTACTTTTGGTACCTGAAAAAAGGGCAAGTGAGAAAAAACAACTTTTCCCGACCGACCTACCCAACTTTTAAAAGTGATCTATGGACAATCACAGACGACGGTGGATACGAACGGCCGTTAATTTTGAATTTCCGTTGGTTTCAATGTAACAGTGAATTTTGATTATATGACCCAATAAAATTCATCACACGTTGGAACTAAATTATTTCATCCTAAAACCACTGAGGATGGCTAACCATCCGCATTGTCAGTATCATTTTTTGAATTTAAACCGTTGTTAAGCGTTCGTCCCATTCACTTGATCACGTAACCTCGTTCGCATATTTTTGCCTGAATATTCGTAAATACGCCCGTGTCCAGCGTCGTCTGGACAATCAAACAATTTTGTTTGGCCCTCTACTGCTGCCAGTAGTACTGGCGTGGCGTGTACTAGGCCTATTTAGAATCAACGGTTGATCAATACGAACTAAGGGAGCGATCGTTATTTATGGCAGGGGGCGGAATGGGCATTTTCCACATTTTTTTCACATTTTTTTTTCAGATCCCCCCTCCATTTGCTGTTATTTATTTCGGGTTCCCCCCTAACAACTGACAAAATATTTCAGGTTCCCCCCTGGCAATTTTTAAGAAACTATTTTTCACAGTAAACTTTGACATGTATATTTTTAGTCAGTGAATATATATAGGTACACTCAATAGGCTGTACATTGCAAACTACGACAATATTTCATGAGTGAAAATTGCATATATGTGAAACTTTAAGTATTTAAACAAACACACAATATCATAGGATTTTTACACTCTATATTTTATTTCAAAATGTTTGCATTCATCAGTCTCATAAAACCATCTCGTTGACAAATCATACAAAAATGCAACCAAAATCACATCGTGACATTATAGAGTTGTGTCATTTATGAACTAGGTGCTGTGTACACATAGGCGTGCTCAGGATTCTTTTACCCGGGGGGCTTAAAAAAAATCATTGGTTCGTACCGTTATCCGCGGGGGTGGTGGTCGGGATCCCCCCTGCAATGGCGTATCCAGGACTGTTTTGATGGGGAAAAAAAAAACCTGAAGCCATCTTGTTGATCTTACATATTGAAACGTTGAACCGTATACGCGCGAAGCGCGCAAAAATTGTGATTTTAACACTAAAAAGGTACAGTATAATATTTAAAGTCGGTGTGGTTCGAGGGCCACTATAATATTAAAACTTCTAGTGAATATGCGCGCGGAGCGCGCAAAATTTGGAGTTTTGAACTAAAATGGTAATGAAAAACTGTCCTGAAGCTATCTTGTTAAGCTTAAATAATGAAATATTGAAACTAATACGCGCGCGAAGCGCGCAAAAAATAGCATTTCTAACACTAATGGTCCAGTATGATAATAACGTCCCCCACATAATATTTAGAATTGTTGGTGTGGTTTGAGGGTCATAATAATGTTAAAACCTGTATTCGCGCGGAGCGCACACAATTTTGAGTTTTTGAACTAAAATTGGTCATGGAAAACTGTTTTTTCACTATTTGTTCTTCTTATTTTTTCATTTTTTTTCCTTTTCTCTTTCCTTCTTTCCTCTTTTTTTTTTCTCTGAGAGTTGAAAAAAAAATTCGCGTTCCCCCCTCATTCCTTAAAAAAAAAATCGCATCCCCCCCTCTTTCCGGAAAAATAATTTCGCGTTCCCCCCTAAATTTTACCATTTCCCCCTGCCATAAATAACGATCGCTCCCTAAACAGGTAAATCGAATTCATCAATATTGAGGGCGCACAGCACTTTATCACTCCTCGTTTTGTGTAATCATGGTAATGGGGAGACACAAGGCAATCCGCAGCAGGTCTGTTGGCACTACCCCTATTGTTGGCACTACCCCTAATGACATTGAGTGTTATAAGTATTGTTTTATATAGCTATAATGGTGTTAATGTATGGAATTGTATTGAAATTGCAATCAGAAATTCTGTGAATGTGCAATCTTTTAAGAGTCATCTCAGGTAAATATCGAGTATAGGTGGCAAAGCTCGCCGATTTTTTTTTTTTTTTTCCTGGCCAGGTTGAAGTACTTTGGTAGCATATCAGAAAAACGAGATTAGTTTGTTAATCTTTTACTCGTTGCCATGGCAACAGCCCAATTTAGATTTTAGCCATTTTTGGTCAATATCAGTTTAAAATAGTCAAAATTTACCGCACATTCGTTATCTTATTGCAGCAATATGCAAGATTTTTTTTCAAAAGTAGCTATTACTTGATAAAAACACATCTTTATACTTTAGACACAAATTAAAAAAAAAAAAAAAAAAAATTGTTTTGATATATTTTCTGACCTGGCAACACTGCTAGTTTTGACATATTAAGAAAATTGATATTTTAGCCTATCTTTGCATCTCGTAAAAACTACTTGCCAGGGCACTCAGGATATTGTCCTCAATGGAGGAGGAAGGGATGACTTTACCCTACTCATATCTGATGAAAACAGCTTGGGGTATTATATACTTTAACGGCAGTGTTGCCAGATAATGACGCATTTTGGAAAAATTACAATATTTCGTTTGTTACAAATAATGACATTCATTTTGATACTGAAGCCATTTTATTACGACAAATTGGATTTAGTGTATACCAGATGTTCCAGGGACTTCCATAGATACCTGTTAAGTAAAGCAGGTGGTAATATAGGGCATATACTTCTACTCTTGTTGCCAGAAAGTTCACAGTTCGGCAACATTGCTATATTCAGATAATTTGATTTCGTATATTAGTCGGGTATGTACAGGGGAGTGCACGTGCACCCCCAGTACTATACCAAACCAACTTTTTAGGTGTCTTTTAGGGTCCTTAAACACATTTTAGATGTTAACAGTGAAACAAATGGGATGCTCTCCAGATATCCAAGATGGCGTCCAAAATGGCCGCCAAAACAGCTGCCAAAACAGGTCAAATCTCATTAAATGACATATATAGCAATCAAATTGTATGGTGAAAGTATAGTTGTAATAGTGGGATGTATGTATTAGACCACTAGACACTCATATCTAGAAGTTTTGCTTTGTTAACACACCTAAATCCAAGATGGCCGCCAAAATGGCCGCCAAAATGGCCGCCAAAATGGCCGCCAAAATGGCCGCCAAAATGGCCGCCAAAATGGCCGCCAAAATGGCCGCCAAAAATGGTAAAATTCCATATATTGGCATATATAAACCAACATGTATGATCAGAGTAAAGTTTTAACAATGGGATGTATGTGTTAGACCACTAGAAACTCATACCTAGTATTTTTACTTTGTTCACATATTTTAAAATCAAAATGGCCGCCAAATTAATGGCCGAAATTGGTCAAAAGTGGTCAAAATTCCATGAAATAGGCTAATATCAACTGAAATGTATGATAAAAATATAATTTTAAAGATGGGACGCATGTGTCAGACCACTAGTAGCTCATTTCCAGTCTTTTTGTTTTGTTAACACAGTTCAAAATCCAAAATGGCCCCCAAAATGGTTCCCGAAGTGGCTGAAAATTTGTCAAATTCCATAAAATGGGATAATATCAACCTAAATTTACGATGAAAATTTAGTTTTAATGGTGGGATGTATGTATTAGACCACTAATAATTCATACCCAGTATTTTTTTTAATTTTTAACATAGTTCAAAATCCAAAATGGATGCCAAAATGGCCCCCAAAATGGTTCCCGAGGTTGCTGCAAAAATTGTCAAATTCCATTAAATGGGATAATATCAACCTAAATGTATGATGAAAATATAGTTTTAAGGATGGGATCATGTATTAGACCACTAGTAACTCATATCTAGTATTTTTGCATTGACAATATCTATTTCGAATTATCATACACTCATGTAGACTATTTTTATATTGACAGCGGCAATTTTGGTGGCCATCTTGGTTTTAAAGTATGTTATTGCAATGCAAATATACTGGATATGAGTTACTAGTTGTCTATTACATACCCCCAATGTTCAAACTATACTTGCATCATATATTTTGGTTGATATCATCACATTTTATAGAATTTAAACAATTTGTTCAGTAATTTTGGGACCCATTATGGGGGCCATTTTGGATTTTAAAGTATGTTAACAATGGAATACCATATCAATGCGTAAACAGTGGGCCCTCATGGGACCCTTAATATTTTGTCCACTTTTGGCCTGTATACGGGCCAAAGTGGATAAAATATTAACTTGGGTCCCATGAGGGCCCACTGTGGGCCCACGGTCGATGTCGGCTGGGCCGAGTGCATGTTCGCTGCTGATGGTACAGTCGGTATGGTGCATGTCCCAAGCCCGGGGGGTCTCACATTGATATGGTATACGTATATGTGCCTCCTTTTTGTGTTCGAAAATGTCAACGTTTTTTACCGTTCTCTAAATAATAAGGAGTATAATCACATTACAAACACATTTTGTGCGAGAGAAACACAAATTTGGCAAAAATGGCACAATAAAAATCCGTTCGTTATAAATAAATGGATATGGTTAAATAATAAAACTATCACAATTATACTCGTCGATCTCTGCGCGTGCATACGTTGGCTATGTCGTTGGCAATTGGCAATCACGGGTTCGATTCCCGTATATGCCTAATTGTTAGCCTTTTATTTTTCTATTTTTTAAACTTGATGGTGGATTAATGTTACATCATTGTTATGTCAATTTTTATCAATTATAAAGGCCGCACATGCGTTTATAGTTTTCTTTTTATTTATTTATCTATCATTTAACTCTTGATTTATCTAACTTTGTATCTAAACAATTACAATGCGTAAACAATTATATTATTGCTCGATAAATATGTGATTTAACTTGAGTTCAGTTTGATTATTAATGATAGCAAAACTTGTTGTAAAACCATTTTACCAGTGTGCCCAACAATTTCTCCTTTGCACACTTTGTTTATACATTCAGAGATGTCACTTTTAGCTTGTTATATAGCTAGGCTAATATACAATATTGTAAGCAAGTTTGCGACCTCTTTGATCAGGCTGGTAACACAATCCCATCGTGCATTTCGTTTAAACAGTGTAAATTATTTTATCACGTGATAACCACGATCGTTTTCGCATAATATCGCAAAATGGCGCGGTACCCACCCCCACCCCCCACCTCCCCCGCCCCATGACCCTGCCTGACTTGCATGGTCATAGGTTATAGCGCCCTCTTTTCTTTATAAGCTGTCACTCAAAATGGTGTTTGTGTTTACGTTAGACATGTTAGAACTTACTTTAATTAATCATGTTCTTACAATCATTTCCTACCCATTGGACAATTTGAAATGGAACCCCAAATTTTACTGAGGACAAGTTAATTACCTTTATTTCACTAACTATTGTTATTGGACGTCATTACTTGATAATTCATGTACAAACTTCTTTCTAGAAACATGACTTGTTGTCACTTGTCACGATATGTTCTGCGGATTTAATACAGTATATACTGCCAAATTCTACGACTAATGCTTTGATTACGCTTGATTACAAAATGATTCCTGTGTGTGTGTTTCTCTGATTCTGTGTGGTATGTTTACTTCAAAACTTCGACCAGGAAGTCTATGACTGTATATGTACTGTATGTGATACCGTGAATCATATGTTACTTGCGTGAATGTACTAAAGAACATCCTCCTCAGATCAGAAATCCTGGATAGTAGGCTACGCCACCGACCAGTTTATTTTTTCATCGCCCCCTCGTCTTCGGGGTGGGGAACGGAAAACCATTGCAAATATATTAAATTGATTGAAATCATATTTTCCTCCGAAATTAAATATAGCCTAGGCTATATAAAAATAACCTACAGTCATCAAAAAAAGTAACTATACAGGTAATAAATGTACTTTTAACTTTAAAAATATATATCCTACCTAGAAATATCAAATCATAAAGTTGTTGAGAAATTTATCATTTTTAATATGAGATATTGCACGCTAGGATCGGTTGAATATTTAAGAAGCGACAATCCAAAATGTAAGGTAAAGTCACAATTTCAAATTCACATTTTACATTTCAACACGGGGGAGAGAATGACAGGTAGCGTGTGTGTGGCGTATTGATCCATCAGAACAATGCGGCCGACTGTCCAACCTGCGCATGCATCCCCCAATTGCACTACCGGTAATCGATCAGGTACCCGTAGATTGGCCCGCGTGTAGAAAATAAAAATATGTGAAAATTAAAATCGGACTTCTCCTTATATTTTTGAGTGCCAATTCTTCAATAATCACCCGATCCTAGCGTGCAATATCTCATATTAAAGAAGACAAATTTCTCAACAACTTTATAGTTTAATATTTTTAGGTAGGGTATATATTTTAAGAGTTAGAAGCCCATTTATTACCTGTATAGTTACTTTTTTGATGACTGTATATTGAAACATCTATACCCCGACAAAGCAATGGAATTTGATATAATGTACATTGCATGCCCGGCCTCCTGTTATGTTTGTAATATTCTTGTTTCGTGATTTCCGTCATTTTTCAGAATACCATAAGATTTTACTATGAGTGTATTAAAGAAAGCGAACATCCATCTGAAGCCATTTGTCTGCAAATATTGTGGTTACAAATCATTCTCAAAGTTTGACAGATATATGATACATCACCGCCGTCATCATGCAAGGCAGAATCATCGTCATCCGTATGCAAACGTGTGTTCAATACAGAGAGACTGTAACACATCTTATTCATTTGCTAAGACCCGTCATGAAAGGATTCATCATACCAGTAAAGAGAAATACCAATGTGCCTATTGTGACAAGACTTTATCTAATTCGAGTATTAAGACACGCCATGAAAGGATCCATACTAAAGAGAAACCGTACCAATGTGCATATTGTGAGAAGAACTTTTCTCACAAGAGTTCCAAGGATAGTCATGAAAGGCTCATCCATACTAAAGAGAAACCATACCAATGTGCTTATTGTGACAAGACTTTTTCTACCATCTGTCAAAAGACCCGTCATGAAAGGATGCATACTAAAGAGAAACCTTACCAGTGTTCATACTGTGATAAGTGTTTCTCACAATTAGATCACAAGATCCGTCATGAAAGGATTCATACTAAAGAGAAACCATACCAATGTTCATATTGTGACAGGACTTTCTCGGCTTCAGGTGGAAAGACCCATCATGAAAGGATTCATACTAAAGAGAAACCATACCAATGTTCATATTGTGACAAAAATTTCACTAATTCAAGTGCCAAGAAGCGTCATGAAAGGATTCATACTAATGAGAAACCATACCAATGTGCATATTGTGTTAAGACTTTCTCTAATTCGTGTCATAAGACTAGTCATGAAAGGATTCATACTAAAGAGAAACCATACCAATGTGCATATTGTGACAAGACTTTCTCGAGTTCAGGTGGCAAGACCCATCATGAAAGGATTCATACTAAAGAGAAACCATACCAATGTTCATATTGTGACAAGACTTTCTCGCATTTACGTAGTAAGATTAATCATGAAAGGATTCATACTAAAGAGAAACCATACCAATGTGCATATTGTGATAAGACTTTCTCTATTGCGTATCATAAGACTAGTCATGAAAGGATTCATACTAAAGAGAAACCATACCAATGTGCACATTGTGACAGGACTTTCTCGCATTCAGGTGCCAAGACCCGTCACGAAAGGATTCATACTAAAGAGAAACCATACCAATGTTCATATTGTGACAAGACTTTCTCGCATTTAGGTGGTAAGACCCGTCATGAAAGGATTCATACTAAAGAAAAACCACACCAGCATTCATACTGTGATAAGGGTTATTCACAATTTAGTAACAAGACCACTCACGAAAGGGGTCATACTTAAGAGAAACTATACCAATGTGTTTATTTTAATGGAACCTTTGCGCAAAAGGGTTCCAAAGTTAGTCATGAAAAAAACTCCATACGAAAGAGAGACCATAGTTGAAAAAGAAGCCATACCAATATTCATATTAATTGTAATAAGACTTTCTCTAATTCGTGTCTGTGTTCTTTTGACCATCATAATTCCACGATTCCTTTGGTCAAATGAACCGACAGTCAGTGCCAATCTGACACGACATCAATATTGCGGCCCGTAACGGCAGTGGCGTAACTAGACTTTTACATTTGGGGGGGGGGGGGGGGGGCAAGAAGGGGCAGTGACTTGAAATGGGGGGGGGGGGCGCTCCTAAGATTTTTTGAGTCAAGAGATGCGCGCGTAGCGCGTGAAAATGTTCGACTTTACAGCTATTTTTGGACAATTGAGCTACATTTTGGCTCTAAACAAGCTTGTACCAAAGAATATTTCATTTTGGAAAGACATATGCGCGCGTACCGCGCGAAATTTTTTCATATGTGTACTTTTGACCATCATAATTCCATGATTCCTTTCGTCAAATGAACCGACAGTGCCAATCTCAACCGACATGATGTCATTATTGGGGGGATTTGGTGTGTACTTTGTTTGTAAATTTCATTTACAGCCGTACTTGATTTCATTGGGGGGGGGGGGGGGGGGGGGGGAGGGCAAGGGTTCCACTGCGTAACGGCCTGTAACAGACACGACATCATATTGTGGCCCGTAACGGCCTGTAACCGACACGACATCAAAAATTCTCCGCAGATGCCTAATAATAGACACCAAATCCAGAAAAGAAAAAACGACTAGAACAGAGGTTCAAGAAAGATCACGAATTCAAGATAGGCTTGCCACTGAAAAAACTTCTCCGCAGATGCCTAATAATAGACACCAAATCCAGAAAAGAAAGAACGACTAGAACAGAGGTTCAAGAAAGATCACGAGTTCAAAGCCAACTACGCCACATAAATGACAACTATGTTAGACAAAGGACATGCCGAAGCAGTAGGCCTACCGCAAGATCAGTGGCACGGAGATGACGATTAAGTATGGTACATTCTACACCTTGGGGGTTTTCAACCACAAAAACAGAAGGTGAGAGGGCGCAGATCCAATCTTGAAAGTGGGGGGGGGGGGGGGGGGGGGGGACATTGCCATTTTTTCACTAGATCGCCAACCTTGATTGATGTATCACCACAAAAAGTGGGGGGGGGGGGGGACATTTGATATTGTGTCAGGAAGTGTGGGGGGGGGGGGGGACGTGTCCCATCGTCCCCCGGGATCTGCGCCCTTGATTGTACGGCAACCTGCGCAGGAACATCTCTAAACAATGTTACAGGGACCCGATCTCACAAAGTAGTAGGCGTGCTCAGTGCGATTCCGACAGGAACCTATCGTCAGGGGGCGTCAATCCACATTTAAACGTGGGGCAGACATAAGTTCCCTGTCAAAAAAGTGAAAATAAATAGTAACTTAATTGTTGTTAATTAATGTGCGAAGCACCGCGTTTAGCGATAGCGTGAACAGAGGGGAGTTTGAGGTGGGATGTGCCCCCCTTAGTGTTCTAATTTGTTTTTCAATTTTCGAGCCCACTTGGTGAGATTTGATGGGCACTTTGACCGATATTTTAATGAAATGTTCGCTGTTGAATGTTGATACAAATGAATATTTGGTGTGGTTCGAGACCCATTATAATGGAGAAACCTAGAAGAAATGCGCGCAAAGCGCACAAAAATTGGCATTTCTAACACTTAAAGGGACACTAAGAGATGTGTTGGAGGCAGCGCCCTCAATTATGATAAAAACTGAGATTAGTTTATTTTTATAATTGTATTACATGTATGAACTTACACCTATAAGGATTAAGAAAAATCAGCTCTCTTTGTACAAGAAAACGTCGATTCAAAAAATGCTGGTCCCGCGGGACCAGCATTTTACGTCCGACAGTATCCCCGTGCAGTACGCGTGATACATAACGCGAACCATATTTGCATAGAGGGCGTTTTTCAATAAATAGCGATGATATTGTTTTAATCTAGTTTTGCTGTGTTTTTTGTTAGTAGAAACAACAATAATGGCGATTTTTAATGTTCATCTTGAATTCTGAAGTAAATTTTTAAACATTTAAACTTTTCAACACCACTTAATGTCCCTTTAAATGTTCCAGTCATATTATTTTATCCAATTTGGTATGGTTCGAGAACCATAAACTGTCCTAAAGCCATCTTGTTAAGCTTGAATAATGAAACATTGAAACTACCACGTGACAAGCGTGCAACAAATTGTATTTCTAACACTTAAATGGTCCAGTATGACGTTTTTAACGTCAACGTCACCCACATAATATTTTGAATATTCCGTGTGGTTCGCAGTGCCGTAACTAGGTATTTGATATGTGGGGGGTGGGGGGGGGGGGGGGGGGGGGGGGGGGCGGTGCAAGAATTGAAAGTCAACCGACAATATTTTTTGGAGGAAACGAATGGGCGCGTAGGGTAGCGTCCGATTTTTTTTGAGTTGTCATTTATTTGTGCTATGATTGAGGTACATTTTTGCTTCAAATAAGCTTCTATCCCAAACATATACGTCTTCGGGACACATGCGATGCGCGCATATAGCGTGCAAAAAACTTTCCGTCTGTGCTCTTTTGACCATTATTCCATGAATCCTCTTGTCAAACTAACGGACTATTAGGTGTTTCTAAATGTTCTTTTTCGATCACATGCAAATTTAAAACATGGGGAGGGGGGCATTTGATATTATGTCCACCCACCTCAAAACATGGGGTGGTGTGGGACATGGGGTAGGGTGGGACATGTCCCCCTCGTCCACCCAGGTTTGACGCCCCTGCCTATCGCTATCAAAGCGGACATAATGTAGAATCGATGTTCTACCACAAGCATGTGCAACCTTTGATACCTCCCGGGCCTCATTGTGATTTTGAGATCCATTCACGGGCCGCAGTGAGTGATTGTCAAACATTCCAAAATACGTCCGGAGGAAGAGTAATAGGGGAGGGGACTCTTAGGAAGAAAACTCCTCAGTCCATTGCTCATGGAATTTTCGCTTCTCTTCGTGTAATTTCCTCGTTTTACTCGTTGTTGCTGCTGCAAGCGCAGGGATTTTAACACGCAATCACGTCTCGCTTTATATTGACTAAATGCAGCTCGTCACCCTACTAATTATAAGGGAGCACCCAACTAAATCAATCCGCCATTCGTGTAAACCTGAGGAATTCAGGTTAAAACGGGCCGCATTAATGCGAATTTTGGGATTGCTTCACGGGCCGCAGATTAGATGCCGGATGTGTCCCGCGGACGCTTGTTCTACCAGGTGAAAGTGGAAGACTGTGATCTGCTGAGATTCTTGTGGTGGCCGGATGGTAATATTCTAGTAAACAACTAGAAGAATATCGTATGACCGTACAGTACATGTCTTTGGCGCAGTTTCATCGCCCAGCTGTACTAATTTTGCCCTTTAAAACACCGCCACAGATAATGCACTCAATTATGGAGAGGAAGTAATCGGCGCTTTTAAGCATAACTTCGGTATGTCGACGATTTTTGCAAGTCTACCCGCACCACTGATAAGGCGATCTTGATCACATGGCATTATAACTTCTAAAGAGAGGGGGGTTTTAGACTCGGCAAACGGTGCCCGAAGTCTCTGCCAGCAGAAGATGGCACGCCTACCAGCCATTAGGTTTCGATCCGAGGAAACAGCGTTCACCTCAACGGTAGGGGTAATGTTCGATTCTTGTATGTCAATGTCCAAACATGTAAAATGTCTTTGCTCAAACCTGACATATCATCTTCGCAATATTTCTCGAATAAGGAGATTTCTTGATCGCGATACTTGCCATCTTGTTATCCGCGGAATAATCTTGTCCAAGATTGATTACGGAAGTGGCCTGCTTCTTGGTGCCAACAAGACAGACATAAGCAGGCTGCAACGTATTCAGAATTGGGCCGCGAAGATACAGGTTTACAGGTTACAGGTTTATTTATTTCGCATATACAACATATCAATACAGAGTCAGAGCAAAAAATATACAAAACAATATCATATGCAAGGCGTCGTTGAAAAAAACTCACGAAGAGCTTACACGTGTCAACGACCCCTTTGGAAAAATGGTAATGGATGAGATAATACAAATAAGTAATTATGTTACAAAGATAAATCAATATAATAAGGAGAAAATATAAGTAATAGGGATATTATATAAACATTATGAAAGTATAAAGTAATCTATTTTTTAAAACTTGGTTGGTGTGCATACACAGTAAGACATAGAGACAGACAGACATGACAGACACAAAGACGGACGGACAGACAGACAGACAGACAGACAGACAGACAGACAGACAGACAGACAGACAGACAGGCAGACACACATACATTGCGCAAGACAGCAAAACAAATATGGACAAACTGGATGCTCAAGAAACCTAAATGATCGAAACCAAAGTGAAACCGAAAAAGAGAAGTAGCTGGAAATAATGAAATAATATCAAAGGAAAAGTAATATAAACTAGGAACAAAAGTAATGTAAAACAACTCAACAAAAAGTTGTGAACGGACTAGTACGCTGAGATAAGATGATCTCTGAGCATGCGCTTGAAGACGTTTGTGGAGGTTGAATTACGTATGGTGGATGGAGTAGCATTCCAAGTAGAGGGTCCAAAATAACGCATTGCCCGTCTGGAGATAAGAGTTGTGTGGTCAATGGGTAGGCGAAAGTTGTTAGTTTGGCGGGTGTTGTGGCTGTGAAGACTACTGATGCGTGAAAAGTAATCATTGAAAACCGGTGGAAGTGCATTTGTTGTGTATTTAAACATGAAAAGTGATGTTTGGAAAGTGTTAATGTCGTTAAGGGTTAGGAACAGGTGTTTCTTGAAAAGTGGTTTAGTGTGCGCTCTGTATTTAGCCAAGGAAATGCTTCGAATTGCTCTTTTCTGGAGAATCTTAAGAGAATGAAGACGAGACGAGCCAGAATTTCCCCAGACAATATTACAGTATGACAGGTGAGGCAAAATGAGTGAGTTGTAGAGTGTTTTGAGTGTGTTAATAGGAAGGAAGTGCTTGAGTTTATTTAAAACGCCTACTGGTCGAGCAACCTTGACACGAACGTTGTTGACATGAGCAGTCCACTTTAGCTTGCTGTCAATTGTGGTACCTAGAAATTTCGTGGTGTCCACTTGGAGAATAGGCTGGTCATCGATGAGAATGTTAATGTTGTGATGTTTGTGTTTGCCGCGTGAAAAAGTCATGAAGTTAGTTTTTTTAATGTTTAAGGACAGTTTATTAGCTTTGAACCAGTTAGATAGTTTAGATAGTTCGTTGTTAGTGATGTTTTGAAGTTCATGGTAATCTGGGTGTGAAAGAAGTAAGTTTGTGTCATCTGCGAAGATGATGTACGAAAGAGCGGTGCTGACGTGCGTAATGTCGTTAATGTAGAGTAGAAAGAGTAGAGGGCCGAGGATGGAACCTTGTGGAACCCCACATGTTAGTTGCTGAAGTGATGATTTTGTGGAGTGGACGTAAACAAATTGATGTCTATCTGTGAGGTAGTGTCTGAACCATTCGAGAGCATTGCCTCGTATACCATAGTGTTCTAATTTAGAGATTAGTATATTGTGATTGATGGTTTCGAAAGCTTTGGACAGGTCCAAGAAAATACCTAAGGTGTGGTGCTTTTTGATCAGTGCATCGTTGATTTTGGTTAAGAGATCAATGAGAGCCATATGTGTTGTGTGTTTTGTACGAAAACCATACTGTGAATTTGTAAGAATGTTGTGCTTGTTAATGAAGGATGTGACACGATTATACATTATTTTTTCGAGAAGCTTTGAGAATGCTGGTAACACAGATATGGGGCGATAGTTAGTGAATTGTGAAGGATCATTGCTTTTGTGAATTGGAATGACCTTTGCTTGTTTGAGTTTAGTAGGAACAAAGCCTGAAGTGATAGAGAGATTAAAGATGTGTGAGAGAGGTTTTGCAGTGATTTGAAGTGTGTGCTTGGCAATACCGGGATTGATGTCGTCTGGTCCAGCGCTCTTGCCATCTTTGAGTAATTTTGTAAGGTCAAGAATTTCTTCTGGTGTCACTGGTGCAAGAAAGATAGAGTTTGAGATGCGATTTTTGAGGCAGTGGGTAGGTGTAATTGTGCTACTAGGAATTTTGTTAGCGAGAGAAGGACCAATACCTGTGAAGAAAGAATTAAATTGGTTAGAGATGTCAGCGGGTGTTGAGTATGAGGTGTGTGCGTTGTAAAATGTAGTTGGAAGAGTATTTTTGCGCTTTGTGTTGCGGCCCATGATGTTGTTAAGAATGCTCCACGTCTTTTTGAAATTTTGCTTGTTTTTCTCAAGAATGTTGTGATAGTTTTTCTTTTTTGAAATGCGTATAACGTGGTTGAGTTTGTTGCGAAATTGTTTGTATTTGTCGTGCTTAGTGTCTGTGTATTTTGTTCTGAGTTGCTTCAGAAGTTTGTTTTTAGTTTTGATTGATTTGGCTATAGCGCGTGAAATCCATGGTTTGTTGCGTTTCTTGTGTTTGTGACGAGTTGTTTTGTATGGAAATGAATCGTTGTAGAGTTTGGAGTATGTGGAGGCGAAACTGTTGTAAGCGTTGTCTGTGTCAGTTTCATTGTATATGCAATCCCAGTCATGTTCTTTGAGTTTAGTGTTAAAAGTGTTTTTGTTCTGCGTGTTGATATTACGACGTGTCTGTGTATTGCGGGTTTTGTGATTGTTAGTGATATCAGTGATGTGAAAAACAGGATAGTGATCACTTATGTCCGTGATCACAATACCATTTAGTGAATTGTTAGGGTGATGGGAGGTGAATATGTTATCGATTAGACTGGCACTAGTGCGGGTGACACGAGTGGGTTTATCAATGGTAGGATAAAAGGTGTTTTGGATGAGAGTTGTTAGGAAGTCATTAGTAAGTGAATGAGTCTGATTGATGAGATTGATGTTGAAGTCACCAAGAACAAAACATGGGTTTTTCATGCTGTTTAGTTTTGGAAGTATAGTGCTAAGATTGGAGTTGAAACTAGAGATGTTAGTGTCTGGTGGACGATAAACAACGCCAACGGTAATTTTAGTGTTATTGCCGTCTGTTAGATCTACGAAAAGTGACTCCGCTGTGTTGCCTAGTGAAATATCAGTGCGCTCAGTGATTGAAAAGGTGTTAGAGATGTATATTGCAACTCCACCTCCTCGCGAGTTTCGAGGATTGTGAATACAGTTGTAGCCATCAAGAGGAGGTAGGGCAGATGATATGTCAAGTTCGTAAACAGGACCATGCCACACCATGTCTACATGCATTACATTGGCTTCCTGTTGAAAAGAGGATTGTTTTTAAAATTATGTTATTTGTATATAAATGCCTCAACCATATGGCACCCAGTTACATCGCTTCAACGCTCACCATCTATCACCCTGCTCGTCCTAACCTGCGTTCAGCATCAGACACCACCCGTCTAACTGTTCATAAAACCACCAAGCTCCTACAGTCTGCTGAACATAGGACATTTTATTACACTGACCCCTCCATCTGGAATGACCTCCCAATTCACATCAGAGAGTCTCCATCTGTAGCCATTTTTAAAAAAGCTCTTAAAACCCATTTGTACAGTAATTATTTTTGTTTTGTTGTGTATGCTTATTTTTGTTTTGTTGTGTATGCTTATTTTTGTTTTGTCATCAAGCGCTACGATCTCGATGTAGCAGCGCTATATAAATACCAATAATGTATGTATGTATGTATGTAACGGGGGTCAACTACTTTGGCCCATTCAACGGTCTGATATATATTTACCTCTCTGACAAGCCGTGCAGTACAAATCGAGGTTGCCGAGGTATTGGACACAAGTACGTGCATCAATGCAATCAGAAGATTTATTTCAAGAACAGGTCAGGTGAAGGAGTTTTTGTCAGATAATAATCTATATACTAATTTTCGGTCCCTCGCCTGATTAGATAGTTCAATAATAATTTTACACTCGCGTCCCTCTTCAACTGAAAAAGCGTGGTAATTGCGCCTCTAATACACGAGCTAATTAGATAGTTCAATGCCCGTTTTTCCCCGTTTTCAGACATGCGCAGAAAGGATCACATGTGAAAATCCGAAATGTTGAATTTCTTTTACTCGGGTAGCTACTGTTCGGACACAAATAATTGTGTTTTTCGGAGTGAGTGATGACATATGGTCTTCACCCAAAATATTTTCTTCTGGGATATAGCTACATTTCTGTATATGCGGCTGTTTGTTATTCTTAAAGATCGCATAGTAACAAGCATTTATACGGGACTTTACGTCCGACAAATAAAAATATTTCACGAAATTTTCTAAATGTAAACAACAAACTCTTACACAGATCTTAAAGTGACACTTTCACATTGGTTTATAGGCGAACGCGACGTTTGATACCGATAAAGAAACTGGCAGTACCATGCCAACTGTTCCTGTTGTTGCCGCGCGTTCGCGTTTAACATGGCGCACGCAATACGGCGCACACGTAATGACGCAGACAAATTGTGTACGCGTTTGTGGCGTTGTACTTTGTTCACGGGGCAGGATGAAAGCAGGTAGTCCGTTGCTCCGCTGTGCATACCGTACATACAAGATAACGGGAGCAAGACACAAAAAATAAAAATAAAGCCAAGGTATATAAGACCTTTATTTTAATAAAGAAACGGGGAGCAAGGTGCAAACCGTATCCAGGATAACATGTATTAATTAAAGTGACATGAAGTGACTGAAGGAAAATACATTTGATGGGATTACTCATGCAGTTGTAACCCCATTTGTTGAAGTCACCCTTGCAAGTCACCACATTTGATGAAGGAGTTACCCATCAGGTAACCCCATTTGATAGGAGGAGTCACCCATGCAGGTAACTCCATTTGATGCAGTCAACCATGCTTCCGGTATTATTATGCCGATTATATGGATGATTAATGAATGTTTTGACTTAAACATGTTATACCGTATACATAATGATTAATTGAGCAGTTATCACCTAAAATTAGTTATGTGTAAATTTGGCCGATACCGCAGCGCAAGGCATGGCTGGTCATGAAGCTTTGGGCTGGTGGATCAAGGTCGGCACCGCCCCCTCCCCCCCCCCCCCCCTCACACCCATTTCATTGTCTTCGTGCGACTTATACAGCGGTGCGGTGCGGCTTTTAGCCTACTATGATGAGGTCTGAATCTAACTTTATGAATTTAATAATAAGGTGCTGCGGCTTATACGCCGTGAGGCATAATATATATAGCACGGAAATTTACGGGATTGTCTCATCATACCCTATAGGCCTAAGCCCCCCCCCCTCCTCCCCCGCACTTCCCTTTACTTACTTGATAATATGGATACAGTAAGGCGCCACATGGGGTATCTGGATAAACGGAACGTGCGGTATTGCCCCATCATACCCTAATAGGCATAAGCCACTATGCAAGCGCACTTGAATCTGGATATAGTAAGGGCACATAATCATGATAATGGTATCTGGATAAATTGTGGTCAGACCTTAGAACACAACAAACATGACAATGGGATTACTACGTTAAGCCCTACATGCCTATTGGAGGACTTAAGTATTTAATGTAAATTGGCCCGACAAAAAACGGGGTTGGCACACATAGTGCTCAAATACAATCATGGAATGGTAGGGGTGATCTTGAAGATAGACTCCGCCGACCATTAATATAATAAAACTAAATAACCGACTATAGAACTAGAACCCACTAAACGCTCAGAACGCAGGCCTATGAATAACCTGGATACAGTATGTGCACATGGGCAGTGGCGGCACCACCATAAACATTTTAAAGGGGGAAACGGGGGTGGGGTGGAGGACAATAACACAATCTGGAGGGAGGCAAGACAAAACACTTGGGTGGAAAATTCAAGCCTTTTGGCTTTTATTGTAAACATTCCTTCTAAATCAGACATTTTGGACCAATTTAAAGCTAATTTTAAGTAACTTTGAATTTTGACATTAGAACTTTTTTTATTATTAGTTGGGGTACAACATGCGTAGGGACTTAAACTGTGGGAGAGGTCACGACTGGTGGCATTTCCCCCACCCCCTCGGGGCATATCCCTACCCGGTAGCGATTATATTTTTCGTACATCAGTTTAACCAAAATCAGTTCATTTGTTTAAAAATCATTTTATTCAGTGAATTTTGCTTTATTTCGTATTAAAACGGAATAAATAAATTTGGTTAGACTCATGTACGAAAAAATAATCGCTACTATGCCCCGAGGGGGTGGGTGGGGGGGGGGGGGGGGGGGGGGGGGATGCCACCAGTCGTGACCTCTCCCACAGTTAAAGTTTAAAAAAATAATCGCCACTCGGTAGTGCCGCCACTGCACATGGGGTAGGTCTACCTAAGGTCGCATGGGGTACCCACCCAGATGTTGCCTATAATTATATTAAGGCAATCCAGATACTCTTAATATTCTAAAGTATTCTTATTAATCCACGTAGGCCCTAATAACCGCATAAAAAGTTATCACGGATGCCCTTAATATTCGATTCAAGATATACCAAATAGTCCAGGGAGGTCCTATATTGGATCACTTAAGGACACATGGAGTATCTTGGTTATTAAAGTACATGGGTACCTGAATAATCAAGGGCACCATGTGTTATAAATGGCGTACTTGGATTTCTTAAGGGCATACAGTATATATGGATTAAGGGCACTGTGGCACTAATGTCATGCAGTATTAAGGGCACAGGGTACATGAAGTATCAACGACATACTCTTGCTGTTTTACAATACCCTCATCCTACGTTTTGATATGACTAACCACCCGCTATAGCTTCGGCACTTATACCTGCGCTTTCGATTATAAATTGGATAATAGTTCAGGCACACTGGGTTATTAAGGCCACCTGTGAGGGGTTGGGAGCAAACGTGGAGTAGGCCTACTTGGATTAGGAACATGTATTATTTAAGCGTACATTGGGCCTATAAGCTCATGGTGTATTAAGGGCACCATGTCACTTACATTATATTAAGGGCACCTTAGGTACCTGCATTATTTAAGGACATGTTCTTGATATTTATATAAACATTTATAACGCTTTGAAATTACTCACCTCTGTCTATTTTGATATGACTAACTGCCCGCTATCTTCGGCACCCGCGTTTAATTACTTGAATATGATCACATACAGTACCTAGATCATGTGATACCCGATGCAATATTAAGGGCACCTGTGGTAACTGGCGTAGGGGTACTCTCTAAATACAAAACGAGTGGAAAGAGTGGAAATTCACTCGAAAAGGAGTGAAGGGAGTGAAACACAGGACAACCCGTTTTAAAGTGGAAAATGTCCACTCAATAAAGTGGAACATTGTCATATAAAATCCCCTTTCACTCCTTTTAGAGTGTTTTTCCACTCAAAAACGTGTTGTCCTGCGTTAACTCCTTGAAAAGGGGAAACCACTCTTTTACATTTAGAGAGTAGGGATTAGGCCTATGGGGTACCTGCATTTTAGGTCACATGGGAGGCCTACATCCTAAGGTACCTGGGTATCTGGATATTAAAAACACAAAGTGCATGAAGGGTATAGACCTACCTGGATTAAGGCACATCACATATACCTGGATTATCAAATGCACCTGCGATATTCAGATTATTGAGGGCCCGTCTGGATTATGTAAAGGACATGTTCTTGATATTGTTCCACATTTTCTTACGCTTTGTTTACTAACCTCCCCGTTATCTTCTAGCGGGTTCCGTGCGAAGCGCGGATGCCCGCTAGTAATAATAATTATAACACGGCATTTATAATGCGCCTTTGCCAAAGGATACAAAGCGCAACGACAAAAGCAAAAACAATACAAACAAGGAAAGAGCACAAATTAGGAGAAGAGGTGTGTTTTCTGAAGGGATTTGAACCCTGTGACTGTAGGAGCACTACGAATATTTACTGCATGGAATCTTGTTCCATTGAATAGGAGCAGCCACTGAAAAAGCCCTATCCCCGGCACACTTGCCCGCACACTTGTTAGTCTTAGGAACCCTAAGGTTCAGGCCATGGTTCGATTGTGGTAACGTAAAATCGCACAGTACATGTACTACATGAACAATTTCTCGTCCCCATTTCTCTTCTCTTTCCCCTCTCCTTCCCTTTCCCTTCTCTTTCTCCCTCTCCTTCCCCTTTCCCTTCTCTTTCTCCCTCTCCTCCCTCTCCTCTTCTCTTTCTCCCTCTCCTTCCGTCTGCCCCCCTGCCCCCCCCCCCCCACACTGGCTACGCTACTGCATCACGGGGTCTCTTTACAATGAGGCACTCATCCATATACCGGGGACAGAGTTCATTTAGTGACTTGTAGACATATAGCAAAATTTTGAACTTGATACGGTCCTTAACACGAAGCCAATGAAGTTTCCGCAACAGAGGGCTGATAGAGGTACGTCTCGGTGTCAGGAAAACAAGGCGAACACATTTATTTTAGAGCCTTTGTAATCGATCCACATCCTTTTGCGCAATATATTGTTAAACAAAATGTTACAATAATCAAGGCGAGATAAAATCATTGCTCTAACTATACCCACATTGAAAAAAGTATCGCACCACTGCTTTTTTGTTGAAAAGTGCAAATGTGGCCTCGAATTTTGCCACCATGGTGTGATATTAAGGATCATTTGTTTGCGTAAGCTGTCCAACAAAATGTTATGCAATAAAAGGGCCACATTTTAGTTTGTGACGTAATCGATGTAATGTTGTTCAAGGCCAAGGGGAAAAGGCATGTTTTTGTCCAAAAGCATGCATGAAACAAGTTTGGGTATAACGCGATATTGAATAGACTTTAAAAACTTAAAATAGTCATTGTATTAGTTCTGTATTTGGCGCAAGATATGTTCCATTTAGCATGTTTAGACGTTATAGACTACAATGCAGTGAATGAGTCCAAACATGCCATTTTTTGTTGCTCATAAATTCAGCATAATATACGAAGAGGTCACGGTTGATTTTTTAAAATTATTTGACCTAGGTCAACACTTCCGCAATATTGCTTTTGTCATTTGAACTTATTTAAAATTTGACCTATTTTTGACCTTTGCCCCCATAACCGTTGGGTGTACGAAAAAGGGAGTTTTTTCATGTTTGAGGACAGTCGGGCAACTCTTGAAATTTGACCCCAGATGACCTTTGACCTTGGAAGACTTGAATGTGTTTCCAAGGATTACAACTATAGAGATTAATCATCGGGCCTCTCAATATCGCGTTATACCCAAACTTGTTTTATGGATTTTCCCCTTGGCCTTGACAAACATTACATCGATTACGTCACAAATTGAAATGTGGCCCTTTTATTGCATAACATTTTGCTGGACAGCTTTCGCAAACAAATGATCCTTAATATCACACCATGGTGGCAAAATTCGAGGCCACATTTGCACTTTTCAACCAGTGGTGCGATACTTTTTTTCAATGTTTATATGTTAGCGCACATACTGTCTGGATGAAATGGGAGTAACGAGTACCTGATGAGCCTGCAGAAACGGCAGACATAGTTGTATCAAGAGAAGAATATACGACTTGGAGATATGGTTCTTATTATATTATCATAGACAGTAGATCACCACGCAAATCATGGCCCTTGGGTTGTGTTCTAGAGACATATCCAGACAAGAAAGGCCTTGTCCGTAGTGCCAAGATAAAATCTGTTTCATTGGTGAGACCAGGTGCAAAGCTGTGTTGTTACTAGAGCAGGAAGACCAGTGCAGATAAAGAGGTTTGCAGATTGCTGATAAGACTGCAACAGTATCATGTTAGACATGTTGATTGCAGTGGTTTTCAGCTTCATACAACATAGTAAAGAACTTTTCGGCAGTCAGACATGTTGACTGCATTGTAGCAAACCTGATCATTATAAAGATGGCTGTGTCCATCACTGATCATTATAAAGATGGCCGTGTCCCCGGCCCGTGTCCATCACTGATCATTATGAAGATGGCCGTGTCCCCGGCCCGTGTCCATCACTGATCATTATGAAGACGGCTGTGTCCATCAATGATCATTATGAAGATGGCTGCTGGCTGTGTCCATCACTGATCATTATGACGGTGGCTGTGTACACCACTGATCAATATGAGTATGGCTGTGACCATCCTAGATCATTTTCAAATGAAGATGGCTGTCGCCCACCCTTCTGTAGAAAGCTTGTTTTCGGTTTGCGGTGAGTCTGTCCAGCGCCCTCATTTAGTTCAGATTGGAGGAACAGAGGATTCGTTTATTCGGACACGGAAAGATAGATTTAGGACGACAGGTAGACCTGCTGTGATACAGTTTTTCTACCAATTGTATCGTATTTTTGACCGTCTTATGATTGTTAGATTCAATTGCATAGAAACCAGTGTCATCGTTAAATACCTACAAACATTTACATGCGTCCAGTTATCATTGGTAAAAGTAGTTTTATTTATGTCAAGTGCGTTATGGAAAGAGTTTTCAGCGTTATATGACGTCGCCGTAGGATATACAGGGTGTCCCTAAAAAAGGGGTGCACATGTTTGCGCAAATTGTTGACCATGAAGTTTGGTGTAATATGTTTATACACACAGAAAGGGAAAACACTCAGCTTTCAGATGCCGTTTATTTTATTTTATTTGAATTTGTCAATATTGAGATATACCCAGTTTATCAAAGCTACCCAAAATCGACGTTGTGCCACTTTTACAGAAAGAATAATTATGAGCGTCAAAATGATAGTAACATTGGTCTATCCATGGGCATCATCATCATCATCATCATCAGGGTGTAGTTCGCTCGCTTGAGAGGAACCCCTCCCTAGAATGCCTCCACAGACTTCTGTTTCTGGCTAGTCTTGACCATGTAGTGCCCAGCTGTCGGGTAAGGTCGTCTCTCCAGCGTGTTTTGGGGCGTCCACGTTTACGGGTCCAATTTCTTGGAGTCCACTCTGTTGCTCTGACTGTCCACCGGTTATCTGTTAGCCGTGCAATGTGTCCTGCCCATCTGTGTTTTGCCATCCTGATGTTATCGATGATGTCGCTGACACCTGTTTGTTGTCGAATCAAGGTGTTACGCTTTTTGTCACGAAGAGTGATGCCCAGCATTATGCGCTCCATCTTGTGCTGTGCCACTGCAAGCTTCTCTAACATGGTGTTGGTCGGTGCCCATGTCTATGTCTCACTACCATAAGTCATTACTGGAAGAACGTACTCATTTAGAACCTTCCTCTTGATCTTCATACTCGTCTTACGGCTTCTCATGATATTTCCTACTTTACTGAAGGCTGCCCAACCGAGTCCAATTCTCTTATTTATCTCAGGGAGCAAGTCACCATCTCGTGTCACCGTCTTTCCCAGGTATACATATCTGTCCACCTCCTCGATGATTTTTCCATCAACAGTTATTACGGACTTGTTGACATGGTCATTGAACATCATTTTGGTCTTGCCTAGGTGCATGTTAAGGCCAACTGGTTTGCTGGCTCTGTCGATGTCAGTGAGCATGCTTTCCAACTCCTCTGGTGACTTGGCCATCAAGATGATGTCATCGGCGAATATTAGGTGTGAAAGGTGTTCGCCATTGATGTTAAGGCCCTTGTCTTTCCAGTCTATTCTACCTATGATGGCATCTTGGAGACATGATGTGAAGAGTTTAGGCGATATGTTGTCACCTTGCCTTGCTCCCCTCTCCAGCTTGATTGTATCACTGTCCTTGTGGAGTTTCAGGATGGATGTGGCACCGTGGTATAGATCACGTAGGAGAGTTATGTACACCGGATCAACACCCTGGTTCTTCAATGCCTTGAAGAGCGGCGAAAACTCGATGGAATCGAAAGCCTTCTCGTAGTCGACAAAGGCAAAGCATAGGGGAATCTTGTACTCATTTGGCTTTTCTTGTAGCTGGTTTACTACTTGGATGTGGTCGATGGTGGAGAAACCTGCCCTAAAGCCTGCCTGCTCTCTTGGTTGATGATGTTCCAGTGTGCGTAGCATTCTGCGTAGGAGGATTGTTGAAAATACCTTGTATGTGACTGGCAGGAGGCTGATCGGCCTGTAGTTTTTTATGTCGGCCGTGTCTCCTTTCTTGTGAAGGATGATTACAGACGCCTTCTTCCAGGAGCTGGGGACTTTGCCATCCGCAAAACATCTGTTGAAGAGCTTGGTAAGCATTTTGACAATGGGCTCCCCGCCATCTTGCAGAATGCCAGCAGTGATGTTATCCTCCCCGGGAGCCTTGTCACGTTTCAGTTGCTTGATGGCATCTCTCACTTCTGATGGTATAATGGGAGGTGGTGGAACTGTTGCAGTATTGTCGACATCAGTAAATGGTTGGTCTTGAGGTCTTCTAGTGCCATAGAGCTTTGTGTAGAACTCCTCGCACCTCTTAATCATCCTGTCAAGGTCTTCAATGAGCGTGCCATCGTCTTCTCTAAGGCTGATGATTTTATTTCTACCCAGACACTGCTTCTTTTTGGTGGACTTGAGACCTCTGTTGTTTTCCAGGGCTTTCAGCTGTTCCTCCTCATTGTATCTATTTAATTCCTCTTTCATACGGCATCGGATGGCTTTACAAGTCTCGATGTATTCAATATTTTGTACATTGGTCCCACTTCTCTTCATCTGCCTCCGCTTCTCTCTGAGGTGTTTTGTTTGCACAGAGAGCTTTTCCGGTTTTGGTGGCTTGTCACTCCCAGCGGTCTCTACTGCAGTTTCCATAATGATGGTAGTGAGTTGTTCACAATGTGTGTCAAGGTCATCTGTTGATTCAAGTTTATGGGCATCAATCGTCTTGAAACATTGGAGTGGGCATTCGACCAGAATTGTTTAAAAGAGGCTGAGGAACAAAAATGATGTCCGCCGCACGTTATCCAATTCGAGTACCCTCTCAAGTACCACTTATCCGATTACGCCTTTGTACCAGTCAGTTACCATGAAAGGCCCTACCACTCCAAGCATCCTATTCATTAGAAGCCTGCGTTACGAGTTTCTGTCACAGTCGACCGCGCATCACTCTACTTGATCGTACTAGGGACCTGTTTTGACAATGACCGGTTGTGACCTTTAGCGGAGAAACATTTTCGAGAACATTTCTTCGTGATGTAATTCCGGCCAGTAAATAAATTTCGCCAGTATCTAATTCCTTGCGAAGTTACGAGTTATGACAGTAAAAACGCGATCAAAATTGGACGATTATAGCAAAAGTTACAACATTTTCGGCAATTCCCCACAATTTTTTATAAAGCACTTATTTTTCATACTGTTATCATATTTTTACGCGGAAAAGTGCGGACATTATAACATAAAGCAAATTAAAGTAGACTATTTTCCGCATCTATTGCATGTAATTTTGTTAAGGCCAAGTTGGCCCAAATGTAAAAAATGTGTGACAATTTCGGGAAAAAGTACCGGAAGTACTTCTGTCTGTGGATAACATTAATGTGTGCGGCACTAGGTTTTGATGTCAGGTGTCGCTGAAGCAATGTATTGTGGGTCAGTAAAATGTCCATTTGGTTCGAGTCTCGGCGATCGATCATCATCTAACGGATTTACTTAATGCTAATCCCGGCATTGATAACTAATGGGCATAACGCACGTGCGGACAATAGATTGCCTCTTCGTGCACTCTCCTTTCTATTTAACACCTCCCTGGAATAACCCTGTGGACGTGTATGTTAAAACCCATTTGGAGTCATTTGGAATTTATTGAGAAGAAAATATCAAGATGCACTTTTTGTTACGTATTGGGCTATGGCCGGCTGAGTCGCTGAATCACAATTGAGGACCATAGATCTAAAAGGGGGTTAAGTCACATCGAGAAAAATGGCAAAAACTGGGTTTCATTGTGTCCATGTGTGGACTTGACCCACTCGGGTTGTACCTCCCATGGACTCTTACATAGCTTTACCACATGACTTAACTGTAACATTTGAACAGAGGGTGCAGAGATCCTCCTTGTAGCAGAAACTGATACTTATTACAATTTCACAAGATTGTGACTTAACCCCCTTTTAGATCTAGGGTCCTCAATTGCCAGTCAGCTGTAAAACGGGGCCCATTTCAATTGAGGGCGCTCTAAAACGACGGGTGTACGTAACCAAGGTAACGCACACCTGTCAATTTGCGCAATGATTGAATTTGTTTGCCAAGTAACTATCCATCGAGTTTAGGGTACCAGAACTCCTTGCAGACGACGATGGCCACGTACGCGATTTCTACGTTCCAATATGGCAACGGGAGCGCAACATTTTGAAATATTTGTAACAATCATCGCCCGGTTAAGAATCAAAATAATTTAAAACAATAGCATTTAGAATGGAGTTGGTTAGACATCCAGTTCGATGATTTAATTTAACCGGCGGGCGACGGACTACCGTCACTTGATGAATCGCCATGTAAAAAATGACGGCAGTGCGTCACTAAATAGAGCGCCCTCAATTGCTACTTTTTGGTTACGTATTGGGCCATAGGTAAACTAAATATGAGTTTGTTACACACGAGACTTACAAACGGATTTCCAGTTGATATGAATGCAATATGAATGTCTTTAGTATAGAATCACCTTGTTATCATGTTAAAATCCATTTTGAGTCGTTTGGAGTTTATTGAGAAGAAAATATCAAGATGTATCGGTTGTTCCGTTTTGGGGTATGGCTTGGTAGCTGAGTCACAATGTTGCTACCTTATTTTCAGGGCTTTATTGTTACGCTCGAGAGCACGTGTGGTCTAGTGGATAGCATGCCGGTATAGCATTCAAAACCCGGGTGGTGAGAAACCCGGGTTTTGAGTAGACACTAACTGGGCAAAACCCGGGTTTTGCGCAACAACACCACAAGGCAGTGCCACTCAACTTGCCGATCTGAAGCTGGTGTCCCATTGTTGGTGGCGCTGTTTGTATCGTCTGCCATAGCAGACGACGGTGGATACGAACGGCCGTTAATTTTGAATTTCCGTTGGTTTCAATGTAACAGTGAATTTTGATTATATGACCCAATAAAATTCATCACACGTTGGAACTAAATTATTTCATCCTAAAACCACTGAGGATGGCTAACCATCCCCATTGTCAGTATCATTTTTTGAATTTAAACCGTTGTTAAGCGTTCGTCCCATTCACTTGATCACGTAACCTCGTTCGCATATTTTTGCCTGAATATTCGTAAATACGCCCGTGTCCAGCGTCGTCTGGCCATAGAAATCCTACAGCTTACGGGTACATGTAAGCCCCGTAAGGGTTATCTATGTCGTCTGCTTTAGGTATTCGAATTCATTGAAGTTAACAGGGAATTGTTCGGAAATCCCCCCCCCCCCCCCCCATGGGGCCGGTTTTGAGTTTATGATACCGCGTGCTGGAGGATATACACAATGCGCTCCCCATAGACGATACATGCAAAGTAGGAGGGGTCAAACAATCGGCTCTAACTTGAGTTATCCCATACGTCCATGACATTTATAGAGAGTGCTGGGAAAAGCTGTTTCGAACCGTTGGTGCGATTTGGTAGTGTACTTTTGACCATATTTTATTGAAAAGCAATCACTTTATTTCATTTTGCCTGTTGTCATCACATACATGTACACTATATGAAAAATCAGGCGGGGTGATCACATTGACCACCACCCCCAAGTTAAAAAAAAAGGGGAGGGGAAGGGATATCCCCCTACCGGGATTTCCGCCCTACATGTATTAGGGCCGGACTCCCTTTTTCTTTGCCTCTCATGTCTTATTATAATAGTTGTACGAATTACAGGGAGTCGACTCCCGCCCTTAGACCCCCTCTTCAACATTGTACGAATAACACAGAGAACCCCTCTTCTCTTCAACAATAGCTGAAAATAAGGGTCTCAGGAACGGATTTTTTTTTCAAAAAAGGAAGTCTTGAGAATTGGCCTATAGGTCAATTTTGATTAGCAACAAATAAAAGATGAAAACAGACAAAAATGAGGACAAACCGAATGCAATTAGGTGAAATGGCACATTGCTGAATAGTATAGGCTGAAATTCAGCTCGAGTATAATTGAAAAAGAGGAAATCCGCTAAAAAGACTCACACCCCCTTAATATATAGGAGAACCCCGTGACCATCATTAAGATTCGATATACAAAATAAAATCTGGGTAATGCATGTGCACTACTAGTGGGATTCCTCCTCCCCCTTCCGATCACAGGCATATGCCACTCCCGCCCAGGGATATTAATAATTATGGGATAAGAAACTCCAGAGACAAAACCCCGATTCTCTTGACCTTAATAGTTTGTCGCAACTGGTCTAGATGGCGCTATAACATGATTGAAGCCAACCAGGGGATATTAGACATGATGATCCCAATCTCTTTGAAATACATTTATGGCACAGAAAATATTCACATTAATGGTTGAAAAAAAATCTAATTTCTAATACACTGGCGCGGATTTGGTTTAAGACAGGCAGAATCACCTATTGTATGGCATGAAATATAAATAATTCTTTATTTGAAATTAATTTTAATGTATAACAAGATCGGAATATCAAATCATGGATGGCTTCGTCTGGCAGCGACGTACGATGGGCGTTGCAATATTTGCATTTCATGAATATTTAAATTAAATAGTTGATAAGGAGGCGAGTTGATGAGATCATGGAATTAGTAGAGGGAGAAGGAATAACAACGAGATAAACTAATCCGATTACCTATTCAACTTTTCAAAGGATTGAACATTGCTACGTACCCTATGTGTTGAATCATATTGCCGACATAGCCAATTCGAAAGTTGTGCATACACATGTTGCTGTATACATTTCTATCGCGATGGTGTGTATGAAATAAGAAAATCGATTCAAGTACAAGCCGAGTGGCTTCTTATTTACATAACAATTGTTCTTTGCAGACCATGTTCATGAATAGACTAGCTAGGGTCTCCATAGTTCTTTATCACAGTGAAATTGCGAAAGAAAAAAGTATCATTCAAAATTCAATTAATATAGCGAACGATATGCAATATTTATGTCAATTTCTAAAAATAAAGTGTTATAACAAACAGAAAAACATATAACATTTACAGGATTCGAACCACTGGCCTCATGATTGTGAAAATTACATCGAGTTCAAAATACAAATATCACTTAAATCGGAGGCTAAAATGCTTTATATTTCGATTGTTGTGCGTTTTTAACATAGGGTTATCGCCCAAAAATTGATTATATGCTGAAGGAGATTGTAATTATGATTTCATTATAATGCATTGCGCTACTTTTTGAAACGATCCTAGACACCTATTTGTTCGTTCATACATTTCGCCATTACGCGTTTTGTCGATTAAAATTCGCGGCAAATCTATTGCACCGTTGGTTTAGGGATCGTCCAAAATCATCTTTTTCTTCTGAGATAAAATAAACCAATAAAAACACCACCCGACCGACTCGATCATCATTCTAGTGATGCAATTCTAAATTAAGTGGAATCAAGGTAGTGCCATTCGCAGATTGTTTACGATACCATGGTTATACATTTGAAGGGCACCTGGAAATTACGATCACAGATAATAAAGCACTGAAGATGATATTGGTTTAATTCATCATTTTAGTTGTTGCCCCACTCTTGATATCTACATGGGAGAATACAATATCTAGCACTAACAGCACTAAATAGTGATCATAAATCAAGCTTCTCTACTCTCTACATAGCTGTGAAGTGATGGGCCAAGCAATTGGTTCCTGCAACTCGGATACATGGGTTTTGTCGTTCGTTGGAGATGTCTTGGTGCATGGATATGTGATGTGTAATTCGTTGTTGGGGTGGGGTGGGGGGGGGGGGGGCGAAGCCACCCTATTTAGTATTAGCATGTGATTGCAAAAAATACACAAAGACCTAAGTGGAGGCTGCATTGTGGACGGTCACATAATGCCTTTAAAAATTGGACGATCCCTCAAATTCCTGAATCGGGCGACCAGTATAATTGGCAATACCGATGGAGGTTATCCATCAGCTGCCGTCTTGTCAGGCAGGAATGATTAAAACTGTGTTTAAGATTTTCAGAAAGAAAACACACATCTGTCATGATCTGTGTCATGATAATCGTAAGCCAATTTGGTTACACGGTTTATGTCATGAATCGAACGTCATGCACCAATTCAATTGAACATAGAATAGGTCCGTTGCGCAATGACTACACGGAACCCGGTTATAGACTTATTCAGAGAGGAGTGGAATGGTGTAAAAAATCACGGTTTTGAAAGCACTTTTTGGCGGTGCAAATGCTCGTACAATAAAAGTACAATATTTTCACACTTATATGACCACTACAATCAAGTCATATTGTCAAATATTAGTGCGCTTACATTATATACACATGGAAAAAAGTATCGCACCACTTTTTTTTCTTTGAAAAGTGCAAATGTGGCCTCGAATTTTGCCACCATGGTGTGATATTAAGGATCATTTGTTTGCGTAAGCTGTCCAACAAAATGCTGCGCAATAAAAGGGCCACATTTGAGTTTGTGACGTAATCGATGTAATGTTTTTTCAAGGCCAAGGGGAAAATGCATGATTTTGTCCAGAAACAAGTTTGGGTATAACGCGATATTGAATAGACTTTAAAAACTTAAAATAGTCATTATATTAGTCACCGTTGATTTTGTTTTTGTTTATTTGACCTAGGTCAACACCTTCGCAATATTGCTTTTGTCATTTGAACTTCTTTAAAATTTGACCTATTTTGACCTTAGACCCCATAACCGTTGGGCGTACGAAAAAGGGAGTTTTTTGGTTTAATTTGACCCCAGATGACCTTTGACCTTGGAATACTTAATTGTGTTACCAAAGATTACAACTTTAGAGATTAATCATCGCGTTATACCCAAACTTTTTTCATGCATGTTTTTGGACAAAAACATGCATTTTCCCCTTGGCCTTGAAAAATCATTACATCGATTACGTCACAAACTCAAATGTGGCCCTTTTATTGCACAACATTTTGTTGGACAGCTTACGCAAACAAATGATCCTTAATATCACATCATGGTGGCAAAATTCGAGGCCACATTTGCACTTTTCAAAGAAAAAAAGTGGTGCGATACTTTTTTCCATGTGTATAGTTTATTATTTTTCTCAAATAATAAGTTTTCTTTACGATGGACTGGAACACGTCTACATTACTTGTTATGACGATACTACTGAATAGTAATATGCACTAAATATTCATTTCTAACTGATGATTGGCAGTTATCGCTTCACTGCTGGCTCTATGCGGCATGTCGCAACTGTTAAAGAGGGCGCTGATGTGTACATGAACCAATTTGATTACAGGCACAGATACCATGTTACCTACCCCTGTACTTAGTCTCAATTGCCTCGTCGTCCCAAGCGAGATTGGGGAGCTTACAATCTAAGTCAGTGGTTCCCAACCTTTTTCTGGTGGTGACCCCATTTCAGAAACCAGCATCAGAGCGCGACCCCTCACAGAACAAAGTCACAACCCAGACAACATACATTATTGGCCCAATATTGGCCCAACATTGGCCCAACATTGGCAATATTGGCAATGGCATTATCTTGTTGACCAATATTGGGCCGATATTGGGTTCCCATTGGCAATATTGGCATTGGCACTCTCTTGGTCACCAATATTGGATCAATATTGGTTTTACATAGTGGCACTTTTCAATTGGCATCATGTTGGCAACCAATATTGGATCAATATTGGTTTTACATTGGCGCTCTTCAATTGGCATCATATTGGACCAATATTGGTGACCAAGTGAGTGCCAATGGCATTGGCACGGTTGGCACTCTATTGGTCACCAATATTGGACCAATATTGGTTTTACATTGGCGCTCTTCAATTGGCATCATGTTGGCAACCAATATTGGACCAATATTGTTGGACCAATATTGGTGACCAAGTGAGTGCCAATGGCATTGGCACGGTTGGCACTCTATTGGTCACCAATATTGGACCAATATTGGTTTTACATTGGCGCTCTTCAATTGGCATCATGTTGGCAACCAATATTGGACCAATATTGGTGACCAAGTGAGTGCCAATGGCATTGGCACGGTTGGCACTCTATTGGTCACCAATATTGGACCAATATTGGTTTTACATTGGCGCTCTTTAATTGGCATCATGTTGGCAACCAATATTGGTCCAATAATGGGCGCAATATACCAGGGCGGGAAATGACACCATTGATTTGATATTCAAATTATGAAGTGGTCTAAAAAAGGCGGCCGCTGTTAAGAGTTATCACTTCCCGGCCTTTCGGCTAGGATCTTGTGCCTTGTCCTGTCCCTTAAAGATTTGTTCCCTTGCCTTTGGCCAAATTGGTCCTGGCCACGGGTTGGCCCGGGGTCCGCTCACTCCTCTTTGGGGGGAGGGGAATAAAACAATATAAAGATAGAATTCTTCCTACCTAACATTTCTCCAAGATCGCCCAATATTGGCCCAAGCTTGGTCCACATTGGCGAGTGCCAATATTGGGCCAAGCTTGGGCCAATGGCCAAATAATATTATGCCAATATTGTACGCCAATATTGGGCCAATGAAAAATCAATATTGGGCCAATATTGTTATGTTATATTGGCCCAGTATTGGCCCAATATTGGCACTCATTGGCGAGTTCCAATATTGGCCCAGTATTGGCCCAATATTGGCACTCATTGGCGAGTTCCAATATTGGGCCAAGCTTGGGCCAATGGCCAAATAATATTATGCCAATATTGTAAGCCAATATTGGGCCAATGAAAAATCAATATTGGGCCAATATTGTTATGTTATCTGGGCAGTGGCGGCATTAGCATAATAAATTGGGTGGGGAGGGTCGGGGGGGGGGGGGCAAGAAACCATTTAGGTGGGGGCAAGAATTGAAAAATGCGCGCAATTTGGTTTGCCATTTTACGCTAAAACTGTCAAATTTGGTCTAATTCTAACTAATTTGTTAAGCAAATTGCAACATTTGGTCTTATTTTACCTAATATGGTGATAAAATGTGCGCGCAGCGCTCCAAAATTTGATATTTTATGCTAAAATAGTCAAATTTGGTCAAATTTTAACCTTTTGCAATGTACTACCATGATATTTGCTATATAACTATACAGTACAGTACACTTTAAGTACAGTACAAAAACATAACATTTTAGTTTTGTTAAATTAGGCTAGTCCGCGACCCCACAAAAAGTGCGTCGCGACCGGTCGCGCCCCATAGGTTGGGAACCACTGATCTAAGTGCTGATACTGTGTACGCCGTGTCGGTAGCCTGGTAAATTAAGCGAAATGGTTGTGACGATTTCCTAATGGCAGCAAAAAGCAGTGGTTCGGAAGTCACGTATAAATGGTGGTCCCGAGCATCGGAAGAGCAATAGCCGAGCACGTTAAAAGGTTTAATACAGACTCTAAATTTTGCTGTCATTAGGAATGCTTTTTACTGCCATTAGGAATGCAAACTTTTTGTGACATTTTTACGCTGGTAAAATTTGGTCTAATACTATAACTAAATCGGTATGAAAATGCGCGCTTGCGGGCACATGCCAGTGCAATATCATACATACACACAACAGAACAAATATGTTATTCGTATAGCGTACTATCCTTTCATAACCTGTCTTATAACATGAATATTGGTATGGCTTCTCTATTTCTAGTATGGTTTTTCTAGTATAGTATGAATCCTTTCATGACGGGTCCTACTACCTGAATAAGAGAAAGTCTTCTCACAATGTGCACATTGGTATGGTTTCTCTTTAGTATGAATCCTTTCATGAGGGGTCTTGTTATTTAATTGTGCGAAACGCTTATCACAATATGAACACTGATATGGTTTCTCCTTAGTATGAATCCTTTCATGACGGGTCTTATTACACGAAATAGAGAAAGTCTTGTCACAATGTGCACATTGGTATTTTTTCTCTTTAGTATGAATCCTTTCATGACGGGTCCTACCACCTGAACGTGAGAAAGTCTTCTCACAATATGCACATTGGTATGGTTTCTCTTTCGTATGAATCCTTTCATGACGGATCTTACCACCTGAATCAGAGAAAGTATTGTCACAATATGCACATTGGTATGGTTTCACTTTAGTATGAATTCTTTCATGAGTGGTCTTTTGACGTAATCGTGCGAAACGCTTATCACAGTATGAACACTGATGTGGTTTCTCTTTAGTATGAATCCTTTCATGACTGGTCTTATTACACGAATTAGAGAAAGTCTTGTCACAATGTGCACATTGGTATGGTTTCTCTTTAGTATGAATCCTTTCATGAAGGGTCCTACCACCTGAATTCGAGAAAGTCTTCTCACAATATGCACATTGGTATGGTTTCTCTTTCGTATGAATCCTTTCATGTCGGATCTTACCAACTGAACCAGAGAAAGTATTGTCACAATATGCACATTGGTAAGGTTTCTCTTTAGTATGAATCCTTTCGTGAAGAATCTTGTGACATAAGGTAGACAAATTCTTGTCACAATAAGCACATTGGTATGGTTTCTCTTTAGCATGGATGAGCCTTTCATGACTAATCTTGGAACTCTTGTGAGAAAAGTTCTTCTCACAATATGCACATTGGTACGGTTTCTCTTTAGTATGAACCCTTTCATGACGGTTCTTATTACCCGAATTAGAGAAAGCCTTGTCACAATAGGCACATTGGTATGGTTTCTCTTCAATGGTATGATGAATCCTTTCATGACGGATCTTAGCAAATGAATGAGATGTGTTACATTCTCTCTGTATTGAACACACGTTTGTATACAGATGACGATGATTCTGCGTTCCATGATGACGGCGGTGATGTATCATATATTTGTCAAACTTTGCGAATAATTTGTAACCACAATACTTGCAGACAAAGGGTTTCAGATGGATGTTCGTTTTCTTTAATTCTTTCATTGTGGAATCCTATATGGTATCTGAAATATGATGGTAAACAAGAAACAAGAATATCAAACGAAACAGAAACAACAAGGACCCCCGGGAACAAGGAATGTTGTAAGAGAAAAATATCGCAAATCTTGTTCGGTTTTATGTTCACTTTTTACGTATGAGCATAAAAATATGTTTACCACAACCAAGTTCAACCAAACATTCTTTAGAAAGCTAATGAGATAACCCGTCTGCCTCAATAAAAACTTGAAATGACTGACATTTATGCACAGATTTTAAGAAATAAAATCCCAAAGTTGAGTACACTTTTTTTTAATCACTCAACCTGTATACCAACGTTACCATAAATTGTTCGATGTATAAAAAGGCCTACTCCTGCCTTTTTTTAAAATTCGTATACCTAAACAAGCTTCCCATAGTCCAAAACCCTTCCATTTCTGAAACATTGCTCATAAACACACCAGCCATGATTTAAATATACGCCAACCCTTCAAGGCTATGTTATTATTTATTTGAGCACCCCTTTTCTTTTTAAAGGAATTTTTATTATATTTTATTTTATTACTGCCCGTTTCTAGGGCAGTAGACCATTTGTTTTTCATAAGTCATTAGCGGCTTAGCCGGTCCTGTCTGTCTTCAAAAAATGTTTCCATCAGGTTTAATATTGCACGTTGTAGGCATGGACTTATCAGGCTAGAACATCATTTATGTCTACATGAAAGTATAAGTAAAAGTTACCTTTACCTGTAGCTGTACAACAAACCCTTCCTCTAGGTTTCAGAGGGAGATAATAAGCAAAAGCAACTCACCAACGCAACGGCGGCGCGGCGTGTGCAAAAGAAGGTAAAGGTTTTCAATGAAAACGGAATAAGCTTATATTTAATATTACTATAGTATTAGTTATAACCAATCAACGCAAAACGCAGCAATGCTCTGGCAGTAATAGCTAGATCCCAGCAACGCTGATTTGCAAAAGTGCTTTTCCAAAGGACTGGTTTACATGTAAGCCTAGGCCTACAATGCCGAAGGTTATAGCCAGTTTAGTGATCAACTTGTTGCCTGGGTGTCTACAAAACTAAGACCTAAGACCTAAGACCTAAGACCTAAGACCTAAGACCTACAAAACTAAGACCCAACCAGGTACAAAACTAAGACCCGAGTACAAAACTAAGACCCAACCAGGTACAAAACTAAGACCCGAGTACAAAACTAAGACCTGACCAGGTACAAAACTAAGACCCGAGTACAAAACTAAGACCTGACCAGGTACAAAACTAAGACCCGAGTACAAAACTAAGACCTGACCAGGTACAAAACTAAGACCCGAGTACAAAACTAAGACCCGACCAGGTACAAAACTAAGACCCGAGTACAAAACTAAGACCCGAATACAAAACTAAGACCTGACCAGGTACAAAACTAAGACCCGAGTACAAAACTAAGACCCAACCAGGTACAAAACTAAGACCCAAGTACAAAACTGGGGGTTAACCGGAAGTGATCTAGGATTAGTCCGGGGGTCATGGGGGTGGTGTGGGGGTTAACTGGATGTAGTCCGGGGGTCGTATGGAGGATGTGGGGGTTAACCGCAAGTGATCTAGAATTGGTCCGGGGGTCGTGTGGGTGGTGTGATGGGTTAACCGGAAGTGATCTAGGATTAGTCCGGGGGTCATGGGGTGGTGTGGGGGTTAACTGGAAGTAGTCCAGTAGTATTAGTTAGTATTTTATTATTCAGGGAGTACAAGACAATCACTAGGTCTGGGGTGTGGGTCAAGGGGTGGGAGGGGTATTTACCATAGATCAAGTACTTTTTATCCATTATAAAAAAAAATAAAAAAAATAATTCCCCCCCCCCCCGGGCCCCCACCCATCCACCTCGGAGCTACCACCCCACCCCATCATCCCACCCATACCAAGTTCTGACCAAAACCACAGCAGACCAACAAAACTTGCAATGGAATTCATGTCGTACGAGATACACAGTATTTCCGATACAAATTAAGTTGCCGAATTTGACTACCCGATCTACAAAACTAAGACCCTACCAGGTACAAAACTAAGACCCGGAAGTACAAAACTAAGACCTGACCAGGTACAAAACTAAGACCCGGAAGTACAAAACTAAGACCTGACCAGGTACAAAACTAAGACCCGGAAGTGATCTAGGATTAGTTCGGGGGTGGTGTAGGGGTTGACTGGAAGTGATCTAGGATTAGTCCGGGGGTCATTTGGGTGATGTGGGGGTTAACCGCAAGTGATCTAGGATTGATCCGGGGGTCGTGTGGGTGGTGTGGTGGTTAACCAGAAGTGATCTAGGATTGGTCCGGGGGTCGTGTGGGTGGTGTGGTGATTAACCGGAAGTGATCTAGGATTAGTCCGGGGGTCATGGGGGTGGTGTGGGGGTTAACTGCAAGTAGTCCAGTAGTATTAGTCAGGGGGTCATGCGAGTGGTGTGGGGGTTAACCGGAAGTGATCTAGGATTAGTCCGGGGTGGTGTGGGGTATAACCGGAAGTGATATAGGATTAGTCCGGGGGTCATTTGGGTGGTGTGGGGGGTTAACCGGAAAGAGTCCGGGGGTCTAGTTTTGTTACAATTTTAGCACAAAATGACATTAAAAAGCAGTATTTTATTATTCAGGGAGTACAATGGGTCAAGGGTGGGAGGGGTATTTCTTACCATAGATAAAGTACTTTTTATCCATTATATAAAAATTAAAAAAATGCCACCCCCCCCCCCCCCACCTCGGACCTACCACCCCACCCATCATCCCACCCATACCAAGTTCTGACCAAAACCACAGCAGACCAACAAAACTTGCAATGGAATTCATGTCGTACGAGATACACAGTATTTCCGATACAAAGTTGCCGAATTTGACTACCCGATCTACAAAACTAAGACCCTACCAGGTACAAAACTAAGACCCGAGTACAAAACTAAGACCTGACCAGGTACAAAACTAAGACCCGGAAGTGATCTAGGATTAGTCCGGGGTGGTGTGTGTGGTGTGGGGGTTAACTGGAAGTGATCTAGGATTAGTCCGGGGGTCATGGGGGTGGTGTGGGGGTTAACTGGATGTAGTCCGGGATTAGTCCGGGGGTCGTGTGGATGATGTGGGGGTTAACCGCAAGTGATCTAGGATTGGTCCGGGGGTCGTGTGGGTGGTGTGGGGGTTAACCGCAAGTGATCCAAGATTGGTCCGGGGGTCATGTGGGGGTTAACCGGAAGTGATCTAGGATTAGTCCGGGGGTCATGGGGTGGTGTGGGGGTTAACCGGAAGTGATCTAGGATTAGTCCGGGGGTCATGGGGGTGGTGTGGGGGTTAACTGGAAGTAGTCCAGTAGTATTAGTCAGGGGGTCATGTGAGTGGTGTGGGGGATAACCGGAAGTGATCTAGGATTGGTCCGGGGGTCGTGTGGGTGGTGTGGGGGTTAACCGCAAGTGATCTAAGATTGGTCTGGGGGTCGTGTGGGTGTTAACCGGAAGTGATCTAGGATTAGTCCGGGGGTCATGTGGGGGTTAACCGGAAGTGATCTAGGATTAGTCCGGGGGTGGTGTGGGGGTTAACCGGAAGTGACCTAGGATTAATGCGAGTGCTGTGTTGCCAAAACACGCATAAGTCGCAGTCAAAATCGCGCGCGATTGCACACACAACACGCAATATAGCAACACAACATATCGCTTACTGATGAAAAACAGCGGTTATCAGCGATAATGAATACAGATTCCATACGTGGACAGTGTTTAGTACAAAACTAAGACCCCACCAGGTACAAAACTAAGACCCCACCAGGTACAAAACTAAGACCCAACCACAGAATTAAAAAGGAGAACCCGGACTGGTTATACCCGCATGTATACAAAAATTAGAACATTTGGGGGTTTCTGGATATTTTCGTCAAAGCGTAGTAAACAGGAAATGCGACCGTCCGTACTGTGTCATGTGCGTACTTTGTCATGTGCGCTCATGAACTCACACTAAAAGCGCTGAGCTACACTAGTGACGCAAATCACTGCGCAAGGTGAACGGCACTTCCTCAGACGTGTGTATAATGCAGCTCCATGCATTATACAAAATGGCGGCCAGTATGGGTTCTCCTTTTTAATTCTGTGGACCCAACACTCACACAGGGTACATAAATCGCCAATGACAAGTAAAAATACATTTTCAGGAATAGTTTTATCTCTTGTTTAAAAACCACACATTTTCAGTAGGAATGTTTTTTTCTTCTTGTTGAGACTAAGTCCAATAAATGTACAGAGTGTGACATCATGGATTGAGTATGATACCCCAAGATATGGTCGAGCTCTGAGTTTTGCAAAATGTTGTGCGAGACGTAGTCGAGCACAATATTTTTCAAACTCAGAGCGAGACCAATATCTTGGGGTATCATGCGAAAAAATCCATCCAATTTTATCATTTTATGTTTCGAAAATCTGACTGAAATGATTGAAACTCAAAACCTAATATTAAAAAATAACTCCGAAATTGAAACTCAAATAATGAACTCGAAAATTTTGAAACTCCAATCTCAAAACTCGAAAAAAAAAATGAAAAAAAATAAGGGACACAAGTTGACATCAATGATGTGACACGCCATCATGATTTTGTGCATAATGACAGTATTGACATACTGCTGTCCGATATCGGTTGACCAATATTTTTGGATATCGGTCAGCAATTATCACTTTGACTAACAGATGTACAGTAATATTGGTTGTTTTAGATTGTACACTAAGAATAGGAAGTACGATTCTCATAACATAATAATGTCAAAAATTGTACCATTTATAATAAGCCGATTCATTATTACTCGCCAGTTCAGATTATGATGGATTATGGCTATAGTATTGTAGTATTTCAACGGAGATCTGAACTAAAATAATAAAAATATATGTTTCAGACCTACTATATATGGGTCTCATAAAAGAACAGTAAAGATCAAAATATTTAGAAAATTAAAGAATATGACATTTTTGTGAAAACGGCCAAGTTCACTCCATTGACATACTATTAGTAGCCTCGTCGTGTTTACCTTCCGCCGACCGTCGTCATCGTGCACATGCGCAGTAGTAATAATGAATCGGCTTATTAAAAAAATAATTACAAATGTTTAATGATTTGTTAAACATTAAAGCTGACTGTTTCTTAATCCACTCTTTTGGATTCCTAGATCCAGAAATATAAAACCTGTCGAAAAATATAAGTCCCCCCACCCCCAAATGAATTTGGGCATAACTCAAAATCTGTCGGACCCCTTAACAGCGGGGGGGGGGGGGGGGGGGGGGGGGTGGGGGGGGGGGGTCCAATTTTTTGCAATGCTGTAAAGTAGCCTATACATTCAAGCTCTGTCACTAAATGCTAAATCCGAATGTTGAGTTCAATCGGCCAACCAGGCTAGTGTTGATGCAGGAAGCAAATGTGTATGCACAGTGGCCCATACAAGAGTACGTAGCTAATTAGGTGGTATACCAGCATGCGGTACGTTTCCAAACGAAACATTTCTCTGGCCTAAAATTTCACTGTGATATTATGAGAAACATATGGGCTTTCATCCGATAACAACATATCCACTGAAGCGAGGAGATAAGGCTATCAATCGGGTCACCCTCCTTTAACTTGATATAAAGTTGTTCAATTCCATCACTTTTGAGTAATCAAATAATGATTCTCACTTGGTGTGGAGTGAATATCTCTTGGACCATCTAACTCTGTAAACAAGTAACTGACATCAGAACATTGCGATGTTTACAGAGAATACTTTTAAGGTCAGATGCGAAGACCAGTACAGGCATGAGAATATTCAGATTTAAATCTGAATTCAGATTTTTTAAAGTCAAAATTTCAGCAAATTTATATAATTTCAGCCTGTTTATGGTACTTTTTGCCCAATTACATGCACATTATCAGATTTTTCTAGGAAAGTGCATTCTCATGCCTGCCAGTAATGTTCATCTTAAATGAAATATGACATCATAATTATTACATCTGAAAACCAAGAATCGTAACCATTGAAAGCATAGTCGCACCATAAAAGCCATGTAAAATTCAAGCAGACGACATAAAACACTGAAAACAGGAAGTGACATCTACCAGTGTTCAATTGGGAGAATTACACCCAGGATGATCCTTACACAATAGCCAGGATTATTGATTATTTTTCACACCTATTGAAGTGGTTATCTGCAAGGTGTTTTGCATGAATTTTACATATATATTTGGCTTTTATGGTGCGACTATGCTTTCCAATGGTTACGATTCTTGGTATTCATTACTTGTCTTCGCATCTGACCTTTAAAGGGTATATAAAAAACTTATAAATGACTATATTTTGTGGTCACAATCAAATGTTGGACATAAAAATGCTGGTAATTTACTGTACTGTACTGTACTAATCTACATTTCAAACTTCAAATCAACCCAAGGGACCGGGTAGTTCTTTACTACTGAAGTTATTTGAGTGGTTTACAATCAATTACAGAAAAGTGTGTACATTTTACTTGGGCCGCTCTCATGTTGAAATAATGAATCTGATTTAAGCATTTAAAGATGTGTGAACTGATTTTGATGTGTTGTTGAATATGAAAGAACATCACAAAAAGCCCCATATTCAAAATTTGAGTATATTCATCAAATAGGAAAAATGTGAATCAGAATTTAGCCCTACTTTTTAAAAGCGTGGTTGACCACACTTTCGCACAAAAGATATTTTTCTGATGCCAAAATCTCCATTTTGATGGGAAAAAATAGGTTGATGATTTGGTCGATCAGAACACACACATTTAACAGGATTGAATAGACATTGAATAATGAAGCACACAATAGTGGCCCAATGAAAATTTGACATAATTGTGCATTATTTGCTCTTCTTTCTGAATGACTGGGAAAAGTTTCATGTATAGCTACAAAACTGTTCTACCTAAGCTATTACAACAAGTTTCCATTAAATTTAAAAAAACACACATAACTTGTTAATGTTGTACATTTTTACAGACACTGTATAATCTACATAATGGACATATCTCTTTTAAACTACTACTAATATGCCCACGGCAGCTTCCGGTCTACCCCACGATACAATATGGGCCAACATGAACTATGTGCTCCAAATAGAATTTGCACAGAACTTCAACTTGCTATAAAAATCTAAATCTAAAGGACTCATGTTACATTTGAATGAGTTGGTCACACTATATAGATACAATTATGACTTGTTCATGCAGAATTAGAATTAGTACCTTCTGATATGCTTGGCTTCTCGCATTCATAAATACAGAAATATAATAGATACATAAATAAAATTTGACCGACACCTAGCCACGACTTTTCTCATTATGTTTTGGAAATTTGGCCGACTTCAGCTTCTTAGTTTTCAAATACGCCCAAAAATCTACATGTAACCTTTTTTGGGACACTCTGTATTTAACCACCTCATTGCGATACAAACCGGCTGCTTTTCAAGGTTTCACACAACATCCAATTGACTGGACTGTATTACGGTTTACGACACATGTTCGATTCTTTTGTTCGTCCCCAATCGATAATTGCATGCAGCCCCTGCATCTATTGAGGACGAACAAAAGAATCAAACGTGAATTCAGTCCATTCAATTGGATGTTTCATGAAACCTTGAAAAGCAGCCGGTTTGTATCATAATGAGTTGGTTAAATACAAGGGTGTGCGTTTTCAAATTCTGTTGAACACAGTTGAGGGTTACGGATTAATACGTCATATGTAGCCCCTCTATAGTTTTGGAATGTCACTGGCTGTTGGTTGAATCAATTGGCGTGACCCAAATTCTGTTTTTTTTTACTAAATTGCATTTTTTAAGGATTTTTAAATGACAACATTCCATTTTTCTTTAACATGTTGTCTTAGAAACATCATCTTTACCATTTTTATTTAAATACTTACTATAGAACATCACAAAAAAGCACTTGGCTTTAGTATAAAATTCCCATTGACTTTGTGTACAAAACTTAAGTCTGGTCGAAACCTCTCATTTTTGTTCAAAAGTGAAAACAAAAATGCATGTGGTGTTTTTGGACCATATTGCACCAACTGAGATTATGACCAGAAAAAACATATCAACTTTGTAGTAGCTAGAATCAACCTATTGTATATTTTTGGCTTAAATTAACACACAATGCCCACAGCTTCAAATAAGCATGTATTGATGCTGTTATTCATAACCACTAAAAGCAGCTCTGGATCGGACTGACCCCTACTTTCCTTGCGCCTACCCAATATCCAAATCTAGTTCACGCTTCAGAAGGTCTTTGTGGGAATAGCAAAGCCTGTGTTTAATTTCATCACCCACCTTCACTAAAGAAGCATTGAAATATTCAAATCGCCGGAGAATGCAACAGGCCTGCACACAGTAATATTTTGTTGTGTAATTCATGATACGTCGTTGGTTGGGTTCCTCCTTTGTTGAGTATGTCCATTTTTCTTTGTGTGCTATCACAATGTCAAATGGACGTATCAGCTGATACCGTGGAAATTCCACACCACACTGCTTACACTCTTTGGCCTTTGGATCGTCTGCCAGGAAGCATACCACAAATGGCTGGTTGTTATGATGGACTTCCTGGAATGGTCTTGCTGGAATGCCATCTCTCTCATCAGTATTAGGTCTATCCATGGGTGCAGTCTGGTGCCTTGGTCTCCATGGATGCTTATGTTGACCACCCTTTTTGCCAGCAGTGTCTCTGGTAGGGATGAACAGTTTGCTCTTTTGCTTCTTTTTCTTCCTGGATACTACAAAGTTGATATGTTTTTCTGTGATACCATTCTGCTGTGCTAAACATAAACTATGCTTGCAGATGGTCTGGTACTTGTAACAAGGACACTCACAGCTAACATGGTCTGTGTACAATGTGCAAGTGTAAAAGCCCTGTTTGCAGGCTTTGGAAGCAACCAAGAATTTTTTCATTATTACTACTGCGCATGTGCACGATGACGACGGTCGGCGGAAGGTAAACACGACGAGGCTACTAATAGTATGTCAATGGAGTGAACTTGGCCGTTTTCACAAAAATGTCATATTCTTTAATTTTCTAAATATTTTGATCTTTACTGTTCTTTTATGAGACCCATATATAGTAGGTCTGAAACATATATTTTTATTATTTTAGTTCAGATCTCCGTTGAAATACTACAATACTATAGCCATAATCCATCATAATCTGAACTGGCGAGTAATAATGAATCGGCTTATTATAAATGGTACAATTTTTGACATTATTATGTTATGAGAATCGTACTTCCTATTCTTTGTGTACAATCTAAAACAACCAATATTACTGTACATCTGTTAGTCAAAGTGATAATTGCTGACCGATATCCAAAAATATTGGTCAACCGATATCGGACAGCAGTATGTCAATACTGTCATTATGCACAAAATCATGATGGCGTGTCACATCATTGATGTCAACTTGTGTCCCTTATTTTTTTTCATTTTTTTTTTCGAGTTTTGAGATTGGAGTTTCAAAATTTTCGAGTTCATTATTTGAGTTTCAATTTCGGAGTTATTTTTTAATATTAGGTTTTGAGTTTCAATCATTTCAGTCAGATTTTCGAAACATAAAATGATAAAATTGGATGGATTTTTTCGCATGATACCCCAAGATATTGGTCTCGCTCTGAGTTTGAAAAATATTGTGCTCGACTACGTCTCGCACAACATTTTGCAAAACTCAGAGCTCGACCATATCTTGGGGTATCATACTCAATCCATGATGTCACACTCTGTACATTCATTGGACTTAGTCTCAACAAGAAGAAAAAAACATTCCTACTGAAAATGTGTGGTTTTTAAACAAGAGATAAAACTATTCCTGAAAATGTATTTTTACTTGTCATTGGCGATTTATGTACCCTGTGTGAGTGTTGGGTCCACAGAATTAAAAAGGAGAACCCATACTGGCCGCCATTTTGTATAATGCATGGAGCTGCATTATACACACGTCTGAGGAAGTGCCGTTCACCTTGCGCAGTGATTTGCGTCACTAGTGTAGCTCAGCGCTTTTAGTGTGAGTTCATGAGCGCACATGACAAAGTACGCACATGACACAGTACGGACGGTCGCATTTCCTGTTTACTACGCTTTGACGAAAATATCCAGAAACCCCCAAATGTTCTAATTTTTGTATACATGCGGGTATAACCAGTCCGGGTTCTCCTTTTTAATTCTGTGGTTGGGTCTTAGTTTTGTACCTGGTGGGGTCTTAGTTTTGTACCTGGTGGGGTCTTAGTTTTGTACCTGGTGGGGTCTTAGTTTTGTACTAAACACTGTCCACGTATGGAATCTGTATTCATTATCGCTGATAACCGCTGTTTTTCATCAGTAAGCGATATGTTGTGTTGCTATATTGCGTGTTGTGAGCGCGATTTTGACTGCGACTTATGCGTGTTTTGGCAACACAGCACTCGCACTAATCCTAGGTCACTTCCGGTTAACCCCCACACCACCCCCGGACTAATCCTAGATCACTTCCGGTTAACCCCCACATGACCCCCGGACTAATCCTAGATCACTTCCGGTTAACACCCACACGACCCCCAGACCAATCTTAGATCACTTGCGGTTAACCCCCACACCACCCACACGACCCCCGGACCAATCCTAGATCACTTCCGGTTATCCCCCACACCACTCACATGACCCCCTGACTAATACTACTGGACTACTTCCAGTTAACCCCCACACCACCCCCATGACCCCCGGACTAATCCTAGATCACTTCCGGTTAACCCCCACACCACCCCATGACCCCCGGACTAATCCTAGATCACTTCCGGTTAACCCCCACATGACCCCCGGACCAATCTTGGATCACTTGCGGTTAACCCCCACACCACCCACACGACCCCCGGACCAATCCTAGATCACTTGCGGTTAACCCCCACATCATCCACACGACCCCCGGACTAATCCCGGACTACATCCAGTTAACCCCCACACCACCCCCATGACCCCCGGACTAATCCTAGATCACTTCCAGTTAACCCCCACACCACCCCGGACTAATCCTAGATCACTTCCGGGTCTTAGTTTTGTACCTGGTCAGGTCTTAGTTTTGTACTCGGGTCTTAGTTTTGTACCTGGTAGGGTCTTAGTTTTGTAGATCGGGTAGTCAAATTCGGCAACTTTGTATCGGAAATACTGTGTATCTCGTACGACATGAATTCCATTGCAAGTTTTGTTGGTCTGCTGTGGTTTTGGTCAGAACTTGGTATGGGTGGGATGATGGGTGGGGTGGTAGGTCCGAGGTGGGGGGTGGGGGGGGGGGGGGTGGGGGTGGCATTTTTTTAATTTTTATATAATGGATAAAAAGTACTTTATCTATGGTAAGAAATACCCCTCCCACCCTTGACCCATTGTACTCCCTGAATAATAAAATACTGCTTTTTAATGTCATTTTGTGCTAAAATTGTAACAAAACTAGACCCCCGGACTCTTTCCGGTTAACCCCCCACACCACCCAAATGACCCCCGGACTAATCCTATATCACTTCCGGTTATACCCCACACCACCCCGGACTAATCCTAGATCACTTCCGGTTAACCCCCACACCACTCGCATGACCCCCTGACTAATACTACTGGACTACTTGCAGTTAACCCCCACACCACCCCCATGACCCCCGGACTAATCCTAGATCACTTCCGGTTAATCACCACACCACCCACACGACCCCCGGACCAATTCTAGATCACTTCTGGTTAACCACCACACCCCCCACACGACCCCCGGATCAATCCTAGATCACTTGCGGTTAACCCCCACATCACCCAAATGACCCCCGGACTAATCCTAGATCACTTCCAGTCAACCCCTACACCACCCCCGAACTAATCCTAGATCACTTCCGGGTCTTAGTTTTGTACCTGGTCAGGTCTTAGTTTTGTACTTCCGGGTCTTAGTTTTGTACCTGGTCAGGTCTTAGTTTTGTACTTCCGGGTCTTAGTTTTGTACCTGGTAGGGTCTTAGTTTTGTAGATCGGGTAGTCAAATTCGGCAACTTAATTTGTATCGGAAATACTGTGTATCTCGTACGACATGAATTCCATTGCAAGTTTTGTTGGTCTTCTGTGGTTTTGGTCAGAACTTGGTATGGGTGGGATGATGGGGTGGGGTGGTAGCTCCGAGGTGGATGGGTGGGGGCCCGGGGGGGGGGGGGAATTATTTTTATTTTTATTTTTATAATGGATAAAAAGTACTTGATCTATGGTAAAAAAAACCCCCTCCCACCCCTTGACCCACACCCCAGACCTAGTGATTGTCTTGTACTCCCTGAATAATAAAATACTAACTAATACTACTGGACTACTTCCAGTTAACCCCCACACCACCCCATGACCCCCGGACTAATCCTAGATCACTTCCGGTTAACCCATCACACCACCCACACGACCCCCGGACCAATCCTAGATCACTTCCAGTTAACCCCCACACCACCCCCATCTGCCCCATGACCCCCAGACTAATCCTAGATCACTTCCGGTTAACCCCCACACCACCCCATGACCCCCGGACTAATCCTAGATCACTTCCGGTTAACCCCCACACCACCCATACGACCCCCGGACCAATCCTAGATCACTTGCGGTTAACCCCCACACCACCCACACGACCCCCGGACCAATTCTAGATCACTTGCGGTTAACCCCCACATCCTCCATACGACCCCCGGACTACATCCAGTTAACCCCCACACCACCCCCATGACCCCCGGACTAATCCTAGATCACTTCCGGTTAACCCCCAGTTTTGTACTTGGGTCTTAGTTTTGTACCTGGTTGGGTCTTAGTTTTGTACTCGGGTCTTAGTTTTGTACCTGGTCAGGTCTTAGTTTTGTACTCGGGTCTTAGTTTTGTACCTGGTCGGGTCTTAGTTTTGTACTCGGGTCTTAGTTTTGTACCTGGTCGGGTCTTAGTTTTGTACTCGGGTCTTAGTTTTGTACCTGCATGGTCAGGTCTTAGTTTTGTACTCGGGTCTTAGTTTTGTACCTGGTCAGGTCTTAGTTTTGTACTCGGGTCTTAGTTTTGTACCTGGTCAGGTCTTAGTTTTGTACTCGGGTCTTAGTTTTGTACCTGGTTGGGTCTTAGTTTTGTACTCGGGTCTTAGTTTTGTACCTGGTTGGGTCATAGTTTTGTAGGTCTTAGGTCTTAGGTCTTAGGTCTTAGGTCTTAGGTCTTAGTTTTGTAGACACCCTTGCGTAACGGATCAGAACAGTTATTGTCGTCCGGGTTGTCGTCAATGTCGTTATGCACTTATCAATTGGGTATAGCAGCGGGGATTACATTAGGGCCGGAACAGAGACTATATAACTATGGGACGAGTATCTCGAGGCAAAGTCCCCCGTTTAATTTACTATGCTTAAATTGACGGAGGACGGTTTTAGAGGGGGCGCACTATCACGGTCGTAGCAAACCAGACGACCTAAAACGTGGTGATTTTATCGGCTCAAAACATGATTTGTGGCACAGAAATAGTACATCAATGGTAAAAAAAAAGCTGATTGTGATTTAGAGTAAAACTTATTTGCTTTGATGATAGCAGAATTTAGTTCTTATATGACACGAAACATTCAGAATTGGTTTATTTGAAATTAATTTTTACGTGGAACAAAATACGAATTTTAAATTGTGGATGGCTTCGTCTGACCATGGACTTATGGTCTGACAATGACAGAGGAGGGGCGTGGCGTTATTTGCATTTTATGAATATTGTAATCAGATCAGTTGGGAAGGACACTGGATCGCGACGATTACATCGTGTGAGGTCATGAATAGTCATGAATAAATATTCATTCACAACGAGCGGATTGACTTTGACGGTCTGATATAGTGCGCTATAGTATATAGGCCTACTGAACAAAATCTCAACAAAGGGCAGATAGGGTGTTACGTAGGACTGATAGAGTGCGCTGAGATACTGAACCAAATCTGACAATGGGCAGATAGGGCCTAGGTTACATAGGCCTGGTCGGTCGGGCGACGGGAAACTAACAATTCACTTTCATTGCCCGGGTTTCATTGGCCTAAACCCTTTCTTGCTGTTTCTGTTTCGTTTGATATATTCTTGTTTCTTGTTTTCTATCATACAGATACCAGATTCCGCTATGAGTGAATTAAAGAAAACGAGCATCCATCTGAAGCCCTTTGTCTGCAAGTATTGTGGTTACAAATCATTCGCAAAGTTTGACAGATATATGATACATCACCGCCGCCATGATGCAAAGCAGAATCATCGTCATCTGTATACAAACGTGTGTTCAATACAGAGAGACTGTAACACATCTTATTCATTTGTTAATACCCGTCATGAAAGGATTCATCATACCATTGAAGAGAAACCATACCAATGTGCCTATTGTGACAAGACTTTCTCTAATTCGGGTAATAAGACTCGTCATGAAAGGGTTCATACTAAAGCATACCAATGTGCATATTGTGACAAGAGTCTTTCTGATTTATATCATAAGACCAGTCATGAAAGGATTCATACTAAAGACAAACCATACCAATGTGCCTATTGTGACAAGACTTTCTCTAATTCGGGTAATAAGATCAGTCATGAAAGGATTCATACTAAAGAGAAACCACACCAGTGTTCATACTGTGACAAGCGTTTCTCACAATTTGGTCACAAGACCACTCATGAAAGGATTCATACCAAAGAGAAACCATACCAATGTGCATATTGTGACAATACTTTCTCGGATTCAGGAAGTAAGACCCGTCATGAAAGAATTCATACTAAAGCGAAACCATACCAATGTGCATATTGTGACAGGACTTTCTCACATTCAGGTGGTAAGATCCGTCATGAAAGGATTCATACTAAAGAGAAGCCATACCAATGTGCATATTGTGACAAGACTTTCTCTAATTCGTGTAATAAGATCAGTCATGAAAGGATTCATACTAAAGAGAAACCACACCAGTGTTCATACTGTGGCAAGTGTTTCGCACAATTAAGTAACAAGACCACTCATGAAAGGAAGAACTTTTCTCAGGGGAGTTCAAAGGTTAGTCATGAAAGGCTCATCCATACTCAGGAGAAGCCATACCAATGTACTTATTGTGACAAGACTTTCTCTACTTTGTGTCAAAAGACCTGTCATGAAAGGACTCATACTTCAAAGAAACTATACCAATGTGCTTAAATTGTAACAAGACATTCTCTACCTCAGGTAATAAGACCTTTCATGAACGGATTCATACCAAAGATAAACCATACCAGTGACGTGCACATTAATTGTGACACGAATTTGTCTCGTTCACATGGCAAAACCATTCATGAAAGAAGAGAGCACTCTAAACAGAAACCATACCAATGTGCCTAAATTGTAATACTATAATTCGTGTAATAAGACCCGTCATGAAAAGATTCGTACTAAAGAGAATCCATACCAATGTGCATATTGTACGTGCCAATACTGGCTCTGATTCAGGTGGAAAGACCACTCATAAAAGTATTCATACTAAAGAGAAGCCATACCAATGTTCATATTGTGATAAGACTTTCTATGATTCAGGCGATATGACCCGTCATGAAATGATTCATGCATAGAGCAAACATACCAAAATGTGCATATTTTGAGAGATTTGAGTTGATATGCTAGCCGCATTCCACCCGCGTTTTCTCTGCTTATTTTGAACAGCAGCAGGTGTAAGTCGCTCTCATACTTGCCTATACCCACGCCAATGTATGGTCGGATTAATTTTTCCAATACCAAGATATGTAATTTTACAAAATACATTGTAATTGTATCTTAATGTGTTGATTTTAAATCTCAAAGTCATCCTTCACCTCAAATCGCGAGTTTACATTAAGAATGTGTGTTTATACAGGGTGTATCAGAAAGAACTGTACCGTGTTTCTAAAATACATAAAAAAATACAAAATGATTATTGTTTTAAATTAAAACAACTGCAATATCAAGGTGAACATGTTTCCTATATTATATATTAATTTCATTGAGATATCTCTTTTTGTTCTCGTGTGGCAAGACATAATCGAAAATCGATGAAAAACGTGTTTTCAATTTCAATCAATCCTCTCTACCACATACCCAACATTTCAAACAATGTAGCCCACACCACATAAGCAATTTTCAAAACTCCCGCCAAAGAAAGGAAAGTTAAAACCACTGAAGCAGAACAAATCCAGGTTTATTTGCGGATTAAAAATCAAAATTGATCTCCAAATTTCACACACAAAAGTATGCAAATAATAAATAGTTATACAAGTGATGTGAAAAGTTGAGATATGGCGACCAAAAATAAACCCTGTCCAATGGACGGATGGATATCTCAGGTACATGTAGGGTTAGTAATTTCACAGATTTTTAAATTGATCATTTTGACCAAAATTGAAATCTACCATCTTTACCAGAAAGTCTGTATTTTCCATCAGAAATGTCCGATTTTCAAAATTTAAATTTTTTATGAAAGCTGGGCGTTTGCGCAAGATATATATGAAAACGGTTTGAACAATATCAATCGAATTCATACCGTAATAAATCATATTGCCCCGGTACAGTTCTTTCTGATACACCCTGTATGATGCATGCATTTCACGATGGGGTGATCTCAATTAATCGCTGATTGTGAAAATTAAGTTTAATCTCAGATTTTGTTTAAGAAGGTATAACTGAAAAATAAATTGCCTTGTTGAATCGACTTGCGAGATGGTGAACAAGGACCAAGGCAAGGACCGCATTCTGTCAATGTGTTAGTATATTAATTGAAAGCCAAACCATACTGGCCAATTACATGCAGTTTGCATCCATAGCCCAATACGTAACAAAAACAAATCTTGATATTTTCTTCTCAATAAAACTCCAAATGCCTCAAAATGGGTTTTAACATGATAACAAGGTTGTTCTATACTAAAGACATGCATATTGCATACACAATCAACTTGAAATCCGGTTGAGTGTAGTGCGCAATAAACCCATAGTTCACCTATATGGCCCAATACGTATAACACTGAAAAAGTAGGGCAGCTGTAAAAGACAGAAAACTGAAAAGGCAGAAAAAGCTGAAAAGACTGAAAAATTTAGAGTTATGATAGCCTTCTGAAGGTGCATGAGTTTGCATGTTTTCAGACTAGTAAGTATTGTTTTACCAATGATCACATGAAACATGATTTGAACTAGCTTTATGTTTACAGACTATAGTAAAGTTATGTTATCACCCATACATGAAAATAAATAATGTATGTGTTATGACTTCATGTAAACATTTCATGGTGGTCATCATATAGATCATTAACATTTTACCACATGTCCAGCTGGGCTAGTGCTGTATTTCAACATGAATTTGATCTACATGTTCTTATAACACTATTAGGCCGAAACAATATTTGGTGTGTTACCCTCAACGACAAATCATATATTTTACACACGTGTGAGATGAATAAGTTTGCTTGAATAAATATTTTTAAAACTATTATCACACTAACATTAGTACCATTTACATTTACTAATTATGTCTTCGACATGAACCACGACAGGGGCAGGACAGTCAGTAACATTTGTTAGCAAAAGAAAAAAAAAGAAAAAAAGGAAAATAGACCGACCGACCCGACCTCAATATTTTTGGCACTTGAGGGCAACACAGTAATTGTATTGTTCAATCAATCAATCAATCACTGAAATTTATATAGCGCCAGAACCAAGAAACTTGTACTAAGGCGCTTTGGCACAATGAAATACAAAGAGAAAACTACTTTACAAAAGCATGTTCAAAAAGATGACATTATAAAAGTCGTTTAAATATGTTGATGGAATCTGCATTTCTGATATGATCTGGAAGCCGGTTCTATTGACGAGGAGCAAAGGATGAGAAGGCACGATCAGCAAATGTGATAAGGTGAGTTCTGGGTTCAACCAAATGTGGTGCAGAAGAGGTGGAGCGTAGACACCTGTGACCAGTCTGAACATGGAGCAAGTTTGCAAGATAGTCCGGTGTTTGTTGATGGAGAGATTTAAATGTGAAGACTAAAATCTTGAAATCAATCCTATGCTCAATTGCCGAAGCCAATGAAGGTGAACAAGATCTTGAGATATAGGGTCATACTGAAAATAACAACAACAGAAATACCAAACTCTATGATATGCAGTACAGGAAACATAACTTTAATTGTTTGTAGGCCTTGTCACAGTGAATGCAGCTCAAACCTGGTAATTTAGCAGGCCTTCCTGCAATGTCAATGTATCCCAAGGGAACAATAAATCTGTGTTGGGGTTTTGTATAATAGAGTCAATTGTACAGCCATTTCACAGTGTGTACACAGATCCTTGGTTTAGACTTGTACAACAGTCATGACAATGCAGAAGTTATTACCAACAAGCCTACAAAACTTAACTCGGGTAACTCACGAAATCATAACTCTAAAATTTTCAGTATTTTCTGCTTTTTCTGTCTTTTATTTTTCTGTCTTTTACAGCTGCCGGATGGGACCATTGGGTTTTGTATCATTCTTTGATCCGGTAAACCTTACGGTACTGCAAGTATCAAAAATGTTTCTTAATATTATGGTAAAACTCGTTGAGTTCTACTCAGAACACCGTGGTTTGCCATGCCATACTTTGAATGACATTATCAGGTTCAAATTTGTACTGAAAGGCCCTCAAAACCACCAAAACACTGTTTCCACAGCTCGATGTCTCAATTTTATGTTGCTGAATTAAATTCTCAATTCAAGTTTTTGTAATCTTTTGGTACGAGTAAATGTAGCAAACGTATCAAACCAAAATATAAAGGCATTTAGTTCTGCCTACATTAATCTTAACGTGCACTTTTAATATCAAATGAACTTTTCACGAAATGTGTGTAATTTCCGATATCTGCACAGCTAGCGTTCCAACAAAAAATGAATGTACTAACTTTGCAATCGTGTATGAACAATCCCGTACACATAGATTAGAAGTAGGGGGGTGGGGTACCGCGCCATTTTGTCTCGAAGCAATGGTCATGACGTCATATTTTGGTCGATTTTCTGAACTTTTGTATTGGATTTACGTGCAAAAAAAATGCCCTAGGCAGCATACTTTCCCGGGTGTGTGGGTGCACTTTAAATTTCAGATGTTCTAAAATGGACGGATATCTAACCAATTTGATAAAAAAACACGATCCACACACCCCAGAATTGTAAAAAAAGCATAAAATAAGTCCACTTTTTTGTGCCTTTGAACAGAGTGGCGGCCGGGATTGTAGAATTTAACACAGTGCATTAACCCATGACCCTTGATTGATATAAATAAATTATTTGCGTTAAATTTTTTCAATTAGCACGGTTAGTGTAATGGAAAGGAAGTCGCTTGAGGAGCGAGAGGTTGTGGGTTCGAGTCCCATTAGGAGCACTTTTTGTTTTATATGCTGGATTTGCTTAGCATCATCTGTATGCTTGCCCACGCGGACACCACACTGCTGGCGTTTACCGTATCAGGGTTACGCCATTTTTTTCTCTCGAAAATGTCAAAAAAAATTACCGTTCTTTTAAAAATAAGAATTATAATCAAATTACAAACACATTTTGTGCGAGAGCAACATACACATTTGGCAAAAATGGCACAACAAAAATCCGTTCGTTATAAATAAATGGACATGGTTAAATAATAAAACTATCACAATTACAGTCGTAAATCTCTGTGGCGTGCGTAGGTTGGCCATGTCGTTGGCAATCGGAAATCACGGGTTCGAATATTCCCATTATTTTTCTATTTTTTAAACTTAATGGTATATTAATGTAACATCATTGTTATGTCAATTTTTATCAATTATAAATGCCGCCCATGCGTTTATAGTTTTCTTTTTATTTATTTATCTATCATAAATGTATCCTTGATTTATTTAACTTTGTCTAAACAATTAAAATGCGTAAACAATTATATTATTGCTCGATATAGAGTGATTTAACTTGAGTTCAGTTTGATAATATGATAGCAAAACTTGTTGTAAAACCATTTTACCAGTGTGTCCAACAATTTCACACTTTGGTAATACATTCAGAGATGTCACTTTTAGCTTGTTATAGCTAGGCTCAATATAAGCAAGTTTGCGACCGGGTTTGCGACCTCTATAATTTTAGGCTGGTAACACAATCCCACAGTGCATTTCGTTAAAACAGTGTACATTATTTTTCCACGATACGTATCACGTGATAACCACGATCGATTTCGCAAAATATTGCAAAATGGCGCGGTACCCCCAGCCCCCCCTAGTTTAGAAGTATAAATTGTGCCCCATGCCTCTATCGCCCTTAAAAAGTTAATGAGAGTTTCCAACATATGGATTGACCCCAATGTTATATAACCAGTGATAACCACTTGCCAACAACTAGCAACCGTATGTTAATGAGTTGCTGACGGAGGTATTGATTTTGATGGATTATGTACATGCTAAACAGTCAGTCGTTAGCACACACAAAAAGCTTTCACTGTGAAATGAAATATGCACAATTTCTTGCGGAAGACACGCACTCATTTCGTCATGGTATTGTCTAATAGGCTAAAATTTGAACTGTGGTTTAGAAAACCATGAACTCCAGGTAATAAAAAGGATAATGGATATAACAATATATTTCTTATATACTAACAGTATTTCCTACCTTTCGATAAACCGGCACAATTACCACATATTATTATCGTGTTTGATAGCAAATTTCTCCCAAAGAAAAATAACACATTTGTAAAATGTAAACTCGTGAAAGGTTATAAGGTTCCCGACATTAACATGTGAAACATCTTGGAAATAATGCAGTAATATACTCTGGAGGTAGACGATTACATTCATGAATGAAAATTTGCGGAGTAAAATATACGCCATTTTCCAATACACAGACCAAATCGCTTATTGTAACAAAATTTCGTCAGGCAGGATTCGAACCGGCGCGGGGAGAATCCAATAGATGTATAGTCTATAGCCTTAACCGCTCGGCCATGACTACTCATTGAAACGACCGTCGTGTTCAATAGATAATAAGCCAGTGGTGAACTATCGATTTAATCGACCAAAAATGAGTTATTTGGGGACTCATATGTTATTTGAAATATAAATAACAATAATGATCGAGCATCTAATGTAACAGAATGAACTACGAGAATCTACGGGATCCTCATAACAGAAAGAGCTCATCTCTCTCATTAGTGATCGCGCTAACGACTGACTGTCATTTAACTAAAAAAAAGTGATGTTTTGAAGAACTCAGGATTTTTTTTAGGGGGGGGGGGGGGGGGGGGGGCGTATTTTTGGAAAAGGTACATTGGTACCAAAAAACTCGTAAAAGGTGGGGTGGGGGGTTAGGACATATTTAGTCCAAAACGGTCCGAAAAAATGCTTTGAAAGGGGGATTTTTGAAAAATAGGGGGAGGGTGGAGGTGGGGCGTTTTCCCCCCAAAAAGGAACATTAGTACACAAAAAAGTACATTGGTACAAAAAAAGGTACTATGCCCCCCCACCCCCCCCCCCCCCCCCCCCCCCCCCCTCCCCCTCCAGCCCCGCCCCACCTGGTTACGGGCCTGGAGAACTTGTTTATGAATTAAAGTATAACATTTGTTTCTCAATTCATGTTAAATATACTAAAACACATTACCATGAACTTTGTTATCATAATACCTTGTGTATATGCCCATGAATGTACCCAATAGGTTTTAATTGTCATATCTCTTCTGAAATGCCAAAAATATAGCGATATAAATGTATATTCATTTTATCACGTTCTGTATGTCGGTAGCCATCCATGCTAAAGTGCGTTCAGGTTATTTCAAAAATGAAATGCACGTATGGATAATACTGGATTCAAATAGCGCGCTTACTTAAATAATGAGGCCGTGCTACAAATTAAACTGAATGATAATAATCGATGGCAATTGACTAAACAATATCCGCATCGGATCTTGTGTACAGCGATGAATAGCTGTACCGTGCTTCTTATCTCTTTAGGTATATTAGTCTCAGATGCTATTGTAAATATCAGCCAATCGATATGACAATGGGACCCTTGCACGCGCTATTCAATAGACTAAATATGCGCGCCAACTACAAATACATGGAGTGCATCTATAGGAATGTACATGTCCCTATAGTTTACCGTGAGACTGTGCATAGCTGTACATTGCTGTACATCCCTTACTAAAGGTCAAATCTAAAGGTATACCTTTTTTTACTTTTTTAACACATTATTTGGCTGGTAAATTCCACATATTTGATATCAATGGAAAGCTTGAAACTTATTTTATCAGCTACAATAACATATTCTGTGATTACAACTACTCTCTTTGAGAAATGCCATCTGCAAGTACGAAGTTTCACGTATTTCGCATGACATCGGTGTTCCCCACCTTACTGACCTTTTAAAAGGTATGCTATCCCCCAAAGTATTCCAGCTAGCTGGTAGCCTTAGTCCCACTCTTCAAAGTGTTATGCATTTTATGGATGAAATGTCCGGCATTTTTTCATAAAAAAGCCACCAAGAATTGTATGTTTTCCCATAGCGTTACACTCAATTACCCGGATGTGGCAATCAACGGTAACATTATTACCATTTCTCGACTATTGAGGGCAGTAGGTATAACTATAGGAAAAACATAAGAACGTAACCTATGTGCGTAGCAAACCCACCACGCTATTAATATTATATCACCTCGAAAGTCTCTGGCACATCATTTGGGCTATAAAAAATGTTGAAGTTCAGTATTTCAAACGACCGTTTTAAGCTAGTAAACTCCGTGATCGATGTTTCTCGGTAAAGTAGGTATTCTGATACCGTATAAAAGGTAATATGTTATAGGTCCAATGTTTTTCTCACCATTTGTGTCGAAAAAATAGAAATGCAACCATATGGCTTGCAGAAGGTCCGAAAAGGGATGAATTATCCTGTAAAGTGTTATCACCCTCATTTGAAGAAAATATTGGAAGAGCACAATCTTTCTTCTTTGGAAAAACTTTGAGAAGTCTAGATACAGCAGCGAAACATTGAAAACAGTGAGTTTGCTTCTTCTTTCGTGTTCTCTGTAACGCATTTCACTTCGTGAACCAAACGGTTTCTTCTAGAATATGCTGTAAGTGTAAATACAGTGGCTCATAATCCACATATTATATGAGTGTTTACTACCGCGCTACACATAGCCAATCGCTCTATTGAGCAAGTATTGAGCATGTGTTTATCGTCAGGCTTATTGCGCGTGTGTATGTAAGGATAACCATGGATAACCCTGTTCACAGGGATAACGGAATTCACCCTAACATGTCCATTATCAATAAAAAAGAGAACAACTTCACAATATGCGATGCAGTGTGCAGGTAATTTAATACAATAGTTAATGTAATGGTATATACCCCTTTTAAAACGAAAATACAATCTATATAAAACATTTAAAGTGAAAATTAAATACTTTACCACTGTTTGACGGTCAATATTGAGAAATTCAGCCCAAATGTATGGTTTAAATCATTTTTTAGTATTAAAATTGATAACACAAATAAAGTTTCTGCAACAGCTACATGATTTATGTCAGTTTCAATTGTTTTATCTTTGTTTCAATCCCATAACTATCATACACGTGAACGGCGTTATCCAAGAATAATACCATTAAAAATAGCCACGAAATAGCATATGAAGTTATCTTTATATCATGACATACAATTTCAATGTTGGGCTTAAAGAAAATATAACAATTGATACATTACAGAAGGGAATATTCTTCTACTAGAGTAAAATTGACAAAAGAAGTTTTGGAAAAAGGTACAAAATTGAAAGCACATAATATTGTCAAAAGCGTTGATGCATAGCAAGAGATTTGTTGAGGCTAAAAAATAAAATTCATTCTTCTGTCGCATAGCTTGTCAAATATTGTTATGGGGAGACCTCTCAAAGACAAAAAAACCAATAATTTTTATATCATATTCGGACTTAGTTAGGGATGTAATGACACTGCCAATGCAATATGACACTAGATAACACCGTTCACCGAGTGAAAAAAACCATATATAACACCTGAATTACATGGTTTCGTGCGTAAAAATGTGAGCAGTGGTGTTCGCAAACAATATTGCTCTAGTAACTTTAGCATATTGGGTCATCAAAAACAATCAAAGTAAACAGATTTGAAACAATTTATTTTCTTAATTTCCAAAGCTGAAATGGTCCCATTTTTGTGGAATGGCCCATATTCGTAACAACCAATACATCTTGTAACAATAAACTCCAAATGACTCAAAATGGGTTTTAACATGATAACAAGGTTATTCTATACTAAAAACTTGCATACAGGGTGACCCAATAAAACGTTTACCCAAAATGAAAGTGATATTTTTCCACTTCCTGTGATTTGATATCTGTGTTTTTTTATTTTATTATAAAGAATGGGTAATGGAGCATCTACCCTGAAAAAAATATTTATTTTGGTTGGGTGGTTTTCAAGATATGGTCCATTGAACATTACTTCAGAAAAACAGACTTGTCCACGCGGAGTTTCACAAACCAGGTTTGGAACCGGCAATAATCGAGTGTTGATGTCTCATTTGTGTTCAATCATGCCTTTGCTCCAAGGACAAGTCTGTTGTGTTAAAGCAATGTTCAATAGATCATATCTTGAAAACCACTCAACCAAAATAAATAATTATTGCCGGTTCCAAACCTGGTTTGTGAAGCTCCATGGACAAGTCTGTTTTGCTGAAGTAATGTTCAATGGACCATATCTTGAAAACCACCCAACCAAAATAAATATTTTGTTCAGGGTAGATGCTCCATTACCCATTCTTTATAATAAAATAAAAAACACAGATATCAAATTACAGGAAGTGGAAAAATATCAGTTTCATTTTGGGTAAACTTTTTATTGGGTCACCCTGTATTGCATATAAATCAACTTGAAATCCGTTTGAGTCTAATGCATCTCCTCCTACATCTTACATGCTACAATCGCCAGACTTGGTCAGTAGAACCCCCACCTAGCCTTCATATAGGGTGTTCACAGTTTGGGGTCAAAGGTCACACAGGGTCACTTGGGGTCAAAAGGTGGTTTTCACTTAAAACGCTCTTGCAATTTAGTGAAATGACCTAGGATCGTCAAAATTGGTCCACATATTCCTTATGACTGTACGCATATATGATAATTTGTTTTTTAAAATTACCAATTATTTGGGGTCACTAGGGGTCAAAATGTAAATTTTCAATTCGATCACTTAAAATGTATCTTGTCTCAGAGGAAATGACTGATGACCTTCATAATTGGTCAAAAGATGCCTTGGGTCGATGCACATATAGGGTGCTCAGCGATTTAAGTGACATATCATACGGGGTCACTAGGGGTCATTGACCTATACAGATGTAAAACATAAGACATGCTCTGATTTTGACCGGATTACATTTTTCTTGTTCGCATTGATAAGCCAAGAAAAAAAGTCAATCATAAGTTTGGGATCAAAGGTCAAAAAATGGTCACTAGGTGTCAAAATGTACATGTTCACTCCATTCACTCAAAATACTACTTGTCCGAGAGAAAATGACTGATGATTGTCAGAATTGGTCAAAAGATTTCTCGTATAAATGTTTATATAGGGTGCTCCTCCACTAAAAGTGACATGTCACACGGAGTCACTAGAGGTCATTGAACTAAACAGGTTTAAATCTAAAAATGTGATTTTCACTTAAAACGCTCTTGCATTTTAATGAAACGACACAAGAACTTCAGAAACCGGTTAACATATTAACGATTACCATCCCCATAAAATCGAAAAATGCTTGGGGTCACTAGGGGTCAAAATGTAAATTTTCACTCCATTCACTCAAAATGCTACTTGTCCGAGAGGAAATGACTGATGATTGTCAGAATTGGTCGAAAGATTCCTCGAATCAATGTTCATATAGGTTGCTCCTGCAGTAAAAGTGACATGTCACACGGGTTCACTAGGGGTCATTGACATATACAGAGGTAATATTGAAGACATGCTCTGATTTTGACCGGAATATTTTTTTCTTGTGCGCATTGATAAGCTTAGAAAAAAGTCAATCGTCATAGCCAGGTCAAAGGTCAAGAAGAGGTCACTAGGGATCAGTTTCTCATAAAAACCATGGTGGCCTAGCTTAGACCAGAGTAAGATCTAGTTTTAATTATGATTCCTCTTCTTTTCATTGTGTGAACTTATTAAAAGCGAGCGTAACGATCCGGAAAATTTGTCATATTTATACATTTTGTGAGCATTGGTGCAAATCTGAGACGAGGTGAAAATCATGGAATAAATGTAAAAAAATTAAATAATAAAATTGGATTTTGTAACATACAAAGAGTGAAAATAAACTGTCAGGTCTGCGCGACAACATGTACAATCACTCTAAAACCATGATTTTGAAGTAATTAGGAATCGTATCGCTCTGTAACTAAGATATATTTATGATTTATGATCAGAAATATAAATCTGCAAGAAAATCTACTTTATGAAAAAACATGAATCTCGCCCTTATGCCTTTTAATTTAACGTGTTATATAATCGGTGTCCGCAAATGTGGCACCTCATTAAAAGTTTTGGACCTGTCCACACTTTGGGAGAGGTAGTAAACTCATTCCCGAATAAATCAATATAACTTCGATCCTGAAACAGGCCAGAAAGGAAACTGTATGTTACACCATCGACGTACATTGGTTAAACGCGCACTTTATATTTAATAGGCATACAGTATAATTAAACATGATGTTTTACGCTTTATCATCAATTTTCACTTGCCAAATACTTAAATGTCTTCACATTACTCGAGTCCTATGAATCTGCGTCGTGGTCTGAATCCTCAGATAGTTTGATGATGATTTGGGGAATGTCAATATCACAGATGTGATCTTTTTCCAATTATGAATTTTCAATTTCCCGGACGTGACGACACGCATTTTCTAGTCTGATGGGGACACTTTTTCCAATGCCTACATTTTTCTTCTTTGATTTTTAATATCATTGATGTTGAAAGTTTGGTTGTGCTGTGCAACATGATGTTTAATTTGAGCCCATATATTAGTTCTTCCGGGTTAGATCACAATGATAGGGTGGCCGATGCAAAATGTCATGACCAAACATTTAGGCCATTTCGTCTATCTATACCTTTAGACACGTGGTTTATAAATCGTAAAGCTCCAGTTTAGTCTTTAGTGCCTCTTTCCTTAAGTAACAAACCAAACTATATATTTGGCCTAATCTGAGTATCTTCTGAGCTTGTATCTTTCAGAAAGACGTATTGATCATTGGTTTATACAGTCTTCAAGATAAGTAACTGACCAGGTAACAAATATACTCGTAACTCCAACACTACAGCTCCACTGTAAAAATATCAAATTATGAAGTTGTTAAGAAAATACTCCTCTTAACTCAAACACTATAGTTCCAACGTAACAAAAAATTAAATATGAAGTTGTTAAGAAAATACTTCTCTTTGAGATATTGTTCACGAAGATCGGTTAATAATAAAAATTTAAAAAAATGTTCACACATTGGGTTTTGAACACGCAGGACAGCGTGACAGGTATGTGTATGGCCTGCATTGATCAATTGAAGCATCCCAAATCATTATCTTACCATAAGCATAATAAGTCCATAATCTTACTACCGACCCGTGAGTTGCCGCTACCAGTTAATCACTAATCTGTCCAATGCTGCGTGTAGACGTACAAAATGTTAAAATGAAAAACAGACTTTGTTTTGGTTTTAGGCAAATAACTGAGATAATTTTTATTTAATTTTTACATGCAAAAATTTCCTTACAACTTCATAATAAATGTAATACTTTTACGAAGGATATAACAATATATAACAATATAGTGTTGGAGTTGAAAGCATATTTATTGCCTAGTCAGTTATATGGGGCAAGAACACATGGCTATATAGCTATAACCTAAATAAATCGTTCTCGGGCAATAAGGGACGTAACAAGCACTATTTGAGAAAATGCTAAAATAATGTTGACCAAAATATTTGGAAATTATCATTTTAAACTTACTTGGTTTTAGAGAAGAGCTGACAGATCTCATTTCTTTAAAACAGTTCTTGCGTTAAATAACTTAGCAAGTACGTACTTAATTAATTGGTATGAAAATGTTTGTGCAATTATGTCATAATAGCTCAATATTGTGCGTGCAATGTCGTTCTAATTATTCTCTCAAATTCGACACTCTAATTATTATGACATTATTAATCATGATTAAAACCAACAACAGGAAACTTAGAACAGTATCAAAATGTGTGTACAAGTTATGTGAAACATATTGGTGAAAACCAAGAAGAAAATAAAGAATTCTTTGAGGCTAAACAACTAATTATGCATAGATCTGGTGATGATAATAAAATGAAATAGCTATTACGAAGTTGTATCAATAATCTTCTAACTGTAATGAGTCAAAGTAGATTCTTGTGCACTCTCATGAGCTTAAACCGTGTTTCATGTGATGCATCATGTCACAGAGTGTTATGGTATTGTCTTTACTTTTAAAAATATGAGATTTTGACAATGTCTGACAGAATATGAAGCAATCTTTCGAATGGTCCCATTAAACGAAATTGGAGGTATAAAAAAATGAGGAAAAGAGAATATATTTTATAAACTAGTTACTACTCCATAGTCCACTTAAACGAAACTTATATCCGTTTCAACATCTACAACCTCAAGTGGATCCAAATTAATATCTGGTTCCTTTTATCCCCCAGAATATACCAAACCTTGAAAACCACACATGGATTGTTTTGTCTGCTGTTATCAGTTACATAATATAAACATTAATTACTTGTGGTTTGTGGTTTGGTGTCTTGAAATTGCCATGCCAAACCAGTTTTTAAATGTTTGTGTTTTAGTCTAAAATCTTTAATCTTGCTTTAATCTAGCTTTCCCCTATGTTACTGAACAATGCAAAGAAACAAAACTATAAAATTTGCAGCTTGCGGGATTGAAGTTTACATGTTTATATAAATTATAGCATGAGAAAACACTAGCCCGATTTGGGATAGATTTGATTTTATATAAAATCAAATGTAAGTAACTAAAATGTCAAACATCAAGTTCAAGTAATTTTAACAGGCAAATATTTTTTTTAATTAAAAAATGAAATAATACAAAGGACTATGGCATAGTCTATAAACTAGTTTGCTCTATATCTCAATAGGCCTTAGCTGGCAAGATGTATGTCTTGATGTCTCACAATAGGCCTACTGTTGTTTTATTATAGTTTCACTCTTAAACCAGGGGGATAAAAACCAGATTAACACACCAGTTTTCCTTTGAAAATATTAATATTGGATGCGCGACTAATGTGAATGTTACGCAAATTATCTGTGGAATATACTATGTACATATTCAGATTTTACTATGTTTCCAATGTTTTCTGATACTGTGGAACTTTGTAAAATCTGTAAAATGCTGGTCATCATTATGTGTAATATTGTAAGCGAAATCATAATGAATTAATTCTAATGAAATATTGAATAGGCCTTATTCAATGTAAAACGGGAAATTAATTGTAAACTGACGACTATGACAGAACCATTATTTCTCCCCAATCATGCTCCATTGAATATAGTTTTTAAGCTATATTTAAAGGTAGATGTTCCGATTTTCAACTTGAAGTTTTCTATTCTACATGAAAGGTCATCCTTAAAAAAGTCGTGTTCCAAAGTTTGAGTTGCATAGCTCTAATGGTTCTTATTTTAGACGCACAAGATGCTGTGAACTGTACCCATTGAGTAGTACATGTACACAAACTATATCGGTGGTTACCACCATTCGCGGTAATTCGACGTTATTTCATCGATTTCTCCGTAATTATACCGATTTAGGCCGTCAAATTTCAGCATGATGATGAGAAAAATACGAGCTTTCATATGATATGAAAATCTCCGTATGTTTGGAATAATTCTGTGTTACGAAAATGTGATCGGGTCATCTACCTTTAAAATCCACTATTATTCCTTTTCAAAATACAAGAAAATTGTTATAGTTTTCAAAAAGGTAATTAAAAAGGTAATTAACCTACAGGAAAAATATGCCGTAGAAGTGGTAAATCGTTTCAGCCTACTACAAGATGAACTTCAGGACCGTCCTGCCCAGGAGAATTACAACCGCCTTTCAACAGCTTGTCTTGATGCAGCTAAAGCAGTACTTCCCAAGAGGCCTAAGAGGAACTTCAAGTCCATATCACAGTGTCGATCTGTAAGAGCGGCAAGAAGTCGACTTCAAAATGCAATTGACCAGGGTGATCCTACTATTCAACCCCGCCACGAGCTTAAGGAAGCATATCTCTCAGAAGAGGAAAACTTGCTAAACGAGAAGATCTCACAAATTCAGCATGCATCCCATTCCAACAAACACACAGATGCTTGGAGAGTCATCAATGAAATTATTGGGAGGAAAGTAAGAAAACTAGCAATGTTAGCAGGCCCACCAGCTGAGAGGATCACAACCTGGCTGCACCACTTTCAAAACCTTCTTGGAAAACCCCCAACTTTTCCAGACTCTTGACATTAGGCACTCTCCCAATCATTGTAAATGAATTTTCCTTAGACGAAGTCGAGTCTGCTCTCAATCAAGCTAAACCTGGAGGGCCATTGGACTGGACAACATTCCACTTGAGCTTTGGAAGTCAAAGCATTTCCGATCTCACCTACTGGAAATCTGCAACAGAGCATTGATTCACCATGAAATCCCTAGCCAGTGGTTAGTGAGTGCCATAATTCCTATCCCCAAAAAGGGAGATCTCTCTCAACCAACCAACTACCGAGGGATTAGCCTCTCCTGTATTGGGGCTAAGGTCTACAACCGTATGTTACTGAACCGAATACGCCCATTTGTGGACCCTCTTCTTCGTTGGAATCAAAATGGCTTTAGAGAGAAACGATCCACAATCTCCCAGATTCTAGCATTGAGAAGAATAATTGAAGGAATGAAAGAAAGAAACCTTCCACTAGCTGCCGTGTTCATAGACTTCTCTAAGGCTTTTGACTCAGTACACCGCGATCGCATGCTTGACATCCTCAGTGCCTATGGTATCCCTGGAGCCATTGTCAAGGCAATAAAGTTATGACAACTCTTCGGCTATTGTCACATCACCCGATGGGGAGACGGAACCTTTGAAGATTTTAGCTGGCGTTCTTCAAGGTGACACTTTGGCACCCTTCATCTTCATCATAATTCTTGACTACGTAATGCGCTGTGCCCTGACAGATATCCATGATGAAACAGTTATACTGCTGGAACCTATCCACTCACAGAAATTTTTACCTAAGTTATGTAAAATTGTACATAATTTTGAAGCACGTATAGAACACCAAAACAATTTGGTAACATTTTACATAAACTCTGTTTGGTAAAAAAAACCAAACTATTATGTATAAAAATGCAATTTTACTAGTTATTTATTTTGCACAGTGGCTAGGTATAAATTTTACTTAACTAAGTTACGCATTTTTTTAAAGTAAATGCTTTGTAATATTTTACCACATGTTATGTAAAAAACCCACAGCATTATGGGAAATTTTGCTTAATTTTTTAGTAAATATTTACAAAATGACTAGGTATTTTTTACTGAATTTGAATGTAGGTTTAAGGTGATTGTTTACACAATGACTGGGTATTTTTTACTGAATTTGCATGTAAGTTTAAGATAATTGTTTACACAATCACCGGGTATTTTTGACTGAATTTGGATGTATTTTTTAGGCAATTGTTTACACAATTGCTGGGGAGTTCCTCCGGAATACATTGACAAATTTGAAGGTAAGGAAGTAGTATATCTTTCCACTTTTGGTAATGCCTTTATGTCCTTGTTTTCATGATGTTATTGAAGTCATCTGAAAATCATAAGCTATCAAGCAAGCAATCAAGCAAGCAAGCAAGCAAGCAAGCAACAAAAATCAATCAATCAATCAATCAATCAATCAATCAATCAATCAATCAATCAATCAATCAATCAATCAATCAATCAATAACCTCGCATTGTTGCATTTTGACCTATGTACATACTACATACGCCCTAATCACGTTTCACATGGCCACATGTACAAATGAGCCGCTATGAAATGATGCATGCAAACGCAACGCATGCACGGTGTAGTACGACCCCGAGTACGACGCTCGGTGCCAACACAAGTTTCACTTTTTTCTGTGAATCTCTCAGAAACTTATGATTTCAGATGACTTCAATAACATCATGAAAACAAGGACATAAAGGCATTACCAAAAGTGGAAAGATATACTACTTCCTTACCTTCAAATTTGTCAATGTATTCCGGAGGAACTCCCCACCGGCTGAGTGTTTCTCTAACGCTCGCCATCTTGTATAATTACACGAGGAGATTTTACCCGGCGATTAGGGACAGATTACGACTTTCACCAATCATATCGATAATTCTTACTTAACACGTTGGGCGAAATCACCTTTTACCGATTAAATTGTATTTTAGACTTTTGTTTTACTTAATTTCGATAAAATATCTACAAACCCCGGTAATTATCTCCGATACATTTCAAAAATGTAATTTTAAAAGTTACAAAATGGTTTAGTAATAAAGAATACCTCGCATTGTGTACTTTTTGCATAATTTTACTTTACATTACGTTATTTTACTTAACGTGCGCAAAATGTCTGTGTGTGTAGGAGGAGTAGACGCTATCCTGAAATTCGTCTTCACGATATCGACTTCGCAGATGATATAGCTCTCCTAGCAACATCAATCAGTAAAGCGGAATAACTGTTACAGAGTGTTGAGGCAGCATCAAATGCAGTTGGCCTGCATTTAAATGAAGGGAAAACAAAAAACCTCCTTATAAATATTGCCACCTCAGCCAGTGTGTAAAGACCATCAAAGGAGTAGAGCTGGAAAATGTCTCCAATTTCAAATACTTGGGAGCCTACGTTCTAAACACTTCCCAGGAATTCAAATGCAGGAAAGCACAAGCATGGGTTGCCTGCAATAAACTGCAGAAGATCTGGAAATCTGATCTCGAAAGAACGACAAAAATCAGATTCTTCAAAGCCTGCGTAGAAAGTATTTTGTTGTACGGCTCCGAAACATGGAATATCAGCAGGAAAATTGAAGACAGAATCAATGGATGTTATACTCGACTGTTACGTAGAATATTTGACATCAGTTGGAGGGATCACATCCCAAACAGCGTGGTATATGGCGAAATCCCCCCTATAACATCAATAATCAGCGCCGTTTATGTTTCGCTGGCCACTGCATGCGAACAACCAACCAGCCTATCTCCCGTCTAATTTTCTGGACCCTCCTGGTGGGAAAGCTAACAGAGGCAGAAGACACCTTCAGTATCCTGATACCGTCAAGAATGATATGGGTTTAGATCCTCCAGAGATCCGCCAACTCATGAATGACAGGAAAGTCTGGGCCCAGTACGTTGCGATTGCTTCCTCCGTTTCGTCCACGGACGACCAATGATGATGATGATGATGAATTAACCAACTGTGATCAAGTAACCCGGAACGATCCTCTATCCTGCCCCCAGATTCAATTACGGTTGAAAGACCACGATAACCACCGAAATTGATTGGAATTGTGTACGGATGATAATTCCGAACTCGGATTGGTTCCGTGTGCATTTCTGATCCACAGCACGACTTGTTGAAATGACTGATATTGGTATAATCCATATAATTACTAATCGCTACATAATCATAATATTGATCCCGCTAGGGAGTTTAAATATTCACAATTGAAGCACAACAATATTTTCTATGCATAACATGCAAATGTTGTTTCCAGCATGGGTATATTAATATTTTAAACAAAACGAAAAATGGTGAAACTGTCAAATTTTAATTTTTTGCATGAATTAAGCTTAATTAAACATATCGTTTTAATTTGTATGGCTCAGATGTTTATGTCTGCCTGGCGAAAGTTGTGTACTAACATTTGCCCAAATCTGGCACCAGTACCTATTCTACCTTATATTTCAAAACAACAATGAAAAATTATGCAAATTTCATGCAAATTAGCTGGAAATAAATATCTGTACACACCCAACCACTGCAGACTCTACTGAGATACGGAGGGAAGGGTTTTCTATCAATTTATTATCAAAATAACAGGTAGTACTTCTTTGAACTGAAAACATCTGATCCTCCTTGCCTACCTGTATTAACGAATATCGTGACCTTAGTAACTCTTACAAGTTGGTTTTTAAAAATGGTTAGAATTTAACAAACAAGTTGACCTTATTTGAACGTTGCCTCTTGCAGTATAGCGATTTGCCGATAAGTGGCCATATTTGGCCCTTGTGCCTAATGTTCTTCTGTCGCTAAGGCGTGATAACCAGATGACACCTTACGTCGTGTCTTGATGATAATCATCGCTGTAGCTGCAATACACATGGCTACAAAGGCAATGGAACCAACTAGGAAACCCCATTGATCGGCGCCGGACGACGATCCAGTAACATCTACCATTAAAGATATAAATTAAGTAGAAATAAGATATTTATGCCAGGCGCAATGTTACATCGTGCTATAACACGCTTTACGAAGATGTCAACCAAATGATCAAGATACACATGATTTACATGCATAAGTATAGAGGTTATCCATGTAGCCATGCGCAACGGACTACAAAGGGGAATCGCACCCAGCTTATTCTATTGAAACAGTGCATGGCGTCCAAGACATGAACCGTGTTACCAAATTGACCTACGTATCATTAAACAGGTACGTTTTCTTTGAACACAGTTATTATTCCCGACAAGATGGCAGCTAATACGTTACATGAATAACCTATAATTATCAATCTCACTTTCGCCCACTAGTTTTACATGTTTAAATACCACACCATACTCACCAAATTCCTTGCTGTGCTGGTTAAAAGTCAGAGGTCCTTGCGTCATGACGTACGACTTGGAGCCTGAGTGTCCATCACGCATGCTCACATCGCGTTTGTGTATAGCGGGCTGGCAACCTTGAGTACATCGGGATGTTGGATCGGAAATGTTGCAAATCATCAAGAAACAGTGCACGTACACCTGAAATAGTGTCAAGGGGAGGTTTGCACCAAAAACACATTTCCATAATGCTTATGCTAGAGACTTTATTGTTGTGTTCAACAGCAAATCGTTTCTTGAACTACAACCGTCACGTGACAGCTACAAATATTCTTTCCTACCAAGAACTGTCACGGATTGGAACTGTAACTACGAAGAAGAAGAAGAAGAAGACACTTGTATGGCAGTCTCAATGTCCAATAATTAGATAAACCTGGATTATCGCCGAAAAACCTGGATTATCGATTGATAATCCAGGTTTTCCGACCAATAATCCAAGTTTATCAGAGAAAAACTTGGATTTTCGATTGATAATCCAAGTTTTTCAGCGATAATCCAGATTTTTCACTTGATAATCCAAGATTTTCGACATATTGTACACAGGGCGTCGATAAACTTGGATTATCGGCCGGAAAAGAATCAAAACGGTCCAGATTTAGCGTAGTAAATCCAGTAAAAACCACCCACACGAATAATCCACGACCACGTGTAAAATTCTCAACTCAAAGGATATATCATATATCAGACGGAGAGCTCCGCGCAAACACACCTTTTGCAAGCGTGTCCATGCGAAATAGGGTAACGGGATGGCGCGTGACGTGGGTGATATCACATCGGGAGGACGGGTTGGCGCGTGACGTGGGTGACGTCACATCGGGAGGTCCGTGTTTCTAGTCTCTGAAATATTGAAGATGCAAATTAGTCAGATCAACATCGAACCACTCGTCAAGCAGCTCGTCAGGGGAGTCATCATTAACAGCTGCACACAATGCACGATGCACTACACTTATGCCCATATTAATAGATGAGTGAAAAAGAAGGAATTATTTTTATACAGATAACTACAAAATGGAATTAAACATTGTGTTACCTAAGAAAAATAACCAAAAAACATGTTTGACCTCCGTATAGTCCACTCCTATTGTTAGATTAAAAATGACACAGGTTTTATGTTACTCAAAATGTTGAACATGCGTTTCCATTTTTTTAAATATTATTCTCAACTTCTTTTGTTATTTTTGGCAGATGAGCCTTGCCAACGACTGATTGGTTTCGATATGATGGGTAAAAAATGTCATAACAAAACGTTCTCAAAATTTGTCAAATATTCTCTTTATTTTGGGTGGACCAAAGTTACCCATCAAAGGTCATCCCCATTCTGCGGTAACTCGCATCTATGCACATTCATTTGTTAAATACACAGTTCAACAAAAATAAGTCCCCCCCCCCCCGATATTTTAAAAATGAGTTACTCCATGGAAACGAGTTTTGGCACACATAATGTATGTGTGCACAGCAACACTAGAGAGGGCCTTATAGCTACGCAGGTGCTGTAATGCTTGAATGAGCACACATTGAATGGAGGAATACCTCAATTCAAAAGTTGCCAAATAATGTATTGAAGGAGGATGGTTAAGCAACTTGAACCAGGGTCTTTGTTTGAACACCACACAGTTGTGCTGTTTGAATGAGCACTCATTGACTGGAGGTATACCTCATTTCAAAAGGTGAAAAATGCGGTATTCAAGCAAATACCTAGTTCAAGACCGTGGTTCAAGTTGCGTAACCACCCTCCTACCTACAGTGTGTGTTTTCAATACATCATTTAGCAACTTTTGAATTAAGGTATTCCTCCATTTAATATGTGCTCATTCAAGCATTAAAACAACTGCGTAGTTGAACCCCCGTTCTAGTTTTGCTGTGCACACGTACATCATGTGTGCCAAAACTCGTCTCGATGGAGTAACTCATTTCAAAAATAGCAGGCATAATCTAATGGGAACTGTGATTGGGCCTCCCATGGGTTGAAAGAAAGCTGAAGCTCAACACCTAATTTACATATGTAATTGGCGCCCATCTTGAATTTTAGGTTTCAAATTTCCAAATAGTTACGCTACATAATGGATCATGCAGGAAATTTTCAAAGGAAAAGGTAAAAACAATATTATAGAGAACGCTATTTTGTCCACACAAAAAAAAATCCTTGTCCGTTTTGACCTTTTGAGAATAAATATATAAATAATCGCATCTCCTATGCTCAATTATATTATGAATATGATTCATACAAATGTTTCACTTACCGGTGTATGTTTATCAACGAAAGCGAATGCTTCCAGACCAAACCGCTCAAGCATTGGATTACTTGAATGGTAGTATTGTAGTGTGTTATCGTTGGAACATCTGCAATGATGAAATATTTACTGCATGTAATATTTTGCGACATATGAAATAATAAACTATTCGTAATGAAAAGTCTTGCTTTGGCTATTCCGTCATATACTTGTTACACGAAGGTGCACAATTTTGCATGAAAATGGATTATTTCGAACGGTTTATTAGGCGAAAAATTATTTAGAATTAGAAGTAACACGATCTGAACCAGGAGCGTATCTCCCGCGGGTCAGCGTGCCCCCTGACGGCTTTGACCAGGAAGGCCAGCTCAAAATAACGGGCTAAAAATGGACAAACTCGAAGGAAAAGGAGAGAGGAAGAGAAAAAGGGAAAGGAAAGGGAAAGGGGGAATGAAAGGGAAAGAAAGAAGGAAAAGGAGGGGGAGAAAGAGAGAAGAAAAAAGAAAATGAATGGGAAAAGAGGAAGATAAAAAAGGAAGGAAAGGGAATAGGAAAGAGAAAATCTAAGGGATTTACTTAATTTCGATCTAAATTATATCTTTGCCCCTTGCCCGGTTTGATGATAGGCAATTTAGTATAAAAATCGCAAATTTTCGCGCGCGAACATTTCCTGGAATATCATTATACAACCCCGTTTAAATGAAAAATGTACCTTAATAATGGCCAGATTCGTGTAAATATTTTGTTTAACAGTTCGTTGGCTACGCGCGCATCAAGTTTACGATGCGACGTCATTCGGTGGAATAAGCAACTTAGCTGCGCCATTTAATTACGTAATAGGGTCGAACTGGTGTTCACAGGTAAAAAATACCCTTTGCCACTCCACGCCCCCCCCCCCCCCCCCCCCCCCCCTGACAAAGACCCCATATACACCGCTGATCTGAATTATAATGAATGTATAATTACCCATCTTCAATGAAGCGGAATTGTGGAGAGGAGTACGGACTTGCAGTTGATGTAGCAACACAAGTGTCTACGAACAGCTCTAAACCTGGTTCTGCAGTAACTCCGGCCTCGAAGTATAACCTATCTCTGAACTGCACATCAATTGGATACGCATTTGGTGGATACGGAGTCACATAGCTGGCGCTCTGGTATAGCTGGAGCTGAAAGCTGAATTTCCCGTAGCCATCTTCGCGGAATACTAGTTTTGTTGTGTCAGCGTGAAAGCTGATTGATCCCAAACCATCTCGATCGATGTGACATTGCACTGGAATTAGCATGTCACGTTCACGTGATATAACGTTGCCAGGGGTGATGGGAAGTGCTTCGTCTACTACGGTGTTAGAGAAGACCACGTAGTCGTCTATTACCTGGAAAATATATCTTCGACATCAGTACCTATAAGGTATGTATTTAACTAAAGGGTTCAACAAAAGAAAGTATACCACTTTGTTTATGTCATTTTGAGTAACATTAAATTTTTTTGTGACCAAACAGGCTAAATAGGCATTTAGATGAATCTTTTAGGCATAATTTGATACCAAATTTGCCCCCTGACAACAAAGATAAACCATGATTATCACCATTTAAAGAAAAATATCCCATTTTTAAAAGTCGCATTTCCAATACACAGCACGAGAAGAAAGGACCAATTGGGGTCTCTCGGGGTGTGTGTATTAGCCAGGATTGACGGGGCTATCGATCGCACAGTCCAAAATGCGTTGGGTCTTACGACATTGTGTGTGTTAACAATTGGTCCTTTTTCTCGTGCTGTGTATTGGAAATGCGATTTTTGAAAATGGGATATTTTTCTTTATATGGTGCTAATCATGGTTTATCTTTGTTGTTAGGGGGCAAATTTGGTATCAAATTATGCCTAAAAGATTCATCTAAATGCCTATCTAGCCTGTTTGGTCAAAAAAAAATTGAATGTTACTCAAAATGACATAAACAAAGTGTTATACTTTCTTTTGTTGAACCCTTTATAAAGTAATATTGATATCCGTCGGTTGAGACTGAGCCGTCGGTTGAGTTTAAATGGTCGCTAGACGACAAGATATACTGATCTGTGAGACTCGTAGTCGGAGTCTTAAGATTTTCGTGCGCGGATGCTACACAAACGTGATCGAGACTATAAAAGCTTCCAGCATAGAATATAAAGAAGTCTTCTAGCAATAGGTGATTCAGATGGTTTTGCACTTAGGGTCCATATCCAAACTCTCAGTGCTTTTAAATCATTTTTCTAGCGATTTAAAAGCGCTTTGTCAACGAAATACCGTTGGAAAAGCGCTTTTAAATCGCTAGAAAAATGATTTAAAAGCACTGAGAGTTTGGATATGGACCCTTATAGAAGCTCATAAATGCCCCGTAGCTCAAGTCTTTGGGAAATAAACCACTGAATTAAATAAGAAATCGGACGTCGAAACTGATCAGAACAGTAAGTTCAAATTTGGAATTATTTCTATGATTTTTTTATTTATTATGTTTCCTTTGATTCCTGATGAAAATATTCTCCAAACCACTGAACTGATACGCACATCTAAGGGCTTTTACATTTTATAAGTAGTTTGATTTTGAATAATCTTCGCTAATGGCGTTATGTTGTTAGCAATCTTTTGAAATTGTAATCTCTTACTGTTTATCAACAAACACCCATTCCTCCATCCCGAACCGTTTTGAGCAAAATAGCTTTTAACGTCGGTTTTAGACAACCATGGATTACCTCCATCACGGTACCACATTGGTTGTACAATGTTGATATGCGCACATGAGTACTATTATGATAGGATCCTACGCATGTGTCGTCATTGAAATGCAAATGATCTCCAGTGACGTCACCAATAATGGACCGTGCGATGTACGCTGTCATGATGTTATTAACGCATACTACTTGCGCCAAAGGGGAGTCTTCTCCCGGATCGGATACTAGCAACAAGGACAAAAACGAATAGTATGAATTGTTACAGATTGATCAGTCCAAATTTGATGCGCGAGGGGACTAGAAACGGCTTTAATTTTAACTTGGCCTCACGTGTTTTGGATAAGCAGACATTTTGGAGGGAACTCTTAACTGTACTTAAAGTGTCTCTTGGCAAGCATGCAGTTATTCCCCTTTAGCCTAGCTAAAGATTTAATGGCTCTAACCACTAGTTGTTGTATAATTTGTAAGAACCTCCGTAGGTCAGTGGAGGAAGACATCTATCAAGGCACCCACCAGTGGCAAAATGTGAGATTGATAATTGGTGGGAAGTTAGACTTGAATCAAATCAGATATATGCCTTTTCGATAATTTTGCAGGGAATATTTTGGGGTTCACTTATTATTGGAGGGTCCAAAACTGTTTGTAAACATAGCGTACAATTATTTTTGAAAATATCCAAGAGGCAATTTTGACACATTTGATAAAAAATAACAACCTTGAAATGATCAATATTTCAACCTGGATTTCAAATATGAATATATTCAAAAGAACTCGACCAAGAACCTGTCTCAATCAGTAGGCTGCTTGATGACAACTACTATTGCTCAATGCCTGAGGAGCGCACGGGGTGCGGTCACCAAAATATTTATTTGTTAACCCCCTGGGGTCTACCTGTCTATCTAACAGCGCTTCTGATTGGTTAATTACAAGATATAGGCCTACTCATTTGAATAACCAATATACAGCTATTTCACCCCGATCTTTATCAAGGATACAATTATTCTAACAATGTCTCTCATTGGTGCAATAAATGATGTATCCATGTTTCTGACCAATCGGCCGGTAGTTCTCAGGGGGTTAACACCTCCACAGGACAGTTGGCCCATCAAACCTTTTAGCTGGGCTGAACACAGTATACAGTCATCAAAAAAAGTAACTATACAGGTAATAAATGGGCTTCTAACTCTTGAAATATATATCCTACCTAAAAATATTGAATTTCCCAGTTGTTGAGAAATTTGTCTTCTTTAATATGAGATATTGCACGCTAGGATCGGGTGATTATTGAAGAAGTGGCACTCAAAAATATAAGGATAAGTCCGATTTTCATTTTCACATTTTTATTTTCTACACGCGGGCCAATCTACGGGTACCTTATCGATTACCGGTAGTGCAATTGGGGGATGCATGCGCAGGTTGGACAGTCGGCCGCATTGTTCCGATGGATCAATACGCCACACACACGCTACCCGTCATTCTCTCCCCCTTGTTGAAATGTAAAATGTGAATTTGAAATTGTGACTCTAACCTTACATTTTGGATTGTCGCTTCCTAAATATTCAACCGATCCTAGCGTGCAATATCTCATATTAAAGAAGATAAATTTCTCAACAACTTTATGATTTGATATTTCTAGGTAAGATATATATTTTTAAAGTTAAAAGTACATTTATTACCTGTATAGTTACTTTTTTTGATGACTGTACGCTTCAGCCATAAGAGACAATCGTCATTATAGGCTCTAAATACAAGGTAAATATCCACATCAGATATCCTACTAGCTTATGCCATTTACGGAATAAGCCGTAATTTATATTGTAATTGCAAACTGTAAGTATAGCAATTTAGTTAGGAGACCAGGTTGAAACACCAATTATCAAGTACATGTAATATTATTGAACAAAATTAGGAACTTACTCCCCGGACTTATTCGAACATCTGGTAGTCAGACATGGAAATGTTGTGGTTTTATCTGTCATTGTAGAAATGGAAATGGCATAGTCGGTTGTAAAAGGACACATTGAAAAAAACGTTACCTTTCCACTGAGTGGCGTTGAAATAAGGAGGCTTTTAAGTTATAGTTAGCCAATGCCAAATTGGCGAGAAATATTTGTTTATTATCTCTCCGCACGCAAACGTAATCCAAGCGTGACCGCGCAATTATGGCCACACGCAGGGGTTTTGCGCCGTACGCACGCGTCACGCCTATAATGCACAGTGGGCAGGCGCGTAGCTAGGATTTTTATCAGGCGGGGGGGGGCAAGATCCCCATAACGGTCCCTATTTCAAAGAAACCAGGTCAAAAAACGGCTGATTTAACATGATTTTCCGCCTTTTTCCGGGGGGGGGGGGGGGGGGGGGGGCAGTCTGCCCCCGCCCCCCCCCCCCCCCCCGCTACGCTACTGACAGTGGGCTTATAATTGCCTTCAGCGCTCCCGCGTCCTTCTGTATTCATTCGCTGCTGTAAGGAGGCTTCGCCAATTTTGAACTGATCAAACTATAGTCGAATTTAGCCACCAAAACGGGCCCAAAGAGGCACCGTGCGTAAATTATTATCTATAATAAGAGATATGAATAAATAAAACCCTTACCCGTTGTCATGTGTCCGTTGGTTGGCTTTTCTGAAGTATAATATCCTGTACAAAGTATACAAAAGAAATTCACATTATTAACATAATATGCCAATGAGGGCGCTAAAACATGAAAAGTTTGTGATTGCTTAGTCGCCTGGAGAAAAGTTCATCAACGACCCCCTAACTCGCGCGCTAAATAATTAGCGCGTGGGCGGTAACACTCAGTACACCATAGATACAATCGGGCCAATTTATGTGCTTCGGCTCAAAGTCGTGATGTTCTATTCCGCCAATGGGAACTGCACTTCCATGTTTACGCTTAGTGCGCGGTCGTTACAGAAAAAGTTCAGCTGACTACAATGGTGAATGAAAACAATTTTGCTCGGATTGATACGGTCATTTGACTTTGATGTGTGCATTAAATTTTTGATTTGTTGTTTGTATAAAGCGTATTTTCATCTTCCGAAAAACTGAATGAGATCGTCTGAAAAGCGACTGGAAAAAAGCAAGAAGTTCAATCAAAGACTTTTCCCATACCTGTATCACATACAACACCTGCATCTTCCATATGACTGCAGTCGTGAGTTCCCCAACCATGGTGAGAACACCTGCCAATATTACTTTCCTGACCATTACATTGCACTGAATCCATCCATATCGGCCCAGATCCCTGACCGAAATAAGCAAAGCTTAGAGCTCGATGGTTGCCCCATTCTGGATAACCAAGTTGACGACACACTACATCGGCTTCACGATCATCCCAACCGTCATCGCAGATGGTTCCCCATGATCCACCATGATTCACTTGGACTCGTCCCTCACTGGGGGAAGAACCATTAACCAGCCGTACTGGAACGTTGATTTCTGCAATTCATAATTAAAACAATTTAACACTAGTTTTAACATGGAAAAGCGTGTGTGGCAATTTAGATTAGAGCCGGACTTTTTTGCTCATGTTCTACAATGCTGATAGCGTATTTGTTCAGTTAATCTGTGGGAATCCTGTTTTCAACTCACAGACCGACCTTGTAAACATGCAAACAAACAAACAAACCAAAATACAAAACGTTACATAAGACAAGGGTAATTCATACATCAAAATTGGTCAGCGCGGGTAAATTCCAAGACAAATTTATTAATCGTATATCAAGTACATTTTGTTCATTCTAAGAAAACATGTTTCAAGTTAATTATCACGAAGATTACTAGTTTATATATCAAGAATGCAAAAGTGTTTCATAAACTACAAAAAGTTAATAAATGCTTCATAGGCACTTGTTTTGGCTGCTCGCTGGACATTTATTAAACCAAAACCGATTCCAGAAATATGGATGTTTATAACGCCACCAGATTCAGGTATATCAAATGTGACGCGATCAAGAGGAATGAGTCGGATGTCGACCCTGGTCGAAAATGAGTTTTTAATACAGTTTTAAAGGAGACACCTAGAGCTTTCAGAAACTGAAATTCCCATGTCGATACGACGTTTTGTTCCGTGTCAAATTGTATACATGAATTTCCATCAAAACTTATGTAAGCCGCCATTTTGAATTGGCCATATCTCATTTTGGGATTCCCCGACATCCGACTCATTCCTCTTGATCGCGTCACAAATGTTTTAACACAACTAATAGAAAGTGGTGAAGCTGAATTAAAAGAATAAACGAAGCATGTGATAAGGCGGCACTGTAAAATAAGTACGTTGGGTTATAGAAGAAAAGTTACAAGTAGCAAATCGTTACGTTGCATCTATTCGGAAATGGCACGATTGGCATTCGTTATTAAACATTTCGAATATTACGAGTTTTTTGACACGTTCGGTATTGCAATACATTAATCTATAATTATATAGCTGAAACAAATAACGTTATATTTTTAAGGAGAGCAACATAAATATAACAGAGCTGGTCATCAATAATACTTACTATCAGGGTTTCGAACTCTAATAAAGATGGCAAATATATCTGCGTAGGCAACATCTTCTTCCGCTGCGTTTAAATAAAAAGGAACGAGTATAAATATGTTTAAGTATAAATACGTTTAAGTATAAATATGTCATAATGTTTGTATTCATCATGGAAATCTCCAACCATCATTATAAACATTTGAGGATGTGATTTTAAAATCGGTTCACCTGAAATCCGTGTGATGGAAAGTCACACGTAAACTTATTTGTTGCAAATCAACGTTGTTGCAATATTTTCTACGAATTAAAGAAAATATAAACATAAGGAGCTGTCTCCTTTTGCTCTACTAAGAGTTCGACTCAAGTTGAGTATAACTTAAACGGCCGAGTGCACCAATGGCGGGTAGCTGAAAAAAAAAGCTAACCTCGCTAGTAGCTGAGGCGTGACCCAACATTTTGAGAGCACCGAACCGGGGTAAGCTACTAGGCTATTATTTTGCGAGTCATTTACGCTAAATCTTATACCTGACCGGACCCAAGAGTAATTTGAAGCATAACAGTTTATGCTGTAACTATATGATAATTTCTGATTTGCCCGATGGACGATAACATAGATATGATGATAAATGGGAGATTTCTATCATAACATTCATTATCAATGTATGCATTATTTACTCAATGAAACATTTATGACCAATTTATTATAAAATAAATCTATCCACAATGATGCATGCAAAATTGTAGAAATAATTTCAAACAATCAGTCAACCAACCAATTAATCAAATTAATTAATTAATTACTTATTTAACATGAAATTAAATACTGTTGAAATAAACGAATACATAATTAAATAAATGCATAAACACTATTACGTTCCATTTTCCCTATGTTTAGGCCCAAGTTTGACAGGTTGAACCTGCTGGTCATGACGCTAGTATTTACGTTTTACACGGTGTGAATGGTGTGAACATCTTGCACTAACTGTCTAGACGACCCAAAAGTCAAACACTCCTGCGATGTGCCTTGCCACATGTGTCGACCTTTACCTCCATTCGGGCTAATTTTTAATCTAAAATCTGCTCTATATCGTAACTTCTCTCAAAATTTGAACTTTTGATATGACAAAATCTGTAGTAGCACAAGCTTTTTTAAGCAAATTGAAGTTCGAACATTTATATTTCTTAACACAATAACTTTGAAATTACATCCATCCAACACCGTTGAACGCATGCTGGGGCCTTGGGTGAGGTAGCGGTGGAACTGGTAGCAATCACTGCGGGCGCTGCAGTCGTGCCACATGACTTGGCACTCATGGTGACTTTTGGCCAGATTTGGGCTAGTTTTAAAAACTAAAGACTGCTCTTCAGATAATTATAATATGTGTTGTTTTTTCTCGAAATTTGAACTTTTGTTTTTACAAAATATAATATAGCACTAATTTGTATGACAAATTGAAGTTTAAAGTTGGAATTTCTTAATACAACAACATTTTTCATAAGTAATATTATAGGGCTTCTAGTTGCATCCAGACTAAAGAGCCTTGCGCCATGCTTAGGACAGCGGTGGAAATGGTAGCAAGCACGCTGGCAAGACACAGGTGGTGTGAAAAAATCAGATAAATGGTGTAGGAGGGGATGATTTAATACCATGGATAAGGCATCAAAGCCGTGGTAAAAAAGAGTAGGAAAAAATACAGGGAACGGAACCGTAATGCATATGCCTAGTTATATAAATGAATTAATGAATAATTAAAAAGGATAAATAAATTAACAAATAGGCCTACATTAAAAGTAAATAAAAAAGATGTATAAAACATTACACATTTAATAATTAATAAATAATAAATAATAAATAATAAATAATAAATAATAAAGTATGTCAATACCTACATGGGCCATTATATTGAATAATTTCATTAAGTCACCATCATGTTTAAAAAAAATAAAACATAAGGGAATTTCGGGAAATCGAACCCGTATTTTCCGTTTAAAAAAGGCAGGATCACAGTAGCACGCCACAGTGATTGGACGCTAGAAGTGGCATAATGTTATTAATACACAATTAAACTATTCAATTACAAAAACGGATTTTTTTTATCATGAAAATTGTACCTTTTAGTGCAACATTTGTATGTGACACTCGCCCAAAACATGATTGTCTTAATTTTTGAAAATAAAGCGGTAAGCAACTTCGAAATGTTTGGCCACAAAAATGGCGCCGTTTTGTCCGGACCAATGGCCGATTCAACGTAATTCTTTATACACTAACATATGACCTAACGAGTGACGACACATTTTTAATATTACTAGGAACTCACGTCAGAAGTTTACAGTAAAGTATAGCAGGGATATTAATAATTATGGGATAAGAAACTCCAGATCTGTGCCTGTAATCAAATTGGTTCATGTACACAGCGCCCCCTTTATCAGTTGCGACATGCCGCATAAGGCAAGCAGTGGTTGGCTTCGACCATGTTATAGCGCCAACTAGACCAGTTGCGACAAACTATTAAGGTCAAGAGAATCGGGGTTTTATCTACCATGTTACCTACGCCTGAGTATAGGTGAACACTTGGCATATGCGACAATTAAGTTTGTAAGAGTTGTAAGCACCGCTCGGCTAGGCAACTCTTAATATATAAGGTAAGAGGATGTTGTTCGATATTGTGACCTTGTGCGAGTATGTTATAGTATGGAATTGACAGTTAGTCTTACATATTTTTAATAACTATGTATATTCTAATAACGTTAATCTTCTAAAAAAATACGTTTACAGACTTTGAAAAAAACACCCGAACAAAACATACCTGCTTCCCAAACAACAGACGATGCTGAATCAGCGTATACAAAAAATGGGTACGCAATCCCGGCGGGTTTATCCCAGTCGCAAATACCGGTCTCCACCGTCATCGATAGCCAACCATCGTCAGTTGTACAACCCCCGTACGTCTCGTGGATAAGAAATCGTCGTTTATAAGTCCTTTAATATGAATGATTTTGCAATAAATATACATAATTAAAAACAACATTCGCCATGGTTTTATATAGGGCTGAATGTTAGATAACGAGTTGCCTGATGAGAGCTGACTACGCATGCTACGGGGCAGTCTGTCCGCCTCATGGCTTGTTAAATGGGGACGGCTGCAAATAGCTTAATGTTGTACGAGGAGGAAAAAGAAGGAGGTTGAAAAAACCCGGGAAAGTTATAATCTTACCCTGTTACACTAAAACTTTGAAGCCCTGTCGTTGTACTGCTCAAGTCGGTCCATGGGGAACTGGTGAGTCTCAATACATCAAACCAGCTAGTTTTAGTAGATCCTGATCCATCGAATATCAACTCTTTTACGGACGTACCGGCTGTGTACAGAGATACCCGTACCTGTACGTATGTTGTAGTTTATTCGAAGAGAAAATCAAACGTTCGGTGATGATAGAGGTCATGTTTTTAAAAAATTTGCACATTTCGCAAATTATGGGTAAGTAGGACCGGTAAGGCATATGTTTCTCGTCACTTAAGTAGATCATATTCATTGGTAATGTAATCCTCGCAAAGACAATAATCTACCCTAATCTAAACCAACTTCAGAATATTAAATACAATTGCAGACAACTATATAGTTATGTTAATCGTAACAATAGGCTATTGAAATCACATTATCGCTTCTGGGTTTATCGGCGAGGGCGCTTTATCGAATGTTAGCACGAACTCCATTTTTAGGATGATGTAATTGAGTTCTTATACTATTTTGGAACCTTTAAATAAAAATCCTTTTTTACCATACGTTGCGAAACCAATGGAGATGCCAACTGTGTCGTCTTCTGCAAGACTACCTGAATTAATTCCTAGAAGGATAGCTGCTGCATTCTTATTCTTGTTTATTGTTAATTATTAATCTGCCTGGGTATTTCGTGGATATGAGGTTATGGGGATGTGCCGCCAAATAATGCCCCATTTGTCACCGTCTGTTCACTGAATAACCCCTTTACAAGGCACCAATTAATGGGTCCAAAATCCTCAATTGTGTTCTTTTTTCGCTGGAAATGTTAGCAAAATCTGTCAAATAATGGGTTTCTGGTTAACATATTATGGGTCCATTTTGTCCCACAAATTGGTAAATGTTTTGGTGCAATTATCATTTTGCTGGCGACACATCCCTACAACAACATAAATCCGAATACCCGCCCCCCCCCCCCCCCCCCCTCCCAGGGAATCTGGCAGCCATTTTGTTCATACCTCGACAATATCCAACGCTTCCCAGTGTATCGCGATCGAACTCTTGTAATGACCTTGGAAGTCGTCAGTTAGCTCACATGCGTCTGGATTGTTTTCATTCAAGGCCTTGTCGGATACCCAAAGATCGTGTGGATCAGGGGCACTGACGCCGGCAACCGCTCTGAAGACAAGCTGCCAATCTGCGCATAAATATTATATAATATTAGATGATAATAATAATAAATAATAATAATAATAATAATAATAATAATAATAATAATAATAACGCTAATAACAACCATAAGGGGAATAAGTACATGAGATTAACTAACAATAACATTCATTTACATAAATTTGTATAATTTGTACGACGGGCTGTCTTTAGTCACTTGTTAGAGACAGCCCGTCGTACACATTATGCAAATTTATTGAATATTTGAATAAATTTGCATAATTAATTAGCTCATGAATAGTAATTTACTTTGTTATTTATAACGGAATAAAGCGCATTATTGTTTATGAAAGAAATTACGTTGAGGGGAAACATTATTTTCGACCTAACGTAATAATGAATGAATAACAAAAACCTCTTTCCCCCTAACGTACCTTTAAAGGTAATAATACTTACACTAACACTAATAATAATAATACATCTCTATTATATTATACGCAAAACCATTTGATTTACTTATATAGTGACAATGGGTATAATATGTAATTCTTGATATTTTTTCAGTTATTGGATACTACTACCACCCAGACTTCCACCGCCACCCCACTCCCCCTAAGAAGCAGAAAAGTTCTCATGGCCCGGTATGACCTGTTTACCAACGGATTTCTTATTCCTTAGGGGGAGGTGTGGCATATTTGTCCCTAGTTGCTTTTTTAAATCTGGGGACCCGGGGGCTTCGAGTTGTGTCGGTCGAAATTGGCACTGTTGGTTAAGGCTCGTTTTTACGCGCCGGTTTGGGAACACCACGTTTCTGACTCGGTGGTAATTCGCAATGCGCATCGGAATATCCCATGGCTTGGTAAAGGCGCGGAGGGTCACCATGTGTAAATTATTAAAAAAAGATAAACAAACTCTAGAAAATTAATTGATTATAGTATAATTAATTGTGGATGCACTTACCCGTTACCGATTCATTGGTTGGCAAATGCGTATTACAGCCTGTAAGAAGTATATACAGTATTGAAATATAATGATAAATTGGGCTATAGCCCTATTATAACCGTTAATTATAAATTAGAATAGGATTGCTAGTCAATCTTGATAGTTTTCTGCGGAAAAGGTGTACTTTAGGTCCCATATTCTGGACTGTACTAGAATCGTCCGATACTCCGATACTAGCACCAAAAAAAACATGAATGTGAATCAATACTGGGACAAATCGCACTGGTATCACGTGTACCAGTATCGCCTGATACAGGAGAATAAACATGTTCCAGTACCGCTCGATACTGGAACACAATTTGGTGTTCCAGTATGGCCCGATACTGGAACAGTAAAATCGTACCAGTATTGAACGATACCGGTATATCAGTATCTGTAACCTAAATACACTTTTCCTTTTCTGCTGCTCGGAAAGTGATTAAATTAAATTGAAAATATGAGATATTCAATTTCAACTAGTAGCTGGGGAGCGGAGGCCCATTTTCGGGGTTGTTTGGTCCCGTAATGCTGGAACAAGGAGTCATGTACCAACATGTTCCTTGAAGTCTGTAACTCTGATGTTAAGTTGACCTTTGACCTCGATTTAGGGTCAAAGTTCACATGTGTTTCAATGGTACGTCAAAACTTTAATCTAACACGGGGAACAATATTAAAAAACTGTTTAGAACATAATAGTCGATTACAACTTTAATTGTCGATCAATACTTTTTGACCTATTACCTTTTGAAAATGAAATGTCAGCAAAAAAAACTGCCTCTCTTTTGGGACAAATAACTGAATTCACGTGATGTGATATACAATACAAGCAACCAATAAAGTTACAAGAATATCATGTATTAAACCCCTCTCAAAAACACACACAACAACAACAACAAACAAACAAACATTCACCCAACCCAAACAAAAAAAACCACCCAAAACCCCCATACAAACAAAGAACAAAAAACAAACAAAAAATACCCAGAAAAACAAACAAACAAAAACAAAAATAAAATAAAACAAAAACAAACATCAACAACTACAATAAAACAACAAGAATCTCTTGAGATTAGTTAATTATAACCTTACTATCATCCAAAACATGAAGTTCAATAAAAGGAAAGTATTTACATGAACCTTACCTGTTGGACCAGTTGCACCGTACCCACCGGTTACAGCCGTGGAGTGATATCCATGAACTACCGGAAGCACCACCACCAGCAAACCCGCTAATGTTGTTATACACCTCATGTTGTCTGATGTTGTTCTGAAGAGCTTCTGTTTGATCATCTTCCTTTTATTTTCAGGCGAAATCGAAATATTTCCTTGCGTGTTTAGCCTAATATGTCACTTATCACCACCACCGCGACATCTAATAATATTACGACTGATATCAAGATAGTATTATTTGCAAACTATGCTGTTAACATATTTTAATCATTGTGATGCAGTTGAATTTGCTTGTTCAAATAAAAGATTATCGCTATCAAGCTTCGTGGCAATACGTGTGTTATTTACTACATAGGTTAATTTTCACATGCTTGACACCTGACACAAAGACATCGTTTGGACCATATTTCATTACCAATATTTCATTTGGAAGTATATTACACAATCAATTGAATCCCCGATTAAGGGTATGTTGGTACTAAGTTCTTTCAGAACCAATTTAGCTTCTTAAATTTACACCAAACAAGATCCTTTTTATTAATTCCTAGAACATATCCAACAACCTTTTTTACTTGAAACATATTTAGGCGATCACTTTCACTCGATATTATTCTGATTTGCGCCATATTATGTTTGTACCGAATCATCGATGTATTCACCTAGTCAGCCATTTTACGCATACTGTTTTATTCCTTGCAATATTCCCTTTTTTAGTGCATTGTTGTATAAAGCGCGCGCTTTTTAAAGGAGTCGTCGTGATCGTGAGATATGTTGATATTCTAAACCACTTTTCTGCGACTAATATCAGGGCCCTATTTCATTAAAGCAATAGGTCGTGTGCCTTTAAAGTTGGGATCCGTTTGTGTGTGACATTTTTGTTCGAAAAATGGAAAAATCACGTGGGTTATGCTTAAACATGTTAAAACGTGTTAACCATGAAAACTATACATAGGAGTATACAGAAAGTATACATTTCCTGAAAGCCTACACATTTTCAAATCTTACAATGTCAATATCAAGGTCATTGTACAGGGTATAGAGCTCGTTGTCACAGACATCCACAAGGTCATCAATGAAGACAGAAAACAGTAGTGGACCAAGGATAGATCCTTGTGAAACAGAAGCATTTATGGGTGCAGTGTTGGATGCTTGTCCCGACATGACGACGTTGATAGATCTATCAGATAAGTAGTTGTGTATCCATGAAAGCAGTCTTCTGGTAACACCCTTTGACATCAGTTTTGAGCAGAGTCCATTGTGCCATATTTCGCGAAAGCTCCTTTTATGTCAAGGGCAATGACACAAACCTCGTCACTTTGTCTAGGGAGTTGTTCCATTTCTGTGACAAAATGTTGAGGAGATCAGCTGTACTGTGGCCTTCTCTAAATCCAAACTGTCTGCTGGAAATCAGATCATTGCTGAGAAGAAAGCGTTGAAGTTGTTTCTGCACATCAGCTTCCATGATCTTGCTGATATTGCTTAGCAGTGATATAGGAAGGTACTTTATGATTGGAGTGACAGATGCTGTTTTCCATTGATTAGGAAACACACCATGAGTGAAGCAGAGATCAAAAAGCCCGCAGAGTGGACTGGCAAGTTCAGCACAGCATTCTTTGAGTACCTTGGTTGGAATCAGCTCTGGTCCTGACCAGTAGCTTTATCTGGATTGATATGTTGTAATAGTTTTCGAACATCCTTGGGCTTAAAAAAAAATTCGTCACATGAAACTATGTCCGGCATCGTCTGAATATCGTAAAGGCCCTCTGGAGAGTCGAAGGGACTCCATTTTTTCTTCTCTACGCATGCGTCTGATCGCTTTGGATTTGTCCACCAAAATCGTGGACATTTTCCTATTGAGTAAGTTATGGAATGCAAGTGACAGAACTTCTTGTAATGCGCTAATCAACTGTAGATCTGATCCCCGGGCTCCGGCTAATTTGGGTGGAAAAGCTTAAAAGCTCAATCAGCAAAAGTTCACGGAAAAGGTTCAGCCACGTGTCATTCTTTGACGGTTTGGTATATCCAGTGACCGTTGTATATTGCATCCATGGTATTTGATTTTGACTCAGCAGGCGCCGACAAGGCATTGATTGATACACATAGATGGTTTGATGCCGATAATAAATGCCGCCGTGAGGCGCTGTGTAGCAGGGACCACGCCGGACTATAAGCGAGAGTGACCCACGCCGCAATGTGGGCGCGGGTTGTGCGAAAATCAGTGGCGTAGCCAGCTTTTTGAAACAGGGGTGGGGGGGGGGGGGGGGGGGGGGGGAAGACATAGTTGTACCGACGAAAGGCGTGATGTACCGATAAAAAAATAGTTGCCCACATTTTTGGCGAGTATATAAACTTGCAACAGTGTAACGATAGAATCCGGGCCGCTAGGCAACAGAATCCGGGGCGTCGATGTATTCAAGTGTACTACACTGCAAAAAGGTTGCTTTTTATATTTACTCAACATTTTACACAACGTTGTTCAAGTATGCAACCGCTCAACTGTTGAGTAAAAATTGCCCAACACCGTTGGATAACATATGTTTTCACCAACAGTTGAACAATTCTACGAGGGTCATTCAATAAGTTCTACCTCCTACCTCATAACTTTATTATTATATGAGCCAGTCTTATCAAATATCACATGATTGTAGCTTGGAACCTCAGCTACAAATCCAATGTAAATTGATCTGAGTATTGGTTGTACTTTTCCGGACATGCAGTGAGAACCAAACCTCGATTTAGTGTGACGGAAACGGATGAAAAACAGCAAAATATTGCCGAAGTGCTTTTCCATTGGCCTATTGTAAGAGGCAAAACATACCTATCGGTCAATTATAACCGTTCTAAATGTCAGATATCTCTTTAACAGACTGTAAACAATAAAGTTGACTGATTGGTTTGGAAAAAGATGCCCTTTGATTAGCCAGATTCAGGTTAGGACAACCATTTAGTTTACTCCTCCCCTAGAGATCCCTGTAAAAATCATATTTGACTTTCATTATAACTAAGCGATCTTCAATATATCGAACTAAATGGAGGGATTTAAAGTCTGTCAAAGCGATAATATTCTATCATTGACTACCTGATTGACTATTCTGAAGGTTGCACATAAGTAAAACTCATAAAGTGACTATTATGGTAAAGATTTAACATTCGCGGCATCAATGTGGCTTAAGTTGTAACAACGAACATTTGACTGATGGCAGTATTCTGGTATGCCAAAGGCATAGCAATACATTTGAGTTGATAGTACACTATTTGCAAGCCTACAAGAGTTAATATTGTTTTCAATCTTATCTATACATGATAATACTGTAATATATTCAGATATCATTCATTCATTTCTATTTCAGTATTTAAATCATGCTCTTATATCTAACCATACAATACGAAAAAACACCCGAAAACATGTGTATATTGTTAAGTAATTTTCTGTGTCCGTTGTCCAAAATCTCTCTCTGGCTTTGACCACGTCATTACAAAAGTAAAAGAGATATCAATTATCATTTACTACACATTTGTAGCTATGATTCGGAGCTATAATCATGACAAATGTCGTGAGGTTGACATTAATATTAACGATGTTATGAGGGAGGAGGTAGAACTTATTGAATGACCCTCGTAGTTACTCAAAAGTTGGGCAATTATATTCACCCAACAGTTGTTCAAGTAAGCAACAGCTCAACTGTTGAGCATTTTTTAACCATTTGTTTAGTGTTTTTATTGTTTATTGGTTGTGGGCTTTTATCTAGTGATTTGTTGGGTATTTCAAACCTATACGAACATGACGAAATAATCTTATTACATGGACGACCACAGAGATTTAGACCGATCTATCACATCATCTCCTTGACAGACCAAGCTTCAAACATTCAAAACCGAACTCACAAAACGCCTGTCAGATGTCACAAACTCTGATGTTGATGCGGATTCACTGTTTTATTTACCAGATTATAATTTATCCAGATCCAGAGATCTCAGCTCGTGCAAACAGTTGCTCGTGCACAAGACGCCATAATGATTGAATGACGCAATCACGAAATTGGCTTTTTGGGCAACAGTTTCCTAAAATTCACATGTGCGTAACTTGCATCAACTGTTGCGTGATTTTCCTCAATGCTCATGCAACAGTTGCCAAAGTGGAATATTCTTACTGTGACGGCCTCCTGATTATATTTGTATAAGTAATTTATATTTAATTTAGTTTTATTTATCAATCATAAATTACCTTTGACCTGGTGGTGACCTGGTGTGTTTAGAAAGTCAGAATAATTAATGAGATGGGATTTGGCAAGCAGACATGGCAAATTGGCCAGTGTGCTATAAATAGCCCATTTTCTCAGAACTCACAGATTGATCTAGAGCATAGAAGCAAGCAGAAGGACTTGATTATGAGAGGAGAAGGATGGAGTTTGGAATCTCTCGAAGAAGAGAATGAAACTTGGTAGTAATGATGAGAGTAGCAAGGAGTTTTGGAAACTCTCTGAGAAGAACGCTGATTTGCCAGCTATTGTGAAATGATGAGAAGTGTGAGTTTCACACTCTCTGAGAAGTACCAGCTATTGTGGAAGTGATTGTGCTTCTACTACTTGTATCTCTATACTAAATGCATGGAGAGATTTAACGCCAGTTGACATAGTGTGTAGAAATCTGAATTATACACATGAATTTGCCATTCTAGTGAAGGACATAGGATAACACAGATTGTGTTTGATTTTGAAAGCCGACTGACTGTGTTACAGTAAAGCGGATTATATTCGTCACTTCACCAAAGAATTGGATTTAACACCGGATTATTACGCTGGGATTATATTATCATCAGGAGGAACCTGTATAGAACAATTCTGCCACATAACGCGGAATATTGCCAAGTAAAACAGAACTCTCGCAAGTGGAATATCGCGGCATATTTATCTCGCTGGATGGACAATACATCTCGCCAGTGGATATTAATACTACTGTGAAATCTCGGCGCCATCGCGACGCGACACCAGGTCACAGGTTATAATCTGTTTTGCATTTATTCATGTATTATAATAACTTTGTTGATTTCTGTTAATTGACTGAACATTATCAAATCCATCTAAAATCAATAAAAGCATTATGTTATTGTGAAATTAAAGATACAGTGTAAAGTTCGTATTCATATTTGAGAGAACTCGAGTAGGTGATTTCGGCCTTGGTCCATGTGATCGTAACACTTACACAACATAGCAACAGAAACAGTTTCCACCAACATTTTAAGGACATTGTTTTCGATGAATTGCTCAACACTGGGGATTTTTCACTTTTATACAACGCCTAACTTTCTACATAATATATTGAATGAATTTTAATCAACACGTCAACCAACGGATGATAAAAGTACTTTTAGCAACGTATTTTAAGCAACCTTTTTGCAGTGTACACTGAAAACATTACTTAGTCATTTGACAAAAACAAATTTGTCATGCAATGATTGTGGACCGTATAAATGACTCAATTTTTTGTGTTCGAAAATGTCAACGTTTTTTACCGTTCTTTCAAAAACAAGGAGTATAATCACATTACAAACACATTTTGTGCGAGTGAAACATATAAATATGGCAAAAATGGCACGATAAAAATCCGTTCGTTATAAATAGATGGATAAATGGTTAAATGGTAAAACTATCACAATTATACTCGTTGGTCTCTGTGGCATGCATACCATTACGGTTCCGTTCCCTGTATGTTTTCCAAACCACGGCTTTATGCTTTATCCGTGGTATTTAATCATCCCCTCCGACGCCATTTATCTGATTTATTTCACACCAGCTGTGATTTAGCGTAAATTACTCGCAAGTTACTAGCCTAGTAGCTTACCCCGTTTTGGTGCTCCCAACATTTTGGGTTACGCCTCTCTTACTAGCGAGGTAATAATTAAATAATTTTCAGTTGAGGAGTCAACAAAATTATTAATGATATCTTTCACCTTTAACCGTGTAAAGTTGAATTACCCTCATTTATTTTGGCATAGAATGAGGGAGTCAAATATTACTGTATGTTATTATGTTGGTAAAAGTTCCAAAACTTAGGGCATTTTCATGATCTGTTTATCTACAGTCCTAACAATTCCGAGGCGGACGCAGAGTGCCTTTTTCATTAAGGATTCCGTTTAAATTCTACGTACTAGATCGTTTGAAGCCAAAATGTACCTCAATCTTAGCAAAAGCAGTGTCATAAGGCCAACATAATATCTCAAGTGTGGCAAATAAGTATAAAGAAGCCCGGAGTTTTCGTAAAAAATAAAAATAAATACATTTTAATAGAAGCGAAAATGTTTCTCCATCTTGGCAAAATTAATGGAAAGAAGTCAATTTTGCCTGGTTTGTATCTCAATTGCGACACAATTTATGTAAAATAGCCAAAAATAATATGCTTGTTACCAGCGAAAATTGGCAAAATATGTAAATTAGGGGGAAGAAATCGCGCTATGCGCGCACATGCCCCAATCGATTAACTTTAGCTTACTAAAGCTTTAATAAAAGCAAGCCTAAATCATAGCAAATACATTGAGTTTTCCAAAAACAGATAAATGCCCTGTCACACCATAGCGTATGGCCTGAATGTGGCCTGAACGTATGCCCACGTTTTCAAAAAATAGCTCGAAAATTGTCAGAGTCCAAGAACGTCCAAGAACGTCCAACTTCCCAACGAATTGCGTAGGAAAAGTCGACATCGGTGATGGAATGGACATATCCATAGCGTATCCATAGCGTATTAAACGTATACATAGCGTATGACTAACGTATTGATAGCGTATCACTAATTTATAACAAGCTTATCACAGCGTATCACAGCGTATGCGATCGGCGAGCGTATGACCAACGTATTCGAAGCGTATGTCTGCCGTGTTAGACGTATCCTCAGCGTATCCTCGGCGTACAACGAACACGTGACTAATATGCCGCTGCAGAAATTGAGTTTCGTACACCGAGGGACAAGTGTTGCCAGTTCAAGTAAACGCAGCCTAGATGATAGCTATTAAAATATCTAGAAGGGTAAATCTATAGGTCCAACCTATAACTTACGACGAGTAACGTACCTCTAACGTATGTCAGCGTATGTCAACGTATGTCTAACGTATGTCAGCGTTTGTAAACGTATGTCTAACGTACCACGAACCTATCGGGAACTTATGCAGAACGTAAGTTAAGCACACGTTGAGTACGTCGAGAAATTTTGAACATGCTCAATAATTTTTCGCGGGCTCGACGTGTTCCAAATTTTCACAACGTATCACAGCGTGCTCTTAACGTAAACGACGTATCCCGAACTTACCCCTAACTTGTATCAGCGTACACCAACGTACGCCAACGTATTTTTCGATATTTCGCATACGTTGTCATACGTTCAGGCGATACGCCATGGTGTGACAGGGCTACCGTACAGCTAGCGTATGTACCGTACAGCTAGCGAGCATTCGGCGTTTTGGGAACTGAAGGGTTTGAGTATAAATGGGTCCCTTGAGTATCTCATCCTCACTTCTTCATGGTCTGTCGTGCTGAACACATCAACCCATCATCATACGCTACGAATACGCTACGCTACGTTAAGTATACGTTAAGCATACGTTAGTCATACGCTCGCATACGCTCGCATACGCTCGCATACGCTGTGATACGCTGTCAAAAGTATGTTATAAGTTAGTGATACGCTATCAATACGTTACATGTAGTCATACGCTATGTATACGTTTATTACGCTATGGATACGCTATGGATACGTGACAGGGCCTTACACGATCGCCCGGCATAAGGTGAATACGTGAGAATACGTCGAAACTCGTTGAAAATACGTCAGGCATACGTTAGACATACGGCACATATACGTTATCGACTCGTAGCCAGCTTTTTGAAACAGGGGTGGGGGGGGGGGGGGGGGGGGGGGGCAAGACATAGTTGTACCGATAAAAAAAATAGATGTATTCAAGTGTACAAACTCTGATGTTGATGCGGATTCACCGTTTTATTTACCAGATTATAATTTATCCAGATCCAGAGATCTCAGCTCGTGCAAACAGTTGCTCGTGCACAAGACGCCATAATGATTGAATGACGCAATCACGAAATTGGCTTTTTGGACAACAGTTGCCTAAAATTCACATGTGCGTAACTTACATCAACTGTTGCGTGATTTTCCTCAATGCTCATGCAACAGTTGCCAAAGTGGAATATTCTTACACAACATATTTTAGCAACAGAAACAGTTTCCACCAACATTTTAAGGACATTGTTTTCGATGAATTGCTCAACACTGGGGATTTTTCACTTTTATACAACGCCTAACTTTCTACATATATTGAATGAATTTTAATCAACACGTCAACCAACGGATGATAAAAGTACTTTTAGCAACGTATTTAAAGCAACCTTTTTGCAGTGTACACTGAAAACATTACTTAGTCATTTGACAAAAACAAATTTGTCATGCAATGTTTGTGGACCGTATAAATGACTCAATTTTTGTGTTCGAAAATGTCAACGTTTTTTTACCGTTCTTTCAAAAATAAGGAGTATAATCACATTACAAACACATTTTGTGCGAGTGAAACATATAAATATGGCAAAAATGGCACGATAAAAATCCGTTCGTTATAAATAGATGGATAAATGGTTAAATGGTAAAACTATCACAATTATACTCGTTGGTCTCTGTGGCGTGCATACCATTACGGTTCCGTTCCCTGTATGTTTTCCAAACCACGGCTTTATGCTTTATCCGTGGTATTTAATCATCCCCTCCGACGCCATTTATCTGATTTATTTCACACCAGCTGTGATTTAGCGTAAATTACTCGCAAGTTACTAGCCTAGTAGCTTACCCCGTTTTGGTGCTCTCAACATTTTGGGTTACGCCTCTCTTACTAGCGAGGTAATAATTAAATAATTTTCAGTTGAGGAGTCAACAAAATTATTAATGATATCTTTCACCTTTAACCGTGTAAAGTTGAATTACCCTCATTTATTTTGGCATAGAATGAGGGAGTCAAATATTACTGTATGTTATTATGTTGGTAAAAATTCCAAAACTTAGGGCATTTTCATGATCTGTTTATCTACAGTCCTAACAATTCCGAGGCGGACGCAGAGTGCCTTTTTCATTAAGGATTCCGTTTAAATTCTACGTACTAGATCGTTTGAAGCCAAAATGTACCTCAATCTTAGCAAAAGCAGTGTCATAAGGCCAACATAATATCTCAAGTGTGGCAAATAAGTATAAAGAAGCCCGGAGTTTTCGTAAAAAATAAAAATAAATACATTTTAATAGAAGCGAAAATGTTTCTCCATCTTGGCAAAATTAATGGAAAGAAGTCAATTTTGCCTGGTTTGTATCTCAATTGCGACACAATTTATGTAAAATAGCCAAAAATAATATGCTTGTTACCAGCGAAAATTGGCAAAATATGTAAATTAGGGGGAAGAAATCGCGCTATGCGCGCACATGCCCCAATCGATTAACTTTAGCTTACTAAAGCTTTAATAAAAGCAAGCCTAAATCATAGCAAATACATTGAGTTTTCCAAAAACAGATAAATGCCCTGTCACACCATAGCGTATGGCCTGAATGTGGCCTGAACGTATGCCCACGTTTTCAAAAAATAGCTCGAAAATTGTCAGAGTCCAAGAACGTCCAAGAACGTCCAACTTCCCAACGAATTGCGTAGGAAAAGTCGACATCGGTGATGGAATGGACATATCCATAGCGTATCCATAGCGTATTAAACGTATACATAGCGTATGACTAACGTATTGATAGCGTATCACTAATTTATAACAAGCTTATCACAGCGTATCACAGCGTATGCGATCGGCGAGCGTATGACCAACGTATTCGAAGCGTATGTCTGCCGTGTTAGACGTATCCTCAGCGTATCCTCGGCGTACAACGAACACGTGACTAATATGCCGCTGCAGAAATTGAGTTTCGTACACCGAGGGACAAGTGTTGCCAGTTCAAGTAAACGCAGCCTAGATGATAACTATTAAAATATCTAGAAGGGTAAATCTATAGGTCCAACCTATAACTTACGACGAGTAACGTACCTCTAACGTATGTCAACGTATGTCTAACGTATGTCAGCGTTTGTAAACGTATGTCTAACGTACCACGAACCTATCGGGAACTTATGCAGAACGTAAGTTAAGCACACGTTGAGTACGTCGAGAAATTTTGAACATGCTCAATAATTTTTCGCGGGCTCGACGTGTTCCAAATTTTCACAACGTATCACAGCGTGCTCTTAACGTAAACGACGTATCCCGAACTTACCCCTAACTTGTATCAGCGTACACCAACGTACGCCAACGTATTTTTCGATATTTCGCATACGTTGTCATACGTTCAGGCGATACGCCATGGTGTGACAGGGCTACCGTACAGCTAGCGTATGTACCGTACAGCTAGCGAGCATTCGGCGTTTTGGGAACTGAAGGGTTTGAGTATAAATGGGTCCCTTGAGTATCTCATCCTCACTTCTTCATGGTCTGTCGTGCTGAACACATCAACCCATCATCATACGCTACGAATACGCTACGCTACGTTAAGTATACGTTAAGCATACGTTAGTCATACGCTCGCATACGCTCGCATACGCTCGCATACGCTGTGATACGCTGTCAAAAGTATGTTATAAGTTAGTGATACGCTATCAATACGTTACATGTAGTCATACGCTATGTATACGTTTATTACGCTATGGATACGCTATGGATACGTGACAGGGCCTTACACGATCGCCCGGCATAAGGTGAATACGTGAGAATACGTCGAAACTCGTTGAAAATACGTCAGGCATACGTTAGACATACGGCACATATACGTTATCGACTCGTTATCACTACGCTGGCTGTACGTTTCCCCGTCAGCCTACGTTCATCAACGTATACCAACTTACGAGTAACGTACGAGTAACGTACCACTAACGTATGTCAGCGTATGTCAACGTATATTTAACGTACCACAAACTTACCGGGAACTTATGCATAACGTATTAAGCACACGTTGAGTACGTCGAGAAATTATGAGCATGCTCAATATTTTTTCGCGGGCTCGACGTCTTCCAAATTGTCACAGCGTATCACAGCGTGCTCTTAACGTAAACGACGTATCCCCAACGTACCCCTAACTTATATCAGCGTACACCAACGTACACCAACCTATTTTCGATATTTCGCATACGTTGGCATACGTTGAGGCGATACGTTATGGTGTGACAGGGCCTTAAAGTTCGAGGCGTGGTCGTAAACAATAAAAATGATTTATGAAAGTAGCATCATGCCAAAAGGTAACCAATACGTGGTAAGATGCCGACCTGACATTTGGCATAGTTACTAATCAATAACAATTATTACATATAAAAGTAGCATCATGCCATCAGGTAACCAATACGTGGTAATCGATGCCGATCTGACATTTGGCATAATTAAAATCAATAAAAATGATTACATATTATGAAAGTAGCATCATGTCAAAAGGTAATCAATACGTGGTAATCGATGCCAATCTGACATTATTTTGGCATAGTTAAAAACAATAACAATTACATATAAAAGTAGCATCATGCCAAAAGGCAATCAATACGTGGTAATCGATGCCGATCTGACATTTGGCATAGTTAAAAATAATAAAAATTAGGACATATTAAGGTAGTATCATGCCACCTATGTTAACAACAACATAAAGCCAAACACCAACTTCCTAGACTTTTTGACAAAACCGCAAACTTTTATTGGAAGATCTAATGTATAGTCAGTAATGTTCATATGGTTCATATGATTACTTTTGCACTCGGAGAGATAATAACAGAATATTTCTCGCCAATTTGGAGCTGATCAAACTATAGGCCTTATATTACTATGGATACCAGGGAGTCTAACTATGGGAGATGTATCTTCCCAAAACCCCGTTTCCTGGAACGCAAATTAACTTGTGATGAAGTTATAGAGGGCGCTCCAGCAGTGGCGTATCCGAAGTCCGACGGTGGGGGTGTGTGTGTGGGGGGGGGGGGGGGGGCGTGACTATCATTTGGGAACTGCACCCATTCGGGGGATTGAAGGGGTTTTGCTTAATTTCAATCCAATCAGTCGGGGGAGGGAATCACATCCAAGTTAACTTATTTCATTACACGCGCTACACGTGCATGTACAGGACTATCATTTCAGACGCCCATTTTAAACCAAAATAATGATGTACCTTAATTATGGCCAGATTCGGGTATTTGTTAAAAATATATCGCGCTTTGCGCGCATGGGGCGCGCATGTTCTCAGGATCTCAGGCAAAATCGTGTTAAGTCATACGGAAATTTCACCAATTATTGCAACATTTTGTAAGATTTTATTATCATATTACATCATTACATGTCAATAAACAATATATGTTGCTAAAATCATTTAGATCATTGTTAAATGGTATTATAATTGATTTGATTATATATGATTAATTCTCAGCCAACTACCCATTTATGGAAACCATGTATAGAACCTATGGCTCTAAACTGAGCGCAAGAAAGACCCAAGTCTAAAAATCAAAAAATTGATCGATATCGTTTAATACAACATTTTTGTCAAAAATCATAATATCGTGTGAATGCTAAGACTATAACCGACACCTACAATATTGTCAATTTCCAATACAAAACACCTTTTGGTCATTTTCTACAATATTTAAACAACTTTAAATGCCTGTATCTCAAAATAGCAAACATGAAGTTAGATCTTTCTTGCGCTCAGGTCTTCATTTATAGAAATTAAATTGAACGTGGAATCTGATAATGACATAAAGAATATGTATTATTATTCAGATAAATTGATGTATTCAGGTGCTCATAGCCAGAAATACTTAAACTAACGTTTATAAACCGTATCTTGGTTGATAACTGTTTTATCATTTAGGGACCGTTCATTGGGACAAATTCGAGACTCGTGTGTCAAAATTACCTACCCCCCCCCCCTACAGCTGAAACTGAAAATTACTAGTAGCTTTTTACACCCCCTCCCTTCCCGACAAAATCAACTTGTCACATACTTAAGGGGGCTTGGAATGTTATTCACGGATGCGTTGGCAAATTCTGTTTGTGCCCTATCTGAACGGCCAATAAGTTTATGATGCCCCTTCTTTTCATTGTATGAAATTAGTAATAGCGAGCGTAACGAGCCGGAAATTTTGTCATATTTATATATACATTATAGGTGGTTTTGTGAGTCTTTATATAACCATAACATTCTGGGCAGAAATGTATGATCCAGTGAAACGTTCTGCATTGGTGCAAAGCTGAGACGAGGTGAAAAGCATGCAAAAAATTACATTTTTTAAAATCATAAAACTTGATTTTGTAACATACAAAGAGTAAAAACAAACACTGTCAGCGACAACTTATTTTACAAGTAAAATCATTCTAAAACCATGATTTTGAAGTAATTGGGAATCGTATCGCTCTGTAACTCAGATATATTTATGATTTATGATCAGAAATGTAAATCTGCAAGAAAATCTACTTTCTAAAAAAACATGAATGTCGCCCCCTGTAAAAGATAATATGCCTTTTAATTTAACGTGTTTAATTTAACGTGTTTTAACTGCGGCTCTAATTTCTCGACCGTTGATGATTAGGCCTTTAAAGATGTTTTCCCAACAGATCGTCCGAGGCACAGAAAAGATTTGCTGTTCAGAAGTAGTCTCATAGTAAATGTTTTTGAAGAAAAAAGGGGATTTACACTCCAAAATAGCCTCTAAAATCACCCCAATCACCAGCATCTTTATAGTTTAAAAAAAGTTACACAACCCCCCTGTTTAAGAATAAAAGGTTACATAACCCCCCTATTTTAACATATGAAAGTTACACGACCCCTTCCCCTATAGTCCCCCCCCCCACTCCACCATAAATAATGATTTTGTACCTAGGTTTATACAAAAATAATGATTGAATTATTTCGGTTTTTTTCTCGCAAATAAATACGTAAAACTTTTATTTTAATTTTAATGTTTCCTTTATTCTGTGTGCAAAAATAATATTTAAAAGAAGTATCCACTAAATTATGAGTAGGTAAAATGGCAAACATATATTTTTGTGTGATTAAGTTTAATACCTTAGGAACATTTCTTGTGCACGAAGTTCTTGCTATGTAGGTGAATAAAAGTCGTGGCGCTGACCCCTGTCCAAAAATATAGTACAAATTAACATATTTTTGATCAAGTTTAATACCTTAGGAACATTTCTTGTGTACGAACTTTTTGCTATGACGTCTAAAAATCATTAAAATTACGATGTTACGATCGCATTTAAAATGCAGCTTTATCGACTCAAAAATAGTAAGAAAATCAGGGTTTTTGTTAAATTATATCCTGAATAAATAGCACTTCACCTTTAAAATGAGCCTAAGATGGTCATATTTGATGCAGGCAATCCGTCACAATCGCGAGTTGTAAATGACCCGATTTCTATTTGTTTTCTTGAAATCTCGGTTTACTGGCGGGCCGGGGCGAACGAAATAGATATTTTCATGCCTTGTCTGTTGACTGTGGTTAGTCTAAAAATACATGTAGAGAGAAGATCCGATTGTCACCGGCACGGACTACAACCATTTAGTGGTGTGAAATCATAAGATGATAAGGAAAGTGGTGTCGAATTCGTTGACCGAGTAAGTTAATAGTACTGCATATCCCTATTAATCATGTTAATAGTGTTACCACAGAGGAATCATGTGTGTAATATCCGGGATATACCAGCAGGGTGACCCAGAAAATGTTGAACCAAAAAATCACAAAATTCAATTTTTTATTACCATTAAAATAACAAAATATTGCATAACTCGTTCACCAGCTATGTGCACATACATATAACTTTCTGAAACATTTTAGATCATAAACATAGGCCACACGGAACTTTTGTAAGAAGTGTAATTGTTTTGTAGTGTAAGTGAAGTGCAAAAAAATTGTTTCATGCTACATGAGCAGAACAAGTACCTGTTTGAAACCATTTCTGCACAGTATCTCATCAATATTAATTTATTATGTAAATCAATATTATTATTATATATAAGAGACTTTGAAAACAAAAACTGAAGTCCCCTTGACTTCATTTGAAAATGTTAATTTGACAAATAAAGATCAAAAGAAAAGATTACTTAACTCACCGTACTTAGAACAGAATTAAGTTTAATTTCTGAACCAAGTTACAATTTTTTCACTTTTACAAAAGGGCGAAAACACCCCTGTCACACAATCAAGTGTATCTTTGGTTTGGTAAGGCCAATTTACATGATCTAAAGTTCTCCAGAAAGCTGAATAAATTGTTTACATAGCTGTTGAAAACAAAATGCCATATTTATTTATATTTATTTTCATTTTTAATTATTTCTTTTTAAGTTTGTGATTTTTGGGTTCAATATTTTCTGGGTCACCCTGATCTCTCTATCCCGTTCTTTTCCTTCCTAAAAATTACTTAATTTCTAACTCCGTGTGTTATGGCTTCGTCAGCTTGAAGACTTTTTCACCCAGTGCCATGGTTTGTCATGAACAGTAATGCAACCGTCATCGTACGTCATCGCTTATCAGTAGGACACCACGGGCAGTAGTAGGCCTACATCACTATATTATTTTCATTACACAATTACATGGTATCCATGTAAGCACAGTCCCTGTAGCCCAGTGGAGTAACCAATCGCCGCGATAGCGAGAGGGACCGGGTTCGAGGCTGTGTATTTTTAAGGTCTTTGTTAATTTAATTCTCGCCAGTTTGTCCGAGTCTATATATTATTTATTGTATAATTAAATGTTAAAAAGTAAGTACCTCTACTTTTTCAGCAGTGAACTACTACCATTTTCCCTTTTCCTTCCCCTTTTTCTCTTCCTCCTCTCTCTTTATTTCCCTATTTCCCTTTCTTCCCCCAAGAGGAAGTCTTTTTCCTTTCTTCCCTTTTCTCCTTCCCTTCTCTTCGCCTTTTTAAAACCCGGTAGTAGCACTCTGCTCCCCCTGACCACCGCACCCCGGATATACGCTACTGACTTCTGACCGTCTCCCTCAGTGGCGTAACAGCCGGGGGGGGGGGGGGGGGCAGGGGGGGCACAGTGCCCCCCCTGAAGGTGCTCAGCAGGAAATTCAAACCTACCCACCAGGAAAAATGAGGGGAAGGGAAAAGAGGAAAAGAAGGGGGAAAGGGAAAGAAAAGAGAGAGAGAAAGGAAAAAGGGAGGAAAAAGAAGAAGGAAAAGGAGAAAAAAAGGGGAAAGAAAGAAAAGAAAGGGAAAGAAAGAAAGAAAGATTTTTTTTGACCGTGCGAAATTTTGTGACCGTGCGAAATGTTGTGACCGTGCGAAATTTTGTGACCGTGCGATTTTTTTGTGACCCTACCCCCCCCTGACAACCAACCTCTGTTACGCCCCTGGTCTCCCTCATTATACCATATAACGAAACAAAGTTAATTTTGTATCGAAATATTTTTTGGTGGACAAGTTAACTTGGACGCCATAGCTTTCAAAAGTGGTTGTAATAAAATGCGAAAATACCGCCAAATTCAGTTATTCAGTGCGAAATTAATATTTTAATTATATTTTATATTAAATGTGTCTATTACCGTAAATAAAATGGTGCTTTAATTGACAATGTAGCCTTTAAATAATAAATAAATAGCACATTTTAATTTTCGATTTAGTTTATTGAGTGGATAAACCAAAGGTCTCAATGATGTATATTCATTGTAACTTCTCAGAAAGTAACGAGAACGCGTGGTGTAGTGGTTGAGACCATTGCTTGTCACGCTGAGAACCCCAGGTCAAAACTGCTGGGAGCCACATATTTTTTTTTGTATAATACATTGGTACTTATTGATGTTCCATTATATTAATTACTTACAATATCATTAGTTTGTTTATTAACGAGACTCTTTTTTTTATCTATTAATATTTTTTACTGTTTTTGTTCAATGAATATAAATTATTACGATTTTCTTTTTTTGATTCGGCTGTTGTATTGTGTTGTGTTGTGATGTTCGTGATTTATTTTTACATAACGATTGACTATTAATAATAATTATCCTGGCGCCCCGGGAAAACCAAGTTATTTTGTTGCACTTTTGAATTTGTCATAAATTACGTTTTTCTCGTAATTAATAAACATTGGAATTTAAATTAAATTATAAATTATGATATTTTTCTCTTCTTTTTTCCCCCATAAACTTTACCACACATCGCTCACATAACGTCTCGGTGATTTCCTTCCAGAAACAACACACTAGTGATCCTCTTGCCGACTTCCACAAAAGTCAACAGATCCATTCCAAGTCTTCTCATCCTTTTGACACTTGTCCACTCAGTTTTTTAGAAGACCTTGTTTGTTTACTTTACAAGAAATCACAAAACAATATTGAAATGAAAAATGTGTTTTAATTTGGTTTTTAAAATAGTATATTTTGTTGGTTACATTCTGTAGGGAGTTCGATGAAATTTCCCCATTATTGCATGCCCTCAATAACCCGCCTGCATGCCACCACACAGGATACGCCACTGGCAGTGACCGTGGGCCAGATAGAATGTTAGTGAATAATAGGCCGCAACATGTTTCTAACCGTAATAAGAGACAACTGCAGCAGCAGTACTGCACGCTTTTCTATGAATTTAGATGTTAAACTTTTTAAATGACAGCTCACCTCGTGTTAGGGGATTTCCCTTGGATATATTTATGTTGATAATTATGTTGATAATTATGTTGATAATTCTCAATTTGTTGTATATATATTATAACCACATGTCCTGCCTGATATAACACACTTATGTGAACAGGCGTCAACATGGATGCAGCAATAATTTCATCAGGCTTCATACTTTCAATACTGGTTTATATACATCTAATCCTGAGCGGGGTGTGTTTCAGTACCGCGGAGTCAACAATGGGTGAGTGTAACATTGAATCATCAGACGTGTGACAATGTGATGTTACACCCGTATAGTTTAGCGGCATCGGCTTATACGGAGTACCTTTTGTAGGCGTCACCCTGTGTTACCGGTGCCAAGATAGCATCTTCTGTATCTTGTCGCGGTGTTGCCTGCGATATCCTGGGATATATCCAAGAATTCCATGCGTTGAAATCATCTCTGTGAGAAAACTTAAATTGTTGAACGACTGATTTCTAATACTAATTTTTATTTACGGTCGGGCCTGACTGGTCGGGCGCTATCAGTGTTTCAGTGGTCGGTGTGTGGTCGAGTCGAGAGTACATTTCGTTTTAAAAAGTTTCAGTGTTTTTCATCATAGCGACAATCCGTCAATTGCAGTGAAAAGGGCTGTTTTGCAGTTAAATTGCAGCACTGCAGTAGGTAATTATTATACGAATAATATGATTGTCTTACGCGTTACGTACGTAAATGTTTATCCCCGGTATTTATCAATATTTTTTATTGAAGAAAGCGGCAATCTGTAGTGTATAATAAATAAGGTAAGCTTATTTTGAAGAAATCCACCGGTTTTAGGCCTTAAATAATTATTGTTTCGGTATAGGGCCTACATTACTGCATTTAATCTGAGACTAATATACCTAGGTATATTACTAGTCTCAGATTTAATTTAGGAGTTGCCTAGTCCCAATCGGTACCGTAGTGCAAGTGTATCTTCGATACACGGTACCACTACCCTCCATAGACTCACGACGTCGCGAAATTCACATTGAGTGTCAGCACTGCCGTTTTTTCACCTCAATATTTCCGCCAAAATGAGGATGCTTGATCAAAATTAATGAACTCAATGTATTACTAAGAGTTCTAGGAACAACATGTGAGTGCATTTTGATTGATTTCAGTTATATTTGATGTGAAAATCTTGATTTCAAAATGTAATTTTCGCGACGTCAGATGTCAATGAGAAGTGGTGTGGCTTTAGTATATAGTGATGCATGAACGATAGTAAAGCCACCATTGGGTCTAGGAGTTGCCCGACTACTCGGTCATGAGGTAGTTTGAGAAGTCACGTAGAAATGCCAATGGTAGGCATGTTCATAAAATTTTGAAAATAAAATTATCTCTTTAAAAATGGAATACATGGAAACAAAGTACTTTACAATAAAAAATGATGGTTCAACCTTGTCTGCAGGCTGAATAATAAAAAAGTTATAACCAAAAGTAGTTTAAGTCATGCACATTTTAAAACCATTTTAGGTAAATTAAGGGTTTACTTTCATGATGTCTAGTTGCTTGTGTGGGGTTATCTATACATCAGTGAATACATCCCAGCAGTTTCATACTTTTCCGCTGAATTTAAAAGAGGTAAACATGAGTTTTCTACATATTTTGGTCAAATATGTCGCCCTCTATAGTCAATGATATGAACATCCCTACCAATAGTGGTGTATCGGAAGAGCCAAACCGAGCACGTTATTAAGGTCACAGACGCTTTCGTAAAGAGTAGGGGATCATCCCGGTCTGTGGCTGTACACACATCAGTCCTAGGTCACAGGGCAGGGGTTGCACAGTTATTACACGTCCTGTGTGTTCAAGCCCCCTTCGCGTGTTATTCCACTAGGAATGTTGCGAAGTATTCAAGAAGAAGAAGAAGAAGATGTGGTAGTGATATTATAGTCTCGATAGATACCAAAACTATTTTGGGTATAATCGGGCTATTCTATCACGGGAAAAAAGGCACTGTAAAAGTGTAATCCCTGCTAACACACAACGTTCTAAAAACGTTCTAAGAACGTTTTAAACGTTTTAAGAACGTTTTAAGAACGTTGTGTTAGCAGGGATGTAATTGAAATTTATACGCAATTAGTATCTTCATTAACCCCCTGCCTCCCATCCCACATTACACTTTACAGTATACACAACCACCAACTCGTCATCGCCCGCCCCCGCCCTGTGGAATATCTCAACCCCAAGGTAGGCGTGATCATAACATTTTGATCAGTGATCGTATCGGAACAAGTCTGAGCCACCATGGACTACCTGCACCTTACATCGTCTCAGACCTGCGCAACAGTCAGGCCTAAAAAAAAAAAAGGTTGTTTGCCTAAACACGACCGACCCATAAAATCTCAAAACCCCATGCCTTTTTTTTTTTTTTTTTGAGATTTAATTTTTTTTTTAAATAATGTTTTATGTTGAAAAATATATGTATTAAATGATATTTTCATCTTAATTTGCCAACCTTATCAACTAAACTGCCCTGTAATTTACTTATTCCCACATATCCACCCTTTAAAACACTAAGGAGATGCAAATCCAAGATCCTACCACTATCTAGTGAAAAACAGAACATATCAGACCATCCAGCATGGTCTGAAGGTTTGTACTACAGGCTGCCAGCTGCACTACATGTAGGCCTACATGTATTAAAAACAAAATACATGTTTTAGCCCTAACCAGCCAGGCTATGTTCGTACGGTGTGGAAACCGGGGAAGGGGGATAAAGTATGATTTTTAAACCAAATAATCGCCGTGAACCCCCTTGGAATTGACCCGCGGAACCTCTGATCAACACGCCGCGTCCCTAACCACTCGGCTAACCTGCCAACGCTCACCTGGGCAGCGATTTTGTACACTCATATCAACTTGGTTGATGACGTCATCGAATCATATGTTATAGAATGCGTGTAGACATTGTTTTTTGCTTTAGTGAATCGTAGTGTAGGAAGGCTAGGTTTTAAAGAACATTCAAGTGTATTAACATCAAATTGTATATAATAATAATTAACACACATTTATAGAGCGCTTTACTTTAGTGAGATCTAAACTCAAAGCGCTGTACAACATATAAATAAAAGATTAAAGCAAAAATACAACAATGATCATAAAACTACAAAGATAAACATACACAGAGTCAAATGCATATTTAAACAAGAGATATATGAGTGTGTATGGCATTAAAAATGCATTAGCGACCGACCGTTCAGTCTTTTTCTTCTCTAAAAGTGTCCATAGCCAAAAAAAAGAAAAAGAAAGAAAAGGTAATCGACCTACCGACCCACTTTTTTCAACTCTTGTTTGGGCAAACAAACCTTTTTTTTAGGCCTCAACAGCAATATTTCCTTGAAAAATAGATTGTTTTCCTTAAAAATTAAAAATGGCTGAATATCACAATTTTACATGCACACAGGCAAATGTTTACATGCACAGAGCCAAAGTTACATGCATTGGACCAGGGAGATGTCGAATGATTTGACACTTCCCTGATTGGACACTGCATGGTCATTTGGTGTTTCCAGGTGGTCATGAAGGGGTCATAAATATAGCTTTTTTGGGTGCCATAAATTGATATTCCGCTCTAAAAAGGTTTAAAAACTCTAAAAGGAATTTTCAATTATGCTATTCCTGCTCGCTAACCTCGCATCTTGCTTCCTCCACTACGGTGACCGGCAATGATTTGCTTCAAAATAGCAGAGGTAGAGGATGTGTATATTGATAAGAAAAAATGCCAAGTTTTTTCCAAAAAGCCGTTTTTGATTTATGGAATTATTCGTTATTTGAAAACCCATTGACTTAAAGGGACACAATGTCATGTTGATTTTTTTTAATTTTAATTAATTTACTTCAGAATTCAAGATGAACATTAAGAATTGCCATTATGGTTGTTTGTATTGTACTATAAAAAAACCCAGCAACACTTGATTAGGGGGGGGGGGGGGGGTGAACCCTCAGCATAGCCTCCGTAGAACTGCTGCTACTCCTTCATTATTCATTTAATCTATATAAAAGTATATATTTTCCTTTAAAGGAAAGGGTTCAATAAATCCAATCATGTTCAACATGAAATTTTGGAAAATATTATAAAAAACACTTTTGACCCATTTTAAGCTCGTGCAAGATGCACCCGTGTACGTCAGCGGCAAGCAATAGCCATTGGTGCTTTTGGAATGCGCCTGTCAGTTGCAACCCCTGCCCCCCCCCCCCCCCCCCCCCCCCCTACCCGGGCACTAGCGGGGACGTATTGACGCTCAAATGGGCCGGGAAAACTACCCCGAGACTATGTGGGGGAAACGCCGGGACTATGCGGGGGAAACGCATAGGGGCGATTCCACGGTAACACGTGTTACATTTTAGGGCGCCATTCTTTATTCTCCCCTCTATAACTGTAAAAGTAGTCTGAATGAAGTTTACATCTTTTGTATTGTAATACCCAAGACTTAAGGCTAAATCCTCATGCTAACACCAATATGAAATATCAGCTCATGTTAACGTAAGACCGCTCTGAATATCGGTAACACGCGTTACGAAAAAAGATGCACTAAAAAAAATCACAACTTTGTTTTGCTTGTGTATTTAAACTAACCTACCTGCAATCAATTGGTCACTACTGTGAGCAAGTACCTACCCAAGGTTTATAATACTAGAATAATAACAAGAATTTAAGTTCTCACTTTTTTGTAAATTGCAAAATAGTCGGTAACACGTGTTACGGTAACACGCGTTACATTTTGTCCATCCATAATTTACTAGCTTTATATTATTTATTTAATTTCTAAATTAAAATTAAGTTTGACTTAGACAATGGAACTAACATATAAACCATAAATAGTGATAACTAACTCTAAAAAAATTAAGGTTTTAGCACGTTTTACTGAATATAAGTTCGGTAACACGCGTTACGACATTTTGATGGCTTATAGTGGAGTGGTGGTTATGAATTTATCAAATTGTTTACTATTTTTAAATAGGGCATAACTAGTAGGATTAAAATTATAAGTGGCATCAATTAAAATCAAATCAATTAGGAAATATTTTCAAAAAAGTGTTGCTTCGGTAACACGTGTTACCGTTTTGGAAGTAAGAAAAGTTAAAAAAAATCATAGTTAACAACGGTCAATGGTTGCAATATTTTTTTCCTGAACGTTTGCATAGGCTTTGCACAACATGAATGTTAAATTAAATCTTTTGGAGCATTTTTTAGTTTTTTTGCTCCGTCACATTTTCATGGAATCGCCCACAGCTGTTTTGCCTTGCAGGGACTGAGTTTTGAAATTAGCAGGAGAGCAGTAAAGAACTCCCCTGGAGCCTTTAAGGGGAGCAATAGGAGAGCAAACAAAAAGCTCTTTCCAGTAATCAAGGAGAGCATTTTTGTTCTGATCCATACACTCACCGGAAAACAAGTAAATTTGGGAAACAGTTTCTGGGAAAATTTGACATTTGGAGATCGCACCAAACTTCACTAGAAATGCACGTGATCCTATCATGATTATTGATGTTTTTTTGCAAAACCAATATATCTAAATTCCAACTCCTAAGAGTGGCGAATTTCACTTTATTATTCCCCGCCATCATCGCCCGGCATCATCGGCAATTCGCTTCGCTTGATTCCAACATTAACATAATAACAAAAACATTTTACAACTGCATGATTTGTTGGTTCTTTGTCAAATCGACCGGTCAATTGATGCGCATGGCCTGAAAAAATGGTTTTTTCCCGGCAAGCGATTCCAAATTTCCCTCCAAAATGGAATGCATTTCTTAACCCTAACCCACCCGGTGGATTTTCCAACGAAATTTTTTTCAAGTGAAAAAAGCACACACAACAAGAGGTGCCACGCCCCGGGGTTTGAACCCACGACCTCTCGGTTGGCGGGCGAACACTCTACCAACTGCGCCACGGGGGAAGCTGTGCTGGGCGAGTGTATACGCCCAGCTATATAGCCCGGGGCCAATATTTCAAACAAAAACCTCAGCGCCAGGTGGAACCAGGATGCTGGGGAATGGGATTTCATGGGATCTGGGGCTGTAAGGGTTAATCAGGGTAAAATTAGAGAAAAAAAGTGAAAATTAAAAAGAAGAAAAAAAATCGTTCGTTAACCCTAACCCACCCGGTGGATTTTCCAACGAATTTTTTTTCAAGCGAAAAAAGCACACACAACAAGAGGTGCCACGCCCCGGGGTTTGAACCCACGACCTCTCGGTTGGCGGGCGAATACTCTACCAACTGCGCCACGGGGGAAGCTGTGCTGGGCGAGTGTATACGCCCAGCTATATAGCCCGGGGCCATTATTTCAAACAAAAACCTCAGCGCCAGGTGGAACCAGGATGCTGGGAAATGGGATTTCAAGGGATCTGGGGCTGTAAGGGTTAATGAAAAAGTAACATTTCCCTCCAAATGCCAAAATTTCCCTCCAAATGCTTAAATTTCCCTGCAAGGAGCTTTCCGCATTGCCTACTTTTTCAGCCTGTGTTGATGCGCATTACATTAAAATACTGATAAAAAGAATAACAGGGAGTTCTGCATGGTTCCCGGATATTATTCTGCATCAATTGTTCGGTGTTTACATGTTAGTCGCTGGCGTGTTTTTAATGATGAGAGTTGCCGTTGAATGGCTCATGTATAGTAGCCCACAAAGCTTACACAACATTTTAAAAATGCTTTTCTAGCTATGCAATCTATTTTACAATGCAGGCTTAACATTTTCCTTCCAACTCTCTTGCTTCGTGATCCTGGTGATGTTGCATGATTAAACTTTACTCTCGTTAATATTATAGTAATGTGGTCGTATTAATTTATAACAACTTGAGTCATACAAACTTCCGTTATTGGCGCAGCATGGTCCTTTTTCACACAAGTGTCTAGCGAACGACATTGGTAGCACGCCAATCAAATGCTTCAGCTATTGTGTGTTTCAACACAATAGATCCAGATCGCTGTAAATATCGACTTACCAATCCACTCGGCAATATCGATAATTCCAATATACTGGCGGCGTACTTTGCCACTCTCAGTGCTCAGAGCAGGGTGGATATATCATGGCCCATAAATCGGTTTAGGTTTCGAGCAAGGAAATTGTTAAATTATTAAAGTGTTTGTATTGTTTGTTTCTTAATTAAATAATAAAACGAACTTGTGTTTTAAATAATAAATCGAACTTGTGTTTTAAATAATAAAACGAACTTGTGTTTTAAATAACACTGCAAATTATGAGCGTTTACTTTTGGACAAACTAAAAGTAAACTCAAAAGTAAACGCAATACTAAACAAAAAAAGTAGACGTAAAAGTAAACTAAAAACTAAACTTTTCTTTCATTTTGCACCCAATTGACCTCAAAGCACGCTCCAAGTGAGTGAATATAGTCACAGATGTTTCCACCATCTGTGATTTAATGGAACAGTTATTGATTAGAGGCTGGGTGGAAAACAGCTGAGTTGTTGGGCTCACATAAGTGTTTAGTATTGTGTTTACTTTTTAGTTTACTTTTAGTTTGTCCAAAAGTAAACGCTCATAATTTCCAGTGTAATAAATGTTTTCTTTTCTATTTTAGTTTAATAAAACATCTATGACTTTAAAAATAAAAATAAATACCCTTTTCTTTTTGGGCCACACATTTCTAAGGAGGTAATGGATGGGTGAAAGAATAAATAAGTAAAATGTCTTGTTCAAACTTCATTGCCTATGCAAGCACTGTGCCCAGAAAACATAATTTATTAAATAGTTGACTGGTAAGTCCGAGTCCTGTTAAATTAATGACAGAATCAATATGATAAAGCAAAACAAAATAAAATAATCTTATTACTAGGTTTTGTAATTAATGTCTACCGATGTCCATTTTTAGATTTTAGATTTTTTTAATCTAAGTCTAGGCCAAAAAACTACGAAAAGTTATTTTTGCTGGTTATCTTATTTATTTGTAGCCCTATATATTAATTGACGACACAAAACAGCCAGGGACCTATTGTTAATTATGCGCCTGCGCAACAGAATCGGTGATCGATTCAGAGCTTTGGACGGCCGGCCGTGTGTGTGGTGCGTTTGGTGAATCATCATCAATCTTCCATTGGGGAAAAGTCGATTGGGAATAAGTCGATATTGCATCGATCACTGGATCTATTGTGTTGAAGACACAATAGCCCACACAATAGCTGAAGCATTTGATTGGCGTGCTACCAATGTCGTTCGCTAGACGCTTGTTTTTTCACAACCAGGGCCAGGCGTACCCGGGGACTAAGCGGGGACTCGCGCGTTGTCAAGGGGTCAAGGGGCGGGGACTTGACCGGGGCCGTACCAGGGCCGGGGACTTGACCGGGGCCGTACCAGGGCCGTTACAAATATCAAATTACAGCCCCAGTCAAGTCCCCGCTATGCCAGGGTAGGGGGGGGGGTGCAACTGACAGGTGCATTACGCACTTGATGCTCAGTAGGCGCACTGTGCGGTTGCCTTAATTGATTGATCTGCGCAAGTTGTTTTCACCTCGGCATTTGATTATTTTCAACGGCATGACGTAGCTCCGTCCGACCTATATAGAGATGACTTGAGACTAGCTCTGTATCATAGCTCTCATACGACTCAATATAGAGCTACATGTATGAAATAAAACCATATTATGATGGGAAGTCGCCACGTTTTATTTCTAGTTTGCCTAATTCTAGAACATTAATTTGTATCCACTTACATGTAGGCCCTTCACAATTGATTTTGAGTTTCCTGTTGCCACCCACGCCTGACATTACAAAATATTGAATTATTCAGTCTACCAGGAGCTAACTTTTTATTAAATCCAGTGTGACAGCATTGTCAACGCGAAATTAGATAGTCTTGGGCAAGCTTCCCAATCGTCAACGGGCGCTGGTTTGGACAAAATATCGGCGCTCGGTTTTTCAGCATTACCAGGCGCTATGGCAAAAGGACCAATGGGGTAAAAATCGCCCAGCGCCTGCTTATCTTAAGCCTTGCACCCTCCCAGCAAATCCCAAAAGTTGACAGCCCTGTTCATACCCTGAGCATGAAAATACTAAAATAAATGGGTCGCAGTCAAAACGAAAAGGTGTTAATTATAAGCTCAGATTTTCAGAATAAACTTTTGTGAATGCCGTCTTTAAGCTGATTAGCTAAAGAAGAAAAAATGAAAGATTATATCGAGTAGGTGTGTGGCTAAAGAAAGCGCCCTTACACTTTAATATATAAAAAAACCATCCATTTCTTACAAACATTGATTTCAAAATAACACAATTTGACACCAAAATCAATAGAATTGGGTATAGAATAACATTTAATATTAAACATAACAAAATAACAAAAGTGTCATTTTTAACAGTAAGCCTGCCAGATCCATCCACCCATCAATATCACTTTTTTTGTCTTAGTATGAAGGTATCCAAGAATCCATAATGCCTAAAAATACATGGCAAAATTCATTGCCAAATTAGGCCAAAAAAACCAGTTGTTGCCCTCAAATGCTAAAAAATTAAAGTTGGGTCGGTCAGTCAGAATTCTTTTTTTTATTGGCTGAAAAATAAATGGTTTATGTTGAGACAAAATTGGTGTAGGCCCTAAGTCAATTTAACTAATGTTTCTAGTGTGATAATAGTCTAAAACCATTTATTTAAGCTTACTTTAAATTCATTTCACACAAGAAATAGTAACATTTAGACATTAATTTAAAGATCAAATTTAAATTTAAATTTAAAAAAAAAAAAAAAATTGAAAGAAAAAAGAAAATGTGACCCTAGTTTATATACGATTTAAGGGTCGGTTGGTCGCTGATGGCAACACAACCATTTATTTTGGTTGTCCTTAGGGATAATTAATTAATTTCTACTTTTTTTCTTCATGAATTGATCATTACAACTTATAATTTCTTACCCTGTTTCAGGTTGGGACTTTATGTAATGTAGAGACCTTTTATTGAGTTAAGGCAAAGCAAATTTAATATTCATGACACAGATACATTTTGATGTCATGTTTTAATTATCCTTTTGTTGATTCTGCTGTACAACAAGTCTATATTTCTTTGTATAGGTGGACACAACAATTTGTGTGTTGTAGGGGTGTATCAATCTTTCGTAATAACTGCTTGTTTTCATGATTCTTGTCTACAGGCAATAATGTCAAGGCGACCAAAACTCCCGCGCTTTTCAATAAGAACAGTGCAAGCCAATGTCCTTGTTGATAGTACTGTTCAAGTACCACTTCGAAGGGTAGATCTATCAGAGCAGCTTCCTGTTCCTGTGCCGCTACCTGACCATCAGCTACCTGTTATAGAGGAAGAAGAACAACTACCTGGACAATATCCAACTGCGTCGGAACACATACCATGCAATGACAATGAATGGGCATCACTCAGAGACAAATTACTGGCAGTTCATTTTACCTTTCCAGGGTCCTATTGTGCTGCATGCCATGCACAGATAAAACTGAACAAAAACCATACCAAGTGCCAGTATTGTGGTCTGGATGCATTTTATGGCAATCAGACATGCTGCCTGAAACACCATAAATGGTGTTTAAATCCATTCCATAAACCTATGCAATGGGAGGTAAGTTGTAAACTGTAATGTCGGAAAAAAATTGACATTGCGTCGTCGTCAATGTTACGACAAGCTTCAAGTGCTCTTCCAAAAACTTTGTTTATTCTCGGTATTTTTGAGCAGACGCGATGTTGTATTTAAGCCATGAATAAAAAACAAAGATGGTGGCTTGCACCAGCTTATAAACATTACTGTTACTTATCGCTGAAATATTGGCATAATTCTGTTATACCCTACACACCAACATCAGTTAGTATGCGTCGTTCTTAAAAATCACGCACTATGAATACCCATGTGAATGGTATAACAGAATTACTCCGAAATATATGTTAATGCATACACGGTGGGTAATTGAAAAGATGGGCGCTTATAAGGGATTATTTTTAGTAGTCATTGGGAAAAATTTGGGTGGGCGCTTATAAGGGCATGGGCGCTTAATAGGGATAATACGGTACCTTTTTAAACACATTTATCATAAACACTGTCAAATTCGACAAGGTTGCACTTAGCGGAAAAGCATGTGCGATCGAAAAATTAACTAAACTGTTTAAAATGTGGGGGGAAAATCAACATTCCAGCGTCGCAGTGGTCTCACTGTGGCCACATTACATGACCTTAATGTTCCGACAAGCTTCAAGTGCCCTTCCGAAATCTTCCTTTATTCCCAGTAGTTTTGAGCATGCACAACGTTGTACATGTATTTAAGCCATGAATAAAAACAACCAAAAATGGTGGCTTGCATTGGGGAGAGCGGCGGTGATGGAACCAGGCTTACTGGTACTGCTTTACTGAAGGACGCCGTGGCGAAAAATATTGTTGTACAGTGCTACAGTATTAGAATAATTCTGTCCCGGAATTATTTTGTAAAAGGTTGCTCCAAATTTTTTCCCAGTCAGTCACCTCGTGAATTTCACATAAGGTGGGGGGGGGGGGGGGGGTGTAGGGTCCAAAAAATGTGCACGGTCACAAAATTTCGCACGGTCACAAAATTACGCAAGGTCACAAATTTCGCATGGTCACCAAAATTTTGCACGGTCACACAATTTCGCATTACAAAAAACACAACAGTCAACAATTTGTTGACTGTTGTGCTTTTTGTAGCTGCGAAATTTTCTTTTTTTCTTTCTTTCCCTTTCTTCTTTTCTTTCTTTCCCCTTTTGTCCTCCTTTACCTTTTTCTTTTTCCTTCCTTTTTCCTTTCTCTCTCTCTTTTCTTTCCCTTTCCCCCTTTTCCTCTTTTCCCTTCCCTCCATTTTTCCTGGTGGGTAGGTTTGAATTTCCTGCTGAGCACCTTCAGGGTGGGGGCACTGTGCCCCCCGGCTGTTACGCCACTGGGGCAGTATACTGTTTTGTAATTTATGGTGTTTTTGGTCCAGTGTATAAAAAAATAATTATGTACTCTTTTGTATTTAAATAATACAGGTTGCTGAAAATGCATACAGGGAATTGTATATGGATGCAGTTTAGCCGGCCTGATCATGATTGTGTAAAATCAAATCCTCGGACTGGTATTGAGGTTTTTGACCAAAATGGTAGGTATTAGGGTATAATTGTATAATGGTTTGTTATGATTTGTATCTGGCCATGTGTTATGAACTCGCCACCCTTAGAGTTACATCACAAATATTATACTGAAAATGTAAGTCCATATTTGGATTCCTCATCAAATTTCCTTTTAGAAAATGTATACTTTGACTGTGATAGGATAAGTAATTAAAATTTTACAGCAACTTTTAGATTTTGAAGACATCCGCATTACTTACTACAGTGTTTATCATGAAAATGGATAGTTTCGTAAGTAAAAGTTCATATTTTATGGACTAAACTAATCATTAAGAGTTCAAAATGATTAAAAACAACTAGCAGAATTGTTTAGCTGTAAATTAAGACCAAAACCAAGTTTGTAGCCCATGTAGTACTTTAGTTAGTTAATTTAATCAAGTTTACACACGCGAAACGCGCTGTTCCCATAGAGTTTGTGTGTACCGCATCCCCCCCCCCCTCCACATCCCCCTCCTCCACCTTGAGGATTCGCAATTCAATCAACCATAACTTCGCAAATTGAAAAGCTATGTTGTTCATATTTACAGGTTTGTTAGTGGTGGTACTCATTAGCTTTTATATGAGACCAAAAACATGACTATAGCCTTATGTTTTGCTGAGATATGATGAATTAAACAGATCACAATTTGAAAATATGTAACAACACCATCATTTTTGGGTGGCGAGTTCAAAACGCATGGCCATCTGTTTACTTGATCATACATGCTTGGGACCTAAAGTAAAGGACAATATTGGATAAGGCTATTTAAAAAAATCATTTGTCTCAAAGCTCCCGCATTAGAAAACAAAAATCTTAATTTTTGTTTGGGTTTTTTTATTTATTTTTTAATCTCAAAATTTCACAGATTTTTCAGATTTTCATTCATCACATCATTTTAAATACAAAAGGTCACTTTACAATGATTTCAATATTTTATTTTTAAAAAAAACCTTTAAAAAAACGCATTTCGCATTATGTGTTGAAAAACTGAAGAGCTTTGAGACAAAAGATTTTTTTAGTATAACATCTGTTCTTACTATCATTTCATTTTTAGCCATCATGCTTATACAGGCTTTAAATCCTGGCCTGAGCATTTTGCTCGAGTCTGGTCCCGTCAGGACCCAAGCGTGTGTCCGTACGGACCGACCTTGTAACTAAACAAACACACATAAATACAATTCCTAATTACCTCAAAATCATGGTTTTAGAGAGAAAAATAAGTTGTCGGTGCAGACTTCGACAGTTTAAGGGTGCACTACACTAAATCGGGTATCCCCTACCCTTAAGGGCGGTTTTAAAAAAATGATTTTTGATTAATTATGATTAATGGGACATCACCTACATGCACCCTGACTAAAATAAACTGTGAATATCATCTACAGGGTGTCCCAAAAGTCTATGCACGTTTTTGAAGAGTCATATCTCATAAAATATAAATCATATGGTATAAATTTAACCATATCTTGATAGACGAGATTTGGGAAATTATTTTGATACCAAACACAACCCTATTGGTGAACCACCAACATTATAAAACTGGTTGAAAGTTTTTGGCCGTGTGAGACCTACCCATACCAAGTACCGCACATTGTTGCTAAAACCAGGTGCGCATAAATTAACGGTATGAAAACAATGTTGCGCATTAGCCACAGTTCACTGCTTAACTTGAAACATTAATGTTATTACCAAACTCGGTCACTCACAACATAAATAGGCGCAGTAGATAACATTGCACAGCAAAAGTCTTCATTTAAGATGGTTTACAGCATAGATAATCGAATACAAATTGTATGGTTCTACGCTGAAACAAATTCAGTTCAACTTACTCAACAAAAGTTCAGAAAACATTTCAAAGTGAAACGCGCGCCAGGAAGAATATCCATTCTGAAGTGGGTGGATACATTTTTGAACACAGAACTGTGCATGATTTGTCTCATGTGGTAGAAAATACTGGTTGATCAACAAGTCACATTGATGTTATAAGACCAAAGAGATATATTCGCCGACTTTCCGCAGAAAACAAGATTAAAAGATCAACTGTTCACAGAATTTTGTTTAAGGACTTGAAGAAGTTTCCATACAAGATTCAGATCAAACAAAACATTTAAACTATAGAAACGAAAATTATGTGTGATATAGTTTGTTATTATGAATGGGATCACTGTAAGGTAAAATTTTAAATATTACATTTGACGGATCACTTTCCGTGTAACCAACTCTACCTGTCTTTTTGTTAATCTCAATAGGTATGGATTTATGAACTTTATTCCTCCAAAGTATAAAATCACATTTTTGCAGTAATACATATTTGTCTTCTAGGGTGGTATTGTTGAGAGAGGGTTTAGAAGACTATAATATAAGTAAATGATGCAACTCGCTTGGCAATTATAAACTATACGACGACTTCTCCATCTTTATTTCACTCAGCTTTAATTCTACATCCACACATCTCAATCATTAGAAGAACTCTCCTGGCCTAAGATTTACATGTGCAAGGGGTACAGAACTTAAGTATTATGGGATAGGCTATACAAAAGCATTGCCCTAGTGTACGGAGCATGATCAGACAATTAGCATACTGCAAGTGACCTAAGAAGGAATGTTGCATTATGGGAAATATCAAGGGGTGAGCAAGGTCTATGCAAAAACACAAAGACACCTGCACTGTTTAAACAATAACAACTTTGACAGGATGTATAAACAAACATGATTAATGCCTACAAATGTGAGAGCACAGATTTGAGCCCAGCCCAGACAGGAAGGCACCACTCTGTTGGTAACATAATTAGATAGTTAATTAGATTCATCTCATGGTGGTCTGCTGAAATACCAGTTCCGTAACAGTATTACAAACAGATGTTACTCCAATGTTTGGTATCAAAATTATTTCCCACATCTCCTCTTTCTAAATATGTATTCATATTTTCAACACAACTTATATTTTGTGAAATACAAAGCTTCAAAGTCGTGCATAGACTTTTGGGACACCCTGTAGATACATTTTGAGAGATCTTTCAAATTTGTGTTTTTCACTGGAAACATCGACGATTACGGCAGCATTTCCAAGCTCATCAGAGAGGTAGTCAACTCCATGGGCCTATTTTGAAAAATCGAGCAAGTTCACCTATCTATTTTTTCCCCTTTTTGGTGAGAAAATGTGAACATCTTTCAGAAAAAATCACTCTACAAGGTCTAATTTTGTAATTTAGTGGTCTTATACAGAGTTTCATATCAGCGTTTTTGTACAATATATATATCCCTATGGAGCTCTATTTAGTAGTGTGACCCCTTATTTTCACTCTAAAACCATGATTTTGAAGTAATTAAGAGTTGTATCGCCCTGTAACTTGGAATGTATTACGATTTATAATCAAAAATGTAAATCTGCAAGAAAATCTGCTTTCAATTTTATTGAGGATTGAGGGCGTTTCACATAATACTGTAAAGCTGAAATTTTGGCGGTGGTTTTATAAAGTATTTTTCGGCGAAAATTATAACACACAAAAATATTGTTTTTAACATTCATGCAGTGCATCCAGAAGGTCGCCCGCGAAAAAACCCAATTGTCTATGATATCGAAGTGCGCGAAAATATTGGCTTTTACAGTATACCTTTAGCAGGGTCTATTCGCAGTACGATACTGCGGATAAGAAGGAGTTGCCAGCTTATTCGCAGTACGATACTCCGGATAAGAAGGGTTGCCAGCTTATTTGCAGTACGATACTGCGGATAAGAAGGGGTTGCCAGCTTATTCGCAGTATGAGAGTGTGTGTAACAGTTAAAATTACTTTTTAACGTTTTACTCTACACCACACGGCAACAGATTTGTTTTCTGACCCCCAAAATTCACCAGAAAGGTCACCCTGACTCCCTCCCCCCTCGAATTTGAACCACGGACCTCCAGCACCAGGGCCCAGATCCTAGCCACTATGTCAGTCACACTCGGCGCAGTATATTCGCCTCGTTATAGCATGGGTCCGTTTTGTAGCCTAGTTGCCATGTGGTGTAGTAGAGTTAGGGTTATAGGGAAGTGTCAACTGTTAAGATGTACATAAAAGTAGATTTTTTGTAATGAAATGAGTCGGCGAATCTATTTTTAGTATCAAATGTCATTAAAATAGATAGTGGCGCCAAAGAAGGTTAGTAGTTGAGAGGGGTAAACTATTCTTAAATGTCATTAAAATCAATTTCGGCACCAAAAAGTGGGATTCTTTTGGTAAGTAATTGAGAGGGGGTAAACTACTATCCTGTTAAATGTCATTAGAATCGATTTTGGCACCCAAAAGCCTGGGTCTTAGGTTAGTAGTTTGAGAGGAGACCATAAACTACTAACCTAAGACCCCCTCTTAAATGTCATTATAGAATCGATTTTGACGCCACATGAAAACATTTTCACAGATTTGTGGGGCCCATAGAACAGGGTTTCTTTTTTGTGTCTCGCCTAATAATGTTGATTTTCTCAAGTACAGGAATAATAAATGTTATGGTTTATTTTTATTTTCAGAATGCCATGATCAAGCCATAACAAAAAGCCAATGAATGGTGTGAGAACGAGAACCGAAAAGCTGTCTCTGAGAGAAAGGTATGTTCTCCACTATGTACTTGCACTTGGTATACTTACTGAAATCACTACCAATCTTAATCTAGCTGTTTACAATAATTGTAACAAATAACCATGTCACATTACAGTTGTGGAAACAGCTGAATATTGGGTACAAGCTTGTTTAGAGCCAAAATGTACCTTAATCATAGCCAAAATAAGTGTAAAGTCGCAAATTGTCACACGCTTCATTGTATGCGCACATTTATTTAGTCACAACAATCTTGTCGGTTCACTTTCATAGGTACAAGCTTGTTTCGAGCCAAAATGTACCTCATTCTTTGTCAAAATAAGTGTTGGTCAATTTTCCACGTTGACAAATATATTCTGAAAAAAAAGTGGAGTTAGGGTTAACAATGAAATCAAATTGGTCATGGATTTAATCCATGCTGAAGGAGAGTCCTATTTTTTTATTCACCCTGTATAATAACCTAATTACGTGTAAGGCCACCACCACCTAAAAAACCTGTGCAAGTGCCTGACAGACCCAATTTTTGGTTTAGAATCTTTTGGAAAACTGCCTGAAAATAAACCAAAATATAAATAATAGCGTGCTTTTGGTTACCGAGCTCAATTCCTGATCTCGAATTTCTAGAATTGTTATTTAAACTCATTTTGCTCATTATATTTTTCAGATAAGGAATGCACCACATCAACATCAAAATGCCACCTTGGAAAGTCAGGAAATGTCATAATTAACAGATTAACTTGAAACAACTCGCTAAGTGTGGCATACATACATGGGAGACATGTGGTGGTGGAAGGAAAGGAAGGCTTGGTAACCCACCTGAGTTTGATCTGCTCTATGTGTGACCAAATAGCACAATTCTGGATGTCAGCTAACAGGTAAAAAGAAGAATGTTTTGCCTTTTGTTGTTCATTTTGTTTTCGCTACATTTTTTCTGCACTTTCCTCTCTAAAATCAGCAAGCGCAAAAATATAAAAGCACAAATATTTTCCTTTTGTATGTAGGTCTATAATATAAGGAAGCTCAAAATTGCATAAATAAAAACAAACAAAATTGTTCAAAATATGTGAAGCGTCAGTCAATGGTTAGGTCACCCAAGCCCTATATGAAAGCTATGAAGATTGTTGAACGGGGTCAGTCGTCACATACATGCACAAACACAATAGCCAAAGGACCTTGCTATTGTCACGCTATTGTCAACACTCCCTACACAGAGGTCTGCAGTGCAAATCTGTACGATTTTCGCCATGTAATGTCAATGACAGATTTCATTCCGTGGTATAAAGCTATGAGGTTACCGTGGTCTTCGCTATCTCCAAGCAGATAGAGCAATACGCACACGGACTTTTTTGTAGACGAGGGTTCATTTTATGATTTGGTGAGGTTTAGAATGAGTTAGGATTCCTGTAATTTTGAAGACCACGGATTTTCAAAACGTGAATTTTCCGGCATTGTACGACATAAATTTGGTCACCAAACGTGTTTAAAACTATACATTTTACTGTTCTGCAGATGTTATTGACCCTCCTCTAAAATTCTACATGATTTTTAACACGTTTCTTAGTTTTTGAGATGCCCAATAGACCATTTCCCGAAGCTATTTCTAGCAAATATTGCAGTCACTATGACTCCATTGTTTTCTTGCGTATAACAAAATATGACATGCAGCGTGACCTCCCTACTGGGCAAAAATGGGCAAAAATATAAGCTCATCACGTAGGGTTATGCACTTAGTGACTCCACATACTTATGCATACAGGGTATGTGAGACACATTTTTTCTCTTCTTGGCCTTATGTGATAACTTGTATGTGATCATTTTCTCTACAATCCATTTCCCAAGTCTCCTTGCATGAATCATATTTATTATAAAAATACCAAATTCACTCACTATTGCATCCTGATTTTTGATTTTCCCCTATACGTACAGGACCCTGGTAGTCTAGAGTTGCTACGCCATTGCAGTCTCTGTTTGACGCAGAATACCAATGAATCGTTCTATGCCCTGTTATGGAGTGTTGCCCATAAAGAGAAGTTAAGCTCAGCTAGGGAAAACATCTTGGCAATTGAAATGGCAAGGCTGTATTTCAACCAAGGTTTCAGTGCCAACATGACTTTGCATTCCTTCTGCTGGATTAAAGACCTCTTTTAGGGCAAAGGCAGGCATGCTTACAGAATCAGAACCAGACCTAAACCAGCAAGGCCACGTATAAGCCACCACCTGAGATCGAAGCGGTAAAGAGAAAGTCAGCAAAGAGGAGTCTGGGATTCAAGGCTGCATGACCCTCACTATCAGAGTGGTCATTTTATTCCGGAGGGGAATACTTGGTCATTATATAACCCTGATTGAGGGTTTTCATGTATTGGAGTCACCCATGCAGATAGCCCTATTTGAAATCAAGACTCTCTGTGTGGACGATTAAGTTCATGTCAGTAGAAGACCATAATAACCCTTACAGCCCTGAACCCCATAAAATCCCATTTGAAAACTATGCTGGAGGCACGTGTCACCTCAGTCTATCTCGCCGGGCACTGACACCAGGTGATAAATGCGCACGGAATTGTTAATTGCGAGCGTGTGACTCCCTGGCCGAGTGGACTAAGACCTCGTCATCCATGCTGGAGGACCTGGGATCGAATCCTGTCGTCGGCAAGTCCGGATTTTCTCTGTTAATTTCGCCCATTTCCACCCTCGGATATTTTTTTCAACATTTCCATTCCAAAAGTGTTAGGGTTAATGAATTTGGTTTATATCACCGGATATTTTGTATGTCTACTTTTTGTAAAGTCGACTTGGCAAGATAATTAATATATCTCACCATACGGTGACAACTCCTTGGCGAGATAATAAATGGGTTGAAATAAGCTGGGGAAGGTTGTAATGAAGTACATGTAATATGGTTTGGGAATGGGAGGTAGGGGCCGTGGCTATTGAAATGGATTGAAACCGAGAATCATGAGGTAATGAAATAATGTGGTTTCTGAAATATGAAACATGGTATAGTGAATCTAAATCATGTAACATGGTGTCAGATGTGGGATTAGATATTGTATGTGGTATTATACAGATACAACATGGTATAGAGGGAAGTAGTGTGAATTACTGGCCCCTCGGTGTTGGATGAGTACGTCTACTTCCCGACGCGTAGCGGAGGGAAGTAGACGCACTCATCCAACACCGAGGGGCCAGTAATTCACACTACTTCCCGATATAAACCATGTTGTATTTGTTTTACTATACATCATAAATATTCATCACAAAATTATAAAAACTTACAACTAAATCCGTCTCTGACAGTTCTGCGAAACGACCAGCAGCAGACGACGCCATTTTGACAACAACAAAATAACCATGCTCGTCGCCAGAATGCAAAGTTCTATACAATGTGACGTGTATACGTTTGTTGAACTGTTTCGTTCAGGGGATGAGACTGTTTCGTTCAGGGGGTGCGGTAGTTGCCTCCTAGGGGTGCGGTAGTACCCTTATTTTGTCCCCGCGTCTGCGTCTTTCCCGTACGCGAGGAAGTAGGCTAAATACTGAAGTGCGTAGCTAACGGAATAGACCAATAGGAAACCGCGATTAGCTAATGAATATTTATGATGTATAGTAATAGCTTCCACCAAGAGTCCTGATATCGAGATTAAAGTATACTAAATTGTGTTTATGAAATAAACTGGTTTCTTTAATCATGGGTTATAGCTTGGGCAATGACGAGAAACAATTTCAGATCAGAATATAGACCTATATTATATTTACTCATTTATGTAATGGGAAATGGATGAGAAAAACTTCAATTTCAGGTTAGAAAATAGACTTAATGTATAATTGTACATGTATTTTAACTCATGAATGTATTCTTACCACTTTTGTGATAAATGTTCGTATACATGTACTTTTGTCTGCTTACTATGTTGCTTTGGGTTTAAAATGCTAAAATGATGACAAAATATTGTATAGTTAATGCACAATCTACTGAAGATAGCAATATGAACGTAGTAGTAAAGCCGTCAAATAAGTAATGATCAATCTACTGAAGATAGCAATATAAGCGTAGTAGCAATGATAACAAAATATTGCATAATTACAGTGGATTAACCTTTTACAAATTGGCAAAAATGAATCATCTACTAGATATTGGAGGGGGTTCTTCTGATATATTAAATTTCTTTATACAGTTAAAAATCCAAATGTTTGGAAAGATGTTGTTATGGCATGGAGTAAGGTTTGTTAAAAGCCGCCAACCTACAATCAACATTGAACTCATGGAAAGTGTCTTATGGTATAACAATAATATTCAGGTTTGCAAAAAAACCCAATATATTACCGTCATTGGGTAAAAAATATAATTTTTCTACCATGTCGCTTTTATACAGGCTGTCTAAAAATGATTCGATGCCCAAAGTTCAATAAATGTTTTCATCATCAAAATCAATGAAATTAGACCCGTTGTTTTCCTATCATATTTGCTATACTGTACCCTTTCATTAGAATTTTAGATCAGGAATATCGGACTTATTTTAATGAAATTACACTCCATTGTGTAAGACATAGTGATTTCACCTTTTTGGCAAAGTGCAAAAAGTGTGTTTTTAAACAACCTTGTTTGAAAGCAACTAATACAGTCTCTTAATCTCTTGTCTGCTAACATCTTTGGTTCCTTTCAATTTTAAACTGCTGTTGTATCATTTTGTTGTTTAAACCATTAATTCTTCATTTTGATTCAATTTGAAGAGTAAAAATGGATCGTCACGCATGAGCAACCCCAAGCTTTGTTTCTATAATGAGCTAGTTTTGAGGCTAAACTTGAAGGACATTTAAAAACAGGTAAAAACGTGGTCATGGGTAATTAGCAGTAGCTTAGATTTCTTTTTCATATTGGGGATGCAATTTCCTACAAACTTGCTAAAAATGGTATAGTCCCTTAGTGTTTAACCTCACGAAATTCATTCTTCAATGTGAAAATGAAATCTAAGCCACTGGTGATTCACCAAATACCACTTCATTTAATAGAGGTCCCTAAACACTTGTCAAATTAAACAATGCATGGGGTCACTCAAGTGTGACAAACTTCTTTTACCCATTAAATTGATGTAAGGAGAAGAATTAGTAATGATTTGAACACCCATAACTAATAACAGTTACAAAAGAAAGACTCATAAGATTATATTGAGTAAACAAGAGATTATGATAATACACAAGTTTCTTTCTAACAAGCTTTAATAGCACACACATTTTGTTAGCACTTTGTCAAAAAGGTGAAATCACCATGTTTTGTTTTACATAATGGAGTGTATCTTGATAAATCCGATATTCATGATCTAAAATTCTAATGAAATAGTACAGTATGACAAAGATGATGGACCTAAACCCATCAGTTTTGATGATGACAAAAATGATTGAACTTTGAACATCGATGGGTACTAATCATTTTGGGACAGCCTGTATATACAAGATCAAAATTAAAGAAGTGCTACCATTTGTTCCGGAAGGAAGCAAATTGGTCCTTCCCCCTTGAAAAATATATCGCCGTAAAAAATGGAAACATTGCGAGTTTTAACAAAAAAAAATGGAATGTGTAGTAATCAAGGTCTTGGGCAGGATTTGAAGATGTGAGGTGTAAATGTGTATAAATTTTTAACAAATGGGTGTCTAAATTTAAGGATTTGTGTACAAAGTATAGGCCATGTGGACAAAAGCTGGGTGTCTAAAAACTGTGAATTTATAAAAGTGGGTGTGTAAAACACTCCCTACACGGTTGGCTGTCTAAGCCCTTGGTAGTAATGTATCAGCAAAGGACCGTGTAATAACATTTATTTAATGCAAATTATCGGCTGTATTGTACTAATAATATTATGAAAAAATTGTGATATGAAATGTATATTATATTAGGAGTGGGCTATAGAGGGTCATTTTTAGGTCATAGTTTCAGATCACGCTTGCTACATGATTTTTTGATGACTTTATGCATACTGACAACATTTTCAACAACAAAATTGAAAAAAATGCGAAATCCAGGGTGCCCCGGCCAAAAAACCACAAAAAGTCGGCCATTTTGGAAAAAACAGACTTTTGATCATAACTCAGTCATTTTTGGTCTAATTTATTTGATTTTGGTGGCAATACCCATGTTTTAGGGTACAGTTTGTCATTCTATGCTGGTTTCGTCTCATATAACCCCTTCGTTTTCTTGTAATAGCTGATTTTGGTCAAATTTGGACTGTGAGGGCGCTTTGCAAAAAAGTAGCTATCGCAGTAATAAAAATGAATTTGAATACATGAAATATGTTAAGAGTGTGTCAAGAAACATTGTCTGAAGATGTGAGCATGTTACCTCATTTCATTTTACCGTGGCATTCACTATAAAATCACAAGAACGCGTTAAAAGCACTTCCATAGGATAGTACAGGGGTCAACGAACTTTCATTAGTGTGTGTTTCAATGGAGACAATTCAAAGATGTTCAAAATGGTATAGCTTCAAACCAACAAATGGTATTTTACTCAGATTTTCAGGAAATGCCTAAAATGTAACTGCTATCATATTTCAACATTAAAATTTGAGATGCTTCGATGCGAAAGGTATTTTTTTAAACAGCGCCCTCACAGGGCTATTTTCACTAAAAATGCCATTTTCAGGAAAACGAAACATCGTCATGCGATAAAAGTTGTATAAGATTATTCCATGTCCCAACAAACATGGGTATTGCCACCAAAATCAAATTGATTGGACCAAAAATGATTGATTTATGATAAAAATACTGTTTTTCCATAATGGCCGACTTTTTGTGGTTTTTTGGCCGGGGCACCCTGGATTTTGCTTATATTTCAATTTTCTTTTGAAAATGTTGTCAGTATGTATAAAGTCATCAAAAAATCATGTAGCAAGCATGATCTGAAACTATGACCCTCTATAGCCCACTCCTAATTATATTTTGCATTGAACATATGAGGAAACTGAATTTTCTTTTTGCATAACTAGTGCGCAATATACTGAAGATAGCAGTATGAATGTAGTATTAATTATGCCAAGCTATAGTATAATTAATACGAAATCTACTGAAGATAGCAATAAGCACTTAGTAGCAATGATGCCAAAATATTTGACAGTTAATGCACAATCTACTGAAGATAGCAAAATGCACTTGTAGCAATGATGTCAAAATATTGTATAGTTAGGCCTAATGCGCAATCTACTGAAGATAGCAATATTAAGGTAGTAGCAATGTCAAAATAGTGTATAGTTAATGCGCAATCTACTAAAGATAGCAATATGAACGTAGTAAGTAGTAATGATGCCAAAATGTTGTATAATTAATGGGCAATCTACTGAAGATAGCAATATGCACTTAATAGCAATGAGAAAATATTGTACAATCTACTGAAGACTACTTGCAAACTATAGTATCGTTAATGCTCAATCTACTAAAGATAGCAATATGAACGTAGTAGCAATGATATTGTATAGTTAATGCCTAATCTACTGAAGATAGCAATATGTGACCCGTCACGTCAAAATGGACATGTTGTCAGCAAACACAGTTTTGAGATGGAGGCCAATATATTTGGAGAAATTTTCACATTCGTAATATGTGGCGGATACGCCGTTTCATCACCTCAGAAGCATGTCATTATGCCGTTAGAGCACATCATGCCGTTAGAGTCCTGTCTCGCATAGACTCCACTTCTCATCGGATACCATAAATGGCTCTCGGTTCCACGCTCAAGAAATAGAGCTGGTAATCATCCGTATGTTGTTGCCGCTACACTGCTCTGGAATAAGATGCCAATTCAGTTGAGGGAGGCGGTGTCTGTGCCTGTTTTCAAACATTTGTTGAAAACGCATTTGTATAAATGTTAGGTGTTTGTGGTTTCTTGTCTTTTTGCATCATTTTTGCCTCTATTTTGTAAAGCGTTGTGCACTTTGAAGAGCGCCATATAAGTATTGATTAATAAATAATAATGATGTCAAAATATTTTACAGTTAATGCGCAATCTACTAAAGATAGGAATATTTACAATAAAATATTGTATATTTAATGCGCAATCTACTGAAGATAGCAATAGTAGCAATGATTAGTTAATGCGCAATCTACTGAAGATAGCAATAGTAGCAATGATTAGTTAATGCGCAATCTACTGAAGATAGCAATAGTAGCAATGATTACAAAATATTGTATAGATAATGCGCAATCTACTGAAGATAGCAATAGTAGCAATGATTTAGAGTATAAAGGTATTGTTTAAATAAGTACATTTTATTGTCCACATTTGACAACTTTTACCCCTGCTAGGATCGAATAACCCACAAACATTCCATCCAATCACATGCGATGAGTAAACCATGCGTAAGTGTCGCGGCGCAGACATAAACGCAGGAAAAGCGCTAAAGACGCACTGCAGAAGTGCGCGTTATGGAGCAAACCACGCATTGTGAAGGTTGGGCGCACTGTTAAAACGTAGGCCCTACTTCCCCGTGTTATGTTGTCTGATAGAGATGTCGCCGATTTCTCTGAGAACCAATGAGATTGCTTAAACTTTCTTAGCTGTTTAAGAATATAAAATATTGTATATTTAATGCGCAATCTACTGAAGATAGCAATAGTAGCAATGGTTACAAAAATTGTATTGTTAATGCGAAATCTACTGAAGATAGCAATAGTAGCAATGATTACAAAATATTGTATTGTTAATGCGAAATCTACTGAAGATAGCAATAGTAGCAATGATTACAAAATATTGTATACATGTAGTTAATGCGCAATCTACTGAAGATAGCAATAGTAGCAATGATTATAAAATATTGTATAGTTAATGCGCAATCTACTGAAGATAGCGATAGTAGCAATGATTACAAAATATTGTATTGTTAATGCGAAATCTACTGAAGATAGCAATAGTAGCAATGATTACAAAATATTGTATAGTTGATGCGTATGAACAAGTGCATCACATAGAGTATACAGGGTGAGTCAAAAAAACATTGTGCACGATTTGAAACGGCCATTTGACCTTGATACATGCATTGAACCGTGGATTTATTGTTGTCAATGTAAAGCAGTGTTAATCTAGTTTATCCTCCCAAAAAATGAAAGTAATCAACTGACGAATAAGCAAACTGTGGCAAGTTTTGAAAACTGACAGTGTTTTTCGCCATTCCTATGGGAATTACACAGTTAAGACATGAACATTACTGCAGCATGATGGTATGGAGTGAGAGTGAGAAAGCACCATCATCCTAAAAAAAAGAGGATTTGGCATCCAAAGTGCTCTGTAACAGGTGATTCAGATTTGCCTTTTCATTTGACAACTCGGTATCAGACGATTAACTACTTATCCCAGAGTGAAAGAATGATTTTTCAGGAACATTTTGACAATTTACATGATTAATGTGAGTGATAATGACCATTTAGCAAAACCAATTTTACTGTGTGTAAATCCCATAGGAATGGCGAAAAACACGGTCAGTTTACAAAACTTGCCACAGTTTGCGCATTCTTAAGTCGATTACTTTAATTTTTTTGGAGAATAAACTAGATTAACACCGCTTTACACTGACAACAATAAATTCACGGTTCAATGCACGCATCAAGGTCAAATGGCCGTTTCAAATCGTGCACAATGTTTTTTAACTCGCCCTGTAGAATGGTCCCTCTGCCAGACAAATTATCTGCTGCAAATGGCCCAGCAGACACCCCAAAATGTTACAATTGAACTGAGAATACCACTTCATTATTTTAGTTAAAGGGGCATTGAGAGATACGTATGGGAGTGCGCCCTCAATTATCCTGGAAATCAGTTGTTTGCATCAAATTAATACTGAGGCATATGCTAACTACCATCTGAAACAGTTTACTAACATTCGCTGTTTATCATATAACATTTCATGATTTTCTTAGTTTCGATATGTTTCGATAGTTTCGATATGATCATATCGAAACTAAGGTGCTGAATTCGGAAGTTATGCATCGTTTTACTCACAGACTTTCGCGGCAAATCTCAACCCCGGAAGTGCCGTTATTTGCTTAGTTTGGCATGAAGGCGATGTCGGAATTGTATGGCATTTTGGATTTGAGCTATGTTGATGATTATCTTTACGTTATTTGCTCATTTAGTATATTGATACATCTCTCAATGCCCTTTAATGTTTCCATTTAATAAAGGGGAACCTTGTTTGTTAAATGTTAACACAAATTTGCCCTGGGCCTCATATTTTAGTTTGTGTTAACAGGAATTTGTGTTATCCAGCTTGGGACTTGAATAAAACTTGGTGCTATCAGATTTTGTGTTAACAAGGTTCCACTGTATAAAAAAAGCTTTTTTCTTGTAATTCAAGTACTAACATCTCAAAAGAAAAATTTGGGAACTATAATTGTGAAAAAAAATCACTCCATTCTTAATTTAGTATATTGGTTATTTTTTATCTTTCATCATTTTGTTAGATTTATTTCATTTCAACA
>CM069446.1:46376672-46472563 GCA_035610835.1 Ophiura sarsii
AAGCATATCTCCCGTTCTAAATAACCAATTGGAACGCAATAAAATGCAAATGAAAGCTTATTTACTCAGCTTTCATAATACATCAAGATTAGACCCGTGTGTTCCTGTCCTTTTAATGTATCTTATGTGCCCGGAGTGTTAACATTTTTTTGGGTCACCCTGTAGTGTTTGTCAAATTTTCATAAACCAGTTATACATCTCAAAAGTGGCGGATTATCTTCCATTTTTGATATTGATTTTTTTCTAAAGATATTCGTGCAGAAGATTTTAATGTAAATCATCATTAGATACTGAGACGATTATCGTCTCAGATTAGATAGGTTTGGGATATGTTATGGATTTGATGCAGTTATAAACCCGTCATTGTATGTGGTCGACATGGCGACATGCGTGGTTATCGGGTCAATGTACTTATTGTGCTATTGGTGCACACTCGCCCTTTCATGATGGGTGTTCGCCAATGGAAATTTACATGATTAAGATTTTGTATAATTTCAAAATAGTAATTCACCTCCTTTGTAACCTATTTGTAATTATAAATATATCTATCTGGAATGGATCGAGTATCCTACTAAGCCTCAGGAAGAGTAAGATCATCAAACGGAAAAAGCAGTACGATTGGAATCTATTGACAACTGATCAAGATCTACAAGCTAAATACAGTATAAAGGTGCGCAATAGGTTTCAGCACCTTCAGGATGACGTAGAAACTGCAACTGAGAAATACACAAGGTTCATTACAGCCACTCAAGAAGCTGCAGAGGAAGTCATTCCTGCGAGGAAGAAAGAGAAAAGAAACTACTTCTCAAAAGACGCCCAGGTTATCGGGGCGAGAACAAAAAATGATGAAGCTTACGCAAAATATCAACTAGACACTAGCAATGAGAATAATAGCAGAGATTATAAGGATGCTAAGAAGAGCCTAGGGGAGGCTTATGATCAAGTGAAAGAGAAAGACCTTACCAATAAGCTAAGAGAGGTAGAAAATGCTCACATAAACAGCAAGCATGGTAAGAGTTGGAAACTGATAAACCAAATATCAGGAAGACTGACAACAAGAAAGGGGCAAATCAAAGGGTCCACGCAAAAGGAGAGATTAAACAACTGGTACACTCACTTCAAAAATCTACTTGGGAGCCCACCACATATAAGTAATGAGGATGAGGAAATTGCTCCAATACTATCAGATCTCAACATTAAAGTAGGAACCTTTGACTTGGAGGAATATGAGAAGGCTAAGAAGGCACTAGTAGAGGGGAAAAGCTGTGGGGAAGATGGTATTACACCTGAAATGCTCAAAAGATGTGATTTGGATAACATCATTCTCGACTTCTGCAATGATCAGATGATGCCTTGTTGAACGGGGAAAAGCCAGAACAGTGGTCCATTCTCAACATAGTACCAATACCGAAATCAGGTGATCTCAGCTTGGGGGGTATAACTACCGTGGAATAAGCCTGAGTTCAATTGTTGCCAAGCTATACAACAAGATGATACTCAACAGAATTAGACCGGAGCTCGACGTCCACCTAAGAGCTAATCAAAATGGCTTCAGAGTAGGACGTACCACTGTAGGTCATATACTTGCCCTTCGAAGAATTATTGAGGGAATAAGATCAAATCACCTGCCAGCCATCATAACCTTTATCGACTTCAAGAAAGCGTTTGACACAATACATAGGGGACGAATGCTGCAAATATTGAAAGCCTATGGTGTACCTGATCAGCTTACAAATGCGATAGCAGACATATACAAAGACACCAAGGCAAAGGTCATATCACCAGATGGAGAAACAGAAGTGTTTGAGATACTGGCTGGAGTATTACAAGGGGACACCCTGGCTCCATATCTTTTTGTCATTGTTCTTGACTATGCCCTAAGAGAGGCCATAGATGGCAGAGAAGAAGAGCTAGGATTCCACCTAACAAAAAGAAGCAGCAGAAGAATAGGACCAACCGTAGTAACAGACTTAGACTTTGCTGATGACATTGCACTGTTGTCTGAGGAAGTGTCTCAAGCGCAATCACTACTCAATAGAGTGGAGACTTCAGTGGGAAGAGTAGGGCTCAAAATGAACGCTGCAAAGACGAAGTACATGTCCTTCAACCAGACGCAAGTACCTGTAATTACCACAAGTGAAGGCATGCGCCTTGATAAAGTGGAAGACTTCAAATACCTTGGAGCCTGGATGAACAACACCGTAAAGGACATCAAAACACGCAAAGCAGCTGCATGGAGAGCTTGTGGCAAACTTAGTCAGCTATGGAAGGCTAAATCATTATCCAGAAAGCTAAAAGAAAGACTGTTCATAGCTACAGTAGAATCCGTCCTCCTTTATGGATGTGAGGCATGGACAGTCACCCCAAAGCTTGGTAAACAACTGGATGGATGCTACACTAGGATGCTAAGATCTGTGTTCAACATCAACTGGAGTCAGCATGTGACAAATAAGGACCTGTATGGGGACATGCCAAAAGTCTCGGACAAGATCAGAGAGCGCAGAGCAAGATTTGCTGGACACTGCTTCAGAGGGTCCAAGGAGCTTGTACACAAACTTATACATTGGATCCCAAAGCACGGAGCAAGAAAGCGTGGTAGACCAGCCCTGACCTACATTGACATACTCAAACGTGATACAGGACTGCAGGTGGAAGAAATCAAGACAGCTATGTTGGATAGGAAGATCTGGAGAGGCATTGTGGTTCGGAAAAACCATCCGCCCTAAGTCAAGTAAGTCAAGGAATGGAGTAGCACTAAAATTAGAAGATTAAAATGTGGTATTTATTATAATTTTAAATTCTAAACGAGTATATTCTGTTAAAATGACCCACCCTTTAATTGTGGACTCTCTAAATGTTATTTTGAAAGAAAATCACATTGCATAACAAATGTGTATATCTATTTGATACTACTTGATGAAACCTAATTATGAGACCATGGCGAGCTTGCCCCGGCCTATGGACGAACCTGCCCCGGTGGTATTTTTTACACCCAGACAGTCTTTATCCTTTACTCATTCCTTTATACAGTAAGGCCTAGGGTACCGAAATTGTGGTCGTATTTAGCCAAGATATAAATCTTTCATGTAATGTCAATAGGTCCATTCAATCTTTAAAATTGACGTATCTAGGCCATTTCAAAATTAAGATTGGGCGAACACTCCCCGTCTCCCCTACTTAGCGCCCTCCCCGGGTGAGGACCTCACGACCGACCCGGTCATGACCATGAACTATACACCTTTTGATCATTGTGATCGGTATACAAAGTGCACAATACACACACCCCGACGTGCAGACATTGCTTAATAAATATACATGTAGGCCTATTCACCGATATGAGTGTGCATGTTTTATTGAGTTATGCTTGTTTAATAAATACCGGTATTATCATATAGAAAATTGAGCTAATTTTGTAACTGTGATAATAATAATTATATATACATCTAAATATACAGCAAAATGGCAGATCCTAGTGTTACATTTACCCTAGCCATTACATGTGTTATATCACTGATAATTGGAATTGCCTATTGGTTACGACTCTTACCATCTGGACAACTAGATACACACAACAAAGCCATAGTCATCACAGGATGTGACACGGGATTCGGACTAGCCATTGCTAAGCATCTAGACTCACTTGGTTGCCACGTGTTTGCAGGATGTTTGGATGCTGAGGGTGCAGGAGCAAGAGGGCTACGTGAGACTGCATCTGAGAGGCTTGTTGTGATACAGATGGATGTTACTAAGGAAGAGGAAGTCTTGAATGCAATGGAAGTTGCCAAGGAAAAACTGCCACATCCAGAGAAAGGTATAATCAGGGACAATGTTATATAACAGATATTGGAATGACTACAATCAGGGGGATGACTCTCATATCTGCCCATTGTTGAGATTTGGTTCACAGTATGGCGCACTCTATCAGTTCTTCACCCGGCAGTTAAGCGTAAACTGTCAATCATTCGTTGTGATGAATATTCAGCCATGGCTATTCATGACCTCACACGATGTGATCGTCGCGATCCGGCGTCCTTCCCAACTGATCTGATTACAATATTCATAAAATGCAAATAACGCCACGCCCCTTCTCTGTCACTGCCAGACGAAGCCATCCACAATTTAAAATTCGTATTTTGTTCTATACGTAACTTAATTTCAAATACCCAATTCTGAATGTTTCCTGTCATATAAGAACTAAGTTCTGCCATCATCAAAGCAAATCAGTTCTACTCTAAATCACAATCAGCTTTTTTTACCATTGATGTACTATTTCTGTGCCACAAATCATGTTTTGAGCCGATAAAAACCACCACGTCTCATGTCGTCTGGTTTGCTACGACCATAGTGCGCCCCCTATAAAACCTTCAACCGTGAATTGGTTTTAGTAGGCGAAATTTTGTCTGAGGAGTTACCTATCCCATACTTATATAATCCCTGCTACAATATACAAATATTGAATGCCTGAGCGTGTGATAGTAAAAACTATATCACAAGGTCAAATTTGGATTTTTCCATTGCACGAGGCGAAGCCGAGTGTAATGGAATAATCCAAATTGGACCGAGTGATATAGTTTTACTATTGCACAAACAAAAGGCATTCAATATTTGTTTTATATCATGATATCACATGATTCTTTTCCAGCCATAATGATAGTAAAAACTATCACATGGTTGAAATCAGGCCTATCATGATATAATAAATAATAGCCTATATAAGGCCTATAATAGGCCTTATATAGGCTATTATATTGTAGTGTAGCAGGCCTGTGAAACAAACATCTGCCTATTGTTAAAATTTGGTTCACAGTATAGCGCACTCTATACGAGCCTTCACACGCGATTAGGGCAAGCAGTGAAGCGTAAACGGTCAATCATTCGTTATCAATATTCAGATAATATGACTATTCATTAGTCCGGGTCATCGTGTCACAAGCGTCATGTAAAAGAGCACGTTGCTTATTATCTGATTACAATATTCATTAGATGCAAATAACGCCACGCCCCTCCTCTGTCACTGCCAGACGAAGCCGGCCATCCACAATTTCAAATTCGTATTTTGTTCCACGTTAAAATTAATTTCAAAAAACAATTCTGAATGTTTCGTGTCGTATAAGAACATTCTGTCATCATCAAAGCATATCAGTGCCACTCTAAATCACAATCAGCTTTTTTTACCATTGATGTACTATTTCTGTGCCACAAATCATGTTTTGAGCCGATAAAAACCACCACGTCTCATGTCGTCTGGTTTGCTACGAACATGATAGTGCGCCCCTAACGAACCTTCACATGTCAATTAACGTATAGGTAGGCGGGCTTGACCTTTTCGAGATACCTGTCCCATAGTTATATAGTCCCTGAGTGTAGTCATTCCAACTTCTGTTATCCCATCAATTGATGTATCGAAAGCAAATGAGTTCGAAAATTGAAGAAGAAAAAAAATCCAATTCTGAGGATGGCACATCCCCCCTCAGACTCCCCCCTGTTCGAGCTTTAAACCATCTATACTTGAATCAAGAATATATCAGTATGATTAACTTCTTTCGTGCATTGATAATTATTGGAAATGAAGAGGTGGCTTTTCGATAACATTTTGGTCAAAAGTATACACCAGATCGCACCAAATGAGTTCGAAAATTGAAGAAAAAAAATCTACTTCTGAGGGGGCACATCCCCCCACCTCAAACTCCCCCTGTCCGAGCATAGCTCCGAGGGCGGTGCTGCGCTCCGCTTGGATGGTACCAGCACAATTTCATTTTTTTGGCCCCCCTAACAATTTGCTGGATCCGCGCACCATGAACAAGGGAAATATTTTATATATCATCACTTCCACCTCGCGAACTCAGTAACTTTGATTCCATAGTAATGCTTTGTTCTTTATGAGACCATGCATATGCATTAACAAAATGAAAACAAATTGAAATTTTCTGATAGGCTTTTTGGTTAGGGTAGGTGTGAGTAATACGGGACCGTAAGGTAATACGGGACCGCATCACTGAAATCTCATCTACAGCCGTCTGGCATTACTAGCACTTTAAATAGCGCCCTCTAGAGATAGATCAAACCCTTAGTGAATTTTATGACTATTATCATAGCTATACCGGAAGAATTACCAGCCAGAAAATCAACACAACCTGTCAAGGTAAGGAAAAATGCACCCATATTTTTGGTCCAATATAAAAATAGTGTTTTCATAGAATATGATGGTAAAGAAAGGGAGGGGGGCGTGACCTGAATTCTTGCATTATTAAGCATGTTTCAGGTGTTGGTCCAACATGTATTGTATGTGTGCTTCGCTAGTAATTGGTGTTATAATGCATTAAATGGGAGCCGTGGGTTGACAGCCAGCATGACGGTATGCAAATGTCTTAAAGGTCCCGTATTACCCACACCTACCCTACTTTTCTTCTTTTTTGTAGCAATGTACCTTTTTTGTACCAATGTACTTCATGCATTATTATCTCTTAAATGGATTACTGGACCATTATTTATGGTTTTTAACAGTTACTCTTTAAATAAATATGTCAAATAACTTTTCATACCAAAACAATGTCCTCAAAACAATGTCACATATTACCTTCACGTGTAGGTAAGATGGGACATTTATGATGACGTCAGTATTTGATAATAACAGCCAAACCAAACATAGAATGACTCTGTTTTTTATTACAATAAAGGTTTATAAAATGTAGATTACAAATAACAAACTTTGCTTAAATTTGAGTCAGTTATTTTGTATTTTAATTATGCAAATGTCTTAAAGGTCCCGTATTACCCACACCTACCCTATATTAAAATAATAAGGGGTGTTAACCCTAAAAATATGAAATTCATCAAGCGCTGTAACTTTTTGAACTATTAATGTGATGTAATGTATATACATTTTTTGGAAAGGATATAGTCAGAGAAGCCATTTTTGGTGTAACATTTCACTAAAAATGCTGATTTTTTTTAAAAGTTGACTCCCCCAAAATCATATTTTTGGCTCAAACATTTTTGGGCAACGTAGCAAAATTAGTTTTGGATAAAAAAAATGCCGCAATTGCATCAAAATAATCTAAAGACACTTCTCAAGGATCTCTATTTATTTAAATTTTTACAAACATTGTTTGTTTTTAAATTGTTGACCAAAAAAGTCAAAAAATGCATTCTTGAGGTCAAAAAATTAAAATGTTGGTCAAACATTTAAAAACTAACAATATTTTATGTTTGCCTTGTCGTCACATGTTTCACAGGTCTATGGGGTGTTGTGAATAATGCAGGATTGGACCATTTTGGTTTGCTAGAATGGTGTACTGTAGAGGACATGAAGAGCATATCTGATGTTAACGTGTTTGGTGCCATCAGAGTTATCAAAACATTTCTACCATTAATAAAACGAGCAAAGGGTGAGTGTGTAACAATGGTTTGAAGAGATTTATGCCATGTGTTATCTTATTTGCCCGGTGAACGCTGAATGTTACGGTACTAATGCATGTAAGTAAGGGGAAAACGTGGGGTGTCTAGAAAACGGGGCCGAAAACGGGAAACAGAGGAAAACAGGGCCGAAAAACGGGGCCCGATCAATTCTTTTTGTTAATTGCATGCAAGAACTTCAAAGATTGTGGCCCGTTTTCTGTCCCCGTTTTCCAGATAACCCGGGGTAATCTGGAAAACAGGAACGCGGCCCCGTTCCTCTGTCCCCGTTTTCTGAAAAATGTGTGAAGTCGTGGATTTCTGTGACGGTAATTACGACTAAAAGTAAAAGTGGTATGAGACGTTTGTCACAGCACAGTGACATAAGGGAGTGTTTATAAATACTTTGGTGTGGGGGGGGGGGGGTGGAAATTTTTGAGCCTCGGAAATATTTGTTTTCTTGATCCCCCGAACACCGTTAATGTGTTTCTTGATCCCCCTTTTATGGTTATTTTTTTCTTGATCCCCCCTCTGTATGTCCAAGTTACGGAGAATTATTAGTTTAGACCGCGCACGAAGCATAATTGTAAAAATTGTGAGTTCTTTTGTGCGCGAAGCGTTGACAAATGCGTACCCTTTTTGATTGCGCGAAGCTCCAAAAATCGGACTTTTTGTTTGATTCCCCCTATTAAGTACCATTTTTTGGTGGTTAATCCCCTCCCCCCTTTTGGGGGACTTTTTTTCTGATCCCCCCTCCATTTTGTCTTACCCTCACCCACCAAGGTATTAATGAACACTCCCTAAGTGGATATATTACATATTTGATTATGGAATATCTCCCATCCCAAAGGTATTTTCATTGACAGAAATGAGTATGGGCAAAGCATCTCTAGATATTTCACTAGATCATTGCAGTAGTTGAGACAAAACACAAAGACAGCTAATGTTTGACAGCTAATGTTTAAATTATGCCAGACATGGTCAGACCATCTCAGACGAAACAGAATATGTTCTGAATTCATGCTTGTCTTAGTTATGTCATGTATTCTGTGCTGTGTGAGCTGTTTTAAATGGCAGAACAGAACTAGAACTAACATTTTGGTGGTGTCCATGCTGACAGGTTTGTCACAACATTTTAGTTCAAGAAAGTTCAAATTAGTTTGGCTTGACACATTCGTGACATAGGGAATCTGTACCTGTCACCTAGTGAATGATATACACAGTGCAGTGGTATATCTAGAAATATACAAAGCTAGCCTCGACTTAGGAGGCCAGCTATACTTCCGTTAGCCAGGAGATATATATTACACATATACAACAAGGGCGAAGCCCGCGTTTTGTATATGTAATTTATTTCTCCCCAACCCAAGGTAGTTAGAGTTGTAAACATGGCATATGGCCAAACCACCTCTAGATATGTCATTGACAAACCCAAAATAAGTCTTTGATATACCAGTGAAAGTTAATGTTTACATCAGGACAGCTAATGTTTACATAGTGGTATAGACATGGTCAGACGAAACAGAATTTTGTTCTGTATTCATATTTGTCTTAGTTATAAAATGATTTTTTTTAAATTTTTTTTTTAAACAAGCAGATACTACTCAAAAACACGTTTTCATCTTTCTTTATTGTTATGTGCTTCTTTCAATTTTCTTTTCTTTTTTTCAATTTAAAAAAATAAATAAAAAAAATAGCCACCCTAGATTTCCGAAAATTCGGGTCGGTCGGAAAGGGCAAGTCAACTCTTTTTTTTGTTGGCCTTACACATATACAACAAGGGCGAAGCCCGCGTTTTGTTTATGTAATTTATTTCTCCCCAACTCAAGGTAGTTAGAGTTGTAAACATGGCATATGGCCAAGCCCAAAATAAGTCTTTGATTGCAGTGATAGTTAATGTTTACATTAGGACAGCTATGTTTAAATAGTGGTAGACATGGTCAGACGAAACAGAATATGTTCTGGATTCATGCTTGTCGTTAGTTATATCATGTACGGAATAAAGCGGTATAATCCCTTAACCCGTCAATGGATGATTTTGTGCTAGGTTAATTATGTGTTGTCTTAGGGATGGCATCCAGATTCGCACGGATTGAAAACCGTAGATCGGAGAGGTAAACGCACTGGGATAAACGGACAGTTTTGTGTAGATAAACGGAACGCGGTTAATAATGACCAATTAATACGTGTTTAGCCATGCTTAGCGAACGCATTGAACAACTCCCCTGAACGGACAGCCAGTGCGTTTACCCTCTCCGATCTACGGTTTTCAATCCGTACGAATCTGGATGCCATCCCTTACACCAAGAATAAACCATTCATGATAACTTATAACACCCACCATTTCTGTTACTTTACCAATTTTACTATGACCTTTAGGGAACATGTGATAAAGAAAAGTGAGTGAAAATAGAAAATAATCTCACGTTAATGATCTTAAGTTACAAAGTTGATTGTATGCACATTAATAACAAATTTCACTATTAATATTCATGATCAATGATTGAGACCAAATAAGGCAATGTTCGTGTCCTGTTGACACGTAACATGTGAACTGCTGCAATTAGAGCACGCCACGCCAGCCTAGCCACGCTAGGTGATGTTTCGTCTCTGGGCTGGTGTCGGGCTATCAAATCACTCTTCTTCGGCCGATAAATCAAGGAGTCCGTCATTATACGGATAGTGACGTAAAACATCTATAAAACTGTGATTATTGTGTTGACTGAATGATTATTTTATATAGTAAATAAATTAGAGATATTGGTCAAGTTACGTGATTTCATGTGGACATGATTTACATGTAGCAGTGATTTCTACGATATTTAATAAGTTCCGCTCGGTTTTATCCACGCATCGTCTTAACTATAGGAAATGAAATGAAACACAAAACTTGACATCTTTATTTGAGTTTCCTTGACAAGTTAAGAGTCATGTAAATTAGGATGACGTCATCTAAACATATCTAAAGCCACACGCCAATATGCGTCTGTCTTAACACTTTCCACGCGGCAGTCGTCTCAGACGCCAGTTCCATCATTTCACAAAATGTTTCACATTTGTCGAAATATTGAATTTCATCATCATATTTGGAATCACCATGAGAAATGCATTAAAATAAGTACAAACATACCTAGTATCGATTCAGTAATTCTTAGGATAGACTTTAAAAGTTGGGAAATGTTTTAGACAAATCTGTTTATGTTATACTCTATCTTCAGGTCGCATCGTGAACACCACCAGTATATTAGCCCGCGTACCAAGCGACGTACCAGGACACTCAGCTTACGTATTGTCCAAATTTGCCATGGAAGGTTTCACCCAAAGTCTTCGACATGAGGTGCGTCAATTTGGCATCGATGTATCTATCATCGAGCCAGGAGATTTTAGAATCGCTACAAGTATCATTGCGGAAGAAAAGATGCAAGCTATAGGGTCGAAAATGTGGAGTACAATGCCAGAATCAGTTCGCCAGGAGTATGGACAGGAGTATTTTGATAATTATTTCCGTTCCATCTACTCTGCGGATTCACTTAGTGGAGGCAATTCGTCCACGGCTGACGTTGTTGGGTACGTCGTTAAGGCTTTGCTTGACAAGAGACCCCGAATTAGATATTGTGCTCAAACATTCAAAGAGCAGTTTTTGACTCATGTGGTGACTCAATTTCCGCATGAAGTTAGTGATTTGATTTATTATAATAGCATGTGAATGTGCTACGCCTCGTATGACATTGTATACGTATTTTAGCTATTCAAAATGTGAAAGTAGGCATTTACAGGGGAATCAAGACGCAGATTTGTCAAACTGTTCAATTTGATTCTTGTTTGAAGATGGACTTGCAATGTCTCATCACTATGCCGTACTGTCAATTTTCACTTGCGTAATGTAGCACGGATTCGTAAATTTATTGACCATAATAAATTGTGCACATGCAGTGCGATCTTTGGTCCTTTCGAGGCTGGATTATGGCAACTCCTTGTTAGCTGGTATGTCACGTGCCAATTCAAATTCTACAAAATCGCGCTGCGCGACTCATTTACTGTGTAAACAGGCGCAAAGGTGCTTCACCTTTATTACGGGAGCGTCATTGGTTGCCAGTCCAGCAGCAAATTGACTTCAAGATCCTACTGCATGTGTACAACTGTTTACCAAAAACTGCCCTTCATACTTGCAAGATGTTCTCCACACTCACGAGAGTCTGGACGGATGGGCCTTAGATCAGCTCGTGATACCACCGTACGGGCCTTGACGTTCCCATTACCAAGAGAATCATTGCTGATTGTGCCTTTTCAGTCATTGGCCCCAAGTTGTGGAATTTCCTCTCTATTCAGGTCCGCCAGGCTCCCAATGTTAAAGTTTTCAAAAAGGAACTAAAACTAAAAACTCATCTCTTTCCAAAAGATTAGGGTTTTTTATTGACTGTTTTTAAATTATATTTGCGAGTTTTTAATGTGTTATGTTTTCATTGTATGTTGTTTCTTAATTATTCTTGATGTAATTTACTGTGTAATTTTATTAATGATATGTTTATGCCTGTATATTATAATACACATATTTGTAAAGCGCTTAGATCTACGGAAAAGGCGCTACATAAAAGCCTTTTAATAATAATAATAATAATAATAATAATAATAATACACTGAAAAAACATGACAAGAATGACAATGCAAGCCCGTGTGGCAAATGAGATTGGCTCAAGACTATTCTGTAGAATGACAATGCAAAACGTCGCATGGCCGCGCAAACGGCTTCACAATGTGATACTTAACGAGATTTGTCTAAAAAAGTTCTTCGACATACACAATCATTGGAAACAACTCTGACGTCACTCCACAGAGAAGGTGAACGGAATGAAGAATGTTCTATAACTTAGAGAATAAAATTGATCAAAGTTGTAGTTTCTACTAGTTTGGTTACCAGACTATGGTGTGATAATGGAAAAATGCTCAAGCTGCCGAAAATGTTTATAGAGAAGTTGCGTGCACTCTGTTCCGAAACTTGCGGAACGCGGCGAAAGTTGGGCAAATTTAGCTCCTTTTTAAAGTTGAGCGAAGTTGCCATACTAACTTTGGCCAATTCAATACTCTGATTTTATATAGGTTTGCGCTATAACAAAACATGTGATAATTAAAGATTTGACCATGCTAACACTAACTGCAGAATTTGTTCATCGTTAGCATTAGATAACCCATTCTTCAGGCACCTGCAAAGACAAAATAAATCAAAACTATGAGCTATTATATTTGAAATCCACATACAGGATGTCTCAAAAAGAAATTACGTTGCTTTGTTATTTTTTAAGACACCTTGTATAATTATACATTATCTATGGAATACATTACCATAATCTCCCAAGAGTGCATTTCAAAGGGGGTTACCTGCATGCGTGACTCCATTTGAAATCTACGCGCTCCCTGTGGTGGATTGTCATGTCTTCCACAGGGGGTGTATGGATTTCAAATGGAATAGCCCAATGGTGATACACGTGTAAGATAAAGACCAGATAACAATTATGTGAGCAACGGAATGGATCAAGTCTTACATTAGCTTATACATTTAAAAACACACACCTGAGTTTCAGCTATTCAGAGTAAATTGACACGTTTTCGTTGATTTTCAACATTATTTGAATGCTGACTGCCAACTTTGTATTTAAATACCATTACAATTGAACACACGAGTAGTTTCGGAGGTTCAAGAAATGTCAACAACTAAGATGTCAGCTTACAGTATCAAGAGTGTGGTTTATTAGAAGTATTTCTAGATCATAAAACATCAGTGTTTTATAATATGCACAATACATGACATCTCGCCTTTTCACAAAGCTTTTCAAGCATACAAAAGAAAATTATTAAAAAAGAAAAATCATCTTTCCTAGTACATTTACATCTTTCATTATAATGTTTTCAATAAACATGTTCATTTCGTGGTACAATAACTGCATTTTTCTTTAAGATAACACAAAGAAACACCAGGTTTCTAAACAAAAGAAGACATTTCCGCATTTTACTTATTTTCAGCCCGGTTTTGGTCTTTTTAGCCCAATTGCACGCTTATTTTCCTACTTTTTCATAACTTCCTTTTTTTAAATATAAATTCATTCTCATGCCTGTACGTTTAACGTTTAACGTGTTTAATTTTAGATTTTTGAGATAAGCTTAATGGGGCCCTCACATGTATCCGTGTGAGCTGAGCGGCCCCTTACCGTGTGAAAAATGGGTGCGGACGGCGGCACACACGGCGGGCCGTTGAACACGTTCAGGGGACTTTGCCGGCCACCGGAGTTTTGAACATGCTCAAAACTCCTGGCGGGTGAGTAAAAGCGGCGGCGAACAATGAGAGCCCGGTATAAGGACGGGGCACCCGTTCGCATCCGTTTCGCACCCGTTTCGCGCCCATTCACACGGCGGTGATTGACGGTGGTGGACGTCGCCCATCTTAGCGACGGACTGCGAATGGCCGCATGCAGCCTAGTAACCGTTCGCGGAACGGACTCTCAGCAGGCATGTTGCAACTCTCTAAATGTAAAAGAGCTAAAACTCACTCTTTCGAGAGTTCTAGGAGGAACAGATCTTTTTTTGGAGTGAAGTTCACTCTTAAAAGAGCGATTTTCACTCTAAAAAGAGTTAAAATCACTCTAAAAAGAGTTAAAATCACTCTAAAAAGAGTTAAAATCACTCTGAAAAGAGTGGAAATCACTCTTAAAAGAGTGACAAATCACTCTGAAAAGAGTGAACTTCACTTCTTAGAAGAGCCGCCCCTCCTAAAGCTCTCGAAAGAGTGAGGTTTAGCTCTTTTACATTTAGAGAGTATTATAATGTGGTTCGTACGAATTCCGGAATACAAATGAAGCGGCGAGCTTGAGCGCTCAGCTTGAAAAGGGCGATTTGATTATGTAATCAGACGTTTCGGCCGGTACCCAGGCGTTTCGACCAGTTAGGAACCGGTATGGAGGTGGTATGCACACGATGAGGACACGGTGAGAACGGTAAGCTAGAACTGTATGAGGCCGGTGATCCCGGGACAAGGCCGGTGAGAACCCGGGACAGACCCGGTGTAGCGGTATGGACCGAGGACCCGGTGAGGAGGTGTTATGCACCCGGTAAGAACGGTAAGCTAGAAATGTATGAGGACGGTGAGCCCAGTACCCGACCGGTGACGACCTGGTATAGACCCTGTATATAACGTTATGGGCCCGGTGGCCACAACAAAAGATTAATGTGCCCGTTGACATTTTTTACTGATTGTTTGGACTCTGTTGTTTTTCTATTAGACGGTAAGGTGGCCGCCTGCCATTACCGCCCTGCGAACGGGCGTGAAACGGGTGCGCCGTCTTTATACCGTCCTCAAACCGGGCTCTCACCGTTTGCCGCCGCTTTTACTCACCCGGCAGGACCCGGCAGGAGTTTTGAGCATGCTCAAAAGTCCTGTCGGGCGCGGATGGCCGGCAATGTCCCCGGCAACGTGTTCAACGGACGGGAAACGGCCCACCGTGTGACATCACCGTGTGCCACCGTCTGCACCAATTTGTCACACGGTAATGGGCCGGCCAGCTCACACGGATACATGTGAGTACAAATGTATTTTACAGACATTCCCGGAATGTGAGCGAAGCGGCGAGCTTGAGCACTCAGCTTATACAGGGCAGTTTGATGACGTTATCAAGGCGGTTCGGTCGGTACCCAAGCGTTTTGGCCGGTGAGGAGGTGGTATGAGCCTGGTTCCAGGCCGATAAGGACCCGGTATATAACAGTATGAACCCGGTGACAAAAAATAAATCAATGCGGCCGTTGACATGTTTTGCTGATTGTTCACCGTGTTGGACTCTGTTGTTTTTCTATAAGACGGTAAGGGGCCGCCCAGCTCACACGGATACATGTGAGGGCCCCATTAGATTTTGAATAAAATGAAATACATTTCAGGATCGCTACACGGAGGCCTGAGTCATAGATGAGTATTGATTTTTCTGTGATAAAATAAAAAAGCTCGACGCCCGTTGGTTTTTATTGACATGAATCCTTAGTATAGTCACAATTTACAATGGAAGTGGGAGGAGTAGTTTTTTGATGGATTAGTAGCACTTGTCAAAGCTTTTATTCCAAATGCTTCCAAAACGATGACCCATGTTTCCGTGGACCGGTTCTGGCATGTAGTAACATAGTCTGGAATATTTTTGGGTTTAGGTGTAATTATATTACTTACGTGAATGTTGCTTCTTGAAACGAGTTTTTAGTAAAATATAACAATTGTCTGTGTTGTAACACATGCATAAAACAAAATACTTTGGTGATGACACGCCACTTCCGTCGGTCAGCAGCCAATCGATAAATGACTGAAGTAGGATGCCCAACCAGAGTTTTTATTCTGTCAAACCATTTTGACCTTGGCCGGCCTAGTCCGCGTGCACCCTCAATCTTGCCCTGCATGATCACCTTCTCTAGACAGTTTCCTTGGCGCCTGGCAATATGACCGAAATAAGAGAGAGTTTGGGAATTGATCAGCCCAAGTAGCCTTGTCTTCACACCAACCTCCTGTAGCACACTTGCGTTGGTTCTCTTCATAACCCAGGTGATCCTTAGCATCCGGCGCCAACAACACATTTCAAATGCATTGATTTTATTGCAGCTTGCAGTTGTCAGTGTCCAGGATTCACAACCGTAGGTTGAAATAGGGAAAACGAGTGCTATAACCAGACGTACCTTGGTTGATATAGTGATGCCTCTGTCACCCATATTTTTGAGACTGTGTCACTGCAGATCTAGCCATAGCCAAACGACGCCTGATTTCTGTATGACATCCTCCTTCTTGTATGATGAGAGATTCGAGGAAATTGAACTGTTGGATCTGATCCACATTTTGCTTTGGTGCGAGTTTTAAAAGCTCGATTCCTTAACAAAACAGGATGCGCGCACACCGCCGGGCAAAGAATAATGGTAACTGTCGACCAAATGCCCGGCATGACGTCACATGTCGCCCATCTATATGATAAAATTATAGCTGCGTGAAATGTCTTAAGAGCAAATTTGTTCAATGCGTTGTTGGTCTAGCGGATAGATCGCAGGTCTCACGATACAAAGGTTGTGAGTTCGAGCCCCGCTACGGCCAACATGTTTGTATCCTTAGGCAAAGTACTTAGTCTCAATTGCCTCGTGGTTCAGAAGTCACGTAGAAATGGTGGTCTTGTGCATCAGAAGAGCAACATCCGGGCACGTTAAAGGTCACAGACTCCTTCGTAAAGAGTAGGGGATCATCCCGGTCTGTGTACACAAAAACTCATGTCCCTAGGTTTCAGGGGCACTGTACCGTTAATGCCCGAGGAAGGGCGCTGTGTACAGTATAACAGTATGTATGTATGATACCACTACCAGTTGTCTTCAACATGATCTGATGATACACCCGCATTGCTTTATTTATACAGAGGTATATGCGTTGTATTTTCAGGAACATTTATAGACCATTTAAACAGCATTTATTTGCAGATAAAGCAGATGGTTTAACATGTTTAAGACTTTGGAAGTTGGCATTAAACATGTTAAAGGGGCACTAAGAGATCCTTCATGAAGGGAGCTTTCAATTTTTTCAGAAGTTGGGATTTTCACATTATACGTAATGCTTATATACGTACTAACTACCACCAAAAAATATAGAGCTTAATTTGGAGTATTTCATGTGAAATTCATGGATTTTATAGCGTTTTATTATTTATTTGTTTCATGTTTATTCAAAATAACCTTAAGTGGTGATTTTTAACCAAAATACAAAAAAAAGTGAAAAGCACTAATATGTCTTTATTTTTGGTTTTTACTGATTTTTTGGGAGAAATCTTACATGAGAGGGTTTCTATGTATATCATCTATCTAAACAAGATGAAAATATTGAATTTCATTGTATGAGAAATCTCTCTGTCCCCCTTAAGGAGACTTTCAAAGCAATGATAACATAGCATAACCCTAACGGGAAAAGGGTGCTTTCTTGGATACGGTTCTTCAACGTACACAGATGTACCTATACCTCTTACAGAAAAGGGAGTATCTCATTGTCACTGTCAGACGAGTAATCTATTATTCGCATACCGATGTTTGTGTCACTGTCAGACGAATAATCTATTATTTACGGAGCTCCTAAAGTGACATGTAAAAAATATAAATACTTATAACTTCAAGATAATAATTATAACTTCGATATAATAATTGGTAATTTCGAGAAAACATATAAAAAAACCCAGAAAATAACTCAAACTTTGAAATAATTTTTCTAAAGTCTTAAATATTATCTCGGCATTTTGAGATGACAATTTAAAATTTTGAGATAATATCTCAAAGTACCGAGATAATAACTCAATATTCAAGAAAATATATTAAACTTTGAGAAAGTAAATCCAACCGCGAGATATTATATTGAACTTCGCAATAATAACTCGAACTTGTAGGAAACATTTCAAACTTTATAATATCATCTCAAACTCTGAGAAAATATCTCGAACTTCGAGAAAATAATTCAGATTTTGAGATAATTTCTCGAACTTTAAGTTAATAACTCAGACTTTGAGATATTTTCTCAAAATTGTGAGAAAATATCTCAAACTTTGAGTTAATAACTCAGACTTTGAGATAATTTCTCATAACACTGAAAAATATCTAGAACTTTGACTTAATAACCCAGACTTTGAGATAATTTCTCAAATTCTGAGAAAATATCTTAAAATTCAAAAAAGTAACTCAGACTTTGAGATAATTTCTCAAATTCTGAGAAAATATCTCAAAATTCGAGAAAGTAACTCAGACTTTGAGATAATTTCTCAAAACACTGAGAAAATATCTCGAACTTTGAGTTAATAACTCAGACTTTGAAATAATTTATCTAAATTCTGAGAAAATATCTAGAACTTTGACTTAATAACTCAGACTTTGAGATAATTTCTCATAACACTGAGAAAATATCTAGAACTTTGAGAAAATAATTCAGACTTCGAGATTATTTTCTCATAACTCTGAGAAAATAGCTCCAATTTCGAAAAAATAATTCTGACTTTGAGATAATTTCTCAAAATTCGGAGAAAATTTCTCAAACTTTGAGTTACTAACTCAGACTTTGAAATATTATCTCAAAGTTTGATTTATTTTCTCGTACTTCGAAATATCATCTCGAAGTGTGATTTATTTTCTCGCACTTGGAGATAATTTTGTTAACTTTGAGATAATGAAGGCTGACATCCTTCAAGTATCATTAATGTTTGGTTTTGTAAGGTTATGTCAGCCCTAAAGCTTTGCTGTTTGTTGCATGTTGCACGTGGAACCAAGGAGGAACTCGCAGTGCAGTACGTGCGATGCGAAGGTGTGACATCGAGCGAGCGATCGACTGGAAGTAGAAGCCGGGTCGGGACTAGAAGTAGGTGAAATTTATCATGTAAAACAAAGCTACGGTATATAAGTAAATTAAGACAAGACTAATATCATGCAATTTTATGTAAGCTTACAAACTTACTGTATTAAAGGCACAGTCATGACAGTTAATAAGCTTACTGAAATGATACTACTGATCGATTTGGTCATTTTGTGACACGTCTGACATATCTGAACCGGTTTGGTCATTTTGTGACACGCGTACACGTCTGATATATCTGACAAGTGTTTTTGGAGATACGCGGATACGCGCAAGTATTTTTGCAGATACGCGGTTACACGTAAGTGTTTTTGGAGGTATGCGGATACGCGCAAGTATTTTCATACGCGCAAGCATTGTCTGAGTTATTAACTCAAATTTTGAGATATTTTCTCACAATTTTGAGAAAATATCTCAAAGTCTGAGTTATTAACTCAAAGTTCGAGAAATTATCTCAAAATCTGAATTATTTTCTCGAAGTTCGAGATATTTTCTCAGAGTTTGAGATGATATTATAAAGTTTGAAATGTTTCCTACAAGTTCGAGTTATTATTGCGAAGTTCAATATGATATCTCGCGGTTGGATTTACTTTCTCAAAGTTTAATATATTTTCTTGAATATTGAGTTATTATCTCGGTACTTTGAGATATTATCTCAAAATTTTAAATTGTCATCTCAAAATGCCGAGATAATATTTAAGACTTTAGAAAAATTATTTCAAAGTTTGAGTTATTTTCTGTTTTTTTTATATGTTTTCTTGAAATTACCAATTATTATATCGAAGTTATAATTATTATCTTGAAGTTATAAGTATTTATATTTTTTACATGTCACTTTAGGAGCTCCGTAATTATTAGCTCACCGATTTTGTCTCGCAAATGTACGCTAATTTAAGATCACAACCATAGTCGTGCCATACACCCCCGACTCCGTCGTTCCTAATCGCACCGCATCGATTGCCGAGTGTATTATCTGGCTGCTGTGAATCCCACTTCGTGTATTGGCCTTCAAGCTACATACAACAAGAATACAATAATTTAGGATTGAGCTTGAGCATACTCCACAGCGCTCGACCGATACCGCTGACCGGTACTAGCGTTTGCCACCACTGGCGTAACAACAGGGGGGGATGGGGGGATATATCCCCCCCCAGATTTTTACCTGGGGGATGCCTAATGTAATCATCCCCCCCCCCCCCCCCCCCCAGATTTTTCATAACCAATAATTTTAAAAGTGACGTATTTAAACAAATAGGTGGGCGTAAAGATTCACACACTGCACACTGGACACAACCACACTGGGACATTCAATTCATTCATTGCAGTTTGGATTTTATCATTTTAAAATGAAAACAATGACGCGTAACCAGCTTGGAACCCTTGCCCCCCCGCTTGCCCCCCCCCCCCCCCCCCAAATGAAATCAAGTACGGCTGTAAATAAAATTTACAAACAAAGTACACACCAAATCCCCCCAATAATGACATCGTGTCGGTTGAGATTGGCACTGTCGGTTCATTTGACGAAAGGAATACGCGCGCATATGTCTTCCTAAACTGATATATTATTTGGTACAAGCTTGTTTAGAGCCAAAATGTAGCTCAATTGTCCAAAAAATAGCTGTAAAGTCGAAAATTTTGCTCGGACAGGGGGGAGTCTGAGGGGGGATGTGCCCCCCTCAGAAGTAGAAAAAAAAAATCAATTTTCGAACTCATTTGGTGCGATCTGGTGTATACTTTTGACCAACATTTTATTGAAAAGCCACCTCTTCATTTCCATAAAATATTTTGTTTTTTATCAATACACGAAAGAAGTTGAGCATATTACTGATATATTTTCTTGAATTAGGTTTAAAAGGTCGAACAGGGGGAGTCTGAGGGGGGATGTGCCCCCCTCAGAAGTAGAATTTTTTCAATTTTCGAACTCATTTGGTGCGATCTGGTGTATACTTTTGACCAACATTTTATTGAAAAGCCACCTCTTCATTTCCATTAAATATTTTGTTTTTATCAATACACGAAAGAAGTTGAGCATAACTGATATATTTTCTTGATTTAAATATACATGGTTTAAAGGTCGAACAGGGGGTGTCTGAGGGGGGCACAGACGCTCAGAAGTTTAAAAAAAAATCAATTTTAAAAATCATTTGGTGCGATCTGGTGTATACTTTTGACCAACATTTTATTGAAAAGCCACCTCTTCATTTCCAATAAATATTTTGTTGAGCATAACTGATATATATTCTTGATTTAAATATACATGGTTTAAAAGCTCGAACAGGGGGGAGTCTGGGTTCAGAAGTAGAAACATTTTCAATTTTCGAACTCATTTGCTGCGATCTGGTGTATACTTTTGACCAATATTTTATGAAAAGCATTGCAAAGCAATCCCTTTCCTCCGTTTCTTCTCTTTTTTTTCCCTTCTTTTTTTCTTTCTTTACAAAAAAGTGGGGCGGCCGCCTATATAGGCCTACGTGTATATCACGACATACAACGTTATTTTATTCACCAATCCGTCGATCAATTAAAGGCTCTTTCTCCCTTTCTCTTCCCCTTCCCCTTTCCTCTCCCTCTCTCTTTTCCCTTTTTTTTTTTTTTTTGTCGATTTTTTTACCGGGGGGCGCGCGCCCCCTCCGACCCCCCCCCCTGGATCCGCGCCTGAGTATGGATGAAATATTCCGTCACCCGGATACTCGTCAATAAAACCTTTTGTTTCAATTAAACACAACGCATCACAAATTCCCAATGGTATAATATAATGGTGTTAGACTTATATAATTACATTTATTATCGAATGATCTATGTACGTTGTGCTGTACAATTTAAGCACACAGGGTAAACTAATCATTTTTTACTTACAATAATTTTAATTCGATTTCTTATTATTTTATAACAGAATCATACAATAGTATTTTCATGTTTTAGAGCCCAACATTGGACAAAACAGATTTGTCAGAACCTTTCCCAACTTTCAAAGTCAGTCTCAAGAATTGCTAAACCAATAGGCATGTTAGTACTTACGTTAATGCATTTATTTATAGTTATTCCAAATATGGTGATGAAGTTCAATAGATTTGACATTTTTGAAACATTTTGTGAAATTTTGGAACTGTCGTCTGCAGACGACGGTCTCGTGGAAAGGGTTAATGACGTCATTGTGCCATCAAATAGGTGCGTATGTATTTTGTCGAGAGATATTAGACACATCAATGCGCGAGCGCTGATGTTGATGTGTGAATAATGGCACAACCCCGCAGGGTAGTGCTATGGTGAGCATATCAACATTTTCGCAAGTGCATTTATTTGTCTAATTTTTCGAGGAACAAACCATACATTGTGTACGCATGTTCAATTTACTCACGACCGACATTATACCAATCAAATTCACATTTTGAGCATAATTTTGATATATGTAATAACGAATAAATACATTTTAACAAGTTTACTAACACCCGCAGTTCAAGGGGCATTAAGAGATGTGGTGGTGGCAGCGCCCTGAATTACAAAAAATATATTATAAAAAACTGGGATTTGTATATTTTTACAATTGTATTACATGTATGAACTTACAACTATAAGGATTAAGAAAAATCAGCCCTCTTTGTACAACAAAACGTCGATTCAAAAAATTCTGATCGGGCCCGATCAGCATTTTACATGGTTAAGGGTGGTATTCCAACATATTCAAAACATTGTTTTAATCAAGTGTTGCTGGTTTTTGTAGTCGAAACCACATTAATGGCAATTTTTAATGTTCATCTTGAATTCTGAAGTAAATTAATTAAAATTAAAAAAATCCAACATGACAAAGTTGTGTCCCTTTAAAATCGGCGAGTTCACGATGCCTGAACATCGAATCGAAACAAAGGGTGCGGTGCACGCATTGATTTCTATTGGACACTTTCAATCATGCTTTCTGATTGGTTCAACAATACTTAGAGTGTATAAATTGAACTTATTTTGGTATCATTGGAAAGAGGAGACTCATAGCCTTCCATAGGTGCCGAAAGCATGGAATGTGTAATGATGAAAATCTAGGGATGGGATTGCAGCAAACACTCACTACATTGGAGAACGTGTTACAAAAAAATAGCTTAGGAGGACGAGGGTTAATATTTACAGATCCTCGCTACATGTACATACAATCCATGCAATCTGAAGTAAGATAAATAGGCCGGACTGCGAAATCATTCGTCGGCCTTCATAGTCAAAGTGACAATTAGGCCTACTTAAGATTTTTACAATAACCGTCTGGGTAATAGGCCTATACAGGCAATATGTAAATCGCACCACAGTGTCTAAAGATGTTGATGAAACGTTTTTACACCCACAATGGATCCCCTTGGATAGCGCATTAAATGCTTGGATCGCAATCCAGTTTTCATGAGTAGTGATGAAGATGGATGAAACAGCGTCATCGAACATGTCGTCATCAAAGTGTACGTCATTTATTAGACTCAGTCCAGAACCCAACGTATTCGTTTCGCAATTGCGCCTTAACTTGGCCGCCCAGCAGCAGCGTTTGCACCCGCTCACTACGCATATCATATGGCTTCGACCTATTTGTTTCTTTGACATGATCGCAGGGAACCAGCGTATTATTATATCATAAACCCTAAATACGCATGTGTGAGAGCGTGAAAGAGTGGAGCGTTTGGGAGTATGCTATTACCATCGCTTACCCGAAATGAAAGCTTGTTCCTCGGCACTTTTGATAGTGACTAATGCCGCATTCATTGCGTTGCATGCAGACATAGCATCTGCGTAGTTGACACTTGCCATTGGATATGTACAATAAATAGAATCATTGAAATCTCTGCATCCTGTAAATAACAAAAGAATAAAGCATGACAAGATTGTACTGCACTAATTGGCTCAAAACTGGTTGAAGCGCCTATTGTACTATTGTATTGATGCAGGGAAGTGTGTGAACGTGTACTATGCAAATATAAGAGTGGAGTCTCCATGGGCGGGTGTGCACTCAAACAAAGCTCGTAGCAACCGGTCCGAGTAGCTGTGTGCTCGGGCGCTCAGACTGGTGTTCATTATTCTATTTCATTTGGCTGGGTCGAACAGAAATCTGGAAGGTTATCCTTAGAAAGGGAAAGTTTGGAGAATCGTCAGCTAACGTCTGAAAAGGTTATCGGAACTCTGGACATTGTTATCTTGAGCATGTTGAGTCTATATCAATTTCAATATTGAAAGTACAAAAATGTATATTAATCAATATCAATATTAATGTTGTACCAATCAATATTTAATTATTTCCCATCAAAACAGCATGATAAAATAATAACACAATTGCAATTTAAAAATGTATAAGATCGAGGAGCAGCTACGACTAAAAGCCTGCTATTGTTATAACCATGATAACAGTCTATGAGTCAGGATATAAGTCAATATTGCAATCTTTGAAGGTCATAATTTACTGGAAAGGTCATCTAGAATCTTGAAGCTTGGTGTCATCTAATTACCGTCTAGCAAGGTCGTCTGGAGTTTGCCTGTTTCATCTGGATTTTGTAAAGGTTGCCTGGATTCTTGTAGCGTATTTGAACCTTGAAGGTACTTTGGGTCTGGAAAGTTCACCGGAAATTTGGAAAAGTCATTTAAGATATGCATATTATGTCATTTGAATTCTTGAAAGGCCATCGGAAGCTATTTGTTTCTGAGACGTCATTCGGGGGTATGAACAGGTAAGAATCTGGGATATGGTATCTGGAGTTTGGAAGTGTTGTTTGCATTTTTGGGAAGGGCACTTTTTTCTGAAAAAGGTCACCGAGAGTCTGAAAAGGTCATTTAATATCTACATGCAAATATCTGCATGTGTCATTTGGATTCTGGAAAGGCCATCCGAAGCAAATATTCTCTTGTCTGGGTTCTGTGGGACAGGGAAGATCATTTTGAATGAGTTTTGGATAAGGTATTTGGAATATGTAGGGCTTTATTTGTATGGAAAGGGTACATGTACCTTTGAGCCTGGAAAGGTCGGTATTTAAAGGTCTGCATAATTATGTCAGTTGGGAAGGTCGTATAAATTTCGGCAAGGGTACCTGGAGTCAGCTGGAAAGATTTGGGGTAAATTAAGTCAACTGGAAAGGTTTGGGTAAATGGAATAAGATGAAACGATTGAGGGTATGCGTGTTTAAAGCCAAGTTGCGTCATACAAATGTTGATGCGATTTAGAAAGGTTGGGGGAAATGGGAACTAAAGATAAGTTTTCAAATACGTTTGGTAAGGAAAACGACGTAACGATCTGTTTATGTATTGGGCGGGTATAACATGGTGTATGTATCTATGAAATATAAATATATACAATTGGTAGTTAAATAGTAATATGGTGGTATACGATTGTGAAGACCGCCGCCGGATAGAGTCCCGGATTGAGCCAGGAAATGAACGAAATGTGAATGTCAACGTCAATTGTATGATATTGTTATTGATGAAATATAAATGATTATTATCTAAATGGGCATCCCAAACGGTACAATAAAAGTGTGCATTGATTATTGTGCAACAAAAGTACTCGGAAACGACCGATATTTAATTTTTTAAATGTGTGCGTGCGATATGTATGCGCAGCGCAGATGATGCGTTCTAGTACAAGTTGTGATCGGTGTTTCAATTTTGATGAGATTATGGTCAGTTCGGGCTAAGCCATTTAATATATATATAAATAATGTATGATGATAAGGGATATGGTTATACGATAGTGAAGGCCGTTGGATAGAGTGGAAATTTGAAAAATGGATGTCTAAGTAATTGGTATTAAGAACGGAGGGGAGATGTGGGTGGGTTTGAGGGTAACTGAGGGGTGGATAAGAGTGAGATAAGAAAACCCCAGTTACGATCTACAAGGTGATATACAATCAATCGGGTTTTACAGAAACGGAGAATTCCTTATAAATCTGTAAATCAATCGGGTTCTACATGAAACGGATAATTCCTTTACCGGGCAGATCAGTTGTTTGCGCCAAAGTTGATGTTGTTGTTTGTGTGGTTGGTGTATTGGTAGCAGTTATTTGATTGGTTGGTGTGTTAGAAGCTGTCATCTGATTGGTTGGTGAATTTAAATTTTGGTTATGAATCAATATCTACCTCGCCGGTAAATATAAACAACTCGATTCACTGATATACGGTATATAAGCACGTTTCGACTTAATAACGACTTTAAACCAAAGACAAAACTAAGTGCGCTACTGAAAGAAATAGATGTATCCTCCTGACCAGCCTAAGAAATAATATGATCGCTGAACACTGGATCAGGGTAGTCAGAGGATCTATAAAAGAAATCTGAAAGGGTATCTTTGTATGAAATTGTATGTACCATTTGTTATTTAGCATTCCTCCTGTAGTATCATTAAATCATACATACATGTACTATACTAATAACAGGTATACAAGTTTATCTGCATTGCTGTTGCTGAAATCCGGACTTAAAAATGATGTTATATCGTCCGCGAATATCATCTGGGTCTGATGTCCAGGACGGCAACCCTGAGTTGACGCAGGCTTGGCGGGGTCCCGGGCAGGGTAGTGCATGTGTTTCCAAGATGGCGATGCCAATACACGTGTACATTTATGCACCTGTTCTTCTGGTAAAGCCCATCGTAGCCTCTGGCCTTCGTGTGGATCTGGTAGCTGCTTCACAAAGCATACTAATCCAGTTGCTGTGCAAACGAGACCTTCATTGAATTGAAACAGAAATAGAGCTCACTAGATTGCTTTAGCAATGTTAGTATCTCGAGTAAAATGAGAACCTCTTGTTGCCAATGGCGCATTTGTTCGACTGACAGGCCGGTATTGCTAAAAACAAAGACTATAGTGGATTCATAGACATTGGCCGATTTACCATTTCAGTCAGAGGTAACAGAAACAATAGAGGGGGGGCACTAGAATTTTAATCTGCAAGGTTAATACATTGACATCATCATGCCTGTACTTATACTGTGATTTACTCACCACTATGTTCGGATAGGGTGAACAACCTATAGTGTATAGTGACCAGTCAGGGCAAACTTCCAAAAACGGCAACATATCGAATCTGGCAGCATACTACTGCCGGATCCGGCAATGTTGCTTTTTTGCCATTGGTTATTTTTGTGTATTGAGAACCTACTAATCATTTTGCTTTTAAACATATAAAACCTCTCTGTCAAAATGTATGAGCTTTGGTCAAAACTTAGGGAACAGTTCCATTTGTACGCGATAAATTTATCGCGACTGTATCGGGGCCTGATATGTTTTGGACGCGATGTTTTTCAAGTTGATTCGCGATAAAATAGTCATCAGGCCCCGATAAAATAGCCATCGGGGCCCGATACGAGGCCTCTGCCATACCCTGGGGTATGTTTAGCAAATAGAGCGGGACATTGTTTAGCAAATACACGAGGATAATACAATTTACGTTAAACATCCATAATCAATAACATTATCTCTAAAAACATGAAATGCTGAATTTGTACCTTACAACTAGAATAAATAAAGAAGCTCTATTTACATACCGACCACTTATCTTTCGTTATATTTAAACAAGCGGTAATACGCTACTCGATAAATAATCCTTTGCTACTCGCAACTGTTCGCGATAAAAATCTCATCGGGGCCTGATAAAAAACTCATCGGGTCGCGGAAGATTCTCGCAATTTTTATCGCGTACAAATGGAACTGTTCCCTTAGGGAATTATTTTCTCATCATGATTTATCAACTAATTTGATCACCCAACTTAAAATAAAGACGCTAGAGGCAAAACACGACTTAATTTTGCGATCTATTTAATTTCGCCAACATATTGTTGGCTCAAAGTCACGAAAATAAATACCACAACTTTTGCAATTTATGTTATATGATAAGTGGTTATCATTTTGACTTAATTGAATTATGAAACCACCTCACTGAACATACAGAAGTAGGTTCTCAATTCAAAAAAATAACCAATGGCAAAAAAAAACAATATTGCCGGATCTGGCAGCATGCTGCTAGATTCGAGGTTGCAACTCGATAGGTTGCCGTTTTAGGAAGTTTGCCCTGACTTGTGACAGGGAACTTGCGGCTGAATTATCTGCATTTATGTTGCCTGCAAACAGGTGAAGTCAATTGCCCGCGTATTTTCTATATAGAAGATGTGTTGTTATTCAGAAATTGATAACGGTAAGCCATCCCCCAATATTCAGGTGGTCTCAAGTTCACGCGAGCGCGGGAAAATTAATATTTGTAATGTAAAATGGTCAAATATGAGATTATTTCACACCACTTGTTTATTGCCAGATACTTGCTACCCTACCATCGCTCTCTCAAGCATTGCCCAAGGCTCTAGGCTTGGCAGGGTTCCATGGATAGTTTCCTGGGTTGAACTATAAAGAAGCCCAAAATGTTACTTTTGAAAGTGGTTGTGTTAACAAATTCAAACTTTGAACTTCAATTTTTCATAAGAACTAGTGATATTTCAACTTTAGTAAAATCAAAAGTTCAAATTTCAAAAAGAAATTCACAATATATGATCCATAGAGCAGATTTTAGTTTTAAAACTAGCCCAAATGTGGCTGAAAGTCATCAAGTCATGTGGCAATATTGTAGACTGCCTTGGCCATCCTCAAGACCCCCTTGGGTGGAGCTTAGAGCCCAACACGCGACTTTTCAAAGTTCTTGTGTTAAAAAATTCAATGTTTGAACTTCAATTTGATTAAAAGAAGTGCTATTTCAGATTTTGTAAAATCAAAAGTTCAAATTTCGAGACAAGTTACGATATAGAACCGATTTTAGTTTAAAAATTAGCCCAATGGGGCTAAAGGTCGACACATGCGGCAAGGCACATCGACGTAGTGTCGACTGCTTTTTGGGTCGTCCCGACAGTTGGTCCAGGGTGTTCACCCCATTCACACAATGTTCACACGCAAATACTAGCTTATTTCACGGCCAGTTCACCCTGTCAGAAAATATCTGAAACACGGGCTCAAACTATACAGGTAACTGGAACGTAATGTATTTTGGTCAAAAGACACCGTGGGCATCAACAATTGGAGGATAATTGTATGCCTCCTCCTCCCATGCCCTCCCGCCATCCGACCAGGATCTAAGCGGATACAGGGGGCCGAGGGCCTGTCCCACTTAAATAAAGTGAAGGAAAAGAAGGGAAAAAAAGGGAAAAGGAAAAGAAGAAAAAAGGGATAAGAAAAAGAAAAAAAGGAAAAGAGAAAAGGGAAATATATATATAGTAAGGAAGAAGAGGGGACACAAACAAAAAAGAATGGGGAGGGGTACAAAAAGGCGCGCAGGGAGGCATGCGAGGGACATAAGAACGTTTGGATTAATTTGACGTCGGTCAGGATATATACGCGTACGTTGACGAGAAATCAGATATTTTGCTATATGCTATTTCAAACCAAAAATATTTTCGACATAACAATTTTAAATCAAGAATATATATATCAGTATGCACAACTTCTCTCTGGCATAGGCCTATATAAAAAGCCAATATTGATTGGAAATAAAGTGATTGTTTTTTAAATAAAATATCGGTCAAAAGTACACACCAAATCGCACCAAATGGGTTTGAATATTGTCAGAAATCCCCCTCAGACGCCCCCTGTCCGCGCTATTAAACCATCTATACTTAAATCAATAAAATATCAGTATAATATGCTCAACTTCTTTCTTGCATTGATAAAAACAAAAGATTGATTGGAAATGAAAAGGTGGCTTTTCGATAAAATGTTGATCAAAAGTGTACCCCAAATGAGTTTGAAAATTGAAACAAATTCCACTTGTTAGGGGGGCACATCCCCCATCGAACTGGGCACCGATTTAGTGACACTTTTGTAAATATTCAAATAATGCCCCCCCCCCCCCCCCCCTCCCCCCTTACAAATTCCTAGATCCGCCACTGATCCTAAGCATGTGGTCTGATGGTCACGATATAGCATGGTTTATCCTTGGTTTAGGACATCATGGAATTAACCTATAGCGCAATGAGGATTCAAGGATTATGCAGCTTTATTCCCCAATGGGGTTTTTACACTAGTCTAACACATGAATGTTTTACACCGAGGATAGGCTTATATCATAAAATGCGAAAGGGAATAAAAAACACACTTGAATACTTACTTTGCATCAATAATATTCCCAACATAAATGTACAACAAATGGCAATTACATCCATCATCATTCAGCGTCTCGAAAGAAAGTACAGACAATAATTATACTCCCACACACAATGATGACCGGGGATAATTATATAAAAAGTGCGGTCCTCTATAAGAACTGTGCATATCTTTTTTATGCTATGTTCATTAGTTATTTATTTATTTTATTTTTAAAAGATTTTTTTTTCTCTTTTTATTTTTTTCATCTGCTATGACAAATCAAATATACAAAAAGATATGATTACAAATCAGTTAGAATACACAATGTGTGTGGATAACTGTTAGAGTAACATCGATAAGTAGACTATATATCGCATGAATATGGTTATTATGCATAAATACAGGATGACGTACTAAAACATACAATAAATTACAAAATATAATATATTTACATTCTACAAAAAGCATGTGGAAAACGTCCCATTTTTTTAGGTAGAGAGTATTCTTAAGAGATTTTTTCCACATGTGTCTTTCAGTGTTATGGTACTTAATGATATCATGTTGGATATTTTGAAATGACGGTTTTGAACCATTGCACCTATTTCTGTATACAGCAAATTTCGCAATCAACAAGATGTTATTGAGACCAGTATGTTTACTAATGGGGAATTTGCCAAAGAGAATGTCATTATCGCACAGCGAAACCTTAATTTTACATTTACATAGTATCCATTCCTCGAGCTTTCTCCAGATGGTATTAGTAATAGGGCACATACAGAATATATGATCAATTGTTTCCTGGACCTGATAGCAAAAAGAACATCGATCGTCGGTGGAAACCTTTATCATCTTAAGGAAGCAGTTTGTGCTCAGGATACGCTGAGTTATTCGAAACTGAAACCATCTTAGCTTGATATCCCCAGTACATTTAAATGGCGCGTTGCAGATAGTTTTCCATTTGTTATCGTCGATGTACTGAAGTTTTTGCGACCATTTTAGCTTGGCTTTATTATTGGAATTGGGTAAAAGGATTTTGTAGATACGCCTACAGCCCTTTTTGTCTTTCAATAGAATATCAATGTTTATTGGAATAAATGGTTTAGCAACCGGCTTAGCATTAGTAAACAATGACACATTTCTAAAACTCTCAATAATAGTACGTCTGATCCCATGGTACTCAAGAAAGTTAGTTCTAAAATTAACATATTTTCTCCTAAGTGCCTCCAAAGAGTAAAATCCTCCCTCTGGGTCCATGAGATCGTTAATATAGAGAATGCCATTTTGAACCCAACTGGAATAGAAAACAATATTTCCACCAATATTAATCTGAGGATTGTTCCAGATACATGACCGTAGAACTTCGCTGCAATCGTTTAGCTTTTTGTGTTGCTGAAACGAATTCCAGGCAAGAAGAACTTCCTTCCAGAAGGTATTGCTCATCTTATTAATAGAATTGGTCCACCTACTGGTGCCGCAGATAAAGTTACCCATGTCCTTCAGCTGTGAGAAATGCAGAAACATGATAACAGCTTTATTGGAATTACCAGCCCTTAAAAGACGTCTAATCCATGATATTTTCAGAGCGTTGAAAAATATACCAACTTGGATCATTTTTGTACCCCCTTCGTCATAATCGCCACACATCTGGTCCCTGCCAATCCTATCCGTCTTGCCTTTCCATATAAAATTGAAAAACATATTGTTAAGCTCATGTATCAAGTTGCAATCTGGATTGGGAATGGCCAGAACCAGTTGACTGAATCTCGAGATAAAGAGGGACTTAACCACTGCTATTCTACCCAGAACTGTCAAGTATCTCTTCGACCATTGTTTCATCGATTTGCGAATATCTTCAACAATACTAGAGTAGTTTAATGCTGGCATCTCATTCAGATCAAGACTGAAATCAACACCGAGCATGGAGAATCTATTTCTAACCCAGTTGAGATGGCTACAAGTACTTAATGGCAGCTCCTTCCGCTTAGAGCCTATCCAAACAACATTTGTTTTATTGCTATTTATACGTAACCCAGACATATCCGCAAATTGATCAAGAACATTTAAGGTTTCTACAAGCGACCTCTCACTACCGTCAAGAATAAATGTGGTATCATCGGCGTATTGTGTGATTTTAAACTCCATGTTATCAATAACAATGCCCTTCATATCATGGTTGTTTCTTGCCATCGTCGCAAGTACTTCAGCACACAGTAGAAAAAGGTAAGGCGAGAGGGGATCGCCTTGACGGCAACCCCGGTTGACAAAGAATCTATCAGACATATTGCCGTTAATAAGCAGGCTAGATTCAGCATTGTTATAGAAAAGTCTAATCCATTTCTGAATTGAAGTACCAAAGCCATGACGCTTAAGAATTTTGAAAATGAAACTATGAGAGACAGTATCGAAAGCCTTTTCAAAGTCTATAAGAAGCAGCATCCCAGGTATTGATTTCTCTTCAGCGAGAAAAATGATATCATAAACAATTCTAATGTTTTCACCGATAAAACGACCAGCCATAAAACCATTTTGATCGTCCTCAATAAGCTTTGGGAGAACACCCTTAACTCTATTAGCAATGCACATTGAAGCGAGTTTGTAAATTAAGTTAAGTGAAGAGATTGGTCTCCAATTGTTTAGGTGTGGTCGCGGCTTATTGCCTTTTGGAAGAAGCGTAATAACACCCAAGTTTTGAAAATGTGAAAAAGATCCCCTATCAAATGCACTGTTCAGCGCACGAATGATGAATGACGAAAGATCTTTCCAGAAAAACTTGATGAATTCAACTGTGAAACCATCCGGACCTGGTGTTTTGTTATTTTGCATCGACTTAAGAGCATTGAGAACTTCATCATATTCAAGGACACCATCAATTTGGCTGGATTCGTCTTCCGACAATGTGGGTATGTTTGGAATCGTATCGAGCAACGACGTGTCGATTTGCTTTTCCTTATCACTGTATAAGTTCTCGTAGAACGTCTTGGCTTCATCCAGTATTTCTTTCTGGCTGTTAGTTTTAATACCATTTTGTTTTTCAAGAAAATTGATCGACTTGTTGACATAGTTTTTCTTTTCAAGGTTAAGAAAGTATTTGGACGGTTTTTCGCCAAATTCAAGATTCTGCACTCTGGCGCGGATTTTGACTCCTTCCATGTGGACATCTCTTAACTCTTGTAACTTTTTGTTGGCCGATTTGAGATCTTCCATGAGCGTGTCTGCCGTCGTATGTGTAGGATTTAGATCAAGCGTGTGAACAATTCTGCTAATCTCAGCTTCAAGAGATTTTATCTCCTTCTCTCTTTTCCTTTTCATATTTGCACCATACGGAATAGTCTTGCCTCTAATGTCAACCAATATCATATCAAGTAGAAGTTGATCGTTGATGTTGAATTGCACCTCCTTGCCCGGGATATTTTTCATGTTTTCTCTTAAGTATGGGCTCGCAGCATACTGTTTGACAACTTCGCCAATAGCATCTTTCACTACCTGGATGTACTTTGAGTCCTTAAGCAAAGAGTTGTTGAACTTCCAATAACCTCTACCTCTATGAGGCGTTTGCTTAGCGAAAGTAACTGTTGGAATCGAGTGGTCAGACCTATAGCCAGGCAAGATATCAGTATTGCCTACCATTGAGAACATCTCGTGTGAAAGGAGAAAGAAGTCCAGTCGCCCTTGTTTAAAGGGGGTTGGTTGTCGCCATGTGTATCTCCGGGCTGTAGGGTTATTCTCCCTCCATGGATCAATTAAATCGTGAATATTCATCATATTAAGAACTTCTTTCCTTGCCTTGGGATTGCCTACACTGTTCATTAGTTATTTATGTGTATAAAATTAAAGTTAATTAAAACTATTTTAATTACAAGATGATAAGTATTTCTGATATATTTTGTTAATTAAAATCCTAATGGTCGACATCATTGACTCATTAAAGTGTTATGTCTCTTCTACTTAATGAAGGTTTAATCATTAAAGTTCTATGTCTCTATTTAATGAAGGTTTAATCATAAAAGTTCTATGTCTTTATTCAATTCAATGAAGGTATCATGGGGTATCTTTAGCATCGGAGATTCTGGCTTGATCGAGTTGGTAATTTCTGAGGTAAAGATTTGGCAAACTTTTCAATACACTGAAAAAACCATGACAACCGAAGAATGACAATGCAAAACGTCGCATGGGCCGCGCAATAAGGCATCACAAAATACAACTATCAAACTGATACTACTGAACGAGATTTGTCTAAAGTTCACGACGTATACAATCAATTGGAAACAACTCTGACGTCACTCCACAGATAATGTGAACGGAAAGCAGAATGGTCTATAACTTAGAGAATACAATTGATCAAAGTTGTAGTTTGGTTGCCAGACTATGGTGTGATAATGGATGGATGGGCAGGTCCATATTATATTGAGTACCACGATGGATGCCAAAAATCGTCAAAAATGCCCAAGCTGCCGAAAAATTTATAGAGTAGTTGCGCTCTGCTTCGAAATTTGCCGAACACGAAAGTTGGGTAATTCAGCTCCTTTTTTAAGTTGAGCGAAGTTGCCACGCTAACCTTGGCCAATTCAATACTCTGATTTTATACAGGTTTGCGCTATAACAAAACATGTGATCATTATTAAAGATTTGACCATGCTAACTGCAGACTTGCCAATGTGTTCATTGTTAGCATCAGATAATTCAACCCGGTTCTTCAGGCACCTGCAAAGACAAAACAAATAAAAACTATGGGCTATTACATTTAAAATCCACATACAGGATGTCTCAAAAAGAAATTACGTTGCGTTGTTATTTTTTTGAGACACCTTGTATCATTATATATCAGTAGACCAGCCAAAGGCAATAAATATGTACACCTAGCACATAAAGTCCCTGACCAGGTGCTTTGAGGTTGGCTAATTCAAAATATATGATCGGTACCAAAAATCTGAGATATATATTAAATGAGCAAATTTCTTCTCCGCAGTTTGATACCTCATTCAACAAAATCGAATGGATACTTTTAAAGTTATGTCGATTTCAATGACCGCGCATGCAACAGAAAAGTTGCACTGGGTATAGGAAATCATTGATTTGTGTGTGATTTACCATAGACGGTAAAAATCAATGTTTTACCCGTCTATGGATTTACGCACTGAAAACTCACAGCTTATCAGCTAAGACTTGTATTCTTCACAGCCAGATACACCCTTTGTCCCGCACATTGCGGTTATCACTAAAGACCCATTCATCTGTCTCGTTCAGATAGCACACAGTTATGACAGTAATCACACACAAATCAATGATTCCTATACCTAGTGCAACTTTTCTGTTGCATGCGCGGTCATTGAAATCGCCATAACTTTAAAAGTAACCATTCGATTTTGTTGAATGAGGTATCAAACTGCGGAGAAGAAATTTGCTCATTTATAGTTTATTTCAGATTTTTGGTACCGATTATACATTTTGAATTAGTCAACCTCAAAGCACCTGGTCAGGGACTTTATGTGCTAGGTGTATATATGTATATAACATAAATTCATGAACATCGAATCGATTTCATGGTCAGACTATCTTTCGAATCAGAGTGCTCAATCCCAAACGGGAGAGCTATATAAAGATTCAAAGATTAGACCTTCCGAGAAAGGGAGTTTCATGCTTGCGCAATCGTCAGACGACAAGGATACTGATCGTGTGACTGGTTAGCCCAGGTCTAGATTAACATGCATACACTTTCAATGGTGTTTATTCACTGAAAGTGCATCACACTTCTCCAGCCCGTAAGCCAACCATTTCTCAGGACCGGTCTAAAAGCTTCGAGATAGCTTAAGAGTGCTCAACTGAAACATTGAAAGTGTATGCATTAAATGTGTATGTGGGTAAGAGTGAGTAAGATAAGAAAACCCCAGTTACGATCCACAAGGTGATATACAATCAAACGGGTTTGACAGAAACGGATAATTCCTTTACCGGGCAGATCAGTTATTTGCGCCAAAGTTGATGGTGTTTGTGCGGTTGATGTATTGGTAGCTGTCATTTGATTGGTTGGTGTATTCGTAGCTGTCATCTGATTGGTTGGTGTATTGGTAGAAGTTGACTTCTTATCACTAGTTGTGGAGGAATCAAAGCCTGTTGTGGAAACCACTGATGACATTTTTGTTTTGCTTGTTGAAGGCGTGTCAGATGCTGTCGTATCTGCGTTGAAAAAAATATAACATTCAGTCTCATTTCAACGGTACACAAAATCTTGAACTTAACTGAAATTTCAAATGCATATATTGTGACAACCTAAATTTTGTTTAAACGGTAAATATTAACAACTCGATTCACAAACATACGGTATAGAAGCACGTTTCGACTTCATAACGTCTTTAAACCAAAGACAAAACTAAGTGCGCTACTGAAAGAAATAGATGTTTAATGTACTTTATATCATTGATTGATTCATTTATATCATTGGGCTCAAAATGAACGCTGCAAAGACGAAGTACATGTCCTTCAAGCTTCAACCAGACGCAAGTACCTGTAATCACCACAAGCGAAGGCATGCGCCTTGGTAAAATAGAGGACTTCAAATACCTTTGAGCCTGGATGAACAGCACTGAAAAGGACATCAAAACACGCAAAGCAGCTGCATGGAGAACTTGTGGCAAACTTAGTCAGTTATGGAAGGCTAAGTCACTATCCAGAAAGCTCAAAGAAAGACTGTTCATAGCTACAGTAGAATCAGTCTTCCTTTATGGATATGAGGCATGGACAGTCACCCAAAGCTTGGTTAACAACTAGATGGTTGCTACACTAGGATGCTAAGATCTGTGTTCAACATCAACTGTAGTCAGCATGTGACGAATAAGGACCTGTATGGGGACATGCCAAAAGTCTCGGACAAGATCAGAGACTGGACACTGCTTCAGGGTGTCCAAGGAGCTAGTACACAAACCCATACATTGGATTCCAAAGCATGGAGTAAGAAAGCGTTGCAGACCAGCCCTGACCTACATTGACATACTAAAACGTAATACAGGACTACAGGTGGAAGAAATCAAGACAGCTATGTTAGAAAGGAAGATCTGGAGAGGCATTGTGGTTCGGAAAAATCATCCGCCCTAATCAATCAATCAATCAATCAAGCAAGCAAGCAAGCAATCAATCAATCAATCAATCAATCAATCAAGCAAGCAAGCAAGCAAGCAAGCAAGCAAGCAAGCAAGCAAGCAAGCAAGCAAGCAAGCAAGCAAGCAAGCAAGCAAGCAAGCAAGCAAGCAAGCAAGCAAGCAAGCAAGCAAGCAAGCAAGCAAGCAAGCAAGCAAGCAAGCAAGCAAGCAAGCAAGCAAGCAAGCAAGCAAGTAGTATTATAAGTAAGTAAGTTTATCATTGATAGAAATGCAACAGTAAATAAATATATACCTGCAGTACTGTCATCGTAAGATGCTAAGTGCATATTGCTTTGATGGGTGCTATTTTGTAGTGTGCGGTGTGCCCAGGGACTTTCCAAAATATGATTAAAACCATAGGTTGTGGTTGTAACGACCGTAAAATGGCCCATGTTGCTAGCTTGGGACATTAGTGGTTCGGATTTGCGATCAATATTATCGTTTTAATAATGCTTCAACTTGAATTATTATCACGGGTATTGATTTGATAGAGTTTTTAGTTCATGAATTTGCAAATAACAAAGTATACCATTTCTTATCTTATCAAAAGACAATCGTCTACTTGTAGGACCCGAACGCCGTAATATTTGTGAATTAAAAGATACTCGCTTGCTACAGAAAACTGTGTAAAAAGGCTATAAACAAAAATGCAGTTTTGCCTTTTTTCTGAAATGTTTTGGAGTTATTGATTATTATGACAAATGGTGGTATTTTTAAAAATATTTTGGTGTAAAATTTAGTACGTCACAGGCGTGCTTGTATAATGTTTCATCTCGACAAAGTGCTGAGTCATTTGTTGGGGCAAGTGGTCCTAAGGGGTATGGGGCAACTGGTCCATGTTCAAAAACTTAATCAAAATTGTAAAATTACTTTTGAAAATTAGTTGTCAGTGTCAATAAAACATGACTCGGTATTGAAATGTACATGTACCTTTGAGCCTGGAAAGGTCGGTATTTAAAGGTCTGCATAATTATGTCAGTTGGGAAGATCGTACGAATGTCAGCAACGGGTATCTAAAGTCAGCTGGAAAGGTTTGAGGTAAATGAAGGAAAGGTTTGTGTAAATGGAGTAAGAAGAAACGATTGAGGGTACGCGTGTTTAAAGCCACGCTGCATCATACAAATGTTGATGCGATTTAGAAGGGTTGGGGGAAATGGGAAGATAAGTTTTCAAATTCAAAAAGGAAAACGACGTAACTATCTGTATAATGTATTGGGCGGGTATAACATGGTGTATGACATTTTATCTCTGAAATATAAATAATTACAATAGGTAGTTAATATGGTGGTATACGATTGTGAAGACCGCCGCCGGATAGAGTCCCGGATAGAGCCTGGAAATGAATGAAATGTAAATGTCAATTGTATGATATTGTTATCGATGAAATATAAATGATTATTATTTAAATGGGCATCCAAAACTTTTAAACAATATTTAAATTAAAACAATGTGCGCGTGCGTATGTATGCGCAGATGATGCGCTCTAATGCAAGTTGTGATCGGTGTTTCAATTTTGATGAGATTATGGTCAGTTGGGGTTAAGCCATTCAATATATAAATTATGTATGATGATAATGGATATGGTGATACGATAGTGAAGGCCGTCGGATAGAGTGGAAATTCGTAAGGTGAATGTCAAAGTGATTGGTATTAAGAACGAAGGGGAGCTTTGAGTAGGTGTGAGGGTAGCTGAGGGGTGGGTAAGAGTGAGATAAGAAAACGCCAGTTACAATCCACAAAGTGATAACAATCAATCTGGTTTGACAGAAACGGACAATTCCTCATGAATTTGGTTTTACGGAAACGGATAATTCCTTTACCGGGCATATCAGTTGTTGGCGCCAAAGTTGATGGTGTTTGTGCGGTTGGTGTATTGGTAGCTGTCATTTGATTGGTTGGTTTAATAGTAGCTGTCATCTGATTGGTTGGTGTATTGGTAAAGGTTGACTTCCTATCACTATTTGTGGTGGAATCAAAGCCTGTTGTGGAAACCACTGATGACATTTTTGTTTTGCTTGTTGAAGGCGTGTCAGATGCTGTCGTATCTACGTTAAAATATATAACATTCAGTCTGACTTAACTGCTCGTTGTCACGGTACACAAAATCTTGAACTTAACTGAAATTTCAAATGCATATATTTTGACAAACTAAATTTTGTTTAAACGGTAAATATTAACAACTCGATTCAAAGGTCGGTATTTAAAGGTCTGCATAATTATGTCAGTTGAGAAGGTCGTATGAATTTTGGCAAGGGTATCTGGAGTCAGCTGGAAAGGTTTGGGGTGAGTGAAGTCAACTGGAAAGGTTTGGGTAAATGGAGTCAGATGAAACGAATGAGGGTACGCGTGTTTAAAGTCACGCTGCATCATTCAAATGTTAATGCGATTTAGAAGGGTTGGGGGAAAAGGGAAGATAAGTTTTCAAATTAATACTTTTGGTAAGGGAACAGTTCCATTTGTACGCGATAAATTTATCGCGACTGTATCGGGGCCTGATATGTTTTGGACCCGATGTTTTTCAAGTTGATACGCGATAAAATAGTCATCAGGCCCCGATAAAATAGACATCGGGGCCCGATACGAGGCCTCTGCCATACCCTGGGGTATGTTTAGCAAATAGAGCGGGACATTGTTTAGCAAATACACGAGGATAATACAATTTACGTTAAACATCCATAATCAATAACATTATCTCTAAAAACATGAAATGCTGAATTTGTACCTTACAACTAGAATAAATAAAGAAGCTCTATTTACATACCGACCACTTATCTTTCGTTATATTTAAACAAGCGGTAATACGCTACTCGATAAATAATCCTTTGCTACTCGCAACTGTACGCGATAAAAATCTCATCGGGGCCTGATAAAAAACTCATCGGGGCCCGGATCATTCTCGCAATTTTTATCGCGTACAAATGGAACTGCTCCCTAAGGCTGAGTTCACATAGGAGTATACTATTCGGGTATACGGTGCACGTTTTGCAGGGCACGCGTATAGCTTAAATCGAACAATGTAATTTCAATATACCGGGTCACATAAGAGGGCACTATTCGAAAAGGCCGTATACCTGCGTATAGTGTAGTATAGTATAGTATACCGGGAATCGTGCGTGTTCGATTTTCGTGCACCGTATACCGGCCCGTTTGGAGGAAGCAGCTGCAATTCGTGTGTACAGGCGTTCTGAATTTCCCCAATCACGATTTATAAACAATGTATTGCGTAGAATAGGGTAAGTTAGACAAATAGGACTCCTTTGTACTCATTTTATTGCAATTTAATAGACCGAGTAGGGCTCGCGTGCTATCCTATGTGACTCGCCGTGCCCGTATAGCGTATACCGAATACCGTATACCGTATACCGTATACCGTATACCGTATACCGTATACCGTATACCGTATACCGTATACTTCTATGTGAACCCAGCCTAAGGAAAACAACGTAACGATCTGTTTATGTATTGGGCGGGTATAACAAGGTGTATGACATTATATCTATGAAATATAAATAATTATATGGTGGTATACGATTGTAAAGACCGCCGTCAATTGCAGATGATGCGCTCTAGTACAAGTTGTGATCGGTGTTTCAATTTTGATGAGATAATGGTCAGTTGGGGCTTAGCCATTCAATATATAAATAATGTATGATGATAATGGATATGGTGATACGATAGTGAAGGCCGTCGGATAGAGTGGACATTTGAAAGGTGGATGTCAAAGTGATTGGTATTAAGAACGAAGGGGAGATGTGAGTGGGTGTAAGGAAAACTGAGGGGTGGGTAAGAGTGAGATAAGAAAACCCCAGTTACGATCCACAAGGTGATATACAATCAATCTGGTTTTACAGAAACGGATAATTGCTTATGAATCTGGTTTTACGGAAACAGATAATTCCTTTACCGGGCAGATCAGTTGTTGGCGCCAAAGTTGATGGTGTTTGTGCGGTTGGTGTATTGGTAGCTGTCATTTGATTGGTTGGTGTATTAGTAGCTGTTATCTGATTGGTTGGTGTATTGGTAGAAGTTGACTTCCTATCACTAGTTGTGGTGGAATCAAAGCCTGTTGTTGAAACCACTGATGACATTTTTGTTTTGCTTGTTGAAGGCGTGTCAGATGCTGTCGTATCTGCGTTGAAATATATAACAATCAGTCTCACTTAACTGCACCATGTCACGGTACACAAAATCTTGAACTTAACTGAAATTTCAAATGCATATATTTTGACAACCTAAATTTGGTTTAAACGGTAAATATTAACAACTCGATTCAAAGGTCGGTATTTAAAGGTCTGCATAATTATGTCAGTTGGGAAGGTCGTATGAATTTCGGCAAGGGTATCTGGAGTCAGCTGGAAAGGTTTGGGGTAAGTGAAGTCAACTGGAAAGGTTTGGGTAAATGGAGTCAGATGAAACGAATGAGGGTACGCGTGTTTAAAGGCAAGTTGCATCATACAAATGTTGATGCGATTTAGAAGGGTTTAGGGAAATAGGAAGATAAGTTTTCAAATACTTTTGGTAAGGAAAACGACGTAACGATCTGTATAATGTATTGGGCGGGTATAACATAATGTATGACATTATATGTATGAAATATAAATAATTACAATTGGTAGTTAAATCGTAATATGGTGGTATACGATTGTGAAGACCGCCGTCAATTGTATGATATTTTTATCGATGAAATATAAATGATTATTATTTAAATGGGCATCCCAAACGGTACAATAAAAGTGTGCATTGATTATTGTGCACCAAAAGTACCCGGAAAAGACCAATATTTAAATCTAAAAAATTTGCCTGTGCGTATGTATGCGCAGATGATGCGCTCTAGTACAAGTTGTGATCGGTGTTTCAATTTTGATGAGATTATGGTCAGTTTGGGCTTAGCCATTCAATATATAAATAATGTATGATGATAATGGATATGGTGAGACGATAGTGAAGGCTGTCGGATAGAGTGGAAATTTGAAAGGTGGATGTCAAATTGATTGGTATTAAGAACGAAGGGGAGATGTGAGTGGGTGTGAGAAAAACTGAGGGGTGGGTAAGAGTGAGATAAGAAAACCCCAGTTACGATCCACAAGGTGATATACAATCAATCTGGTTATACCGAAACGAATTATTCCTGATGAATCTGGTTTTACGGAAACAGATAATTCCTTTACCGGGCATATCAGTTGGTGGCGCCAAAGTTGATGGTGTTTGTGCGGTTGGTGTATTAGTAGTTGTCATCTGATTGGTTGGTGTATTGGTAGAAGTTGACTTCCTATCACTAGTTGTGGTGGAATCAAAGCCTGTTGTGGAAACCACTGATGACATTTTTGTTTTACTTGTTGAAGGCGTGTCAGATGCTGTCGTATCTGCGTTGAAATATGTAACATTCAGTCTCACTTAACTGCATGTTGTAAAGGTACACAAAATCTTGAACTTAACTGAAATTTCAAATGCATATATTTTGACAACCTACATTTGGTTTAAACGGTAAATATTAACAACTCGATTCAAAGGTCGGTATTTAAAGGTCTGCATAATTATGTCAGTTGAGAAGGTCGTATGAATTTTGGCAAGGGTATCTTGAGTTAGCTGGAAAGGTTTGGGGTGAGTGAAGTCAACTGGAAAGGTTTGGGTAAATGGAGTCAGATGAAACGAATGAGGGTACGCGTGTTTAAAGTCACGCTGCATCATTCAAATGTTAATGCGATATAGAAGGGTTGGGGGAAAAGGGAAGATAAGTTTTCAAATTAATACTTTTGGTAAGGAAAACGACATAACGATCTGTTTATGTATTGGGCGCGTATAACAAGGTGTATGACATTTTATCTATGAAATATAAATAATTATATGGTGGTATACGATTGTAAAGACCGCCGTCAATTGCAGATGATGCGCTCTAGTACAAGTTGTGATCGGTGTTTCAATTTTGATGAGATAATGGTCAGTTGGGGCTTAGCCATTCAATATATAAATAATGTATGATGATAATGGATATGGTGATACGATAGTGAAGGCCGTCGGATAGAGTGGACATTTGAAAGGTGGATGTCAAAGTGATTGGTATTAAGAACGAAGGGGAGATGTGAGTGGGTGTGAGGAAAACTGAGGGGTGGGTAAGAGTGAGATAAGAAAACCCCAGTTACGATCCACAAGGTGATATACAATCAATCTGGTTTTACAGAAACGGATAATTGCTTATGAATCTGGTTTTACGGAAACAGATAATTCCTTTACCGGGCAGATCAGTTGTTGGCGCCAAAGTTGATGGTGTTTGTGCGGTTGGTGTATTGGTAGCTGTCATTTGATTGGTTGGTGTATTAGTAGCTGTTATCTGATTGGTTGGTGTATTGGTAGAAGTTGACTTCCTATCACTAGTTGTGGTGGAATCAAAGCCTGTTGTTGAAATCACTGATGACATTTTTGTTTTGCTTGTTGAAGGCGTGTCAGATGCTGTCGTATCTGCGTTGAAATATATAACAATCAGTCTCACTTAACTGCACCATGTCACGGTACACAAAATCTTGAACTTAACTGAAATTTCAAATGCATATATTTTGACAACCTAAATTTGGTTTAAACGGTAAATATTAACAACTCGATTTAAAGGTCGGTATTTAAAGGTCTGCATAATTTTGTCAGTTGGGAAGGTCGTATGAATTTTGGCAAGGGTATCTGGAGTCAGCTGGAAAGGTTTGGGGTAAGTGAAGTAAACTGGAAAGGTTTGGGACAATGGAGTCAGATGAAACGAATGAAGGTACGCGTGTTTAAAGGCACGTTGCATCATACAAATGTTGATGCGATTTAGAAGGGTTGGGGGAAATGGGAAGATAAGTTTTCAAATACTTTTAGTAAGGAAAACGACGCAACTATCTGTATATGTATTGGGCGGGTATAACATAATGTATGACATTTTATCTATAAAATATAAATAATTACAATTGGTAGTTAAATCGTAATATGGTGGTATACGATTGTGAAGACCGCCGTCAATTGTATGATATTGTTATCGATGAAATATAAATGATTATTATTTAAATGGGCATTCCAAACGGTACAATAAAAGTGTGCATTGATTATTGTGCACCAAAAGTACCCGGAAACGACCAATATTTAAATTTTAAAAATGTGCCTGTGCGTATGTATGCGCAGATGATGCGCTCTAGTACAAGTTGTGATCGGTGTTTCAATTTTGATGAGATTATGGTCAGTTCGGGCTAAGCTATTCAATAAATAATGTATGATGATAATGGATATCGTGATACTACAGTGAAGGCCTCGGATAGAGTAGAAATTTGAAAGATGGATGTCAAATAATTGGTATTAAGAACGAAGGGGAGATGTGAGTGAGTGTGAGGGTAACTTAGGGGTGGGTAAGAGTGAGATAAGAAAACCCCAGTTACGATCCACAAGGTGATATGCAATCAATCTGGTTTTACAGAAACGGATAATTCCTTATAAATCTGTAAATCAATCGGGTTTTACAGAAACGGATAATTCCTTTACCGGGCAGATCAGTTGTTGGCGCCAAAGTTGATGGTGTTTGTGCGGTTGGTGTATGGTTAGCTGTCATTTGATTGGTTGGTGTATTCGTAACTGTCATCTGATTGGTTGGTGTATTTGTTGAAGTTGACTTTCTATCACTAGTTGTGGTGGAGTCAAAGCCTGTTGTGGAAACCACTGATGACATTTTTGTTTTGCTTGTTGAAGGCGTGTCAGATGCTGTCGTATCTACGTTGAAAAACATAACATTCAGTTTCACTTCACTGCACGTTGTCACGGTACACAAAATCTTGAACTTAACTGAAATTTCAAATGCATATATTTTGACAACCTAAATGTTGTTTAAACGGTAAATATTAACAACTCGATTCACAAACATACGGTATGCATAAGCACGTTTTGACTAAATAACGTCTTGAATCCAAAGACAAAACTAAGTGCGCTACTGAAATAATTAGAAGTATCTTCCTGACCAGCCTAAGAAATATATGATCGCTGAACACAGAATCAGGGTAGTCAGAGGATCTATAAAAGAAATCTGAAAGGGTATCTTTGTATAAAATTGTATGTACCATTTTTTATTTAGCATTCATCCTGTAGTATCATTAAATCATACATGCATGTACTATACTAATAACAGGTAGGGGAATATGGGGCAACTGGTCCGAAATGAAGGATTTTGTAATTGTATGGGCATACTGCTTTCGTCTAAACAGTACGACTTAATATGATGAAACTTGACATATATCTTTACCTTCTACATTCCAAAACATTTGCAACTTTAGGGTTTTTACACATGTGATCATCTCCAGATCTTTAAAGCCACCTCCTTGAGTGACTTATTGAAAATTCACAGATAATAGTATGGGCGATATATGAAGATGGTTTAGATACATTACTTAAATTATTTAAATTGCATACTTAGGACATTTAAGGGGCCATATCCAAACTCCAGTGATTTTAAAGCATTTTTCTACCGATTTTACCCCGGTATTCCAACGAAATAGAGCGAAATACCGTTGGAATACCGGGGATAGAACGAAATACCGTTGGAATACCGGGGTAAAATCGGTAGGAAAATGCTTTAAAATCACTGGAGTTTGGATATGGCCCCTTAGTGGTTTGGATTTGCGATCAATATTATCATTTTAAGAATGCTTCAACTACGCGTGTTTAAGGCCACGTTGCATTGTATCATATTCGTGTTGATGGGTTGGGGGGAAATGGAAGATAAGTTTTCAAATACTTTTGGTAAGGAAAACGACGCAACTATCTGTATATGTATTGGGCGGGTATAACATAATGTATGACATTTTATCTATGAAATATAAATAATTACAATTGGTAGTTGAATCGTAATATGGTGGTATAAGATTGTGAAGACCGCCGTCAATTGTATGATATTGTTATCGATGAAATATAAATGATTATTATTTAAATGGGCATCCCAAACGGTACAATAAAAGTGTGCATTGATTATTGTGCACCAAAAGTACCCGGAAACGACCAATATTTAAATTTAAAAAATGTGCCTGTGCGTATTTATGCGCAGATGATGCGCTCTAGGACAAGTTGTGATCGGTGTTTAAATTTTGATGAGATTATGGTCAGTTCGGGCTAAGCTATTCAATAAATAATGTATGATGATAATGGATATCGTGATACTATAAGTGAAGGCCGTCGGATAGAGTGGAAATTTGAAAGGTGGATGTCAAATAATTGGTATTAGGAACGAAGGGGAGATGTGAGTGGGTGTGAGGATAACTGAGGGGTGGGTAAGAGTGAGATAAGAAAACCCCAGTTACGATCCACAAGGTGATATGCAATCAATCTGGTTATACAGAAACGGATAATTCCTTACAAATCTGTAAATCAATCGGGTTTTACAGAAACGGATAATTTCTTTACCGGGCAGATCAGTTGTTGGCGCCAAAGTTGATGGTGTTTGTGCGGTTGGTGTATTGGTAGCTGTCATTTGATTGGTTGGTGTATTCGTAGCTGTCATCTGATTGGTTGGTGTATTTGTAGAAGTTGACTTCCTATCACTAGTTGTGGTGGAATCAAAGCCTGTTGTGGAAACCACTGATGACATTTTTGTTTTGCTTGTTGAAGGCGTCTCAAATGCTGTCGTATCTACGTTGAAAAATATAAAATTCAGTTTCACTTCACTGCACGTTGTCACGGTACACAAAATCTTGAACTTAACTGAAATTTCATATGCATATATTTTGACAACCTAAATGTTGTTTAAACGGTAAATATTAACAACTCGATTCACAAACATACGGTATACATAAGCACGTTTCGACCAAATAAAGTCTTGAATCCAAAGACAAAACTAAGTGCGCTACTGAAATAAATAGAAGTATCTTCCTGACCAGCCTAAGAAATATATGATCGCTGAACACTGAATCAGGGTAGTCAGAGGATCTATAAAATAAATCTGAAAGGGTATCTTTGTATGAAATTGTATGTACCATTTTTTTATTTAGCATTCATCCTGTAGTATCATTAAATCATACATGCATGTACTATACTAATAACAGGTAGGGGAATATGGGGCAACTGGTCCGAAATGAAGGATTTTGTAATTGTATGGGCATACTGCTTTCTTCTGAACAGTACGACTTATGTTGAAACTTGACATATATCTTTACCTTCTACATTCCAAAACATTTGCAACTTTAGGGTATTTACACATGTGATATTCTCCAGATCTTTAAAGCCACCCCCTTGAGTGACTTATTGAAAATTCACAGATAGTATGGGCGATTTATGAAGATGGGTTTAGATACATTACTTACATTATTTAAATTGCATACTTAGGACATTAGTGGTTTGGATTTGCGATCAATATTATCATTTTAAGAATGCTTCAACTACGCGTGTTTAAAGCCACGTTGCATTGCATCATATAAATGTTGATGCGATTTAGAGAAGGGTTGGGGGAAATGGGAAGATAAGTTTCCAAATACTTGGAAAACGACGTAACGATCTGTAGGCCTATATGTATTGGGCGGGTATAACATGGTGTATGACATTATTTTTATCTATGAAATATAAATAAATACAATTTGTAGTTAAGGGGTCGGTCTAGGTTGATTTGACCCAAATTTGGAAACACATTTTCTCAATGTTACCTTGAAAAATGAAATGTTGCATATACACCATACTTGGGTAGATGATGTATCGGTATAGTGCGCATGAAACCATGGATCGGGATTTTTTACACGGTTGCCATGGTAACGGTGAACCGACCAATCAGGTAATTTGTATCGTAATTCAAATTTGAAAACATATTTTAAAAATCGGGCTCCATGGTTTCATAGCCCCCTGTGTGCTTAACATCTGGTCCAAGTCCCATGATTATATGACCATTTCGTTTTCTAGTTACGTTTGATCCCGTGTTTAGCCAATCAGAGGCCTTGCATGGTAACCATGGCAACCATATCAAAATAACACTTGTTTTCTGAAACGTCTTGACTTAAATTTTAATTTGATATATAAAACTAAGCGGTAGGTCCACGGTAACATTGACAAAATGTCTTTCGGTCAAATTTGGGTCAAATCAACCTAGACCCCCCCCCCCCCCCCCCCCCGCCCCCTTAAATAGTAATATGGTGGTATACGATTGTGAAGTCCGCCGTCAATTATATGATATTGTAACCGATGAAATATAAATGATTATTATTTAAATGGCCATTCCAAACGGTACAATAAAAGTGTGCATTGATTATTGTGCACCAAAAGTACCCGGAAACGACCGATATTAAGATTAAAAAATGTACGCGTGTATATGTATGCGCAGATGATGCGCTCTAGTACAAGTTGTGATCGGTGTTTCAATTTTGATGAGATTATGGTCAGTTCGGGCTAAGCTATTCAATAAACAATGTATGATGATAATGGATATCGTGATACTATTATAGTGAAGGCCGTCGGATAGAGTGGAAATTTGAAAGGTGGATGTCAAATAATTGGTATTAAGAACGAAGGGGAGATGTGAGTGGGTGTGAGGGTAGCTGAGGGGTGGGTAAGAGTGAGATAAGAAAACCCCAGTTACGATCCACAAGGTGATATGCAATCAATCTGGTCTTACAGAAACGGATAATTCCTTATAAATCTGTAAATCAATCGGGTTTTACAGAAACGGATAATTCCTTTACCGGGCAGATCAGTTGTTGGCGCCAAAATTGATGGTGTATGTGCGGTTGGTGTATTGGTAGCTGTCATTTGATTGGTTGGTGTATTCGTAGCTGTCATCTGATTGGTTGGTGTATTGGTAGAAGTTGACTTCCTATCACTAGTTGTGGTGGAATCAAAGCCTGTTGTGGAAACCACTGATGACATTTTTGTTTTGCTTGTTGAAGGCGTGTCAAATACTGTCGTATCTGCGTTGAAATATATATAACATTCAATCTCACTTAACTGCACGTTGTTCAATACACAAAATCTTGAATTTAACTGAAACTTTAAATGCATAGATTTGGTTTAAACGGTAAATATTAACAAAGACAAAACTAAGTGCGCTAATGAAAGAAATAGATGTATCCTCCTGACCAGCCTAAGAAATATATGATCGCTGAACACTGGATCAGGGTAATCAGGGATCTATAAAGAAATCTTAAAGGGTATCTTTGTTTGAAATTGTATGTACCATTTTTTATTTAGTATTCTCCTGTAGTATTATTACATCATACGAAAAGGTGCACTAGTTTACCTGCATTGCTGTTGCTGAAATCCGGACTTAAAAATGATGTTATATCGTCCGCGAATATCATCTGGGCCTGATGTTCAAGATGACAACCCTGATTCGACTCTACGACAGGCTTGGCGGGGTCCCGGGCGGGGTAGTGCATGTGTTTCCAAGATGGCGATGCCAATACACGTGTACAATTATGCATCTGTTCTTCCGGTAAAGCCCATCGTAGCCTCTGGCCTTCGTGTGGATCTGGTAGCTGCTTCACAAAGCATACCAATCCAGTTGTTGTGCAAACGAGACCTTTAGAAATAGAATGATTATGCAATGTTAGTATCTCGAGTAAAACAAGGAAACCTCTCGTTTGCCAATGACGCATTTGTTCTTAAAATACTGACAGTCCTGTATTGCTAATAATAAAGACTAGAGTAGAACTACTCTATTATAAGTGATTTGAAAACGTCACATAGTGGCGTAGATTTCTTTTTAAAACGGGAGGGGGGGTTGTCAAAAAGTAGTGCAACTTTTTCCCACAGGATTGCTTACATACAAATACTCGCGAAGTGCATGGAACCTTAAATTGTCAATACGATGCATGGAACAAGTTCACGCGAGCGCGGGAAAATTGATATTTTTAATGTAAAATGGTCAAATATGAGATAAATTTGGTCAAAAAACACACACGGGCATCAACAATAGGAGGATAATTGTTTGCCTCCCCCTCTCCATTCCCTCCCGCCCATCCGACCAGGATCTAAGCATATGTGCAGTGGCGGATCCAGGAAAATTTTAGGGGGGGGGGGCCCAAAAAAATGAAATTTTGGTGGTACTATCCAAGCGGTGCGCAGCACAGCCCTCCGAGTCTGAGGGATGTAACTCCCTCTGAAGTAGAAAAAATTTCAATTTTCAAACTCATTTGGTGCGATCTGGTATGTACTTTTGACCAAAATGTTATCGAAAAGCCACCTCTTCATTTCCAATAAATATTTTGGTTTTTTATTAATGCGGGAAAGAAGTCGAGCATATACTGATATATTCTTGATTTAAGTATAGATGGTTTATAAGCTCGAACAGGGGGGGCCTGAATAAATGAGTAGAATACATTTTAATTTTCAAACTCATTTGGTGCGATCTGGTGTCTACTTTTGACCAAAATGTTATCGAAAAGCCACCTCTTCATTTTCAATAAATATTTTGTTTTTTTTATTAATGCAGGAAAGAAGTCGAGCATATACTGATATATTCTTGATTCTCAATTTTCGAGCCCATTTTTTTTTGGGGGGGGGGGGGCGGGCCCGGGCATGTATCCGCGCCTGTATATGTGACCTGGCACCATAAAATGAGAGTAAAGTAGCAAAAATAAAAAATGAATTTTTCACATTTTTAGAAAGTAGATGTCCTCAGGTTTAAAATGACACCAATGTTGTCATAATAGGACATTCCAAAGTGAAATTACGATAAATTGAAGTTAATCACCGCTGAATTATTGAATTGGAGAAAAAGGCCTTCAAAGTCAATGAAGCTTATCATCACTTGGCTCTCCAAAATATTCTGTCAAAACTTAATCGAAAGCTTGTTTATGCCAAAGACCTCTTATTAAACGGCCTGTCATTGGTTCATTTAGGAGTTTACAGGATTCAAACTGCTATTAGCTATTAATAGCTCCGGAAAGCCCTGACCTTTAAGACCATACCAAATATGCCATAGGGGATACTATTTTAAACCCGTGGAAATGACGATGTAAACAATGTAATTTCAAGACATTTCGAGACATTTTTCCTCTCTTTGCATTCATTTCTAATTCTTGAGATGTGAGAATAAAATGCCCTCTCTTAAATTACTTAATGAACATATTTAGACCCAACATGTTTTCTTAATACTTCGGAATGTGATACATAAATAGTTTATCTTTCTGAAAATGAAAAGATCTCATTTTCGACCTCCCCTTGTCAAATCGACTATTTCAGGCCATAATGATATGACGCTACTTGTACCCACCATGTGTACACATAAACTTATAATCACAACATAAAAATGTAGTATGTTTCACTAATTCCTTGCATTTATTCCGATCACATATAACTATACACGGTCATGCATAAACTAGCCTACGTAAACGGGAGACGACAAATGGCCATGATTGCCGGCTATGACGTGCCATTTATACCATAATTACTTGAAGGTGTTTCTAGACTATACCATAATTAAATTTAGGAAAGAGCGACACAACAATAACTCAAAATCAACCCCAGCGACTTTACGCTCGGCTCATACAGTTTCGTCGTGCCAGGTCACATATGGTCTGATGGTCACGATATAGCATGGTTTATCCTTGGTTTAAGACAGTAGGAATTAACCTATAGCGCAAAATCCTCTATTGACGGATTCAATGAAGATGCAGCTTTACTCCGCAATGGGGTATTTACACTAGGACCATCTGAGATTCGAATTAGCATATCGCAATAACTACTTGTTCTACCCCCGTAAAAAGTAATAATGTATATATTTTCTGAAAGGAAATTTCACAAGGAATCCAATGATATTGGAATTTAGATATGACCTAATGCTAACATGTTGTGATTAAGAATGTTCAAAAAATATCGATTGTTTTCATATTTTGATTAAAGCTCAATAGTCATGATAGTATTTTTATACCTATCCTAATCATAATTCTACTGTGCATATTAGTTCCTCATGCAATTAACCATCAAAACATAATGGTTGTCAAGGATAACTTGTTGACATATATGCACCCTATCCTGATTTAAACGCCATTTTTTGAATTCCCCTATTTGAGAGCTTTCCAAAAATGTATGATCGCTGTCATCGGTTGAATACCTTTTTTGCTTGTTATAGTCATGTATAATGTATACACTGCAAAAAGGTTGCTTAAATATTTACTCAACATTTTACACAACGTTGTTGAAGTATGCAACCGCTCAACAGATGCGTAAAATTTACCCAACACCGTTGGATAACATGTTTTCACCAACAGTTGAACAATTCCAGTTACTCAACAGTTGCACAATTTGAATTACACAACAGTTGGGTATTATTAAGTAACCATTTGTCGGGCATTTTAATACCAACTGTTGCTTAATTTGTGAATTGTAGCCATATGTTGATATGTTCATCGCTAGTGACGTCGCTAGAACACCGCTGAAATGATATTCATAAACAAATATATGTCAAACAAGGATGGCAACTTTAAACTATTTGTGTGTTTGCGCTTTATTCCGTTTTGGTTGCCAAGACAGAATAAATCTAATTGTGGTCCTGGGGAACAAGTTGTGGACGGGATAAGATATATGCGTACATACAACCATTCCCCAAATTCTGAGAAGATCCATCACACGGACGCCATTAGAATCGAGAATGTAAGCAACAATTGATCAATAAAAACCACATGGGTAAATCTTAACATAAATTGCGTGATTGCCTGAGACAAATACTCAACAGTTGCCCAATTGAAACAATTAACGCAATATTAGCAACAAAACTTGTTTCCCAACTTGTTACTAAATTGTTTTGTTAAACGTTGGGTAGTTTTTACTTTTATACAACACCTAGATTTCTACATATGTTGAATGAATTTTAATCAACACGTCAACCAACGGATGATAAAAGTACTTTTAGCAACGTAGTTTAAGCAACCTTTTTGCAGTGTATGAAACCGATGAATTAGGGCAAGTTCACTGAGCAAAGAGGGAGTAAGCCAAGGACAATGCAATCGATTCATGATTACAATTGTTACATAATAGTTGACACGTTTGTTGAAACAGAAACTTATAGAATATAAAACAATTAATAAAATGAGAGCAAAATCATGTTTGTACCATACATGGATGAGGAGTTATTGTAAATTGAACGTAGAATTGGGAACATTTTCTCTATTCCCCATAGATATTGTACACAGCGCCACCGCCGCCACCGCCATCGCCACCACCACCACCGCCGCCACCCCTGACTTAATCAATCATATCTCAGCCAAACAGTTGTAGAAATACGTGATTCATTCACACAATGTAGCTAAATAAATAGGCTCTCGAATGACACCTAAACCATAGCTCTACCATATTTAGTTGTTGAGTTAATAGAGAGAGATGACTGATTCGTCACCAATAATGCAACGCCACCACACTTTTTGGGTGGTGAGTTCAAAACACATGGGCCTAGTCTAACTTATGAATATTTTACACCGAGGATAGGCCTAAATCATAAAATGCGAAGGGGAATAAAAGAAACACTTGAATACTTACTTTGCATCAATGATATTCCCAACAGAAATTCCCAACAAATGGCAATTACATCCATCATCATTCAGCGTCTCGAAAGAAAATACAGACAATAATTATACTACCCAAACACAATATACCGTATATGATAATTATATAAAAAGTGCAGTCCTCCCTTTATGAGGGACGCACCATTTGATATCCAGGGGGGAGGGGGGGGGGGGCATGGAAGTTATTTGAAGAAAATAACCAGCTTGACCCACTATCCAGACGAGAAATTGTTTTTGACCCACTGATGAGTAAAACAAAAATCTGCCCCACCCAACTCAAAATAAAGGAAAACATTAAAAATGGAGAGAAAAGAATCTTCGCCCGTTTTCGGCGGCGAAAAAAAAAGGTCGCCGCCCCAAAATGTAATCTGCTCGACACAAACACAAACCTCCTTGCTCTCTGGATATCAAATGGTTCGTCCCTAAGAACTATGCATATTTTGTTTATGCTATGTTCATTAGTTATTTATGTGTAAAAAATTAAAGTTCATTAAAACTATTTGAATAACATGATGATTGATATTTCTGATATATTTTGTTAATTAAAATCATAATGGTCGACATCATTGAATCATTAATGTCTCTATTTAATGACGGTTTAATATATTAGAGGTATACTTCAGCATCGGAGATTGAAAGCCATTCGCGTGTGGCCCCATTCTGGCTTGATCGGTGTTTTAGGACGCGCAGACGTGATTATGTTTGGATATCAAACCCAATGTATTATAATTCATCCAGTGGCGTAACTTCATTTTTTGGGGGGGGGGGGGGGGGGGGGGGGGGCATGAGGGGGGACAGGCCTGTGATAAGGGGGGCATAATCAACTATTTGTTGTATACATACAGTTGGTAATTTCATATGGAGGGCATCGGGGGGGGGGGGGGGGCGAGCCTTCAGGCAGGGACCGCCCCCCCCCCCCCCCCCCCCCCCCCACCCCGCCTCACCTCTTTAGATACGCCACTGAATTAATCCAAGCGGCGTAGCCAGATTTTTGAAACGAGGGCAGCGGTACAACATGTAGTCGTACCGACGAAAGACGATAGGCATGATGGACCGACGATATACACATGGCTTTAGGGTTCTTTAAGCAGGCCCCGAGAAAATTGGAAGTTACGGTGCTATCTGAGGGCATAGGGCACGATCGCTTAGCTAATGTCGACTGGCTATACGCTGGTTAGATAATGATATCGACGAGCCGTCAATCCCAAACGCAAAGTCCAAGGCTACGTTGACGATATCGCTCTGGCAACCATAATGGATGGAGCCTCAATGCTTTAAATGGGTATAACAGTATAACACTGATGCATTCCTCCTGAATTATCTGGTATGAGGGTTGCATGGCCGGAGGACTGGTAAACGGGAAAAAAGGGACGACGCAAAGAAAATCAAGCTTAAACGAAAAGTAATCCCCAAAATTGGCAAATCTGTATGTATTTGGGTTATGACATAAGCCTTGACGGCAAATTTAATGAAGTAATCAAATAAGTTTGGCATTTCTAACCCTTCAACTACATGTATACCTTTTTATTGTGTGTCCTAAACTCCGATGACCCACACACTAGATACAGCGCACGTTCACCATTAGAGCTACACATGGGCAAACGTAAAGCTACTAAAACAAATGATCGTTCTACATTCGCTGGTTATAAGGTTGATGATAGACGACGGTGGACACGAACGGCCGTTAATTTTGAATTTCCGTTGGTTTCAATGTAACAATGAATTTTGATTATATGACCCAATAAAATTCATCACACGTTGGAACTAAATTATTTCATCCTAAAACCACTGTGGACTACATTGTTAGTATTATTTTTTGAATTTAAACCGTTGTTAAGCGTTCGTCCCATTCACTTGATCACGTAACCTCGTTCGCATATTTTAACCTGAATATTCGTGAATACGCCCCGCGTGTCTGGTTGATGAGCAAGGCATAATTCCTGGGACAGAGTGGGAAAAGGCAGTAAGGGCCCAAATCGGATTGAACTAAATGAGCTATGCATGCGTGAAAACTTGAGCTTAGATATAAACGAAGACGATTGTAGCTACGTTAAGACTGTCGTTACTCGCCAGCGTAAGTTACGCTGAGAGTAATACAAATTCCACGAATACATCCACACTAACGCTACTCCATGGGTACGCCATCGCTACACTTTGTACTTTACACGATCACTCGTTCTACCAGAGTACAAATTGAGTAGGCAGCGCCACTGACGTTGACATTTGTATTCAAACCGCACGAAAGCTTAAGGGTACTTACTGCACACCATGACAGCGACGCGCAGTACCTACCGCTGGCACCTGAGATAGTCTCATGTAGTCTCAGGCTGGTACAGTGCAAGCTGGTTTTCTGACTCGGGCGTTGCGTCAGGTAAATATTGTGCGCGTAAATTTATAGTATGCGAATTACATGCCACCCTTGCGTAAGTGTACGCTTTATAATGTGCGCGAACGATAAACACGTTGAGTACGTGGGCCACACTTTTGGAGCGAGCTTAGTCAAATGGGCGATTTTTTTGATAATCACCTTGAATTGATTGCTACGATTAAAACGAAGAACTAAGGTGATGACGTAATGATGGTGATGTTATGTTAGAGCAAATCTAAGTATGAATATATCTTCACACTGAAAAATAAATTGGTGTCACAGCGACACCTTCTTGGAGTCAACTGTAAATGACACTTACAAAGGTATTATTGCTATACAAATGGGACGCCCTCTGTTGTTTCAGAATAAAACAAATACGTTAAAACACGAAATGTCTTTACAATTAATTGTAAAACACATTTTGTGTTAGGGGAGACGTCAAAACTCGACCGCCCGTTGACTGCCGGTTACGGGCGGTTCCGCCCGGTTCTTTCAGGTCAAATGTTTTACTGGTATATGAATATTCGCGCATGCAACACTGAACAACCGCCGGTTGACTTAATGCTGTAATCTGACCAATTTACACTATCAATCTGTTACTTTGCGGTCATAATAGCTCTCTCTATAATCGTTCTATAAAAAAAAAACATTCATAGACTTTCGGTATTGATTTTAAAAGTTAATTGAGCTATAAACAGATTGAAAAAGCCAACCCCAGCGAAAATCAATAGCTGTATTGTACTGGTTGTCAAATGAGACTTTTAAGTCTTAAAAGAGCCCATTACTTCAAGATGTTATTGCTCACGCGTGTGACGAGGCACTTTCAACCGGTCGTGTTTACCAGAGTGTTACTATTTGACCTCATTATGTGTGTATATTATAACAGACGACACGTTTTGTGAGAACCGAACGGAACGGCCGTAACCGGCGGTTGCCGGGCGGTCGAGTTTTGACGTGATCCCTTAATAGTTTGTAGCTTATAGTATTTCTAAACAAGTATGAGGAGAATGATGATAATAATTTACTGTGACATCAAATCTGGTTAGAAAACCTGGTCGACCCGTTAACTATTGCATGTTGGACAATTTGTTGTGTTTCGTCTCTAACAAACAAACAGAGGGCGTCACATAAGTTAACAAATGTTACATTATTTATTCACTCGTAGATTTCCCGCTGCTACAGCCCCTACCCCACCATCCAGCGCCGGTTATTAACCGTTACGGTACGCGTATCAAGTCGGTAGTATTGTGTTATGTTTACACCAGGAGTTTAATTTCAGTAGTCTGTGTTGACAATTTACTTTACCATTCGCGTAGAAGCAATTTTTCAATACACTAATTAGAGAATAAAATATACTTCGTAGCTGTTCTGATATATACGATGGTCTTATAATGTATAGGCTGTATACCATATTTGGAGTCGTGTATGGTCGCTACATCATTATGGGCATGCGCCTGAAAGCCCAAAGCCCATACCCGCGTGCGCAGCCCCACTTTAATAAAATGAGTCATTTGTTCATTTCAATTTTTGATTTGGTGAGCGATTTTTTTCGTGTGGTAATCACTATCGCCGAACTAAACATTAAGGAGGTAGTGGCGAGGGGACAAAAAAGGGAACAAAAGTGGATAGTGAATTATAGAGGGCAGTATAACACACTAGAGGACGGTATAACTGCACCCTGTCCTTTTGCAAAACATTTTTCATGGACGGAAGTCCTTTTACGTAACAACTCAGACTTAAATTGCATTGTGCATTGAATTACTTGTAAAGTCTTTTTCAACAAATTACTCACATTGCTAGAAACTACTACCAAAATACTATATATTGCCAGTTATAACTCATTTTTGAAAAAAAAAGTGCGTAAGCCCTTTTGCATATCAACTCTTCATGTGACTTTAATGTTAGACGGTCGGCGCCAAAGTAGAATTTTTATTACTTTACGTCCAAATACCCATGAAAATATAATTGAAACCAATGTAAATATTGTTTGTATTATTATGGATATTTTTGCATTGACCAGAGTTTAATGTTCATGGGTGTTTGGACATTTCGTCATGACAATATTAATTTGACACCAATATCGTATCAGCCTTACGTAAAAGTCACATATACGTGTTAGCAATACGTACTAGTCACTTATACGTGTGAGCCACACGTATTTGTTTCGATATATCAGATATGAGATATAAAAGATGGTGTTTGAATAACTCATGTTTGTCATACCGCTGCAAAAGTAATGCGTATGACTCAAACGTATAAATGACTTGTACGTTGGCCAAATAAAATATTTCTATATTGTTTTGAAAAAATATTTCTACTGGTAAATGGTGCTTTTACATATATGAAGACCTGAGCACAAGAAAGACCTAAGTCCATATTTGCTATTTTGAGATACAGGCATTTAAGGTTTGCAAAATATTGTAGAATATTACCAAAAGGTGCTATTGTAATTACGAGGGTCATTCAATAAGTTCTACCTCCTACCCCCATAACTTCACTGTAATATAAGACAGTCGTATGAAATATTCTACAATTGTAGCTTTGAATCTCAGCTACAAATCCTTAGTAAATTGGTTTGAGTGCTGGTTGTAATTTTAAGGAGATGCAGTAAACACCAAACATTCATTTAGTGCGACGGAAACGGATAAAAAAACAGCATAATCTCTCCTAAGTGCTATTCATTTGGCTAATTCTAAGAGATAACACGTACGTATCGGTCAATTAAAACAAACCGTTCTAAATTACATATAAATCTTGAACAGTACATAAACAATAAAGTGACCGATTTCTTTGGGGAAAATTCCCTTTTATTAGCCAGAACCAGATTAGGAGAGCCATCAATTTTAACCCTACCCTAGAGAATCGCTGCAAAAAGTCATATTTGATTTTCATAAGAAAAAAGAGATCTTCAATACACAGGACCAAATGGATATATTTCAAGTCTCTCAAAGAGATAATTATCTACCATTGACTACCTGATTGACTATTCTAAAGGTTGCATATAAGGAATACTCACAAAGTGACTATCATATTACGATTTAACACTCGAGGCATCTCTGTGGCTTGAATTGTCAACGAAAATTTGACTGAATAGTAGTATTCCGGTATGCTAAAGACGTAGCAATACATTCGAGTTGATATTATACTATTTGCAAACCTACAAAGGTTGATATTGCCTACAATCTGATTGATACATAAAAATACAGTATTATATTCGGAAATCATCCATTGTTTTCTATTTTCAGTATCTAAATCGGGCTTTTATATCTAATCATACAATACAGAGAGAAAACGAAAAACATGTATTTATCTTTAGGCTAATTTTCCGTGTCCGTTGTCCAAAATCTCTCTCTGGATTTGATCGCATCATAACAAAAGTGAAACAGATATCATATATCACTTACTATAGATGTGTAGCTATGATTCAGAGGCTCAGAGCTATAATCCTGACAAATGTCATGAAACTGACATTCATATAAGCGATGTTATGAGTGGGAAGGTAGAACTTATTGAATGACCCTCGTGACAATATTGTAGTTTACGCGTGTTAAACTATCCCCATACTCACCAAGAAATAATTTTCTACTATTGACTATTTGATCGACTGTTCTGAAGGTTGAACATAAAGAAACTCATATACGTATCGGCCGAGTGCACCAATGACGGGTAACTTAATAGGGAGGTAAGCTACCTCCCTAGTAGTTATGCTCTAACTATAGCATAACTTACTTATACGATGTAATTCTTAGAGCATAACTGACGAGTAACACCAGAATAGCAACTAGCGAGGTAAATATCCACATTAATCAGCATCGTCCCCTTTTAAAATTAATTGGCGCATATGCCAAGTGTTAACCTATAATTTACTGTAAAATTAGTTGGTGAATGGTCCTCCGTAATATTAAAAACGTGTCGTCACTCGCTAGGTCATAGGTGAGTGCAACTCAAGAATCACGTGGAGTCGGCCTGCGATCCGGACAAAAATGATGCCATTTTATGGCCAAAAATTTCGAAGTTTGTTTACCGCTTTTTCAAAAATAAGGACTATCATGACATTACAAACATATTTTGAGCGAGGGGCACATACAAACATTGCACCAAAAAGCACAATTTTAATAACAAACACAAGCACCCGATGGAAACAATTATATACAATTATAACACATCTCTTAACACAAATACCTCCGAGGCGTGGTTACCTTGTCCTTCGCTTGTTAACCGCAGAACCTCGGTTCGATCCCCAGACCACGCACGGCACGATATGCTTTTATTTTTCTTCTTCGTTTTTTCTAGTTCTACCTTTCCACTCACAATAATGTTGAAACTTGGCTTTATCAGTTTTTAATTAATAAAAACAATAATAAGTTTATTTATTTAGTCATTATTTAAGATCCTTGGACAATTAGTACTTTTTGTCAAAATATGACCCAAAGTCGGTGCGATTAGTGTTTGAATGGGCAAAAGGAGTTGATCTAAATTGTGACTAAAAAAATCACAAAATTGCATGAATGGATTTTCAAAAATGTAAAATCTTTCAGCTTATGAGGGTCACACTCCACTTCAAATAGACACCCCCTGGGCATGCAAGCGCAATTGGTCCTTCAGCATCAGCGAATCATCCCCATCAATGTTCACAACACATTTACGCTACTGCTAGAATCGACTGACTTGTGGCATAAAATGTTATGCCCCAACTTACTCTTGGGTCCGGTCAGGTATAACATTTAGCGTAAATTACCCGCCAGTTACTAGCCTAGTAGCTTACCCCGCATTGGCGCTCTCAACATTTTGGGTTACGCCTCAGTTACTAGCGAGGTAGCGCTATTCTTCAGCTACCCGTCATTGGTGCACTCGGCCGTGACTCATAGAGTGCGAGCTATCATGTTATGTATTTAATACACAACGCATCACTGTGGCCTGACTTGTTAATAGTCTAGTCGCAAGCCTACACGGCCGAGTGCACCAATGACGGGTAACTTAATAGGGAGGTAAGCTACCTCCCTAGTAGTTATGCTCTAACTGTAGCATAACTTACTAACGATGTAATTCTTAGAGCATAACTGGCGAATAACACCAGAATAGCAACTAGCGAGGTAAATATCCACATTAATCAGTATCGTCCCCTTACTAAATTAATTGGCGCATATGCCAAGTGTTAACCTATAGTTTAATGTAAAATTCTGACGTGATTAGTTCTCCGTAATATTAAAAGCGTGTCGTCACTCGCTAGGTCATAGGTGAGTGTAAATCAAGAATCACGTGGAGTCGGCCTGCGATCCGGAAAAAAATGATGCCATTTTATGGCCAAACATTTCGAAGTTTGTTTACCGCTTTTTCAAAAATAAGGACTATCATAACATTACAAACATAGTTTTTTTGGGCGAGGGGCACATACAAACATTGCACCAAAAAGCACAATTTTAATGACAAACACAAGCACCCGATGGAAACAATTATATACGATTATAACACATCTCTTAACACAAATACTTCCGTGGCGTGGATACCTTGTCCTTCGCTTGTTAACCGCAGAACCTCGGTTCGATCCCCAGACATGCCAGACCACGCACGGCACGATATGCTTTTTTTTCTTCTTCCACTCAAAATAATGGTGAAACTTGGCTTTATCAGTTTTTAATTAATAAAAACAATAATTGACCCACTTGACTTAGGGCGGATGATTTTTCCGAACCACAATGCCTCTCCAGATCTTCCTATCCAACATAGCTGTCTTGATTTCTTCCACCTGCAAGTCCTGTATCATGTTTGAGTATGTCATGTAGGTCAGGGCTGGTCTACCACGCTTTCTTGCTCCGTGCTTTGGGATCCAATGTATAAGTTTGTGTACAAGCTCCATGGACCCTCTGAAGCAGTGTCCAGCCAATCTTGCTCTGCGTTCTCTGATCTTGTCCGAGACTTTTGGCATGTCCCCATACAGGTCCTTATTTGTCACATGCTGACTCCAGTTGATGTTGAACACAGATCTTAGCATCCTAGTGTAGCATCCATCCAGTTGTTTACCAAGCTTTGGGGTGACTGATGTCCATGCCTCACATCCATAAAGGAGACGGATTCTACTGTAGCTATGAACAGTCTTTCTTTGAGCTTTCTGGATAATGATTTAGCCTTCCATAGCTGACTAAGTTGCCACAAGCTCTCCATGCAGCTGCCTTGCGTGTTTTGATGTCCTTTTCAGTGCTGTTCATCCAGGCTCCAAGGTATTTGAAGTCTTCCACTTTATCAAGGTGCATGCCTTCACTTGTGGTAATTACAGGTACTTGCGTCTGGTTGAAGGACATGTACTTCGTCTTTGCAGCGTTCATTTTGAGCCCAACTCTTCCCACTGAAGTCTCCACTCTGTTTAGTAGTGATTGGCCAACGAACGTCGCGTCATTAGGCATGTTAGTCATCCAAACATTGTATAGTTATGTTACCCGACCGAGTTAAGAAACCTTTTACGAAAATCTCAACAACTTGACTTACTTGACTTATGGCGGATGATTTTTCCGAACCACAATGCCTCTCCAAATCTTCCTTTCCAACATAGCTGATTTCTTCCACCTGCAGTCCTGTATCACGTTTTAGTATGTCAATGTAGGTTAGGGCTGGTCTGCCACGCTTTCTTACTCCATGCTTTGGAATCCAATGTATGAGTTTGTGTACAAGCTCCTTGGACCCCCTGAAGCAGTGTCCAGCAAATCTCAACAAAGTATAAGAAAAAAGGGAAACAGCCTTGTTTTGAATCTAGTTAAATAGGACAGGGTTCCAGATTTAATATGAAATTAAATTAATCGCGATTGTTCCTATTTTTAAGAGGGAGGGGTGTCGTCTCTTCATTGGGTTTGCATAATAGATTTTGTGACTTGTGACTCGATATTTTGTCAAGAGAGGGCAGCATACTGGTTTAATTATGGACTCCTTATTTTGGTTATGCACATTTATTCTTGAGTCATATTTTCATCTATTTTGATTCATCATTCCACATGTGATGAAACAACAGGCTGGCAATACATATCTCGCGATTGGCAGTCGATTGACAAATAAAATACTTCTTAGCCAGCCACCAGACGCAAAATGCTTGGCACTCCTCCTTCACGTTATCAGTGGCGTATCTGGGTCATTTGTCAGGGTGGGCAAAGGGTATTTTCCCCCGGTGAACACCAGTTCGACACTTCGGTTAAGAAAAAATAGCACAGCTGGGCTCTCTATTCCACCGAATGATTTCGCATCCTAAACATGATGCGCGCATAGCGCACGAATTTGTAAAAACATATTGACACGAATCTGCGCGAATTTGTTTGAACCGGATTTGTATACTTTTATAATAATATTCGTTTAATTTGTTTTTGCCATTTTGTTTGTCAAGCCGGGCAAGGGGCAAATTGTCAATTAGATGGGAATTATTAGTAAATGTCTTACATTCTCCAAATAGACGCAATTCTCCTAAAGTCAAAGTGAGGGGGGGGGGGGGGGGCAGGCCGGTCCTATAATAACCCTGATGAAAGTTACTGAAGTTACGTAATGCACGTTCGCGCATAAATCATCAACTGCTTGGACGGTTAAATGTCTTCTTTTCTCCAAGTTTCTTTTCGATTTTCACTTCTTTCCACTTATCCTTATCAACTATCTACATAATTCTTTTCCTTCCTCTCTTTTCTTCCTATCCTTGTTTTATCTTCCTCTCCCTTTCTTTGCCTTTCCTTTGCCTTTTCCTTCCCTCTTTTCTCTTCCTATTCTTCCTGTCTTTCCCTTTCCTGCCCCTTTTCCCTTTTCTTCCCCTTTTTCTCTTCCCTTCCTTCCCTTTAGATTATTTATCATAGACCCACCGACAAAATAGTCAGTATTGTACTCAATGACGCATGATATTTAGGATTAAGTGGCTGAAGGCATGAGACACATTAAAAAATTAATAAGACAAAACAAACGTGCTCAGATATTATTTTCATACATTAAATGCAAAATAATAACAAAACAATGTAATTATTTCTTGAATTCACCAGAGAATAAAATTAAATCAGGCTTTTGTGATGATCGGATTAGAGTGTGCGTCATTATTCATAGTGAAATTTAAAAGAGCTTATTAGGGAGTGTTCATAAATACTTTGGTGGGGGGGGGGGGGGGGGGGGGGGGTTGGAAACAATTGAGCCATGGACATCTTTTTTTTTGGACCCCCCCCCCAAATAGGGTGGGTTTTTTTCTTGACCCCCTTTCAAGAACCTTTTTTTTTTGACCCCCCCCCCCCCCCCCCCCGTCGTTCAAAATGCTGCTTTGTCAAAAATACCAACCTTTTTTTTTTGGACCCCCCCCCCTATACAAGCACTTTTTTCCCTGACCCCCCCTTTTAAGAACCTTTTTTTTTGGTTGGCCCCCCCCCCCTCATATTTTCCAACCCACCCACCAAAGTATTTATGAACACTCCCTTAGAGAATTATCACAAATCTTGTTCGGTTCTTAAAATGTACACTTCTATCTCAATGGACATAAAACATGTTTTCCTCAACCAATTTTAACCAACTAAAATTATTTTGAAAGCTAATGAGGTAGCCTCTCTGCCATAAGTTTGAGAATTTTTAAACATTTTTTTAGAAATGAAATCTCAAAATTTGAGTACACTTTTTGTTTATTCACTCTGTATATATTCTCAACCCATATCGTATGAAGCTAAATAACCTCTAGTCTCGATACATATTTCAATGACATTATAACATTTTTTTCTCTTCAGCATCCGCCTTAAAGGCATATTATGTGATCTTTTCCAGAGAGTGCCCTCTATTCATGATTTTTTTTAGAAAGTAGATTTTCTTGCAGATTTACATTTCCGATCATAAATCATACATACATTCCAAGTTACAGAGCGATACGATTCCTAATTACCTCAAAATCATGGTTTTAGAGTGAATTTAGAGTGAAAAATATAAACTGTCGAATCCCGACAGTTTATTTTCACTCTAAAACCATGATTTTGAAGTAATTAAGAATCGTATCGCCCTGTAACTTGGAATGTATGCATAATTTATGATCGGAAATGTAAAGCTGCAAGAAAATCTACTTTCTAAAAAAAATATAAACGACGATGACAGCAGCAACAACAACAGCAGAAAAACACAAAAGCCCACACATATTATATACGTTTATATACAATGACAGAAATAACAAAAACATTTGTCTAAAATATGTAATACATGAATCCGGGACATACGCGGTCATTTTCTTAAGCACCATGGCTAATTAACTGCCAGTATCTGTATGGGTATTGTATGTCAAGTTCACGTATGGGTACTGATGAAGTACCACCAAAGTAATTGCACAGTACCAGTAACTGTGCGGCCTCTTTGCTTGTACTGTACCGCAAATGTACTCTATAGTTCCCATAAAGGTACAAAGCGAAAGACACAAAGCTTTGACACCTCAAACAAGGTTTTGCTTTATTAAGCCTCAGCCGTACTTATACAGCATCACTATAGAGCCTCTAGGCCTATCCTAAACCATTTCCGTTGGCTTATATATTTATTTGTTTTTCCGTACGGCGCCGTGTGTGGGGGTGTGCCGAGCCAGAAGGCTTGTTCATGGGGGGGGGGGGGGCACTGACCCGTGGGTCCGGGGGCCCGCTTCAAGATCCCGGTGGGCTCCAGGGGCAAAGCCCGGGGGGCTAAAGGGGCAGCGCCCCCTTAGAGCTAAAGGCCATGGGAGGCCTCTCCTGGTACATATTTTCTTTTGGTAAATCTTTTTTCTTTTTTTTATTAATATCAAAATCTTAATTTTAAAGAAAACTAAAGCTGCAAATCAGAATCAGATACTGAAAAATTGACAATGTGAAAAAATAAAGCGACCTGATACCTACAGGCGCGCGTCGCTCGAAAAATGTGCTATTTTACAGTTTGCTATGATTGAGGCTTGCCTTGATAAAAGCTTTATAAAGCTAAAGTTAATGTTTGAAGTCACATTACAAAATTTGATACTAATTTTGTATGAAGCTCAAGTTAACGTTGAAGGTACATGCGCGCTTCGAAAAAGTAATGTAAATATTTTGAGGCACATGTAATGTGTGCGTACGGCGCAACATTGGGCACTTACACTAATTTTGTAAAGATTGAGATACGTTCTAAACGTAAGTTAATCGTTTGAGGCATGTGCGCGCGCTGCGCGAATTATTATTTTGGCAATTGTACATATTTTGCCAATTTTCGCTGGTAACAAGCTTATAAAACTAAAGTAAATATTTGGAGGGACATGAACGAAACGCGCGAAATATTGTCTTCTTAACACTATAAACTACTTTTGTCATGATCGAGATACATTTTGGGCTTAAAACTAGGTTCCAAAATTTAAGTTAACGTTCATGGCACGTGCGCGCACAACGCGCACAGTTTGTTTGGCTATTTTACATAAATTGTGCCTCAATTGAGATACATTTTCGCTTCTATTATTTTTGGGTTTTTTTTTACGAAAACCCCCAGCTTCTTTATACTTATTTGCCACACTTGAGATATATTTTGGCCTTATGACACTGCTTTTGCTAGGATTGAGGTACATTTTGGTTTCAAACGATTTTCTTAATTTGGAATTAATTAATTTTTTGGGGAAGAGGCACATACAGCGAAAAATGCTATCTTTGTATATTTGAACGTCATAATTTTACTTTGATTTTTCTTATCAAAATTGAGGCGACAATGGCAAAATTGGGGGACAGCGGAGAAGGAGCGGTCGGCCCCTTCTTAACCCTCTGGCTACGCCATTATTGCCTTGCTATGCCGAGATCTGTGCCGGGAACGTACAAAATAAGGGGTGGGGGCATGGAAACTTACTATGTAACAAAAAAAGAATTCTTACCCTCTACTATCTCTCTTTTCTTTATTCCCTTTTCTCCTTTTTCTTCTCCTTTTTCTTGGTGCTAGGGACCCGGGGGGGGGGGGGGGGGGGGGGGGAGCGTGCCCCCTGACTCCGCCAATGTGTGGGGTGTGAGGTATGAGTGTGCGTATAGTGATGTACGTGTCAGCGCGCCCATGCACGTGACGCGATACCACGGTTTTATGCGGTAGCTATTATGCGATAGCTATTATGCGATGTAATTCTAGTGACATTTTTGAGCGAAATTTGAGCGTTTGTTGCTGGTTTTGGAATATACTTTATAACACTTCCAGTATTTTCCTCTATAAATTTGGCGACATTTTTAATAAACTAACGAAGTACAAAGGTTAACAACCACACACATAAACATCATGTTCAGATTGATAGTAAGAGACATGTATAATATAATAACTTTTGTAGCATGCAACGCTTTTCAAACAGTTTTAGTACTACTAGTCTACCGGTTGTCTATTTGTAAAAGTCATCGAAACATTTAACGTTCGTCGTTATCAACAATCACATCGTCATCAGATTTTGTGATTGTCGGCGGTATGTACGTGCACTGGAACTGATCCATTTTGATGTCATTCCCACCGATCTCTGCGAGGTTTCCTCGAGGTTGCTTCTTTAGTGGTCGGTCAAGCGTTGATGAGGCTGCAGATGTTGACCTAGTGACATTACCTCTCATACTATCTTTACCAAATGAAAACCACCCTTTCCACACTTGCACAACGTTCTTATGACGAACACAGAACATTACGAAAACCAGGAATCCTTGCATGGAATTGAAGAGGCAGAATAACACTTGGAAGGCAAAACTGGATTGCTCATGGATAAGTGATAACAACCCAAACACCCAGGTCAATCCAAGTAGAGCTGTAATGGAGACTGCATTCTGGACCCGCTTAAAAATCTCCGCTTTCATATCATCAGGGCTCCTGATGCTAGCTGCTCTCCGAAATAGCAGGCGATACATTACTAACATAAAGATCACCATGTTGTATGAGATGACGAGTCCCATGATGAGTAACTGGGCAAAATAAAACGTGTTCCCAATTTCCAAGAAGCAGCTGTTAGAAAAAACAGCAGAAAACCCCTAATTAGTTACAATAAATTATAACAAAGAAAGTATTAATTAACGAATTATCCCGGCTAATTATGTTTCAAAGACGTATTTATATCGGGAAGCAGAGAGGGGCTAAACACCTCCATTGACGGAGCCTACGGAGGTTATAAGGTATAGTGCACCCTGAGGTGGTGGTGTTGGTGTTGTTGCAGTGGAAGTGAAGGTGTTGCCCTTGCAACAATGAACATTCTGTAAATCCTATGCTATGTAATCTGGTTAAATACTTCTGCAATATATTTGTTTTTTCCTTGTAATTACAGATATAATAATATCAGTTCAGTTTATTTTCCACAATATATCTACTTTTGACTACCCAAATCGGGTGTCCAGGGCGGGACGCAGTCTCAAGCAAACTTTGCTAGGCCAAATGCCATTCTCATTACAATGTTACAGTATGATCACGTGGTTTATATCTTAGGCAAGTTGGTCAGGAGAGGTATGAATACATCTATGTAATTATCATATTTCGCTACAAGTTTAACAGTTATATTTAAACTGTAACACCTATATAACATATGTATACACATGTGAGAATATAATGCTGTACAGAGAAGCATGCGATAATTGTCAACATATCCATTGCTTGGAGAGAAAAACCCATTCATAAACTCACTGTTGTTCATTGGCATATTGCGTAGGGTCCACACTCAGTGCAATAATAACAATAACGGCAGGAAATCCTGAAAGAAATCCAAGAACAAGTATTAACATCACATAGCGTCGCTGTTCTGTCAAAACATCTCTGTCCGTTCCTTCAGCATGTATTAAGTAATATTTCCCATGTACAAACATGTTCATGGGCCAAAAACCAATCTATCAAACCTCTCGCCCCTGGACATGTATAAAGTAAAAAGATTTCTTACACATATTACCGTTGGGCAATGTTACTTTATACATGCTGAACGGTCGGAAAAACATACGAGGTGTTGACAAAACAGCGACGATAATGTGCTATCATTGAACATAAAATAAGTGGCAATTCCATCAACTTGATTATCTGCTACTTTAATTGTGTACTCGGAACGGATGCAGTAAACATGGTAAGACATAGCATCATCCACACCTTTGCCATGTTCAGTGACATATATTCGTTAAATAAATATATTTACAATCTAAATATCCGTCTTCATCTATTTTTACTTTTAATAACTCACCCCACGCTACTAAAGCCGATTTCAACATAAATTTGGCAATGTGAACACCAACGACTTTCACAAAGAGTATGTACATATTGGTAGCTTCGACGCCCATCCATGATATCGAGGTTAATGCAAAGTAATGAATCAATACGGACACAGTGGTGCATCCCCACCTTGGGGTAGTCCGGTCAATTCCAATGACGAATACCAAGTAAAGACATAACAACGAAAAACATAAATGAAGCATAATCTGCTGAGATTGTTTCTCACGCAACTTTCTGAAAGACAAACAAATCACAAATTACATAATTAGTTCCACTTGTATTTTCAAAGCTTAAAGGCTTGGAATATTCATTTATAGGTAATAACCACAGTATCAACGCTCCGCCCCTCCCCATTTTATTTATCTGTTGCGTCATTTACGATTGAATATAAGCACAATCAGTTCGAAAACCGGAAATGGTATTTTTTTACTGCGTAATTAACTCGCTCAAAAACACAGACATTTCGTTATTAATTCCCTTTTTCTTAGTGGAAATAGCAAGTTAATGACTGACAAACATACCCGGAAAAAGCTTGGAGTTTCAACCACACCCCCCCCCCCCCCCGGGTCGCGATTTTTTTTTGACTAGTAAACATTTGTATGGGCTCTCATGTAAAATCAGTTAGATTTTTTTTAATTTTTTTTAAAAATCATTTTATTCAGTGAGTTTAGCTTTATTCCGTATTAAAACGAAATAAATAAATTTTTCAAATGTTTACTAGTAAAAAAAAAATCGCCCCCGGGTCATATTTGTTTCTGCTAAAATTAGCGCAATATGTTTTCCAATGATCACCTGGAGGCCTCAGGCGAGTCATTTGAGCTTGTTATTAGTACCGCGGAAAATGTAAGGGGATTTGACAATTTAGGCTTAAACCAGAGAATCATAAAAGTTGCATGTTTTATAGCTACAATTTTGCTTATTATTAAATGATAACATTGTATGCCTACTTAAAAAACCCTCTAAGCAGCCTTTATTGTAGGGCCTTTATATATTCAATACTGTTTCTATACCTATATCGTGCAGATTAGTACAGGCAGGCACGTAAAAGATTTTTAGAAAACAAGGGTAAGTTGAGGCTGGTATAATATAGGAAGTCATCAAGCTGCAGATGTGTTCCTATAAACCAGCATTAAGTTCACGATTGCTGGGCACATGTCTTTCTAATGGACACCTAATTAATTTTCTAATACCGGTACCAATGCCGTCATTTTTCTACTTCTCCCTTACCTGTTCGATAAGTACGTTACAAGCGTTATCAATAAACATGTAATAGAAATACCGCAGCCAATCTTGCTTATGAAATCCAACACCAAAGCCTTTTGATCATATATATCCTAAAAAATCAAAAACAATCCAACCGGGTTATATTTTAACAGTCTCCGCCTGTAAGAGCTAGTCGTTGTCAAAGACACCTCGCAAAACTAATTGCCCGTCGACCGCCAAGCGGAGCGAGGCAGACTATTTTTTACTGAGGGCGCTCACACGTTTGTGAAGGTGCTCACACACACCAGCATAACCAACAACGCCTTGATGAAAGGCTATGTAAGAGCGTTAACTATGGTTATTCGTGTTGGCGCACTGATTTACAAGAACTTGAACAATGCATGTGGGTGGCCTGGAACTATTATTGAGTCGCATGCAAATGTTTAAAAAATCGTTAACTTTTCTTTTACGTAATTCTTAGAGATCCCATCGCTGGTTTCTTCATTTTTCATTCAAGGTAAACCATCTTTGCAACTTTGACATTAATCTTGATCATCTCTGTGCGCCAACGAGATTCCATTAATTTTTACTTTTGAATTTGGTAAAGGCTTTGAGTTCTTTCATATGAAGTTGTTTATTTAATGGAATCTTGATGGCGCATAAAATTATAAGGGCTTGAAAACTGCATGTGTCAGGGTTCAGGTTAGCGTAATGAGACGCGCCATCGAGATCCCAACGATTTTTTTCCCCATTTTTGTTATGTACCCAACTGGAGGTTTCATAAAAGTGTGCTTTTGGAATCACTGAATCCACCTTCAACCAAAAAAAAGTAGATGTTTATAAATCTTTAAGAATATTAAATATTGGTGGTGGATTAAGGCCTACATACAATTAAGAAAGTGCAAGAACACACACTTTTATGCCATAAAAGTTGTTTACTAAATTATCAGCTTGGCAATGTTTGGGACTATTTTTGGGACACGCTGTAAATAAAATCACCATTAATGTTCCATTCAATGCAGCGGCGAAAAACCATTAATTGCAGAAATCGTTTCTCCTTCAAGATAATTCAAAATAATTATACATCATATTAAAGGGATACTCAAAAGTAGTGTTCGTAATTTACTTCAGAATTCAAGATGAACATTAATAATAGTCATTTTTGCTGTTTGCCACTCACGAAATCACGAAAGCAGCCTTTATGCCCAGCATATTTGTATTGTGACTGTTTAAAGAGCATTATAGTTGGGGAGCACACATGGTTTTGAAACACATGTGACCTTCTACCAGGGCTTCTATCCTAAATCAAGGTCAAGGTCAATCAAACACCCAAGTTGCCAAGGATGTCCACTTAGGTTTTGATTCTACTAACTTCAAAGACTATTTCGGTATATATCTCCCTGTAAGTCCATCGGGTCAATTTAGACCGAGACTTAAAACCCATATGCTCCACAACTACTACTAGTGTGAAATTATGGTATAAGTCGTAAATCTGAATATTTGAATTGCTGTTTTGTTGTACAAAGAGAGCTGATTTTTTCTGAATCTTTACAAGTGTAAGTTTATACATGTAATAAAATTGGAAAAGATGTACACATCCAAGTTTGTATCAACATTGAGGGTGCAGCCTCCAAGACATCACTGAATAAACCTGTAAAGTCTTACTATTAAAACGGCAAAACTAGTGAGATGATTACATTGGCACACCACATTGCCGTCTTTGAGAGTCCGGTTGAATTGACACCCTTCATTCGACCAATCACCAACTCCGTCATTTGCATTGACATCCCAGAATACACATTGAGGATTACCTATTCTAGCATTCTGTTCTTTTTCCTACATTATACACACGTAATTAAATGGGTGAGAAATAACATGTGTTGTTAAATTCATTTGAAAAATCATATTATAACGTTGAAGCAGATTATAATCATTTTAACATAATTTTGAATTAGTGATGTACTATTTTATTCCAAATCTTGTTTTGTAACTAGTCAAACAGATATTGATAAAAAAAGAGATATTGTCAAATGAGGAATATTGGCAAAAACAATGAATAATGGTTACTGAAAGATTCGCCTAATGCAATATTCACAACAAATTAATGAAATATTACTCATACACAATTGATATTTCCAGAACAATATTGGCATACAGAACGTTAAGAAATGTATTTTTGTTGTTTTTATTTTCGTTAGAAATTTGGTAATTGTTCAACATTTTCCAAATGTTTCCAATTTCTTTAAATGTTTCAATTTTTTTAATAAGTTGGCAAATATTTTCATTTAAAAACAACTCTGTACAATATTTCAAAATATTTCTAAAAATTGGGAAATATAAAAATCTCAAAAATATAGGTCGGTAGATCTCCTAGAACGGGGTTTTCTCTTTTTAGGCCTTACCAGAACTAGAGCAAAGATAGTTTCAACTTGGCTGTTCACTGGTAAGTCGATGATTTCTTCAGCTCCTTCCACGTTAGCTGTGATAATACGACTTGCTACAGCAACGCGAATCTGGTTTGGATTATTGGAGTCGTTGATCAGACGCTGGGATGGAAACAACTTTGTGTTCTGGTAAACAAAGAAGCTAACTGGCACTGCTGCAGAACTGTTACCTGTGAGAACAGAATTTGTAGGAACCTTTCACAACTTTCAATGTCTATCTCAAGGATTACTGAACCAATATTAGGCATGTTTGTACTTATTTCAATGCATATCTCATGGTGATTCCAAACAGTATCGATTCCAAATATGGTAATGAAATTCACAAATGTTGACTTTTTTGACTTTTTTGTGAAATTTCGGAGTGTCGTCTGCAGACGCCTGCCGCGTGGAAAGTGTTAAATAATAAGTGACGTCATTATTGTGATTTTGTCAATATCTCCAATCGGACACGGGATAATGTACGTTATAAAAATGTTGAAGGGATCGTGATTCGAACTATAACACGTAAAACAGTAGGCCTATACCTGTAGCGGAAAGAAACACGTCACTTGGCAAAGAACTGGCGGCTTCAGCCCTTCTGTCAGGGGCGTTTCCCGTCTTTACACGTGTAGACCTGCCATTGGCCGAGTTCATATCACCCGATGGAATGCTTTCAAATACCAGGTTGTTATTAATGAGAGACTCTCTTGGAATTTTCACGGCATGTATGACCACGTTTTCCCCTTCGATGACAGTATTGTTACTACCATCTGGGTCCGACTGTAACGATGATATCTGACTTTCAAGCGCTCTTTGAATCTGATTAGGGATAGGCGATACTTCAATGGGAGATACGTCGTCGTCTTGTGGTGTGGATGAATCTTCGTTACGATTGTCGTCGTAATTGGTAAGGACGTCGTCTATGATTGCCACAACGGATCTCGTTAGCTGTTTGGATATAATAAATATTGCTGTATCACAATGGCCTGTTCCATATGAATCCATATACCCCCTACTGAAGATATTACTCCCTGTGTGGAAGATCCAGGTATTAATGTCTTCCATGGAGGTGTAAGGATTTCAACTGAAATAGCCCGATACTTTTCTAGTTATGCTTACTACTACTGTAAATTGTCATTCTAATTTCAAGCCTTGAAAAGGTGTGGTAATGGCACAGATTAAATATTGATTAACGAAGTTAAGAATCAAGTGTATGACATGTATTATAAATCGTCTCTTAAGTATTCAAATAATTACATTATACGGACGGACCATTCGTTTTTGGTGTTGTTTATCCCTTTCTTATTTTCTTTCTTTCTTTCTTAATTTTCAGAAAACGAATTATAAATAAAATAATAAATTTGCATGAAACAGTTTGAAAATTCAACAAAATAATCTCAAATTCGAACAATAATGGGTCAATCAGGGTCGTAAACTGTTTATTTTATTGTTATTGTCCTTGGCCTAGGCCTAATTCTTACATGTTCAGCCGGAAGTTCTAAATCAGCAATACCATCCAGGATAACGGCAATGTTCTCTAGACCTTTACTGTCGACAGTTATACCTTCATTTATAACTTGTGTTAAGTTAGCCACAACATCTACCACGTTATTTTCAGTGACTGGTATCTAAAGAAAAGCACAAATCTTAAAATGAGGTGGGTTTAATTTTAGTAATCCGATTCCTGTTGTCTAAAGTGCATACCTACTGAAAACATCCGATTCTAACATTGTACTCGGTTTAGATGGACCTCATAGAAAAATAATAGATTATGTTTATGGGACAGTGACAGATGCACCCACCAACTAGAAAGAACGTATGTTTGAAATTGTTTGGTGTGTTATACTCCATTTATCATGTTTATTCCGTACAATATTTTAACGGTGTAAGGCGAAAGAAAGGAATTAACATTTTCGTGGCTTATCACAAAAACATCAACTACCCAAGGTAAAATAGAGAATTGATGGTAACATCAGGGGATGAGTCTACCGATCAGATAACCATGTAAGCAACATAATAAACGATATACTCTTTACAAATATTACACCTTACCCACTAGGTACTTCTCAAGGTGCTGTGCTGTAAGTTTAGTTCAAATGTAATATTGTAATTGGTAATTTGACACTTCATTCATACAATATGAGTGGATACTTTACAAGTTACATACATAGATTTTTACATCATAAGTTATGATGCTTTTATTACTCAGACCTAATAAAAAAGGTGTAGTACATCCATTTTATGGGATACCATTGCCTGTGCTGTGCAGTGTCAATATGTGCTGAATTATAGCTATGAGTAGTACCCAGTTTTCAATGCATCATACATTCACAAATGTATAAAATAATAATTTGTTTATGTCGGAGCTCTTGTTTTTGACTGATACTAGTGTCAGGTTTTGGAGTTATGAGCACTTTTGTTAAGTTAATAAATTAAGTTACTTGCTAAGTTACTTTTGAGCCTGTATAAATACGCACTGGAATTAATAGGCCTTGCACGTATTCATCGACCGGCTTTATAGAAAGGAATCAAACATACGTCATTCACTGGAATCATGGCGTAGTGTCGCAGTCCATTTCGTTTATTCTGTAAATTGACGCCGGATTTTTGAAAGTGATGTAAACTTTCATATTTGTAGTTTGGTGAACAAAGTTCAGTAGTCCGTCATGATTCCAGTAAACTACGTCTTATGCAGGGCCTATACTAATATTTAGATTATGATGTTTTCAGAGATGAATAATGAATGTTAAACAGTTGAATCAAGATTATGATACAATCATTGTTAATTCATACTACTTTTTGTGTAAAATTATTTACCTTGGCAATCGAATCCAAATCCTTGTTGACTTCATGCACACGTAATGATGTAAGAAAAAACAATAAAGGTATAAAGGCATGAAAGAACGTGAAAAGAATCACAGAAACATAGTCATAATTAACAGCAACCCGTAGTCACCGGTCTATCAGATGAACTCTTACTACTATTGTACAGGGTGTCACAAACGAAATTGCAACGTGACTAGTCACTAGGATTGGATATTTCATACAAAAAAATGAAGTAGAATTACTTTTGTTATAATTTGAAGAATATCGCACTTGATTCGGTTCAGTAATTATGGAGAAATGAGAGATTGCGTAAGAGTAGCCAAAGACCACTTCCATCCAGCTTTACTCATATTGACTGATTAAGACAGCACACTAAATAAATTAATCAATACTTCTTTCAAAGATAACATTTATTAACTACTAGTTCTTCTTTTAAACATGAAAGTTATCAACGTTTTTAATCACATTTTAACCTTCAAAGTTTTCGATCGCTAATTTGCACGATAGGTTCTCTCCATACATTAACGGCCGAGTGCACCAATGACGGGTAACTTAGTAGGGAGGTAAGCTACCTCCCTAGTAGTTATGCTCTAACTGTAGCATAACTTACTAACGATGTAATTCTTAGAGCATAACTGGCGAGTAACATCAGAATAGCAACTAGCGAGGTAAATATCCACATTTAATCAGCATCGTCCCCTTACAAAATAAATTGTCGCATATGCAAAGTGTTAACCTATAGTTTATTGTATAATACTGACGTGAGTGGTCCTCCGTAATATTTAAAATGTGTCGTCACTCGCTAGGTCATAGGTGAGTGTACATAATTAACATAAGTAATCACGTTGAGTCGGCATGCGTTCCGAACAAAAAAATGACGGTATTTCTTTGGCCAAAAATTTCGAATTTGTTCAACGCTTTTTCAAAAATAAGGACTATCAAGACATTACAAACATATTTTGGGCGAGGGGCACACACAAATATTGCACCAAAAAGCACAATTTTAATGACAAACACAAGCACCCGATGCAAACAATTATATACAATTATAACACATCTCTTAACACAGATACTTCCGTGGCATGGATACCGTGTCCTTCGCTTGTTAACCGCTAGGACCCCGGTTCGATCCCCAGATAACGCACGGCAAGATTTGCTTTCTTTTTTTCGTTCTTCTAGTTTTACCCTTCTACTCACAATAATGTTGAAACTTCAGTTTTTAATTAATAAAACAATAATAAGTTTATTTATTTATTTATTTATTTATTTAGTCACTAAGATCCTTGGACAATTAGTACATTTTGGTCAAAATATGACCCAAGGTCGGTGCGATTAGTGTTTGAATGGGCAAAAGGAGTTGATCTAAATTTTGACTAAAAATATCCCCAAATTGCATGAATGGATTTTCAAAATATAAAATATTTCAGCTTATGAGGGGTCACATTCCACTTCAAATATACATCCCCTGGGCATGCAAGCGAGGTTGGTCTTTCAGCATCAGCGAATCATCCCCTCCAATGTTCACAACAAATGTTACGCTACTGCTAGAATCGACTGACTTGTGGCATAAAACGTTATGCCCCAACTTACTCTTGGGTCCGGCCAGGTATAACATTTAGCGTAAATTACCCGCCAGTTACTAGCCTAGTAGCTTACCCCGTATTGGCGCTCTCAAAATTTTGGGTTACGCCTCAGTTACTAGCGAGGTAGCGCTATTCTTCAGCTACCCGTCATTGGTGCACTCGGCCGTAAGTGTTATTGTTTTATTTTCTGGTTGCTATAATGGTATGATTGATAACACAGTACTCTTATAACATGAAGAAATGCATTTATAAATATTCAACATTACTGGCTAATTGAAATGTGAATGAATAAGTAACTACCCGCGGAAGTGAAAATCTGTGTAATATGTAAACTTAGATAGAAGCGTTCCTTGACTACTATCACGTAAAAATCCGTAAAATTACTGAACCGAATCAAATGCGGTTTTCTTCAAATCATAGTTGAGCCTAATTAATCCGACTATTATGCTTGCATCTGACGTTTATTTTGGAAGTTACAATCCTCTTGTCACGTTGTATTTTAGGACACCCTGACTATAATATAAGTGACAATATGAAAAAGAAAATCACCATCTTCTCCGGTATTACAAACTTCAATAGTCATAACTACAAAGTTGCAAGTATAACAATAGATCCTTCTAACCAACTTTGTGTGGGACTCAATTGATAGACTCATTCCAACAGTTGCTCATTCTCATCCCATTGTAATTACTATAGGGTCACGCGTTATGAACTCGCCTCCCAATAGGGTGGTGCCGTTACATTTTTTAGTTTCATGCTGTAATTTTCCTCAAATATTTGTAAAACCACAAAAGCTATCTCAACAAATTTGGTATCATTTTAAAGCCCTAATAACAAGCTATCTGCCTGCAAAATGGCATTGGTATAGCTAATACAGAATGGGAGATACAGCTGTTTGATGTTTGGGGACCAGGGGTGGTGCTGGAAGGGGTGTTTCTGGAAGGGGTGCCGCCTGTACAAACTCAATGGGGATAATCCCATGTTTTGTTCTTTTTACAATAACTAGTCATCTCCTAATCTTACAAACACCATTCTGGTCCCATTTTAAAGGATAATTAGTAGTCTTTAAGTATGTGGTTCAACAGACTTGTCAACTATTTGTAACAACTAATTAATTATGGATAAGACAATGAACATCAGCTTTCTTCCTATTCGCTACACAGTAAACATGAATAATCAGCCTCAATTTACCGGATTTATAAAAATGACAATAACAGAAAAAGTTTTCAACCTATGATAGCAAAAGTATACATTTTTGGAAAGCTTGTAACTAGAGGAATTCAGAAATGCAGTTTATATCAGGGAAGGGTTCATCATTAAAATAATAATTTTGAAAATTCTAAAAATATATAAAATAAAAATTGGAGATATTCACTAGCCGGTATAATTACCATACCGACGTAGTAACTTTAACAATTATATATCATCTAGTGGGTAATTTCATGAGGAATTCAAATATGTAAAGTAAATAATGATAGGGGTAGGTATAAAAAATATATGGATCTCGAATTAAAAATTAAAAACTCTGATATTTTTCCGAACATTTCCGATCATACCATTTTAGTTCTTATTCGTACTATAATTTTAATGGCATATTTGGTTTCCTCATGAAATTTCCCTTCAGAAAATATATACTTTTACTACCTCAGGGGGGTATACAAGCAAATATAAATGTGTAAAGTTAAAATCATGTCGTGAAAGCCAAAATCCGTGTGTAACGCGAAAGGAGGCGAGCTTAAAACACATGACCATAGTCAATACCTGATCAAAATGTAACTGCATTCCACCTATAAGATAATAATCTCTAATAGTATCATAGTCTAGTAACTAATAAGCCTACCTGCACAAGTACTGCCCATTCTTTCATAACCGGCTTTGCATTCACACATATAATTTCCTACTGTATTTGTGCATGTTGCATCAGCGTGGCAAGCATCAACATTTGTTACACATTCATCAATATCTAATAAGGGAACACAAATTCAGAATACGATGACGACAACGTAGATAATAATCGTCGTCGTCATCATCGTCGTCGTCATCGTCATCATTACTATATCGCCGTTCAGATAATAGTCATGTTCAAAAATAATAAGAAAGATGACTAAGGGTCCATATCCAAACTCTCAGTGCTTTTAAATTGTTTTTCTAGCGATTTAAAAGCGCTTTTCCAACGGTATTTCGTTGGAAAAGCGCTTTTCCAACGGTATTTCGTTGGAAAAGCGCTTTGAAATCGCTAGAAAAACAATTTAAAAGCACTCAGAGTTTGGATATGGACCCTAAATACTAGTCAAGAAAATATCAAAATGAATACAAAAAGTTGAAAATTCTTCGGTTCTTTCCCTTAGCTCGACCTCCCTTCTCTAATATGAATAACGATAGTCTATTATTACAGCGTATTAAATCTTATCTATAGAGTGATTTGAAGTACATTTATAAATAACAAGCATCATGTGCTAATGATGACACACACATTTTAGCCATCATCTCACCTGAACATGTCCTGCCATTCCCGTCATAACCATCTTTACAATGACAAGTATAACTGCCTACAGTGTTTTTACATGTCGTATCGGCATGGCAATCGTCATCTCTCTTAGCACATTCGTCAATATCTGTTATGGGAGTGAACATCAGCAAGAAAATGGATTTAACTCATATTTTTGCCGGTAAACTTGATAAAATAACTCAACTGTATCGATGTTTTAGCCCGTTTTCTAGACGGCGCATTTTGGTAATACATTTCTAAAGGCAAGACGTAAGCAATTCTTACACGTACCCAAACATGCAATGCCATCTCCGTCATAGCCATCATTACACCGACAAGTGTAACTGCCTGCTGTGTTTGTACAGGTCGCGTTGGTATGGCAATCATCAGTATTCGTAGCACATTCGTCAATATCTGTCATGGGAGTCAACGGTAGTAAGAGAATTTATGATTATCATTCCATCATACATTATTATATTATTGCCCAAAACAAAAGAATTCTATTGTTTTTACAAATTAATATTTGAAACAATTTGCGACCGTTTTGTTAACAAAGCAACAAAAGCAACAATGATTTCAATCATCAATTTTCATCAACAAATCGTTTTTGTTCCATGTTTTTTAAAACCATAAAAGTATCTAGTAATAGATTAAATCAAAGTCAGATGTAAACGATCCGTCACTCACCCGAACACGTCCTGCCATTCCCGTCATAGCCATCATTACACTGACAAGTATAATTGCCTACTTTGTTTATACATGTCGCATCAGCATTACAATCGTCAGTATTCGTAGCACATTCGTCAATGTCTGTCAAGAGAGTCAACGATACAAAGACATGACAATATTTGCGCAGATTTGTTAACCAGTTTTGGTGAAATTGTGATGATAGCAATCGATCTTCATCAACAAATCGTTGTCTAGTTATAGTTTAAACAAATCAAAGTAAGATGTATACAATCCGTAACTCACCCGAACATATCCTACCATTCCCGTCATAGCCATCATTACACTGACAAGTATAATTGCCTACTGTGTTTATACATGTCGCATCAGCATTGCAATGGTCAGTATTCGTAGCACATTCGTCAATGTCTGTCAAGAGAGTCAACGATACAAAGACATGAACACATTTGCGCAGATTTTTAAACCAGTTTTGCAATCAATACAATATGTGAATAATGTACGATGATATTTTTAATCAAAGCAACAACGATTTCAGCCATCGATCTTCATCAACAAATCGTTGTCTCGTAATAGTTTAAATCAAAGTAAGATGTATGCAATCCGTTACTCACCTGAACATGTCCTGCCATTCCCGTCAAAGCCATCATTACACTGACAAGTATAATTGCCTACTGTGTTTATACATGTCGCATTGGCATGACAGTCGTCAGTTTTCGTAGCACATTCGTCAATGTCTATTATGGAAGTCAACGATAGGAAGAAAACGGATTTGATAATAAATCGAACATAATAATAATAATACTGATCATAGCCTGAAATTTGTCATAGCTTTCACAAAAGTTTATTCATATCATTCGTATTGAAATAATTAATTATCAGGACCATTTTTAATCATTGAAACGTATGCAATCATAGACTTACAAAAACATGTCCCGCCATCCCCGTCATAACCATCATCATGATCATTGCAACAAGTAATGTCGCATTACATGCATTAGCATAGCAGTTATCAACATTTATATCACATTTTGTCAATGTCTTTTAAGTTTGGCAAAACTTCTTTTATTGCTACTGTTTCATTTTCTTGACTAGAATCGGCTAATATATATACAACAACATATTATACAGTATTGCTGCCGTTTCCTTCTTCTTTCTTCTGGCAACAGGCTTATAAGCGCAGTATCCTTTGGGCCGATTTTGACAAATCTTTTGAATCACTACAGTATGTGAATAATGTGATGACAGCCATCGATCTTCATCAACAAATCGTTGTCTAGTAATAATTTAAATCAATGTAAGATGTACGCAATCCGTTACTCACCTGAACATGTCCTGCCATTCCCGTCATAGCCATCATTACACTGGCAAGTATAATTGCCTACTGTGTTTATACATGTCGCATCAGCATTGCAATCGTAAGTATTCTTAGCACATTCGTCGATGTCTGTCATGAGAGTCAACGATACAAAGATTTTAGCAGATTTTTAAGCCAGTTTTGGAATCTCTCCAGTGTGTGAATAATGTGATGATATTTTAAATCATAGTAACAAGGATTTCAGCTATCGATCTTCATCAACAAATCGTTGTCTCGTAATAAACACTTCAAAAGAAGTAAGTTCCCCTTTAGGGGTTCCCTTATATTTCCAAAACAATACATTGGAATGAAATGGGGTTTTCAGTCAAATGATTATGGGCTTCATACCAATACTTGTCCAACATTTCAAATCAACAGGTTCTGTCATGCTCGAGTGAGCACGTATTGAATGACGGAATGTCCCATTTCAAAAGTTGCTAAAATAACGTTTAATTTCAAAAGTTGCTCAAATAAATTATTTGTATGTTTAGTAGCGGGTGTATCCGCCGCGTTGTTGTATGACTTGCCGACATCGACGTCTCATAGTGTTGATGAGGCACACCACTCGATGCTGTGGGATCTCATCCCTCTCTTGTTGTACCAGAAGACGTAAGTTAGCAAGATTAGTGGGATCATCCACTCTACGATCCACGGCCCGCTTTAACTGATCCCACAGATGCTCGATTGGGTTGAGATCTGGGGAGTTCGCGGGCCAAACCAAACGCTCTATACCTTCATCTTCCAAGAACTGATTAGCAACTCTTCCCCTATAGTGGGCGCGCATTGTCGTCCATCAAGACAAATCCATTTCCTATAGCTCCAGCGTAGGGAAGCTAAAAACGCAGTTTCCTGATTGCGTTTGGGGAGGTGTTCATCCTAAGGGCAACTTGTTTTACTGGAGTATAGCCTGCAAGAGACCAATCGCAATCGCCCTTTCCTGGCTGGATAAATGGGGCATGGTTACATACACAATATGGGGAACACTAATCATAAACACATTAGCATCAGGCAGTGAAAGCCACACTGGCTGATCATCCTTCATCACAAGCTATTGCTCATTTTCAAAAGAAACATTCCCTCTTTCAATGCATGCTAATTTGAGCATGGAAGCACCTGTGGGGTTAAAATTCTGGTACAACAAGAGTTGGACTTCCATATCGAGTAGCGCGCTTCATCAACACTATGAGAAATCGATGTCATCAATTGATACACCAACGTGGTGGATACGCACACTACTAAACATTATTTTAACAACTTTTGAAATGGGACATTCTGTCATTCAATACAAGCTCACTCAAGTATGACAGAACATGTTGATTTGAAATTTTGGTCAAGTATTGGTATGAACCACATAACAATTTTGACAGAAAACCCATTTCGACCCAATGTATATTTTTGAAAATATAAGGGAAACCCTTAAGGGGAACTTACTTCTTTTGAAGTGTATAGTTTAAATCAAAGTAAGATGCATGCAATCCGTAACTCACCTGAACATGTCCTGCCATTCCCGTCATAGCCATCATTACACTGACAAGTATAATTGCCTACTGTGTTTATACATGTAGCATTGGCATGGCAGTCGTCAGTTTTCGTAGCACATTCGTCAATGTCTATTTAGGAAGTCATGACAGCAAGAATATGGATATGATGATTAATCGAACATAATAATATTGATCATAGCCTGAAATTTCTCATATTTATTTATATCATATCGAAATCATTAATTATCTGAAACATTTTAAATAATTTAAACGTATGCAATCACAAAAATATGTCCCACCATCCCCGCTATGACCATCATTGCAATGACAATTCGCATAAGCATGCAGTCGTCAACATTTGTATCACATTTTGTCAAAATGTCTGTTAAGTTTGGCAAGTATTGCAAAACTTCTTGTATTGCTACTGTTTCTTCTTCTTGACTAGAATCGGCAATATACAACAAAATATACTGTATTGCTGCTGTTTCCTTCTTCTTTCTTCTGTCAACAGGCCTATTATAGCGCAGTAACATTTAGGCCGATTTTGACCAAATTTGGTCGGAAGTACCCTTTGATGCCAGGCAGACTACAATTTAGGAAATAACTGTTGGAACACTTTGAGGACTTCGTTGAAATCACCCCCCCCCCCCCCCCAGTCCTCCATTCAATGTTGTTCGGAACCGTTTCATCTCCACGGTCGTTGGGACCCTCAACATTGATTGGTGGGGAGGGAAAGGGATATGAGTTAGTAGATGGCTTAAGCTCTACATCCAAGTTAGTCGCAAAATCAGCGCTTGAAAATTGTCCCTAAATGTGTGATATTACATGTATTAGCGGAGAAATGGACTCTGTGTTCCAACATCAACTGTCCTTGATCGTAGATATGGGGCATTGGGTGTCGTGTGTGACAGAATGGAAAATTATCAGAGCTTCACTGATGAGGAAAGAGGTAAATTCTCCACTTGGAAAGAACTTGAAGGGGTATCCCTGGCTGTCCGTGCGTAAATTTGCGCCAAATTAGTCCATTTAATGGACACTATGGGGAGAATAATGTCCAGTAAAGTGCTCTGTTAGGTAAGTTTAATGTTACCAAACTAATTAAAACTAATCAAAAGTGAAAATTATGTAGAAATATTAAGTTTGATCAATCTGTCAATGAGTTATATAATGTTTAGCAAAGTTTGTGTTAGGGGGCGACAATACTTTCTGTACACGGTATACTATGGCTTGCTGTTTGACAGAGTTCTGGCATACATTCCCGTATACAAGTTTATTCCCCAGGTGTTGTTCAAGGAACTAAACAGACCTCGAGAAATAAAGGGGCACTGAGATATAAGAGGGCGCCCTCAATTTTCCTAAGAATCAGGTGTTTTTTTGCGCCTCCGTATATATACGCATAATACTAATTACTATCTGAAACCGTTTACCTTAATTCGCCGTCTATCATGTAACATTTCATGAATTGGTAATTTCGATATAGATCACATCGAAATTATTAGCACCACTCGCCACATATATTGCTTCATCCATATCTTAATCTAGCGCCGTTATTCAACCCTTTTTCTACGTACCTTATCTTTTGAAACAAATTTCGTTCTCCAAATTTCATTTTTCTAGGCAATCTCATGCTCCTTTAAGACACTGATCGTGATTACTAAATTGACCGGGGGTAATCAATTATTTTCATGAAAGGCCTGTAACGCTGGTTCCAAAATATTGGAAATTGGTGTATTTTGAATATGCGCTATATGTTGGTGCTTGTTTAGAAAATAAACCCTTTGAAATGATTTGAAATGATCTACTGGTCTGGCCTTGGCGGTGCGCATTAATGTTCATAAAGGTCTCATGCATAACATTTTTATTTCAGTACGATGAAGGTGCACTTGTGTATGGGCAAGAAAACGAAAGAAATATAGACAAAATATTAATAAAAAATAAAAAATATATACTGATCAAAACCTGTTGATGATTTAAATGTTCCCAATATTTTTTTAATCCATATAAAATAAAGGAATCAATGTGAAAGGAAAAGAGAAAATAATAGACATTTAAGATGATTTAAAACCCCCAACAGATTGAGATAAGCAGAAAGATTGTCTATGGTAAGTCTCTAACTGGCGACTTAAACTTTTCGTCCGTATCTGTATTGCAAGTCCGCTGCTCTACCAACTGAGCTAATCTTTACGATACAACGGATGGTTCTTGATCAGAAAATAATATTTGCACGACAATTTGCTCATCGTTTTCAAGCCGGAGGATCATTCAAACATTCGCCGCAATATCACAAGATGGCGCTATCTAATTGTGAATAGAAAAGCTGTTTAAAAGTTAGGGGGGTTGGGTACCGCGCCATTTTTTCCCAAAGCAATGGTCATGACGTCATATTTTGGTCGATTTTCTGAACGTTTGTATTGGATTTACGTGCAAAATAAATGCCCTTGGCATCATACTTTCCCGGGTGTGCGGGTCCACTTTAAATTTCAGATGTTCTAAAATGGATGGATTTCTAACCAATTTGATAAAAAACACGATCCGCACACCTCAGAATTGCAAAAAAATGCTGAAAACAAGTCCACTTTTTGGGCCTTTGAACAGAGTGTTTGCTGGGAATGTAGAATTATACACTGTGCATTAACTTATGACCCCGGTCCAATTAATAAAATTAGATATTAATAAATTATTCGCCATGATTTTGTTAAATTAGCACGGTTGGTGTAGTGGATGGAACGTTGACATGGGGGAGCGAAAGGTTGCGAGTTCGAACCCCGTTATGATCACTTTTGTTTTATATGCGGGGTCTTGCATGCCGCTGGATTTGTTTGGCCTGCCGGCATCATCTGTATGCGTGCCCACACGGACAGCGCTGCTGGCGTTGACCGTATAAATGACGCCATTTTTGTGTTCGAAAATGTCAAAGTTTTTAACCGTTCTTTCAAAAATCCTTTTTCATATTGATTCCTTTATTTTATATGGATTAAAACATCAATAGGTTTTTACATTATATTACAAACACATTTTGTGCGAGAGAAACACACACATTTGGCAAAAATGGCACAATAAAAATCCGTTCGTTACTTGATGGTGGATTAATGTAACATCCTTGTTATGTCAATTTTTATAAATTATAAAGGCCGCCCATGCGTTTATAGTTTTCTTTTTATTTATTTATCTATCATAAATTTATCTCTTGATTTATTTAACTTTGTATCTAAACAATTAAAATGCGTAAACAATTATATTATTGCTCGATAAGGCAAAAAAAAAAAATGTTGTGTTGCCCTCAAGTGCCCAAAATTTAAATTCGGGTCGGTCGGTCGGATTTTTTTTCAAATTTTTTTTTTCAAATTTTTTTTTCAAATTTTTTTTCTTCATTTTTTCAATTTTTCAATTTTTTTTTGGGGGGGTGAAAAATATATGGTTTATGTCAAGACAAAATTGGTATATGCCCATATGTCAATTTAACTAATGTTTCTAGTGTGACAATAGTCTAAAAAACATTTATTTAGGCTTATTTATTCATTTCCAGCAAGAAATAGTAACATTTAGACACTTTTAATCAAATTTAAATTAAAAAATTAAAAAAATGCGACCCTAGTTTTTACGATTTTAGGGTCGGTCACTGAGGGCAATAAAACCCTTTTTTTCTTTCCTAAATAAGTGATTTAACTTGAGTTCAGTTTGATTAATGATAGCAAAACTTGTTGTAAAACCATTTTACAAGTGTGCCCAACAATTTCTCCTTTGCACACTTTGTTTATACATTCAGAGATGTCACTTTTAGCTAGTTTGCGACCTCTTTGATTTTAGGCTTGTAACACAATCCCACAGTGCATTTCGTTAAAACAGTGTAAATTATTTTTTCAACGATACGTATCACGTGATAACCATGATCGTTTTATCGCAAAATATCCTAAAATGGCGCGGTACCCCCCCCCCCCCCTATTTAAAAGTGTACTAAATATAGATAATCTGCGGTATTTCTAGATTTATGTATATTTATCGCACTAACCTGTTAGTAGTTTGTACCCAGCAGGATAAGCATAAGATACGTGACTATATACAGCTGTTACCATCACATAGAAAGCAGCTTCAGGATTCGGATGCCCGACAGAATGAGCAGAAGCTGTCACTGGTCCACGGGACACACAGAACTCATCATCGCTGCTTCTGAGAATATCCCAGTGGGCCATGATTTGATTATCGTCAAATGTAAGTCCATCAAGAAGCTCGCACTCTATTGTTACACTTATGTAATATCCCCATGATTCATCAATTTGAAACACCGAAAATGTTATGTTTTGACCAAACATTTCGTTAGGAGGAACAATCACCATAGAAGGATCACCTTGGCGGTCGGTGTGATAGCCTTTCATATACTGGACCACAAGTACGGGTTGATTTGAAGTTACTCGTATGATTGTATTATCATTGATATCACCTTCATACATTTCTCCAGCATCTAGAATTATGTCTATATTAGTACCGGATATCTCAATATGGGATGTTTGTGGGCTTGTACCAATAATACGATAGATGTAACCTGCGGTTCGTGCAGGGAAGGGTGCAAGTATGAATTCACGTCCTAATGATTTAACGGATGGCATTTGCTCAATCAAATAATCACAGTGATCGGTTGAGTGTGTATTCTGTACAAACGCGCATTCATTCCCCGCCATCACTGCGATGGGATTGCTGCTATTTATGGAAGACCCTGTGAGATCATCAAATCCCATAGCCTGGTATTGGTAGGATTCATATGGCTGAAGAGACACTTGAAATTGGTGTCCTTGTTTGGTGTTGATATCAATGACAGTGGGTTTGTCAAGAGCCGATACGGAGAATTCAGATCCCTGCGACGCGTATGGTTTGTAAGATGCGATGTAATAGTGTGATCCCAATGCTCTAGTTGGAATGGCAATGAATCCATCGCTATTCATGTAACTGTACCCCATTCCATACACTGATACCCCATGAGAAGAACGAACGATAACCGTTTTGTGTTGTACCCCAGTATTCACTAGGTGCACAGATGTAGGTAAGCTTATAACGGTTTGTTGATATTTCGTAACAACTGCATCACTGGAGAACCCTATTCCCTCGACTGCAACGTTGACAGCGACCGAATGTAGATATGGTGTGGATACCATAACATACGGGATACTATCAGAAGAATGTGATGACGGGAAGGCAAACACAAATACAGTACCAACTGTACTGTCGTAACTAAATTCACGGGCTGAAAAAGAAAAACAGGTTCATTAAGTTGAAGTCATTTTCAATAGTTCATTTGTTACAAGAATACTACAGGTAAACCGATTTGTGTTTTGTTTCCTTTCATTTATATCGATTACCTTTTCGTTTATCTAGTATATGTTTTAGGTATTTTGTTACAATTGCAAAGGATATAACTATTAAACGGTAAGTCAAATTCGAAGAGTCATACCGTAAAACTATTGATACACTTGATGACGCATTGATTGATATTACTGGATCGAACCTAGAACCCAGATGCCGCATTGATTGATATTACTGGTTCGAACCAAGATGCAAATATAATGCTTTGTGGTGACTTTAATGCTCGAATTGGTCAAGAGTCTGATTACATTACTATAATGATGTACACGGTGAATTTACTAGTCTAGTGAAGTTGACTAGAGGTCACAATGCCGTCTAAATTGTTCAATTATGTAATTGACTTTGAAGTAGTGGCCAGAGTTGAATCAGTCCATCTACGTTTCATGGTCTTTAAAAACTAATGGATGTTACCACTCGTATACAGTACCAAATGTCAAAGTAAGTACATCAACATATACAAGATATAAATGGAATGACAATGACTTATGAAAAGGATAAACGCTTGGCTACCCATAACACGTTTCCTCTTTTTCAATGTCATGTTTGCTTTTCCAAAAACGAAAAAACAGGCAAAAGACACGTGTTTGGACCTTCATTTCATGAAATTTGCAATCATTTGGAGCGATAGTTTTTAAGTTTCAGCCAAATTTGCATAGAATTTGCATAGAATGTATAAAAATAAATAGATTTTGCATTTACACGCCATAGCGTCAAACTGACACGGCATATCGCGTACGGTAAAATGCAAGCTTCACACATACGGCGATCAGGCCAGCGATTGGACTGCGCTCAAAAAAGTATCAACATATGAATAACACGCAGTGAGAGCGCGGCAAACTGTCCTAAACTGTCCATTTTTAAATCAAGGTCTTTGAAACCCTTTCATATTCTGCTGCGATCAGGCCGGTGCTTGTATTACGCTTACACATTATCAAAACGCCAAGCCAAGCGCATCAAGATCTCCACGAACCCCTCGGTGACGCAGTTGAAACTGGCTGGGACGTGAAAGGGTCGATCGTGAGCGGGTCCCATGGTTGTCCTTGAGCGCCAGAGCGCCGCGCTTGTTTTGTGCATTCACAAAACATGCGTGGAGGTTCGGCGTTCTGTTCAAAGCGCTGTAATGACTCAGTAGTATCGCTGTGGCAGCGCAAAGCGAGCGACGTGAGCCTCCCGGTGACGTAGCAAGGACGCATACAAACTACTCGTCCTCTGCGACTGCAGTAAGATCAATGAGGCTCTTACTACATCTCTCTCCCATCCTTATGCGCTGTTAACCCTAACACTTTTGGGATGGAAATGTTGAAGAAATTATCCGGGGTGAAAATGGGCGAAATTTAATAGTGGGATGTATGTATTAGACCACTAGACACTCATATCCAGAACTTTTGCTTTGTTAACACACCTAAATTCACGATGGCCGCCAAAATGGCCGCCAAAAATGGTAAAATTCCATAAATTGGCATATATAAAACAACATGCATGATCAGAGTATAGTTTTAACAATGATATGTATGTGCTAGACCACCAGGAACTCATATCTAGTATTTTTGCTCCGTTAACATAATTTAAAACCAACATAGCCGCCAAATTAATGGCCACAAATGGTCAAAAGTGGTAAAAAATCCATAAAATAGCATTAATATCAACCGAAATGTACGATGACAATGTAATTTTAACGATGGGATGTATGTGTTAGACCACTAGTAACTCATAGATAAAAAACCAAAATGGCCCCGAAAGGGGCTGCAAAAATTATCAAATTCCATAAAATGGGATAATATCAACCTAATGTATAGCTGGGGAGCGCGCATGGTGTTTCGGTCCCGGTCTGCTGGCACAGGGAGTCATATACCAAAATGTTCCTTGATGACTGTAGTATACAACCTAGGTGGACATCTTTGCCACCTCGGATGTTAAGTTGACCTTTGACCTCGATTTAGGGTCAAAGTTCACATGTGTTTCAATGGGACGTCAACACTTTAATTTAACATGGGAACAAATTTTAAAAACAAAACAAATTAATGACCACAACAAGTATATCATATTGTTGGGCTGACTGTTTAGAGCAAAAAAGTTAATCACAACTTTGATCGTCGATCAATATTATTTGACCAAGGACCTTTTGAAAATGACAAGTCATCAAATATAGGCAATTTTTCTGATCTGAGTGTGCCTCTAAATCAACTAAGGCTAGTGTTTCGAAATGAACATCAAGCTACATTGCTGACATACATAGGGGTTTTGTTTTGTTGTTCCTTTAAAATGTTTAATGATGAGCTAAAGTGGGTAAATGGTTAGGTAAAAAATGCACCAACATTTTCAATAGATACCAACTATGCTAGGCCTACTTCTTGTTTGATACAAGGCCAACGCCAAATCTGAAACCTGTTATAAATCTGAATGTAAGAGTCTTGTATATCTTGGATAAGTATCAAACAACAAGGAAGTTGAATGCCAAATTGGAAGCTATCCCGAATAAATATTAAGAATAAAAGAAGCGTGCACTTTGATTTATTGCAATTTTTATACAGCGTGTTGAAGGTTTCAAATTTCTATCTTTATACCCCTAACCCACGAGCGTGTTTGAGGAATAAAACTAACAGGGGAGATAAATGGGACACTTTATATATTTTTACTGGGGGGTGGGGGGGGGGGGGGGGTAGGGCAGGCAGCCGCAATTCACTTAATACGGGGCTAACTCACTGAAAGGTGTCTAGCATTAAAGGAAATATTTGCCATGGAACCTTAGCGCTCAGATATGTAGCATTATTATTATACAAACAACATCCGTATGTTTTTAAAGGTGACGCGTTAATACAACATCGGCTTTAGAAAGGGAAAAGAATCACATGGACGTCGCCATATTGAGTCGAAGCTATGACGAAAGAGTTACGTGGTACTTTGGACGGTGATCTGGATCTTTGTCGATGTCCCACAGGTCGATACACATATGCATTTTGAGTAATTCAGTCGATATCTATTCTTAGATTATAATATGAAGAGCTTTGTTGCAAAAGGGCCACCAGACCACCCCGACATGTTACGCAAGTGAATATGTATTGACAGGTCCATGGAAATAATCAAATTATTGTATGGCTGTGTTCATTGCTGTTTCCATGACTTGGATTAGTGCATCCATGCACGCCAATTGAGGCACCAACCAATACAAGCCAAATTCCACATAATAAATAGCCATCCATTCAATAATGGTCACAGGTCACTAATACTAGGTATATCAAATAAGGTGGGGCCGTTTCAAAAATCCTAAAAATCGTGATACGTGTCTCTATTTTAAATAGAAGTTGTCAAAAAAACATAACATTTTTGGTATCATTATTAAAGACAATTTATCCAGCTACCGAATAAAAAAAGGATTAAAGCCACATGTTTAGTAACAGTGAAGTTATCAATCTAAACGTCGAGTGAGTCAAGGGTGGGGCCGGTGGATGTGGCGCCGGTGGCGCCCATAGGTTTCTACACAAAATAGCGGGAAACTAGAACTTTTGAAATTAATGCGATTTTAAAAGTATACATAGGAAAGTTTTCAAACTTCTCATTATGTGTTAATAACATGTGCCTGTCACTATGAATAATAATATTGAATTGTTATCTAGACATTCCCTACCAGAACATGATGTTCAATTCAGGGAGTGTTTTAATGTAAAAAAATACACAGTTTTATTCATTTTATTGATTAAACAATGGCCAAATCGTAGCCTCTCTATTTCATTTGTGTGACTCTTTGGTCATTTTCTACCCTGGGTAGTAAAACATTTAACTTAAAAAGCCAGAAATGTTTCTTCACAGAATTGTTCATAGATTTATGAACAATTTGCTAGGCCTATTTAGACCTATTTTGGACCACCCTGTATTTAAAATAAAAGGAACTTTATCGATATTCATGTAGTTCATTTTCATAATCATTTTCTGTTAAATTAAATAGTCCATGCTAACTTAATTTCATAGAATATTATATACAAACCTTCATTTTATGCATTATTTCATCATAATTTTAGACACCCTGTACTTTTCCTGTGTACATTTTGGGCAAGTGATTCTTAGCAAATTTGGCAGCACCTTCTGCGGTTGTTCTGATTTGGTGACTATCTTCAGCTAAACCCTAATTGTACAAACTATCAAAATATTTTGTGAGGAGCAAAAACGATCAACTTTTTTATGTTCCACCCTATAAAAATTGTACACACCCTGTATAATTTGATTCTTTTTTGCAAAAATGAAAAACCTTGAATCATAAGCTTTCCAACAATATATAGTTTATGGGTCATTAAGTATGTAAAACTTAAGTTTTTTTCCCGTTTAATCAGAATTGGTGCATTTCGCAACATTATTAGAAGTGAAACATTTTTTTGGACCAGTTTGTGACTTCTGACCTAATGCAACATTAGTAAAAAGGCAGAAGTGGATGTAGGCCCTCTTGCAAAACACCTCTTCATACTCCTTGTGGTTGTAAACCCGTTTGGGCCAAAATAAATTGTATAGCTGTATACAGTGATCACACGACCACTCTGGGGACGAGATTTGCGGAGTTTAAAATTGGGTTTTGTTAAACACGCCGTTTAAAAGATAAACTCGCGTTTAATTTAGACACGAGTTTAGTGAAGTTTCAGCTAAAACCATGTTTAGCACGAAAATACGGGCCAGCGCCAAAATGCCTGAAAATTGCCTACTCCGGTTTTCACTTCATGATAAATGAAAATGAGTTGTTTCCATAGAAATTGGGGAAATCAATGCACGCGTGCTGATGTTGATACAAATTAATAAGTTAAAACCTTATACAGTTTAGAAATCTAAAAGCTAAAAGAACCACCTCTGACATGACTGAGGGACACTTTGTCATGCTTGTAGATTTTGAAGTGCATTAACAAGCTTCGGCTGTTCAACTTTAGTGAACTTAGCGGTTATATTGCCTTCCTGTTTCCTTGGATAGTAAATGGTATCGAGTTCCTTCTTAAAACAGGGTTCAAACGGCCAGTGAAAATCCATCTCAAAATTAATCAGTGGCGATAAGGTTCCACACCACCAAATCAGTTCCCTATTGAGATCAAGTTCATGTTAATTTTGTTCACCTTTTAGAGCAAACTGGTTCATTGATTGTTTTTATTGAAGATCTAGATGTCTTCTGCTTAAAAACAATCGGTTTTCCGGGGGGGGGGGGGGGGGGGGGCAGCATTTTTTTCGCTACGTGCCAATGATATATATCTTTAGGTACGACAGGCTGCCTATATCCTAAGATCAGGAGTTTGAGCTCTAAATTGGTGGAAACAGTGAAATCGTGTAAAATTATACCATTCAAGAAAAAGGTAGAGATTTTGGGCCTAATGTGGAGGAAATAACCTACAAATGCCAAATTATGTACATTTACAGCACATTTTACATTTTCTAGGATGTTCAATTTAGACTTATGGTGGGGTCTATCTTAATTTCAAACATTGCCGGGTATTGGGCTATTCCAGATAATAATGAACCCCCCCCTATAGAGGACAAACTATTTTTTCATTTTTTAGTCTGGAATTCCATGGCTCCCTCTATGAAAAGTGTCTGGAATTCCAGATTAAACTTCAAAAAAGTATGGAATTCCAGGTCAAACTTCAAAAAAGTATGGAATTCCAGGCGCTCTCTCTTGCTGCACCTATAGAGGACAAACTATTTTTTCATTTTTTAGTCTGGAATTCCATGGCTCCCTCTATGAAAAGTGTATGGAATTCCAGATCAAACTTTAAAAAAGTATGGAATTCCAGATCAAACTTCAAAAAAGTATGGAATTCCAGGCGCTCTCTCTTGCTGCACCTATAGAGGACAAACTATTTTTTCATTTTTTAGTCTGGAATTCCATGGCTCCCTCTATGAAAAGTGTATGAAATTCCAGATCAAACTTTAAAAAAGTATGGAATTCCAGATCAAACTTCATGGCTATAGAGGACAAAATACTTTTCGCCAAAAAAGTATGGAATTCCAAACACATTTTTATACAATTGTCTGAAAATCCAAACTTCCCTTGTCACTTTAAATCAGGGACCAATTTGCACAAATCCTTGCTTATAAAGTGTATGTATCATTCAAACCAAAAAAAACCACAAATCAAATCACAGCAGTCTAAAAACAGTACAGGAAACCAATAAAGTTGATTTGTGTGCATGGAGGGGGGGGGGGGGGGGACCATCTGAAGAACAATCTAGGTATATATGACATATTTATATTTATATTTATATTTATCTTTATATTTAAAAATTCAAAGTTTAGACCTTCTGAGAAAGGGAGCAGTTACTCTGAGTTTCATGCTTAACGCAATCATCAGACGACATGAAATCGATTCGATGTTCATGACTTTTATATTTATATTTATATTTATATTTATATTTATATTTATATTTATATTTATATTTATATTTATATTTATATTTATATTTATATTTATATTTATATTTATATTTATATTTATATTTATATATACCTCTGAATTGTTATAAGCTCTGCCGTTACGGTTGTCAATAAATATTTATTTATATATCATATAAATGTATTCATTGTAATTCTTTTTAAAATTTATATCACTATTCTTCCATTTATCATCCAGTGACTGCACCCTCCCGCCCCCCCCCCCCCCCCCCCCCCCCCCCCCCCCCCCCCCCCCCCCCCCCCCCCCCCCCCCCCCCCCCCCCCCCCCCCCCCCCCCCCCCCCTCCTCCCACCCCACCGTGGTCAGTTCATCCAAGCTGCACCCAATTTCGAAACTATGGACAATTTGACGTTGGTGGTTTTTCATGGGTATAATTATGTACCCCGGGATTTTTCTTACAGCCGCTTGCCTTATTCTTGCCCTGGCATGTCTTTTGAAGTTATACGTTTATCATAGTTTTGAGAAGAACAATTCAACAGCCCAATAGAGTGAAATTCTTCACAATTATACCTTTGTGTGTATATATATATATATATATATATATATAGGAATTATAAGAGTTTTAAAAGGATAAAAATCACCACTTAGTATTGTCATGGCAGTATAAAACAGATGGTATTAATAAAGTTTTAAATTCAACCCTGCTTTTACACTCATTGGTGTCATTGGTGCTATCACAGATAGTCATATGATCAAGGAGTTATGATGTACCATGATGTGCCCATGAAAGTTCATGCTGTTTATTGGGATGTATTACATAACACCTCTCTGGTTACACAATGCATGTTTACACACAGATAGTCTGTGGTTTACACTGCTGCTACTACATAATATTGTGAATTTTACCAATACTAAGCATACATACAAGAAGCGTAGCATACTGGTGTGGGTGCACTGGGATCCCGACTGGGATGCTAGCGTTTGAATTGTAAATGGTGAGACCAATTTGAAATCTGATTGAGCCAGGGCCATTTCGTTTCTTAAAATATATTCTAAAATCTCAACAATGTTGTTTTACCGTATTTTACGAATATTTTCCTACTAAATAATTATTGTGAATATATCTAAAATATTGAAATAATA
>CM069446.1:46472663-46532962 GCA_035610835.1 Ophiura sarsii
GCCAATTTTAACGGGGTTTTTTCTTCTAATTTGGCCAGTGAAAATCGATATATCACCAATCCAAAAGTATTTAAGAATCTATTATTTAGACAGACTTTGAATTCCTCGTTTTAGACGACAGTGGGCAAGAGCATTTGATTTGAACATCAGCCGTGGTCATGGTTGATTGTCATAGAACGCCGAGAAGGACTGTCGACGATCGACAGCGGTGAGCACGAACATTTTCAGAGGTTTCGGTAAAATGCTGATGATCCTTAAGTTAGGCCAATTTTTTTGTTTGTTATGTTGTCCTTGACCGCCCGCTCGTCAGATTTAGGGCCGCTCCGATTTTTTTCCAGATTTGTTCCAGTTTTTTTTCTTTCAGATTTTTTAAAACAGTTTAAATGGCATTGAATATTAAATAAAGTGTTTATAACATATATGTGCGACTCTTAGAGTGATTTCAACTTCTTGTTGCTGAACTTTGAGCTTCCGCTGGTAAAAGAAAGAAGAAAAAATCTGCCCGCCCCTCCTCAGTCCTCTCTGAAAGTAATCTTATATGCGCAATATTGTAAATTTTCAGATCACCCGTTTACAAGTTTACTAGTCGGCTTTGCCACTTCATTTTGACACGGATTTACACTGGCCATTTGAACCCGGTTTTAGAGAAGGAACCCGATGCAATTTACCATCCAAGGAAACAGGCATTAATTATAACCGTTAAGATTACAAAAGTTGAACAGCCGAAGCATATTAAAGCGATTCAAAATCTACAAGGCGTCCCCGACATTATTGTAAATGTTAACTTAATTATGATTTCATGTAAATATTGAGTATAGTTGGCTAAGATCACTATTTGTTTTCGTCCTGGCCAGGTTGAAGTAATTTGGTAGCATATTAGAATAACGAGATTAGTTTGCTAATCATTACACGTTGCCATAGCAACAGCCCAATTTAGATTTTAGGCATTTTTTGGTCAATATCAGTTTAAAATAATGGAAATTTACCGCACATTCCTTATCTTATTGCAGCAATATACAAGACAAGGAGTTGTTTCCAAGCAAATTTGTCTGATTCTCATCCATTGATTCTGTGGATCGCCTCACCGGTTCACAAATAAAAGTCACCATGAGCCCAATTAAGTATTTAAGATTTAAATCTTTTCGCTGCTGGTTTTGTATGCCCCTGCCACCCGATCTGTATTAATATAATGATGTTTGACAGTTCACGCAAACTGTCCTTGATAGAGTGTATACTATGCATAGTGACCATGCATAGACTACTGTTCTACATTATAGCTCTGGCGAGCAGTGTTATGTGTTTATTCATGGTTTTTGTTGTGATTCCAGAAAGTGTCAACGTGGTTTTTTTCGCGCTACATTTATTTTTGCGCTTTTCGTGCTAAATCTCAGCAAACACGCAAATAAAGGCGCGCAAATATATTCATTGTGTATGTAGGTCTATGTAAGGAAGCTCAAAATCGCAAAAATAAAATAAAAACGAAATTGTTCAAAATGTGCCAAGCGCGAAAAATGTATATACGCAAAAATGTTCACCCCTATAGTATTAAACGTGGGTCAATTTACCTTCAAACCATAACATAAGATCCAGGGTAGAGGTAGAAGTTTAAGGAAAAAGAAATTTCTAGATTGGAGTGCAGAAGCGTAGCCAGAGTCACTTATTATCAGGGGGTGGTGGTGGTGGTGGTGGTGGTGGTGGTGGGGGGGGGGGGGGGGGGGGGGGGGGGCGGCAAAGGGCAAAAGCTCAAATCGTAAATTGTTCAAAGTGTGCAAATAATCGCGAAAAATTATACACGCGAAAATGTTCACTTTACGGTATTAAACTTTAGTAAATTTACCTCCAAACCATCATATGTACCATAACACGAGTTGGTGCGGGGAAGGGAAACGACATAGATTATGTTTAAAATCACGCATTTACTGTTATCATGGTTATGGCGCTATTTCCCATTTAGAGTGCGTTGCACTCTCGCCTATTTCAAAATGTCATGTCTCAAGAGTTGGGCGAAAGAATAGGGATGTTGAATGGTGTGTAATTTAAACATTTTCAAAGGGGTGCGGTTGATAAGAATGCGTTGCACATTACTGTTGTATGTCAAAAAATCACATCTCAAAAGTTTGCGAAAGAGAAGCGATGCTGGGAATGTGTAATTGAAAACATTTCAAAGGGGTGCGGGAAAGGTGATCGACATAGATTATGTTTAAATCAGGCATGTTGAAAGGGGTGCGAGTACTTGGCGCTATATTCCCATTTAGAGTGCGTTGCACTCTGGCCTATTTCAAAATATCAGGTCTCAATAGTTGGGAGAAAGAATAGGGATGTTGAATGGTGTGTAACTTAAACATTTTCAAAGGGGTGCGGGTGATAAGAATGCGTTGTACATTTTTGATTTATGTCAAAAAATCACATCTCAAAAGTTTGCGAAAGAGAAGCGATGCTGGGAATGTGTAATTGAAACATTTTCAAAGGGGTGCGGGGAAGGGAAACGACATAGATTATGTTTAAATCACGCATTTTCAAAGGGGTGCGAGTACTGTTATGGCGCTATTTTCCCATTTAGAGTGCGTTGCACTCTCGCCTATTTCAAAATATCATGTCTCAAGAGTTGGGAGAAAGAATAGGGATGTTGAATGGTGTGTAACTTAAACATTTTCAAAGGGGTGCGGGTGATAAGAATGCGTTGCACATTGCTGATTTATGTCAAAAAATCACATCTCAAAAGTTTGCGAAAGAGAAGCGATGCTGGGAATGTATAATTGAAACATTTTCAAAGGGTGCGGGGAAGGGAAACGACATAGATTATGTCTAAATCACGCATTTTCAAAGGGGTGCGAGTATACTGTTATCATGGTTATGGCGCTATTTCCCATTTAGAGTGCGTTGCACTCTCGCCTATTTCAAAATATCATGTCTCAAGAGTTGGGAGAAAGAATAGGGATGTTGAATGGTGTGTAACTTAAACATTTTCAAAGGGGTGCGGGTGATAAGAATGCGTTGCACAATGTTGATTTATGTCAAAAAATCACATCTCAAAAGTTTGCGAAAGAGAAGCGATGCTGGGAATGTGTAATTGAAACATTTTCAAAGGGGTGCGGGAAAGGTGATCGACATAGATGTAGATTATGTTTAAATCAGGCATTTTGAAAGGGGTGCGAGTACTGTTATGGCGCTATATTCCCATTTAGAGTGCGTTGCACTCTCGCCTATTTCAAAATATCATGTCTCAAGAGTTGGGAGAAAGAATAGGGATGTTGAATGGTGTGTAACTTAAACATTTTCAAAGGGGTGCGGGTGATAAGAATGCGTTGCACAATGTTGATTTATGTCAAAAAATCACATCTCAAAAGTTTACGAAAGAGAAGCGATGCTGGGAATGTGTAATTGAAACATTTTCAAAGGGGTGCGGGGAAGGGAAACGACATAGATTATGTTTAAATCACGCATTTTCAAAGGGGTGCGAGTACTGTTATGGCGCTATTTTCCCATTTAGAGTGCGTTGCACTCTCGCCTATTTCAAAATATCATGTCTCAAGAGTTGGGAGAAAGAATAGGGATGTTGAATGGTGTGTAACTTAAACATTTTCAAAGGGGTGCGGGTGATAAGAATGCGTTGCACATTGCTGATTTATGTCAAAAAATCACATCTCAAAAGTTTGCGAAAGAGAAGCGATGCTGGGAATGTATAATTGAAACATTTTCAAAGGGTGCGGGGAAGGGAAACGACATAGATTATGTTTAAATCACGCATTTTCAAAGGGGTGCGAGTATGCTGTTATCATGGTTATGGCGCTATTTCCCATTTAGAGTGCGTTGCACTCTCGCCTATTTCAAAATGTCATGTCTCAAGAGATGGGAGAAAGAATAGGGATGTTGAATGATGTGTAATCTAAAAAATTTCAAAGGGGTGCGGTTGATAAGAATGCGTTGCACATTACTGTTGTATGTCCAAAAAAATCACATCTCAAAAGTTTGCGAAAGAGAAGCGATGCTGGGAATGTGTAATTGAAACATTTTCAAAGGGGTGCGGGGAAGGGAAACGACATAGATTATGTTTAAATCACGCATTTTCAAAGGGGTGCGAGTACTGTTATGGCGCTATTTTCCCATTTAGAGTGCGTTGCATTCTCACCTATTTCAAAATATCATGTCTCAAGAGTTGGGAGAAAGAATAGGGATGTTGAATGATGTGCAATTTAAACATTTTCAAAGGGGTGCGGGTGATAAGAATGCGTTGCACATTGCTGATTTATGTCAAAAAATCACATCTCAAAAGTTTGCGAAAGAGAAGCGATGCTGGGAAGGTGTAATTGAAACATTTTCAAAGGGGTGCGGGGAAGGGAAACGACATAGATTATGTTTAAATCACGCATTTTCAAAGGGGTGCGAGTATACTGTTGTTATCATGGTTATGGCGCTATTTCCCATTTAGTGTGCGTTGCACTCGCGCCTATTTCAAAACATCATGTCTCAAGAGTTGGGGGGAAAGAATTGGGATGTTGAATGATGTGTAATTTAAACATTTTCAAAGGGGTGCGGGTGATAAGAATGCGTTGCACATTACTATTGTATGTCAAAAAAATCACATCTCAAAAGTTTGCGAAAGAGAAGCGATGCTCGGAAGGTGTAATTGAAACATTTTCAAAGGGGTGCGGGGAAGGGAAACGACATAGATTATGTTTAAATCACGCATTTTCAAAGGGGTGCGAGTATACTGTTATCATGGTGATGGCGCTATTTCCCATTTAGAGTGCGTTGCACTCTCGCCTATTTCAAAATGTCATGTCTCAAGAGTTGGGAGAAAGAATAGGGATGTTGAATGATGTGTAATTTAAACATTTTCAAAGGGGTGCGGTTGATAAGAATGCGTTGCACATTACTGTTGTATGTCAAAAAATCACATCTCAAAAGTTTGCGAAAGAGAAGCGATGCTGGGAATGTGTAATTGAAACCATTTCAAAGGGGTGCGGGAAAGGTGATCGACATAGATTGTGTTTAAATCAGGCATTTTGAAAGGGGTGCGAGTACTGTTATGGCGCTGTATGCCCATTTAGAGTGCGTTGCACTCTCGCCTATTTCAAAATATCATGTCTCAAGAGTTGGGAGAAAGAATAGGGATGTTGAATGGTGTGTAATTTAAACATTTTCAAAGGGGTGCGGGTGATAAGAATGCGTTGCACATTGCTGCTTTATGTCAAAAAATCACATCTCAAAAGTTTGCGAAAGAGAAGCGACGCTGGGAATGTGTAATTGAAACATTTTCAAAGGGGTGCGGGGAAGGGAAACGACATAGATTATGTTTAAATCACGCATTTTCAAAGGGGTGCGAGTACTGTTATGGCGCTATTTTCCCATTTAGAGTGCGTTGCATTCTCACCTATTTCAAAATATCATGTCTCAAGAGTTGGAGAAAGAATAGGGATGTTGAATGATGTGTAATTTAAACATTTTCAAAGGGGTGCGGGTGATAAGAAATGCGTTGCACATTGCTGATTTATGTCAACAAATCACATCCAAAAGTTTGCGAAAGAGAAGCGATGCTGGGAATGTGTAATTGAAACATTTCAAGGGGTGCGGGAAGGGAAACGACATAGATTATGTTTAAATCACGCAATTTTCAAAGGGTGCGAGTATACTGTTATCATGGTTATGGCGCTATTTCCCATTTAGAGTGCGTACGATGTCATTATTGGGGGGGGGGATTTGGTGTGTACTTGTTTGTAAATTTCATTTACAGCCGTACTTGATTTCATTTGGGGGGGGGCAAGCGGGGGGGGGGGGGGCAAGGGCCCCCCCCCCCCCCCCCCCCCCCCCCCCCCCCGCTGGTTACGCCACTGTATTAAAGTGGTGCGGTTACTAAGAGCGTGTTTCTGCTGGGACACTGCAAAAAGATTATTGCCGATTATTGCGGGTTCTGCCTGTTTCAGCTGGGCAAACTTAGAGTTTATTAGCGGTTCTTCCCCAGCAGAAACACGCTCTGTGTGAGCGTTGCACTTTCGCATAATGTCAATATATCTTACTTCGAAAGTTTGGAACAGAAGGGATAATTTTTCACTCTCAAGTTCAATCCTAAATATTCAAGTAACTTTAAAATGTAACAATTGATCCATTCATCTTTATAAAATAAGATATTTTGAGGAATTTTATGCTTGATTTAACACCACGACTTTTGTATTCTGAATGGAAACCACCAAATGTATCTAAAGATCTCAACGTCATCAACTTACCATAGGCCCACCCCACAGTTTTATTCAATTCATTTTAACTTTGGAATAATTTTCACTCTCAAGTTCACTCTAAAATTAACTTCAAAATATCAAAGAGAAAAACTGAATCACTGAAATATTATTCTAAATGTTTTGCCCTTTACATTAATGTCTCCAGATATCTCAGTTTTTGACTTTAAGAAATGTTCATTAATTGTATAAACCTACTAAAAAGATAAGACAGAATGTTCTAAAACGTTAAATTGCTAGTAGTAGTGTACTAGTATATTGTAATTTTTAAAACACTGGCTTTGCATTGACCGCAAACAGTCATGCCAGTACAAGGACACAATTTAACACAAACATGTATACACTCTCCTGGGTATTGTCGCGTGTAGGCTATAATTGAGCCAATAAGTCTGCTGTGTCTCTGGCCTGACAAATCATGGTCAAACCAAACAGAATCTGAACTGGATAAAAAGCCTTGTAGTCGACTTGTAATGCGGTCACCCGGGTTTGTCGGTTCTCGGGTTTGGGCGGTCACACCGGGGTTTGTCGGTTCTCGGGTTTGGTGGTTTGTAGAATGCATGCATAAAGCTCGATCGGACATACTTTGAAAATTCGACCCTTAGACGACCTTTGACCCCGGACGACCCAAGAAACGCAAAGCCGTTTTACACTCGACTCGTATTCGGGCTTCCCGTCACCGAGTTTAAGCCCGATCGGACAAACTTTGAAAATTCGACCCTTGGACGACCTTTGACCCCGGACGACCCAAGAAAAGCAAAGCCGTTTTATTTTTTCCACGCTCGACTCGTATTCGGGCTTCCCGTCACCGAGTTTAAGCCCGAACGGACAAACTTTGAAAATTCGACCCCTAGACGACCTTTGACCCCGGAAGACCCGACAAACGCTAACCCCGTTTTAGCCACGCTCGTCTCGCATCGAGCATTGTGATCACCGAGTTTAAGAACGATCCGACCAACTTCAAAAATTGACCCCTAGATGCTCGAATGCGAACTTGCTCTTGCGGGACCCGAACAAACAGATCACCGAGTTTCTCACCACCGAGTTTAAGCCCGATCGGACAAACTTTAAAAAATTCGACCCCTAGATGACCTTTGACCCCGGACGACCCAAGAAACCAAAGGCGTTGTATTTTTTCCACGCGCATTCGGGCTTCCCGTCCCCGAGTTAAGCCGATCGGACAAACTTTGAAATTCGACCCTTAGACGACCTTTGACCCCGGACGACCCAAGAAAAGCAAAGCCGTTTTATTGTTTCCACGTTCGACTCGACTCGTACTCGGGCTTCCCGTCACCGAGTTTAAGCCCGATCGGACAAACTTTGAAAATTCGACCCCTAGACAACCTTTGACCCCCGGAAGACCCGACAAACGCCAACCCGTTTTATTTTGCCACGCTCGCCTCGCATCGAGCATTGCGATCACCGAGTTTAAGCATGATCCGACCAACTTCAAAAGTTGACCCCTAGATGACCTTGACCTCGTACGCTCTAGCGAATGCGAACTTGCTCTTTCGGGGATCGAGCTGCACCCACCCACCGAGTTTGAACGTAGTAGCGTATTATAATATAGATAATGTTTTTTGACTGGATAAAACATGAACATCAAGTGTATTAGTCTATAACATCTAACAAATAAATACATGAGCAGACGACGAAATGCCTGTTGAATTTGGTGTGATGACACTCATCTGAATGATATGAAGTGAACGATATGAAAATGCTCCAAAAGTTATGTTTGGCTACAATTTTGATTGGATTTGATTATTAAATGAAGATTATCAAACAATATCAGTGCAATTGTTCTTCCTTTAACCAATTTTGAATGACATTTGAGTCATTTTAGAGATTTCAATAACTGATTAGAAATACTCAGACCTGGGCTAGGCCTGAGCACTGTATAAACATGCGTATCTTTGACGGCGCATAGTACGAAAATATGACCTTACCTTTTTATTGTTTGCATAAATGCTAAGACCGTGATCTCTTCCGAAATGAACAATAGTAACCAGTCGCTTTATATACGAGAACATTTTATTAGGGGTCATTTTACACAGTTATGAAAATCGGAATTTAATATCACTCAAGCCTGTCATGCATGTCATACATGCTTTTCGGTTACTATGGTGGTACGCAAAGATGAAAGAAGTCTTGAATGTGCTTGCTACCCAACCTTTTTCTCGGCTATTCTACCACTTATTGGAAGTTCTCTGCAGATTTAACGACATTTTTAGCACATTTTAGTATAGAAAATGTACAAGAAACTGCCTAATTCAGAGATGGCGTAATTGTACTGTTAGGTTTAGGCAAATAAACTCACAGTCAATTCATGTTGATTTTAAAATCGAAATTAAATCTACTTGAGAGATATATCGATCGATCAGTGACTGAATGGGATTTAATGACATTTCAGCAGATTTGTATGGGATGGGGTGGGGTATGGTGGAGTGTCTTAGACATCCTTGAGATGATGCAGATCTTTCAAAAGCTTAGTTTAATGGCCTAATCAGGGGCGTGCCACTGAGCTTGCCGATCGGGTCCACTTTTAAATTGAACTTAGGGCGTGTTCACACTATAGCTTTTTCCTCAACCCGGGTCGGACCCGGGTCGAACCCGGATTGATCGATAATTCATTTTCTGTTCACACTAGCGCTATGTACATGTATGTCAAAGTCTGTTTGTTGCAAGTGTTGGCCGTGGTGTTTTTTTGGTTTTTTTAACTGGATATTTAAGCTTTATCTCAGACTGTTTTTAAGCTAAGTTTATGAAATACGTATGTAGGGATTCTGTACGCCGGTCTGAAACAAAATATCTGTGCAGAACATAACATACAATTTACATTATAAAACACTGGCAAATCCAAAGAAAGATTTGGGTTCCACCCCAGACTTGTTGTTATGTGTTTCAGTAACTGCGATTTTTTTCTTGAGTGCTTTTATTTTATTTTGACATTGCTCAATGTTACGGTGAAAACCCATAGCCTCCATCTGGCGTGATATATTGGCGTAAATATCCTTATTGTGGATCATTGAGTTCAAACTGATTTGCACGGTCTCATCCGCCCAGAGTTCCATCATGGCTTCCGTTTCAATTTGACTCCATTTATTTGCCATTTTGACAAATTTGATAAAGATTTCAACCAGAACCAGAAGCAGACGATACGAGAGCGTGCGAAGCAAAGCTGAAAACTGACGTAAACAACTACGGTCAGAGGTTAGCAGTCAGGTTAGCTACTTCGCCAACACGGGTCGAACAGCGATTTCTGTTTACACTATAGTCGACCCGGGTTCTACCCTTCACTTTCGCAGGGTTGTAATTTTCGACCCGGGTCGGTTTTTTGAACCTATTTTCTGTTCACACTAGACTTCAACCCGGGTTCAACCAGGGTCCGACCCGGGTCGTGGAGAAAACTAGCTATAGTGTGAACACGCCCTAAGTCAGCATAGAATTGGTGGCGCTGTTCTACCGATAAGGCGTAGCAGACGACGCGACGCTGGCCACGCGTCTCTCAGACGACCCAATATGCCCGCCAATATGGCAACGGGAGTGCACCATTTTGAATTATTTTTAACAGTCATCGCCGGTTAACGATAAAATTCTTCTAATTATGATGAATTTGTCAAAATGATAAGTTTAATATTCGCGATTACGTGTTATTCACTACGAATTCAAAATGTAGGTTTCGCGTGGCCACCGTCGTCTGTGTAAATCTACAGCGCCCCAAACCTATGCTGACTAACAATTCCGTTAAACCTGGTTAAACATTGTTAAACGCGTTAAACGCCGGTCACGGACGCATTCCAGACGATTATCATAATTTATTCAAAAGGACCGTTTTCGCTACGTACGTTAGTATACGACTTTCCTATCCCAAGTTAATAGTATCCCTGGCCTAATTTTGACTGTTCAATTGCGTTTCAAAATTTAAACACTAAAAAGTTGATCTGATTTAAAGAAAAAAAACGCCGCCCCCAGCCCCCCCCCCCCCCCCCCACCCCTTCATCCAAGTCTACCCCCAAAATACAATAAGAAGACATAGACATTATCTTTAAAAACTGGTCAATCCTTGCTTCATTCGGCATTGGACATTTTAATGAAAATGACAATATAAGAGGACCTGACGTTTCGATTCTAACAGGATCTTTATCGAAGGTAAATGACAGAATACAACACACATAACATCTCGTATACCGGGTGTCCCTAAAAAATTGGACTAATATGTTTATATGTTTATACACACGGAAAGGGAAAACACTCAGCTTTCAGATGCCGTTTATTTGATCTGATTTAGATTTATTACTGGAGCACCCTGTTATGTAGGATGATATCCAACGTTATCAACATCCAAGTATGCAATTATTCCCAATTTTAAACCGTACGAAGAGCATTACTGTTAATCAATTAACTAGAGCCACCCAGATCGATGTTGCGCACTTAACAATTTCAAAGTTTTACTCCTAAGATACAACTTCCACTTGAACGATTGCCCTGGATTGTATGAGATTGAATAGGTTTAAATAATAGAATGAGTGCCTGTGTATCCAAGCAGAACTGATATAAAGATGTTTGTTACATGATTCGAACCAGTCCTTTTGACGAGGTTTCACAAAATGCTTATTGGGCCTACATTTTCAAAACAAGACAGACGTCCATATGGCTGGGTGCGGCCTCAATTTTCAATAGACATGATAGAAGAGGGGGTTCATGATCTTAAAATATCACGAAACGAGAAGTCCAGCAGAAGAGTCACCACGATAAATTTAGAAAAACAGAGGATTAGTGAGCCTCAATAGAAATCCAGAAAATTACATTGTCTGAGCCCTCTTAATTCGACTAGCTCGACCGAATATAGGTTCCATTGATTAATATATGATAAATCAATGATGATTAAGTGCCAAAATATTTCCCCCAATTATTGGTATGTCCTAGTTTCGTCCTATAAACAATGTTTGTACAAGGTACAGTATGTCATATATTTCTATTCAATTTCTATTCAATTTTATTACAGTTATTTTCATTACTCGTTCCAGTGCATTTCCATTATTTGTTACCACAGGCCTAGACCTATTTCCACTTTGTAAAATGACTGAGGGAATACATGAAAAACAATACAAATGTTATTTTCTGGATTTCTATTGAGGATCACTAATCCTCTGTTTTTCTAAATTTATCATGGGTTTTAGCGCAAAATATTACTAACCGGAAGCAGATAATCGTTCGAAAAAAGTACCAAATTTCCGATGGTTGATACCTGCATCTGGATCAGGTTTTAAATTGTCCAGAATGTCTCCTAAAATAAGACTTTTATTTTTGATTTAATCATGATTTCCGTTGTCGAAATACTGGTCGTGCGATGAAAGCATGTATTGTGATACAGGATTTTTTTGATTTTATAGGTCGGTCGCATTTCGGCAAACAAATCTCTTTTTTTAGGCCTTATATTTAGACTTTACTTGACTGGACTCTTCCGGTGATCAATCTTTGGGCAGACGATATTTTTCATTGTAGGCGCAACGCAATAACAGTCATGAATGATGATCGAACACCGAAAGTCTGGGGCGCGAAAGAACAGAGCCTAATATTGTAATTGTATGAATCAATAGGGGACCGTTCTATAGTATGAGTCTATAATCCGACGCCTCTATCATAGGCGTGCGCAGGATTTTTTTACCCGGGGGGCTTAAAAATAAATGTCATTGGTTCGCACCACTATCCGCGGTAACGAGTCTGAGGGGGATGTGCCCCCTTGGATTGGATTTTTGGCTTGGATTGGATTTTTTGTTGTTGGAATATTGGCTATTGTCAAAAGAAAGGTTTAACCGGGAGTTTAACAAACCGTTCCTGAAGCCATGTTGTTAAGTTTCACTTATAATATGAAACTAATTTGCGCGTAGCGCGCCAAAAATGTCTATTTTAACACTAAAAAGGTCCAGAAAACGTTTCTGAAGCCATCTTGTTCCAATTGAATAACAAAGTATTATGAAAATAATTGGCGCGGCACGCGCAAAAATTTGCTATATGTAAAAATAAAGGTTTAGAAAAACGTTCTTGAAGCTATCTTGTTAAGCTTGAATAATAAATAATCAGTGAAACTAATACGCGCGTAGCGCGCAAAAAATGTCTATTTTAACACTAACAAGTTTCAGAAAACGTTTATGAAGCCATCTTGTTGAAATTGAATAACACAAAATAAAAAATAATTCCCGCGGAGCGCGAAAAAGTTGGCTATTGTAAAAATACAGGTTTAGAAAAACTTTTCTGAATCTATCTTGTTAAGCTTGAATAATAAATAATCAGTGAAACTAATACGCGCGTAGCGCTCAAAAAAATGTCTATTTTAACAATAAAAAGGTCCAGAAAACGTTTCTGAAGCCATCTTGTTCAAATTGAATAACAAAATATTTTTACAAAAATGGCTATTGTAAAAAGAAAGGTTAAAAAAACCGTTCCTGAAACTATCTTGTTAAGCTTGAATAATATAACATTCCAACTAATTCGCGCGTAGCGCGCAAAAATTGGTTATTTTTACACTGAAATGGTCCTGAAAACGTTCCTGAAGCAATCTTGTTAAGCTTGAATAATAAAACATTGAATAAAATTTGTTCAAAAACTGGTTATTTTAACACTAAAATGGTCCTGAAAAACGTTCATAAAGCCATTTTGTTTAGCTTGAATAATAAAAAAAATGAAACCAATTGGCTCGAAACGAGCAATAATGTCTAGTTTACTAACTAAAATGGTCCAGAAAACGTTCATGAAACATGTTGCAACGTTGTTATGAAGCTGGAATAAAAAAAATGCTATTTTAACACTAAAAAGCTCCAGAAAAACGTTCCTGAGCGTACAAACTGTCACTTTTTTAAAACTAAAATGGTCCAGATAAACGCTCCTTAAGCCATCTTTTTATAACTTGAATAAAGAAACATTGAATCTAACTCGCGCGAAGCGCGCCAAAATTTCTAGTTTTTCCCCCTAAAATGGTCCAGAAAACGTTACTGAAACCATGTTGTTAAGCTTGAATAGCAATGGCGTAGGTTATTCATATTAGGGGGGGTGAGAAATGAAAATGAACCGACAAGACTTTTGTGAGCCAACAAATGCGCGCGAAGCGCGCGAAATTTTTCGACTTTACACCTTTTTTTGGCACGATCGAGGTACATTTTGACTCTTAAACAAGCTTGAAGCAAAGAATGTTGCACTTTGGGGACACGTTATGCGAACGTAGCGCGTGAAATTTTTTCTTCTGTGTACTTTTGACCATCATAATTCCATGAATCCTGTGGTCAAATGAACCGACGTCAATATTGGGGGGGGGGCGATCGTCCCCCCTCACCCCCCCCCCCCCCCCCCCCCCCCTGGCGACGCCACTGTTGAATAGTTAAATATTGAAACTAATTCGCGCAAAAAATGGTGGTTTTTTTGGGGGGGGGGCATGGTTCCCACCGTGACAATGATGGGGGGAATCATACAAATTGATTTTTTTTTTGGGGGGGGGGGGCATCGTCCCCACCGTGACAATGATGGGGGAAACACTCCCCGCTTGCACTGTCTATGCTCGTTACCCTTCCTCCTTATCTTCCTTTTTATTTTTTACTCTTTTGCAAATGTGGGGGGGGGGGGGGGGGGGGGCTGTCTTCCTGGTTACGCCACTGGTGATTCAGAGGGCCGAGTTGTTGGGTTTTAACTTGCCTGGATGACCTAAAACTCTCCTTGCTATCAATATTTACTTTCGTTATAAAACACTCACATGGTGGTTCAGAGACGTAGAGAAAAGGTGAGAGAGACTAATAAAAGCTCCCGGCCTCTCCTTTTCCCTCCCCTCCTCCTCCCCTCCTCCTCCCGGGCACTCAACTTTTTTTGGGGTAGGGGTGTGCCACAGGGTCTCAATTAGGGGGGCTACAGAACTGAACTGAGTGGATTTTATGACAAAAAATAGGGTCTTAGGAACTGATTTTTTTCTCCTCTCCCCTCCTCCTCTCCTCTCCTCCCCTCCCCTCCCCTCCTCCTCTCATCCCCTCCCCTTCCCTCCTCCTCCTCTCCCCTCCCCTCCCTTTTCCCCCTCTTTTTTTTTTTTACCCTTTGGGGACCCGGGGGGCTTGAGCCCCCAAAGCCCCCCCCCCCCTGGGCACGCGCCTGTCTATAGTACGTGTTTTTTAGTACGACGCATGTAAAATCACCATTCGAATAGTCCAAATCCGAAGGTTCATTAACTTGATTATTACGAAGGTTCTCTATTCCAAAAACAAATGGTTCTAAAGTCCGACGGTTCTATAGTCCGAAAATGAAATAGGTTATATAATCTGTTTTTTTGTAAATGGTAAAAAAGATTCTCTAGCTCGAAAATAGAAAAGGTTCTATTGTACGAATATTTAAAAGGTTCTTCAAACTGAATATTCTGAAAAGGTTCTATAGTCCGAAAACTGGATAAGGGTTCTCTAATCCGAAAGTTAAAAAAGGTTCTCTAATCCGAAAGTTAAAAAAGGTTCTCTAGTCCGAAAGGGTTTGACTATCTGTGGTTTCACTGTTGTTCTTTAATCCGAATCAGAAAAACATATTCTATAATCTGAAATTTGAAAAAGCGTACTATGCAGTGCGCCCTCTAGAGATAACGGGAACAATCATTTTGGGAACATTGCCTCTTTTATAAAGAAGCTACATAAAATAAGAATCGAATTAGAAAATGCTGGTATTAAGTGAATTAAAATTCAAAAAATATTTTTTTCGGATAAAAGAGGACCTTTTTACCTATTCGGGCTAAAGAACAGGCTATAATATTCGCACTATCAAACCTGTTTAAAGATTCGGACTAAAGAAACTTTTTAAAATACGGATTGAAGCAGCTTATTCAATATTCGGACTTAAGAACCTTTTTAAGTATTCGTATTACCCACCCTTTTTCAATAAACGGATTATAAAACATGATCAAAGTATTTGGACTAAAGAACCGTTTTTCGTCTTCGGATTATAAAACCTTTTCTTTTTCGGACTTTAGAACCTTCGCACTATAGAACCGTATTTTCCCGGACTATCGAACTGTCGGACTATAGAACCGTCGGACTATCGATATGTCACCAATAATCAATAGACCCGATTAGAAACTAAATTGTTGTCGTAGTTTTAAACAGCAGAATCATGACCTGATAACACATTTTGCCCTAAATGTTCTGTCTATTCACTTTTCACCTTTTGATTATTTTCTTTTTGTGTGTCGTGTTATTCATAGCAAGAAGCAGATTTCTCAGTGCATGTGTTGAAGAAATTAGATATTCAACAGAATAAATAAAATATATTCTAACAAACTGATTTTGTTTTCTTCTTTTTTTTGCAGATAATATAAGTGTTATTAAGCTTTATACAATATAGTACATTCTAAATTGTTTTATTTCAAGATAATTACATTTTGTATTATGTAAGTAATGTTCTTACGTGGCTCAAAGTGGTTTTGAAACTTCTTGATAAATGCGTCACATGTCCTTAGAATCCTCGGAATCCTCGGACTGCTGATCCTTTACTTTCTTTTTAACATTTTCGAAATGATATTTTTCCTTTTTCTCATTTAATCACATATTAAAATTAATTGTGAATCTGTGCATTTTCAGCTATTCGTCTTCGCGGGGGATCGAATATATATGAAGGGCGTGTGGAAATATATAGTAGTACATATGGTTGGACTACTGTGAACGATAAGGAATGGGACATTAACGAAGCTAACGTAGTTTGTCGTCAGATGTTCGGCTACACAACCACCGCAACACCACTTTCCAACGCATACTTTGGCTGGGGGAGTGTGTTTGTATGGCTCACTCATTTACGTTGCGATGGTACCGAAACTACCCTGTGGAGCTGTCCATATGAGGATGCACAGGAACACACTGGTCATGTTATAAGCCATGCCCACGATGCAGGAGTCGGATGTGACAGTAATTATAATATAACTCACAATGTTAGAAAAAGTGTTCGAACACTTTGTAGGTGTAATGTAAAGTGTTCCCCCTGCCCCTTGATCAATGTTGAATCCCACAATTTGCCCACCATCAGTATAGGGCCTCGCAACATTGATCGGTGGGGAAAGGGGAGAGATATGAGTAAGGAGATACTTCAGGCTACCAGAAACAAGTTTCGATTTTCACGTGACTCAAATAACGTGCCTGTTATTGTCCAATAAGCATGGCAATTAGGGTCAGTGTTCGAACACCTTTTTTCTATGATTGCTGGAGCACCGGTGACTTTTTTAATTTTCAAATATGATTTTTTGCTCATTTTAGTTGCCATTGATTTTTGGAAAACTTATTACCCCTAGTTTCACGCCTGCGCTGGATACCCATCAAAAAGTTCACACATCTCATTTAGCAGGGGGTCAACTTTTGGTTTTACACAAGGAAGTAAAGGGAGAGTTGAACTTATTTTAAACACAGGGTGCATTTCTTTGTTGAAAGGTTTATCATAATATATTTGGTATTAATTGAAAGCTATAATATCATTATTATTTCCCCCATGTTTAAACCAGCATTTGTCATAGCCTAAATGATGTTATAAATCAATTAAAATTATTAATTGTAGGGCGCTCTCTCTTGGCCAGTCACAAGAAAGTTAAATGTATGGAATGCCATTAGCGTAGTAATTCCATTATCAGTGTTTATCACCCATAAACCATGTGTTATGATAAGTACACATGGCTTATCGAAAGAAAACAAAACAATGTTGAATCGATGTTTTTCGATCAATAAAGAGAGTTTATCACATGTAAAAACGGTGCATTGATTAAATACATGAATGGCTAGCCATATTCAAGCTATACTGTATAATGTACAAATAGTATATCTCAGATCTGAGCCCAACGTGAAATGCTGTTATAAATGGGCGATTGAAAAGTGACTTTGTGTGCTTAATTTGATTTTGAATACAAGGGGTCCTATTTAGTAATGGTTAAGACTGTCCACATATCAATAGTCATTTCCACATTTAATAACATTTTTATTGCCAATAGTTTACATGATATGTCAAATGTATATATCCTCGGGGGTACCACTTCTGAGCGGTTTTCATACATTGATGTTTTCATAAATGATTTCATACATGTCGTCGCTGTTCTGACATACCGGCACATGTGCCATTTTGGGCAAAATGAGTTAAGTTGCATTTTATGATCTACAAGTGAAACTCTTTATTCTCCAAAAAAATTGAGACAAAAAGGTAATTAATTAATTAGATACCGCACTAATTAGTGTCATATGTCAGGGTTTTAACATAATACCTGCATGAAAACCTCATTTTGTATTCTGACATACCGGCACATCACAATATTCTGCCATAGACCACCGTGTAAACTACATACCGGCATATCACTGGCATATCACTGTAGAACTGTCTGACATACCGGCACATGATTTTATGACGTAATTACTCCTAATTAATAATTGCAATTTGTTGTTGTAACATGCTCATAACAAACATAAGTATATATCTATTAGTGTTCTTTGACAATGATAGTGACATTTGATGTAAATGCTCTCTAACAAGTTTTTAAAAATTGGAAAATTTTCAAACACGATTTTCTCAAAACGCTGTTTTTCGTGATGTGCTGGTATGTCAGAACAGCGACGATGTATTCACACATATCCGAGATATATTTCCCGCGTTATGCAATTCTGAATGCCATAAGAAAATGAAATGAGGCAAATGTACTTCCTTTGGGTGTTACTCCTCCCGAGAGGGTCGTATTTACTAAAGGTTATTGAATGTCGAATTTCAATATATTTTAACTATGCATTTTTTCACATAATTATATCGAGAATCGTTTTCCCGTTTAATTCAATTTTGAATGCCAATAATTCTCATTAATATGCCACATTCGTCGGGGGAGGGGCACAACTTCCGAGAGGAGACTATTACAGTTAAGATTGTCCAATTTAAATGATCCCGGTGTATATATATCCCGAATGCCATTCCAATTAGTACATAAAATTTTACAATTTATTTTCCTCAAGAGTAATCCTAATTAGTAACAGATTAAGATTGTTCAAATTTAATGATCTTGTTATTCAACTGAACAACTTACACAAATCAAATAGGCCGCCATAACCATTTTTCACGATGCCATGAATCTATTTTTACATAAAGTCTGGAGTTTGTTGGTTACAGCCTGTGTAACTGCATGCACCACCAACAGGACTACGCTTCTTACACCCCACCCATTATTTCATTATTTCCGCAACAGCAAATATTCAAAAATGTATGATATAACAGACTATAATTAGCTTAAATTCTAGTCTGAAATGAATTTCTGATCAAATTACACTAATTGTTGGCAATCTTCACATTGAATACTAAATTTGAGTTTCATTTGTTGTGAAATTGTTGGTAACAGTAATTGAGGTACAATATTTATGCAATTTAGGAACCTATAATGCTTTAATGAAATTAAAAATCATACATTTATACAAAATGTGCACTGTAAAAATGTGCACACTATTAATGGAAATAAATGTTTCATATCTGATTGTTCACTTTAAACAATATGACACATAAACTACCCCCACCCCCCCCCCCCCCCATAAAAAATAAGATGAAGGGAACATGCTATTCTCAGCAACTAGAATTAGTTATTACTATATACTACGTAAAACTTTATATGAATAAGTTTTGCAAAACAAAATGGTTTACAGTTAAAAACATAACCATTATAACAAAATACAAGCACTTGAAATTGACATAGGCAATAATTAGAGCTGCCTACTTATGATTTGATATTATTTTTGTCAGTAGGCCCCACCATCCTCAGGGAAACTGATATGAGGAGCAGACACTACATGGAAAGGTCTTGAGTTATTTTGCTGTCTTTTCCAAGCTTAGTTCATGGTCAAAACATATCAAAAATATGTAAATATCATAAAATATGATATAAAGCGGACGATGTTGATACAATTTTCTAGGCATGAGGAGTAGAGACTCACATAGGACGATATTGAGTTTGTTTTTGTTTTTGTAATTTCCAGATAGATAAGTAAGTGGGAAGATATTATGATGTTTTGTTGCAAGATTTGATGGCTTTGCAACAGTGTATAACGTGAAAGTATTTGTTTAGTCACAATGTGTGTGCGAATATGTTTAAAAAACCGCATTTCAAGTACTCTTTTTTACAAATAATTTGAATACAAAGTATTTAACATATTGACATACTTTCGTCGATGTTGGAATTTGACCCCCCCCCCCCCCCCTGTAAGGGGGTCTGTGTGAATTTGTTGGGGGTATCATCCAGGGAAATGATAAAACTACTTATTATGGACTACCAAACTACATGGTGCAACCAAAAATAACAAGAAGTACTTTTAAAGAGTCACCGGTGCTCCCAGGGCTGGTTAATACCAATGTGACCAAATGTATCAATCAAGTGACTAACATGCCAAATTTCTGAAATATGCAATAACGGAATACCCGCGCCACATATAGTCTTTGTCAAAGACGCTTCGCAAAATTACCTGTCGAGCGCCGATCGAGCGAGACGTATGCCGACCTGTCGACCGCTGAAGGTGGGAAGCCGAGCGGAGGAGGCGTTTATATGTGCAAATAGCTATTTTACCGTGTAAACAGTATGTGTCGATCAAACACCGTCGTCATCGTAACACACGATTATCTCCCCCTAATTCTATTGATGACAACGTTTAAAGATAGCACTTGCTATCGATGACATATATCATGACATTATTATCAACCAATCAGCAAGCGTCATTTTTCCGGGATAAATCTTCCGTAAAATAATACAAAACATAACATAAAGATTGTTTGCGGAAAGGCGTTGTATTATACAATTTTATAGAGGGCGCTCCCATTGTTTTAAAAGTGGTCATACACACCACCACAACGCCTTGATGAAAGGTTACGCCGCATACCCAACCTAAAATATATTTGAGTTTTATACCATGGAATCAGAGCTGCATTCTTTACAAATATCAGTAATCGTTACACTTACAGGCCGACGGTCAATAATGATAGAGAGAGAACAAGACGATGAAAATAACTAAAGTATACTCCTGTTAGTTAACCTTTAAAATTGTAAAAATGCCAGTTTCGGCAAATGTTGCCATGATTCATGTTTTGGATAACAAAAAGCATGATCATTTTGATAATAAAAACGGATAATCATCTTGGATTAACAGCTGAGACTGAGGTGATACAAGTAATAAAGGTCATTATCTGACAGGTTGAACTGGTCATGAAGTTAGTATTTGCGTGTGAACATGGTGTGAACACCCTGGACCAACTGTGGGGACGACCCAAAAAGGAATCGACACTCCGACGATGTCCCTTGCCACTTAGGTCGACCTTTAACCCTATTGGGCTAATTTTAACTAAAATCTGCTCTTCATCGTAACTTCTTTCGAAATTAGAACTTTTGATTTTACAAAATCTGAAATAGCACTATTTTTTTAAACAAATTGAAGTTCAAACATTGAATTTCTGCATTTCTCCAGTTATTGTTTTCTCTGAGAGATTGAAACTGCACATGCCCAGTCTTTAGAAGAGCATCATCGATAGGATTGAGTAATTCGAATCTGCTCTTTGATGCGTACGCTTAGTAGTCCAATACATTATTTTTCAAGCCATAATGATATATGAGTACGTCAGTTAATTTCTTGACATTCCCCTAATTAAGGACTGACATAATAGTGAGCGATTCTGTAAGGAACGGGATATGTCAGAAGTTGTTCACATAAATACTTGGAGTTCTTGCTATGTAAAAATCACCCTAAAGTTGTTTATTATCCCCTACAATGCTCCCAGTGTTATTCTCTGGAGGTACACGGTTTTATTCTTGCTGTGTTAGATTCAATATCATTTTAGTGGTAAATATATCTTTGGTGGTATCTATTGTCATTTGTTGTTGATATTTTTAATGAAAACATATTTTTGAACCAACATTACATTTGTTGTGGTTCCCGAGTTCATTTTGTTGTTCCCGGTGTTTGGGTTCTATACATAATACTGGACCAAACAGCTTTTCTGGCGGTTCCCGGTGTTCTTTTTGGTGGGTCCATGTGTTTTAGGTTCAATATTGGTTAAGTGGTGAATATATTTTTGGTGGTCTCTATTGCCATGTGCCTTTATAATATTTTGAGGTCAAACCTAGGTCAAAAACTGAATCACAAACACGCATTCGTCATATGTAGCTGTTAAAAAATCCGATGTTTTAAATAATCTAGATATTGACGAATGTGCTACAAATACCGACAACTGCCACAACGATGCTACGTGTACCAATACCTATGGATCATTCACGTGTTCGTGCAACCGAGGATATAATGGAAATGGTCGTTTCTGCACAGGTGAGTTCAGATTAAGATTTTTAAACAGGAAGTGGACAGGGCCATCAAGCGGTTAATATTAAATTATTCGAAAATAAATTTACATTTAGAGACATACACACAGAAAACACTATGTAAAAAAATTACACAAATTATGTAAAAAATACACAATCTGTGTAAAAATAGAACTCCATAATACTATGTAAACAGTTGTGTTAAGCTTTTGCATAGGAATTTACACAAGCTTGAGTATATATTACATGTTTTATGTAAACTCTTACATAATAATTATGGAGTTCTATATTTACATAATTTTTTACATAGTGTTTTCTGTGTGTAGTAGCAGCCTATATAGCAGCGTATGCATGATATATGCCGCCATGATGGTGCTTAAGATATAGAGTGGTCATGGGTAGAGTATAACTTGAAAGTAAATTGTCAATTAAACAAAAATACCACTGAAATATATCAATGATGTCATCACGTTTCGTTATGTTATTTACGAATGCCGCACTGGGAAACTAGAATTTAGTACGTATACATGTATCTTTACGATACCGGCAGGGGTGTGTTAATTAAATGAATATTGATTTTCTTTTCTATACCAGTTTCCACACAAATTTTTTGTCACAGATATGGTTGGTAATCTCTGATTCAGTATTGCGATAAATTGTGTTTCCGTTGACATCATACATGGGTTCATAACGTGATTTTGTTCACATGATCCTATAAGCCTGGCTTTACTTACACGTAGTTATTGTTTGAAATGTATACCACGAAAACAATTCTTTTAATTGCTCCAAATGTTATAGCATGGCATATCATGAAATACATTCCAATGAATAGCCTGTGAACAGAATTGCGTATGATACCGAGTTTGAATTGAGACCGCAAAATTTATCTCGAGCCCTTAAGCTTTCCTCAGTTGAGATGTGGGAAATCAGATGTCTCATACACACAGAATATGCACATAATGTACTCTGTTCTAACAGTTCTGAACTTTATTCTCGTTTGAAAGTTTTTAGCGCAGTGGTGTTTATTGGACGGTGTTACAATTCATTAGTTTTGTTTAAATCTAGATCTTGACGAATGTGCGACTGGTGCTGACCACTGCCACACCGATGGAACATGTACCAATACAATTGGATCATTCACGTGTTCGTGCAACCAAGGATATGATGGAAATGGACGTAATATCTGCACAGGTGCGTTTAGATTTTAAATAATTCGTATTTATACAATTATGTAAAATGAACATTTCCGAAGATAAACTTTAACTGTTTCAGACAATCGCCTAACCCAGGCCGCCGTTTTGACGGTGGTGTATTAATCAAAAGATGAGCGCCCCTTCGGAAAATGAATACAGTCAAATGGTCGATGTAAAAGCCACTGATCCTAGAGCCTAGTGCCTAGTTTGTTTGCAGTCCACCTTCGTGGAATGAGTATATTTTGATAATAATAATAATAATAATAATAATAATAATAATAATAATAATAATAATAATACTAACAGGCATTTATATAGCGCCTTACATCAATAAGGATCACATAGCGCTCCCGATAGCGCTTGACAAAATACAATAACAGAAAGAATATAACATATCATAATTATATACATAGAATGCAGCAAACTAAATAAAAGTACACTAAAAAGTGATGACATAATAAAATGCAATAAAGCAATACTGTAATACACAAAACAAGTTCTAACGTAGAGATACATCTCACTTGGCATATTCCCCCTCTAAGTTTAATTTTCAAACAACCCATTGGGTGTCAGGGATTATCTTTTATGGAGCATAACCAAATCACAATATTGAACATTTTTCATACTCTAGATATTGACGAATGTGCGACAGGTGCTAACGACTGCCACATGGATGCAACATGCACCAATATTGATGGTGCATTCGTTTGTGCTTGCAATCGGGGATATGTTGGAGATGGCCGTGTCAACTGCACAGGTGCGTTAGATTTAAACAAAAAAGTATTATGTAATAAACATAAGAGGACCTGACGTATTATGTGGGAAATATAGACGATATGGGGACTGTTACCCTAGTCTGCAAAATGAGAAGTGGGGTATATCTTCGATTTAGTATTAGGATTGAATTTCCAGCGTCAGATTCATGCATTTCGTTATTTGGTACACCGTGTTAATTATTAATATGATCGTTAATTTGATCAGTACTTAAATGTAGTTATGGTAGTGTGTATCTCAGAAAAAGTGGCTTTTTACTTGGCTTAAACCAGAACGAGACGACCATAATATTATTCGTACCCGTTTATTAGCTATGTTCCAATGTCTGTCCTGTGAACAGAATTGCTTGTAATATATAGCTTGAGATGCGATCCCATGGAATTTGAACACGTCCTCAGTTTGGAGGATCAGATTCCTCATGCTCATGTATGAATAAAACACGTCCGTGGTATTGCGAATAACTGTGGACACTGTGATAGTAATTATTTTTGTTGAATTCTAGATATTGACGAATGTGAGAACGGTACTGACGTCTGCCATACCGATGCTACATGTAACAATACCGTTGGGTCCTTGGCGTGTACTTGTAATCCGGGATATGTTGGAGATGGTCGTGATAACTGTACAGGTGAGTTCAAATGTATTGAAACATGTGTTGAAATCAAACTTTCTGAGTATAAAGTTACCGTTCCCATATTCACTTCGATGCTAAGCTCTCTTTTTGATGTATAAAAAAACACCCAGAGATGGCAGGAGTAGAATAGCACTTTCTAATGATAATAAATCTCACCATCTATTTAACAAGATATATTACATTTACGATGACTTCATGGAAACCAAATATGTGACGTGTTCTACCGAAACCAGACACAATTGGGCAAGATATCAAAATTGAGTTAGTAATTGATTATTAAAGTAGATACCTTCAGCTTTACAGTGGTACCTCTCCTTTTTTAATAAGAATTCCCAAAGCGGAGTTACGTCATTTTCAAGTTCGTCTTTTACGGTCTTTATGAAAACACCAAACTGAGATATCGCCCTTTAAAGTTACTAGAACTAGGCTTTTTACTAGAACTAGGCTTTTTTAAATCACTGAAACATACATTTAGGATGATTTTTTAATCTAAATCTTTCACAATATTGTTATAAACACTCTGAAGATTAATTATTTACCAGAAACTCAAATTCCCCCCAAAATCACCCCCAATTATGTTTTGGGCTATTTCTCAGTTTGGAGCTCTGCCCAATTCCGTCTGGTTTTGGTAGAACATGTCACATATATGCATGCATTGAACTAATACAATTCGGTGAATACTTTGATAACGTATAAAAACACTTAACAAGTTTGTTAACACCCGCAGTAAAAAATCGGGAATCCAGTTCTCCACGAACAACGAATTGAAACAAAGTGCGAAGTGCGAGGACCATATGGCGCGCACGCGGAGTGTTATTAGACACGTTCAATGCACTGCACCCCTTGTATGTTAGTTTTCTGCTTGTGTGGTTCAATATTACTATTGAGTACGCATTTTAAATCAAACCTAACATGAACTAAACGAATAACGATTTTGGATTGTTATCATTATTCTAGACATTGACGAATGTACGATAGGTGCTGACGACTGCCACATGAATGCAACATGTAGCAATAGTGATGGTTCATTCATATGTGCTTGCAATCAGGGATATGTTGGTGATGGACGTGATAATTGCACAGGTGGGTTAATAGGCTTTTTAAGCATTATATCCAAAATGGAGACGCTGCCTTGGTAAAATGAAACGTGAGGTTATATCTTTGATCGAGTATTGTTTTACTTCCTTGCTAAATGTGGGTGTCGTTCCTGATCCACAATGGCCTTCAAGAGCTTTCTGTCCTTCATAGCTGTCTAGAAGTCCGCTGCCTCCAGACCGGTGTTTGCATTGAGAATGTCAATGTGTGTAAGCGCAGGTCTTCCAGGTTTCCATTTCCCATGTTTTGGTATCAAGTTGACTAGCTTAGATACTGGTTCCACGCTTCAGTCTGGAACAATGGCCAGCAAAAATGATGTTAAGGCTAATTCATGGTAGATCTCCATTAAGTAACACGTTTGTTACAAGTTGTTTCCAGCGGTGTAGCAGCCATCTATCTTTTTTGCTAGTGTTGGTGTAACGGTCTGCACTTCACAAACTCAAAAGAGCACATAGTATACAGTAGCACCTAAGAGTCGTACCATTTAATCTCTTTGGAAAGTCGTTTTCCAAGTTTTTGTAAGATTGCTGGATGTAGGATATCCTGTTCAGTGTTTTCCATCCAAGCTCCCAGATACTTAATTTCCTCAAGTGCAGTACCATCCTTTGAAGCAGTTCCTGTGCTTGGTGAATTTCTTCAGAAAAGAGTGCCATGTCAGTATTAGGATTATATTGTCAGTGCCAGATTCATCGATTGCGTTGATTGGTACACCATGTTAACTATTAATTTGATAATTTGGTTGTCTACTTAAAATGTAGTTGTGGCCTTGTTATTTGAGTAAACTAGGGTAGGACACACATCTTTGTATCCGTTTGTTAGCTATGTTTCAATGAAATATCTAGTTTGAGATACCACCATCAGGAGGAAAATTGAAGACTCAAACTGTTTTTAGTTTGAAATGTGATTGATCAGATTTTGCATACACATGAATGGATAATAAACGTCCCTGATATGTGGAATAACTGTGAATATATCGACATCGTCCAAAGGTTCCCGTTTGTTTGCTATGTTCCAATTACATGCCTGAGCATAGACTTTTATGCAATACCTAGTTTGAGATGCGATTCCATGAAAGAAAATTTAAACAGGTCCTCAGTTTGGAGTGTGGGGGATCAGATTTCTCATACACAGGAATGAATCAAACACGTCCGCGGTATGGCGATTAACTGTGGACACACATCGTCCTAGGTCCTCGTTTGTTAGCTATGTTCAAATGACTGCTCTATGAACAGAATCACTTGTAATATCTAGTTTGAGATGCGATCCCATAGAAGAACATTCGAATACCTAAGCTGTCCTAAGTATTTGTAGTGTGGGGATCTCACGAGACCCAATGCGCCCTATCTACAATCAAGGACATTTTGTGTTGGAACACAGAGTCCATTTCTCCGCTAATATCACACATTAAGGGACAATTTTTAAGCGCTGATTTTGCAACAAACTTACATGCAGAGCTTAAGCTATCTACTAACTCATATCCCTCCCCGCCCCCATCAATCAATGTTGAGGGTTCCAACGACCGTGGAAATGAAACGGTTCCGAACAACATTGAATGGAGGACTAGGGGGTTGATTTCAACGAAGTCCTCAAAGTGTTCCAACCGTTATTTCCTGAATTGTAGTCTGGCTGGCATCAAAGGGTACTTCCGACCAAATTTGGTCAAAATCGGCCTAAATGTTACTACGCTATTATAGACCTGTTGCCAGAAGAAAGAAGAAGGAAACAGCAGCAATTTCGTATAATTTGTTGTATATTGCTGATTCTAGTCAAGAAGAAGAAACAGTAGCAATACAAGAAGTTTTGCAATACTTGCTAAACTTAACAGACATTGACAAAATGTGACACAAATGTTGACGACTGCTGCGACATATACTTGTCATTGCAATAATGGTTATAGCGGGGATGGCGGGACATTTTTTGTGATTGAATACGTTTAAATTATTTAAAATGTTTCAGATAATTAATGATTTTGAAATAAATATGAACAATTTCAGGCTATGATCAATATTATTATGTTCGAATAGTTATCATATCCATTTTCTTGCTGTCTTGACTTCCAAAATAGACATTGACGAATGTGCTATGAAAACTGACGACTGCCATGCCAATACGACATGTATAAACACAGTAGGCAATTATACTTGTCAGTGTAATGATGGCTATGGCGGGAATGGCAGGACATGTTCAGGTGAGTTACGGAATGCGTACATCTTACTTTTATTTAAATCATTACTATACAACGATTTGTGGATGAAGATCGATGGCTATCATCACATGTCTGAAATCGCTGTTGCTTTGATTTAAAATATCATCACACTATTCACATACTGTAAAGATTCCAAAAATTGTTTAAAATTCTGCTCAAATGTTTTCATGTCTTTGTATCGTTGACTCTCATGACAGACATTGACGAATGTGCTAATAAATAATACTTACGACTGCCATGCCAATGCGACATGTATAAACAAAGTAGGCAACTATACTTGCCAGTGTAATGATGGCTATGACGGGGATGGCATTGCATGTTTGAGTGCGTGTAAGAATTGCTTACGTCTTGCTTTTAGAAATGTAGTACCAAAATGCGCCGTCTAGATAACGGGCTAAAACATCGATAAAGTTGGGTTATTTTATCAAGTTTATCGGCAAAAATATGAGTTAAATCCATTTTCTTGCTGATGTTCACTATCATAACAGATATTGACGAATGTGCTAAGAGATATGACGATTGCCATGCTGATGCGACATGTAAAAACACTGTAGGCAGTTATATTTGTCATTGTAAAGATGGTTATGACGGGAATGGCAGGACATGTTCAGGTGAGATGATGGCTAAAATGTGTGTGTCATCATTAGTACATGATGCTTGTTATTTATAAATGTACTTCAAGTAACTCTATCGATAATATTACGTTGTAATAGACTACCGCAGTGGAAAGGTTATTTATTTTAGACAACGGAGGTCGAGCCAAAGGAAAGAACCGAAGAATTTTCAACTTTTTGCATTCATTTTGATATTTTCTTGACTAGTATTTTGTAATCTTTCTCATTATTTTTGAACATGACTATTATCTGAACGGCGATATAGAAACGATGACGATGACGAAAACGACGACGATTATTATCTACGTTGTCATCATCGTATTCTGAATTTGTGTTCCCTTATTAGATATTGATGAATGTGAAACAAATGTTGATGCTTGCCACGCTGATGCAACATGTACAAATACAGTAGGAAATTATATGTGTGAATGCAAAGCCGGTTATGAAAGAATGGGCAGTACTTGTGCAGGTAGGCTTATTAGTTACAAGATACTATATATTAGAGATTATTATCTTATAGGTGGAATGCAGTTACATTTTGATCAGGTATTGACTGTAGTATTACAATGGGATGAGAATGAGCAACTGATGGAATGAGTCTATCAATTGAGTCCACACAAGCTGGTTAGAAAGATCCATTGTTATACTTGCAACTTTGTAGTAATGACTATTGATGTTTGTATTACCGGAGAAGATGGTAATTTACTTTTTTCATATTGTCACTTAGAAACTATATTATAGTCAGGGTGTCCTAAAATACAACGTGACAAGAGGATTGTAACTTCCAAAATAAACGTCAAATGCAAGCATAATAGTCGGATTAATTAGGCTCAACTATAATTTGAAGAAAACCGCATTTGATTCGGTTCAGTAATTACGGATTTTTACGTGACAGTAGTTAAGGAACGCTTCTATCTAAGTTTACATATTACACATATTTTCACTTGCGCGGGTGGTTACTTATTCATTCACATTTCAATTAGCCAGTAATGTTGAATTTATAAATGCATTTCTTCATGTTATAAGAGTACTGTGTAATCGATCATACCATTATACCAACCAGAAAACAGAAAATAAAACAATAACACTTATTGTATAGAGAGAACCTATCGTGCAAATAGCGATCGAAAACTTTATCCTGAAGATTAAAATATGCTTAAAAACATTGATAACTTTCATGTTTAAAAGAAGAACTAGTAGCTAATAAATGTTATCTTTGAAAGAAGTATTGATTAATTTATTTAGTGTGCTGTCTTAATCAGTCAATATGAGTAAACCTGGATGGAAGTGGTATTTGACTACTTTTACGCAATCTCTCATTTCTCCATAATTATTGAACCGAATCAAGTGCGATTTTCTTCAAATTATAACAAAAGTAATTCTACTTCATTTTTTTTGTATGAAATATCCAATCCTGACACTTATTTACGAATTTGTTGCAATTTCGTGTGTGACACCCTGTACAATAGTAGTAAGAGTATCATCTGATAAACCGGTGACTACGGGTTGCTGTTAATTATGACTATGTTTCTGTCTCTTTTCACGTTCTTTCATGTCTTTATACCTTTATTGTTTTGTCTTACATCATGACGTGTGCATGAAGTCAACGAGGATTTGGATTCGATTGCCAAGGTAACTCATTTTACACAAAAAGTAGTATGAATTAACAATTATTGTATCATAATCTTAATTCAACTGTTTAACATGCATTGTTCATCTCTGAAAACATCATAATCTAAATATTAGTATAGGCCCTGCATAAGACGTAGTTTACTGGAATCATGACGGACTACAAAGAACTACAAAGATTAAAGTTTACATCACTTTCAAAAATCCGGCGTCAATTCACAGAATAAACGAAATGGACTGCGGCACTACGCCATGATTCCAGTGAATGATGTATGTTTGATTCCTTTCTGTAACTGAGCCGGGCGATGAATACGTGCAAGGCCTATTAATTCCAGTGCGTATTTATACAGGCTCAAAAAGTAACTTGTTATTAACTTAACTTATTAACTTAACAAAAGTGCTCTTAACTCCAAAACCTGACACTATAGTATCAGTCAAAAACAAGAGCTCCGACACGGAATAAACATGATAAATGGAGTATAACACACCAAACTATTTCAAACATACGTTCTTTCTTGGTGGGTGCATCTGTCACCGTCCCATAAACATAATCTATTATTTTTCTATGAGGTCCATCTAAACCGAGTATAATGTTATTAAAATTAAACCCACCTAATTTTAAGATTTGTGCTTTTCTTTAGATACCAGTCACTGAAAATAACGTGGTAGATGTTGTGGCTAACTTAACACAAGTTATAAATGAAGGTATAACTGTCGACAGTAAAGGTCTAGAGAGCATTGCCTTTATCCTGGATGGTATTGCTGATTTAGAACTGCCGGCTGAACATGTAAGAGTTAGGCATAGGCCAAGGGCAATAACAATTAAATAAAAAGTTCTTTACGACCTACAATCAAGGAAAATAATAGTTGGCACACTTGATACAATTTAATACAACTATCCCTGTGCTCACAATAGAGAACAGACTTGGGACATAGCACTCTTTAATAGCACGCAGAGGTCTCCCCCTCTCTCTCATCCTTCCCCACCCCCCATCAATCAATGTTGAGAGAGCTGCCAAAGCTTCTGATGGCATGTGGCTCGGATCAACATTGCCTCGGGGGAGCGGGGTACTTTTTTCCTTAATTGGGACAAAGTGTGCCAACCTTTTTTTCCTTGATTGTAGCTGATTGATCCATTATTGTTCGAATTTGAGATTATTTTGTTGAATTTTCAAACTGTTTATAATGCAAATTTATGATTGTATTTATAATTCGTTTTCATGAAATTAAGAAAGAAAATAGGAAAGGATAAACAACACCAAAAACGAATGGTCCGTCCGTATAATGTAATTATTTAAATACTTAATAATTTGATAATACATGCCATACACTTGATTCTTAACTTCGTTAATCAATATTTAATCTGTGCCATTACCACACTTTTTAAGACTTGAAATTATAATGACAATTTAAAGTAATAGTAAATAATGGCTCTGCATAACTACAAAAGTATCGGGCTATTTCAGTTGAAATCCTTACACCCCTATGGAAGTCATTACCTTGATCTTCCACACAGGGAGTAATGAGTCTTCAATAGGGGGTGTATGATACAGCATTATGATACAGCAACATTTATTATATCCAAACAGCTAACGAGATCCGTTGTGGCAATCATAGACGACGTCCTTACCAATTACGACGACAATCGCAACGGAGATTCATCAACACCACAAGACGACGACGTATCTCCCATTGAAGTATCGCCCATCCCTAATCAGATTCAAAGAGCGCTTGAAAGTCAGATATCATCGTTACAGTCGGACCCAGATGGCAGTAACAATACTGTCATCGAAGGGGAAAACGTGGTCATCCATGCCGTGAAAATTCCAAGAGAGTCTCTCATTAATAACAACCTGGTATTTGAAAGCATTCCATCGGGTGGTGTGAACTCGGCCAATGGCAGGTCTACACGTGTAAAGACGGGAAACGCCCCTGACAGAAGGGCTGAAGCCGCCACTTCTTTGCCAAGTGATGTGTTTCTTTCCGCTACAGGTATACTGTTTCACGTGTTATAGTTCGAATCACGATTCCGTTAACATTTTTATAACGTACATTATCCCCTCCGCCAAAATAACCTATTCAGTATTCTACACCTCTGCTGAAATCTATCCATTGGCTACCTGTTGTACAGAGGATCACTTTAAAATTGCTATTGATGTTTATAATTCATAAAACGGTCTTGTACCTATATACCTATCAAACTTATATGTTCCAATTAGACACTTAAGGTCATCCAAGGATCATTTTCGTAGTCTTGTGTATCCTATGACAACGACAAGAGTCAAAGTTGGTGATGGGACTTTTACCATTTGTGCATCCAAGTTATGGCATGATCTACCTTATGTTTATTAAACAGTCTGTTTCTGTTATTGCCTTCAAGAAGGCACTTAAGACATATTTATTCCCAATCTTATCTTGCTCCCTATATTATTATATGACTTATATTTTTGTATCGTTTTTTAAGCGCTTTGAAGTTTGAACGTTCGGGGGAATGGCGCATCACAAGTATATACTTGTTGTATGGGATTGTCGTTATGTGGCATAACAAAATTTCTTTTCCAGTTGCACTCGAAAGATTGGCTGGAATGAGAAAGTAAAGAATGCACGTGCGAACTTTACTGCAAAACTGTTATATTAATGTCAGATACTCCTTTTTGAGTCAGTTAACACTTATTTCTATTTCTGCTACTAAATCAACAGTTCAGACGCCGGTAGCAGTAGCATATTAACTTGCACGTAAATGACGTCATATTTTTACATGACTCACGGGAATATTTATAAAGAAAATCAATATGGTTTTATAAGAAACAGGGTTTCCATTTATTTCAAAAGATGACAGTTTAATATCTTAAACCATGAAGCTATAGTACTAATGTATTTGTCGGAATTTAGTTATCATGTGTCCGATTGGAGATATTGAGAAAATCACAATAATGACGTCACTTGTTAGCCTATTTAAGACTTTTCACGCGGCAGGTGTCTGCAGACGACATTCCGAAATTTCACATAATGTTATAAAATGTCAAAATTATTGAATTTCATTACCATATTTAGAATCGATACTGTTTGGAATCACCATGAGATATGCCTTGAAATAAGTATAAACATATGCCTACTATCATGACTTCTGGTTCAGTAATCCTTGAGATAGACCTTCACAGTTGTGAAAGGTTTCTGAAAAATCTGTTCTGTATAATATGGTAAAGCCAATAGCCGCGTGGAAAGTGTTAATTAATAGTTCAAATTTGACGCCTGATTTTCGACTCACAGGTAACAGTTCTGCAGCAGTGCCAGTTAGCTTCTTTGTTTACCAGAACACCAAGTTGTTTCCATCCCAGCGTCTGATCAACGACTCCAATAATCCAAACCAGATTCGTGTTGCTGTAGCAAGTCGTATCATCACAGCTAACGTGGAAGGAGCTGAAGAAATCATCGATTTACCAGAGAACAGCCAAGTTGAAACTATCTTTGCTCTAGTTTTGGTAAGGCTAAGAAAGAGAAACTCGTTCTAGGAAACCTACCGACCTATATTTTTTTCGAATTTAAGATTTTTATTTCCCAATTTTTAGAAATATTTTGAAATATTGTATAGAGTTGTTCTTAAATTTGGAAAATATTTGCTAACTTTTTAAACATTTGGAAAGAATTAAAAGAAATTGGAAACATTTGGAAATATCAATTGATTATGAGTAATGTTTCATTAAATTATTGTGAAAAATTATATAATATTGAATGGCTTTGAGGGTGATACAAGAATATATTGCACGAGCTATAAAACTATTGCACGAGTGCAATATTTTATAGCGAGTGCAATATATTCTTGTATCACCCGAAAATAAGACATTCAATATTATTATTATTATTATTTATATAACTGTTTTGATAAAAACTAAATAAGTTAGCCCGAACTGACCTTCTCTGCGTATATGTACTCACGCGCACATCTTCTGCGCCGCACAATCAATATTGGATATTTGAATATTGGACTTTTATACGCATTTTTATTGTACCGTTTGGGAGGCCCATATAAATAATAATGCATAAGGTGACGTTTTGATTAACCATTATTTATTGTTTTTTCCAATATTCCTCATTTGACAATATCGCTTTTTTATCAATATCTGTTTAACCAATTACAAAACAAGATTTGGATTAAAATAGTACATCGCTAATTCTAAATTATGTTCAAATAATTAAAATCTGCTTAAATAAAATAATATGATTTTTTAAATCATGAATTTAACAACACATGTTATTTCTTACCCATACGTGTGTATAATGTAGGGAAAAGACAAGAATGCTAGAATACGTAATCCTCAATGTGTATTCTGGGATGTCAATGCAAATGACGGAGTCGGTGATTGGTCGAATGAAGGGTGTCAATTCAACCGGACTCTCAAAGACGGCAATGTGGTGTGCCAATGTAATCATCTCACTAGTTTTGCCGTTTTAATGGTAAGAATTTCTCCTTTATTTTCTAATTTTGGTCTCATTAACCGAGGATTGTATCGGTACAGACTCCGAGACTAGATATAATCCGTATCCGACCCAACCTCACCTAATAACGATTTTATCCTACTAAAACACTATTAAAACAAAACAAGAACAAATGATTTACCGCAGGGACCGGCTTTTGACGCTGGCAGAAACGCCACATTGTTGATAAACAACGTCGGCGTAGCAATCCTACTACAACGCATGCGCAGTTCCTTACTGACGGATTACGGGGGTCGGATACGGAATATATCTTGTCACTAAATTCAGGCGCTTATCCAATAGGAACACGAGAATCGTCTCGATAGTAGGATACTACGAATTACTACGATGCGGTGTGCTTGTGTCACCCGACTCGGCAGTTTTCGAAATAATGGCCCCACAGGGTATATACATGGCGGAATATACTCCGCCATGTATGGTTCCCCCCAGCCCCCCCCCCCCCCCCCCCCCCGTGGCCTAGCGGTAGATCGTCTGCCTCTGAACCAAGAGGTCCGGGGTTCGAGCCCCGGGGGCGTCGGGGCCCTTTCCCCCTCGCTATTTGGCCGCGAAAAAAAATCTTTGGAAAAGGTGCCTCGGGGTTAGGGTTAAGGGGGATGTGCACCTTCGGTATAGCCTCCGTTAAACTGCCGTAACTTCTTCCTTATTCATTTAATCTAAATAAAAGTATACAAAAAACATGATTCCTAGGGAATTGTATGAGGAATATAATAAAACTAGTGTGACAAAATTTGACAAAATATATTTTGAGGTATCTTTTCCAAACCTAAAATGGGTCAAAAAACGTGTTTTTATATTTATTTTTCCAAAATGGTCAATTTCGTTATCATGGTTGGATTCATTGAACCCTTTTCTGCAAACAACTTTATACGTTTATAAAGATTAAATGAATATTGAAGAAGTTACGGCAGTTTTACGGAGGTTGTACCTGAGAGTGCACACCCCCTAAACAAAGGTGTGAGCGCCCACATTAAATATAGTCTGCATCGCTCCACTCGGCGGTTGGCGGGTCGGTCACCAGGCCTCGCTTTGCTGGGCGTTCGACAGGTAATTTTGCGAGGTGTCTTTGACAAAGACTAGCTCTTTACAGGCGGAGACACTTAATAAATTATCGCCCGATGTTTTTTTCTTTTCTTTTTTAGGATATATATGATCAAAAGGCTTTGGTATTGGATTTCATAAGCAAGACTGGCTGTGGTATTTCTATTACATGTTTATTGATAATGCTTGTAACGTACTTATCGAACAGGTAAGGGAGAAACAAAATGACGGCATTTGTACCGGTGTGAGAATATGAATATCATCCCATAACTATGTGTCCATTAGAAAGACAATGCCCAGCATTCGTGGAATTAATGCTGGTCAATAGGAACACATCTGCAGCTGGATGTGTTCCTATACCAGCCTCGACTTTATCTTGTTTTCTAAAATTCTTTTACGTGTATGGCTGCACATATCTCCACGATATAGGTACATGTATAGACACAGATAATGAACAGGGCCCTACAAAGGCTGCTTGTTTTTTTAAAGTAAGCAGACAATGTTATCAGTTTTACTAAGCAAACTGGTAGCTATAAAACATGCGACCTTTACGATTCTCTGATTAAGGCCTTTTACCTTTACCTTTCTAATCCAAATCGTTTGTCAGGTATTACAATAGGATGACATCAGTGATTTCTACCTGACACTGAGAATTGGCGCTAGTATTAATTCCAACATTACTGGCCCCGGTCTGATAATGCTGCAGTGTCCCATCTAAAATAGCATTTCGAATTGTAAATCGTGATTGACCATTATACATATAGGGGATTTTCTTAACCCTCGTCCTTCAAAGATGGAGCGGGTTCTAATCCCCGGTACTAATTAAAAGCTCAAATGACTCGCCTGAGGCCTCTAAGGTGATCATTGGGAAACAATTGCGCTCAGTTTAGCCGAAACAAACATGGCGCTACTACTTTTACACAGGGTATTAAGGGTCAGTCGACAATTCTTTTGGATGGGATGAGACTCGATCCAAGCCTTTTTCCGGGTATGTTTGTCAGATCCTGTGTATTTCTTTTGAAAGCGATATGAACATAACACTTTTAGCACAGACGTTATGAGAGTCATTAACTTGCTATTTCCGCTATAGAAAAATTGATGTCTGTGTTTTTGAGCCGCATATGCAGTAAAAATGTACCATTTCCAGTTTTCGAACTGATTATGGTTATATTCACTTGTTAATGATGTCATTGTGATATACATAAGGGAGGGGCGGAGTGTTGGTAATATAATAGTCAGTATTGTATTATAGGCCTATAAGCTAGGTAAATACAAGTGGAACTAATTATGTAATTTGTGATTTGTTTGTCTTTCAGAAAGTTGCGTGAGAAACAACCTCAGCAGATTATGCTCCATTTCTGTTTTTCTTTGTTATGTCTTTACTTGGTATTCGTCATTGGGATTGACCGGACTACCCCAAGGTGGGGATGCACCACTGTGTCCGTATTAATTCATTACTTTACATTAACCTCGATATCATGGATGGGCGTCGAAGCTACCAATATGTACATACTCTTTGTGAAAGTCGTTGGTGCTCACATTGCCAAATTTATGTTGAAATCGGCTTTAATAGCGTGGGGTGAGTTATTAAAAGTAAAAATAGATGAAGACGGATATTTCTATTGTAAATATATTTATTTAACGAATATATTATGTCACTGAACATGGCAAAGGTGTGGATGATGCTACGTCTTACCATGTTTACTGCATCCGTTCCGAGTACACAATTAAAGTCGCAGATAATGAAGTTGGTGAAATTGCCATTTATTTTATGTTCTATTATAGCACATTATCGTCGCTGTTCTGTCAACACCTCGTATGTTTTCCCGACCGATCAGCGATAAAATTGCCCAACGGTAATATATATAGGTAATCTTTTGTTTTATACATGTTCAGGGGCAAGAGGTTTGATAGATTTGTTTTGGCCCTTGAACATGTTTATACATATATTACTTTATACATGTTGAAGGGCCGGACAGCGATGTTTTGACAGAACAGCGACGTTATGTTAATACTTGTTCTTGTTGTTCTTTTAGGATTTCCTGCCGTTATTGTTACTATTGCATTGTGTGTGGACCCTACGCAATATGTCAATGAACAACAGTGAGTTTATGAATGTTTTTTTCGTCTCTCCAAGCAATATTTTGACAATTCTGGTCACTTTTCAAAAGTCACATTTTCAACGCACGCAAGCCGCGAGAAAATGCTGTGCGTGGCACTTTGAATGGCCGGGAATGAAATGGATTGATCACACAGTGCAACTGCGTTGGGTTATGCCTGAGTGAGCGGGCTGTTTGATTATGAACAGGTAACATGTGGTATTTTCTTCCCGCGTATGTGTATTGAAAATGTGACTTTTGAAAAGTGACTAATTTTCTTTAAATGGTGCTAATCATGGTTTATCTTTGTTGTTAGGGGGCAAATTTGGTATCAAATTATGCCTAAAAGATTCATCTAAATGCCTATTTAGCCTGTTTGGTCCAAAAAAAGGGAATGTTACTCAAAATGACATAAACAAAGTGGTATACTTTTTTGTTGAACCCTTTAGGCGTTACAGTTAAAATAACTGTTAAACTTGTAGCGAAATATGATAATTACATAGATGTATTCATACCTCTCCTGACCAGCTTGCCTAAGATATAAACCACGTGATCATGCTGTAACATTGTCATGATAATGGCATTTGGCCTAGCAAATTTTGCCGGGCGCCTAAGACTGCGTCCCACCTTGGACACCTGATTTGGGTAGTCATAAGTAGATATATTATTATATCTGTAATAATTACAAGGAAAAAACAAATATATTGCAGAAGTATTTAACCAGATTACATAAGCATAGGATTTACAGATGTTGATTGCTGCTAGGGAAACACTTTCACTTCCAGCAACAACACCAACACCAGCACCAACTGTACACCAACAGCAACACCAACAACAACAACAACAATATACGCATCAACAACAACACCACCAACAACAACACCACCATCACCACCACCACCACCCCATAATCCTCACCACCCTCACCACCTCCACCACCACCAACACCACAACCTCAGGGTGCACTACCTTATAACCTCCATCAATGGAGGTGTTTAGCCCATCTCTGCTTCCCGCTATAAATGCGTCTTTGAAACATAATTAGCCGGGATAATTCGTTAATTTATACTTTCTTTGTTATCATTTATTGTAACTAATTAGGGTTTTTTTCGTGGGTTTTTTCTCACAGCTGCTTCTTGGAAATTGGGAACACGTTCTATTTTGCCCAGTTACTCATCATTGGACTCGTCATCTCATACAACATGGTGATCTTTATGTTAGTAATGCATCGCCTGTTATTTAGGAGAGCAAGTGTCAGTAGGAGCCGTGATGATAAGAAAGCGGAGATTATTAAGCGGGTCCAGAATGCAGTCTCCATTACAGCTCTACTTGGATTGACCTGGGTGTTTGGGTTGTTATCTCTTATCCATGAGCGATCCAGTCTTGCCTTCCAAGTGCTATTCTGCCTCTTCAATTCCATGCAAGGATGCCTGGTTTTCGTTATGTTCTGTGTTCGTCACAAGAACGTTGTGCAAGTGTGGAAAGGGTGGTTTTCATTCGGTAAAGATAGTAGGAGAGGTGATGTCACCAGGACAACATCTGCGGCCTCATCAACGCTTGACCGACCAGTGAAGAAACAACCTCGAGGAAACCTCGCAGAGAAGGAACGGAATGACATCAATATGGATCAGTTCCAGTGCACATACGTACCGCCGACAATCACAAAATCAGATGACGATGTGCTTGTTGATAGCAACGAACGTAAAATCTTTTACAAATTAATAGACAACCGGTGGACTAGTAGTACTAAAAACTGATTTTAAAAGCATTGTAAGATTATTATATAATATACCTTTTATTATAAAACAAAGTAAAACTAGATCATTTGCTACAGAGTGCTCGACAATAAAAAGTAGAGCGTAATATAATCCAAATTAAATCCTGGTTATTCCCAGGGGCGGATCCAGGGGGGGGGGGGGGGGGGGGGTGCTGCGGTGGCTGCAGCACCCCGGGTATGAAGAAGAAAATGGGAGAAAGAAAAAGGAAAAGGGAAAAAGGAAAAGGAGACAAAAAAGGAAAGATAAGAGAAGAAAAGGAAACGATATTGGGGCTATAGAACAAGAAAAGGGCCTGATCAATTGCATTTTTGGGGGATCATCTTTTCACAGCACCCCGGGGTGCGACCATCCTGTATGCGCCCTTGCTTATTCCATTTACACTACAGTACTGTTTCATGCAACCAATATGGCTGCACTTCTTAGGTGTATATTATAAACATGTATACACTTTAACCTTCCGGATCATTCAATAAATGATCTATCACTCATACCTATTGAAAAGATGAGGAAATAATGCAATGAAGCCATTTTATACAGAGATTCATCACTCATTGCCAAGCTACATACTCTGGCTCCCAATGACATGAACGTCGACGAATAGTCATTCTTTATTCTATTGTACACGTACTCTGAGTCATAATTTGTTAATAATAATAATAATAATAATAAACAGGCATTTAAAAGACGCATTTCAAACCGCAAGGAAACACAATGCGCCGCACAAAGATAAAATCAATAAATTAAAAATACAAATCTAAAATTTAAAAATTTAAAATTTAAAACTTAAAAATTTTAAATTTTAAAATTTAAAATTTAAAATTTAAAATTTAAAATTTAAAATTTAAAATTTAAAATTTAAAATTTAAAATTAAGAATACGCACAATCTGTACAATCATAAAATACCATAACAAATTAACAAAATATATACATAAGTAAAAGGCAAACACAATTGAAGCGCAAAAGTCAATATAGAGCAATTTGTTTCATGAGGTGATGTCACCAGGACAACATCTGCGGCCTCATCAACGCTTGACCCACCAGTGAAGAAACAACCTCGAGGAAACCTCGCAGAGAAGGAACGGAATGACATCAATATGGATCAGTTCCAGTGCACGTACACACCGCCGACAATCACAAAATCTGATGACGATGTGATTGTTGATAACAACGAACGTTAAATGTTTCGATGACTTTGACATATACAACCGGTAGACTAGTAGTACTAAAAACTGTTTGAAAGGCGTTGCATGCTACAAAAGTTATTATATTATACATGTCTCTTACTATAAATCTGAACATGATGTTTGTTAACCTTTGTACTCTGTTAGTTTGTTCAACAGTCATGTCGCCAAATTTATTGAGGAAAATACTGGAACAGCCGAGTGCACCAAACTGGCGTAACTTAATAGGGAGGTAATTTACCTCCCTAGTAGTTATGCCCCAACTGTAGCGTAACTTACTAACGATGTAATTCTGAGAGCATAACTGGCGAGTCCCCTTACAAAATTAATTGTCGCTTATGCCAAGTGTTCACCTATACTTTACTGTAAAATTCTGACGTAAATGGTCTTTCGTAATATTAAAAATGTGTCGTCACTCGCTAGGTCATAAGGTGAGTGTAAATAAAAGAATCACGTTGAATCGGCAATCGGTCCGGACAAAATGATGCCATTTTCGTGGCTAAAAATTTCGAAGTTGTTTACCACTTTTTCAAAAATAAGGACTATCATGTCATAACAAACATATTTTTGGCGAGTGTCACATACAAATGTTGCACTAAAAGGTACAATTTTCATGATAAAAATCAATTTTTGTAATTGAATAGTTCAATGGTATATTAATATCATGATGCCACTTCTAGCGTCCAATCTCTGTGGCGTGCTACTGTGATCCTGTCTTTTATAAACGGAGATACGGGTTCGATTCCCGAAATCCCCTTATGTTTTTTTAAACATGATGTAATCGTCAATCGGGTAAATAAGAAATTATCATAGTGACAGCATTAACTGTTATGCTTCAACTTACTCTTGGGTCCGGTCAGGTATAAGATTTAGCGTAAATTACCCGCAAGTTACTAGCCTAGTGGCTTACCCCGATTTGGTGCTCTCAAAATGTTGGGTTACGCCTCAGTTACTAGCGAGGTAGCGCTATTCTTCAGCTACCCGACATAGGTGCACTCGGCCGATAGTGTTATAAAGTATATTTCAAAACCAGCAACAAACGCTCAAATTTCGCTCGTCACTATATAGAATTACATCGCATAATAACAACCGTGTAAAACCGTGGTATCGTGTCACGTGCATGTGCGCGCTGTCACATCACTGTGCACCCTCCACACAGCTCACACCCCACACATTGGCGGAGCCAGGGGCCTTGGGGGCACGTGCCCCCCGGGTCCCTGGCACCAAAAAAAAGGAGGAGAAAAAGGAAGAAAGAAAAGAGAGATAGTAGAGGGTATATAGAGTTCTTTTTTATTACTAGTAAGTGTCCATGCCCCCACCTCTTATTTTGTACGTTCCCGGCACAGATCCCGGCATAGCATGGCAATAAGGGCGTAGCCAGAGGGTTAAGAAGGAGCCGATCGCTCCTTCTCCCCTGTCCCCTAATTTTGCCATTGTCGCCTCAATTTTAGTAGGAGAAATCATATTAAAATTATAACATTCAAAAACAAAGATAGCATTTTCTTCGCTGTATGTGCCCCTTCCCCAACAAATCAATTAATTATAAATTAAGAAGATCGTTTGAAGCCAAAATGTACCTCAATCCTCGCAAAAGCAGTGTCATAAGGCCAACATATATTTCAAGTGTGGCAAATAAGTATAAAGAAGCCGGGGGTTTTCGTAAAAAAATAAAAATAAATACATGTTAATAGAAGCGAAAATGTTTCTCGATCTTGGCAAAATTAATGTAAAGAAGTCAATTTTGCCTGGTTTGTATCTCAATCGCGGAACAATTTATGTTAAATAGCCAAACAAAATGTGCGCGCTATGCTATGCGCGCACGTGCCATGAACGTTAACTTAAATTTTGGAACCTAGTTTTAAGCCCAATTGTATCTCGATCATGACAAAATTAGTTAGTGTTAAGAAGGCAATATTTCACGCGTTTCGCTCATGTCCCTCCAAATATTTACTTTAGTTTTATAAGCTTGTTACCAGCGAAAATTGGCAAAATATTGAAAATAGCCAAAAAGTGTTCGCGATACGCGCGCACATGCCCCAATCGATTAACTTACGTTTAGAACGTATCTCAATCTTTACAAAATTAGCGTAAGTGCCCAACGTTGCGCCGTACGCACTCATTAAATGTGCCTCAAAATGTTTACATTACTTTTTACGAAGCTCGCATGTACCTTCAAACGTTAACTTTAGCTTCATAAAAAATAGTATCACATTTTGTGCGCTACGCGATAATGTAACTTCAAACATTTACTTTAGCTTTATAGAGCTTTTATAAAGGCAAGCCTTAATCATAGCAAGAAACATGGAGTTTTCCAAAACAATAAAAATGATTTCATGAAAGAAGCATCATGGCAAAAGTTAACCAATACGTGGTAATCGATGCCGATCTGACATTTGGCATAGTTAAAAACAATAACAATTATTACCTACTTTTTTACAAAACCACCCAAAGCTTTTGTTGAAAGATCTAATAAATAGTCAGTAATGTTAATATGGTTCAAATGATTACTTTTGCACTCTGAGAGATAAAAACAGAATATTTCTTGCCAATTTGGAGCAGATCAAACTATAGGCCTTATATTACTATATAAAGATACCAGGGAGTCTATAATTATGGGAGAAGTGTCTTAAAAAAAAACCCGCTTCCTGGGACGCAATTTAACTTGTGATGAAGTTATAGAGGGCGCTCCAGCTCCAGCAGTGGCGCATCCAAAGTCCGAAGGGGGGTGGGGGGGGGGGGGGGGGGGGGGCGTGACTATCATTTGGGAATTGCACCATTTCGGGGGATTGAAGGGGTTTTGCTTAATTTCTATTCAATCAGTCGGGGGGAGGGAATCACATCCAAGTTAACTTATAAAGATGGCAGCTTTTCGCACGCTACACGCGCATATGTACAGGACTATCATTTCAGAAGCCCATTTAAAACTAAAATAATGATGTACCTTAATTATGGCCAGATTCGGGTATTTGTGAAAAATATCTCGCGCATGGGGCGCGCAGGATCTCAGGCAAAATCGTCTTAAGGGGTGTGGACTCTCAGACAGCCTCCGTAAAACTACCGTAACTTCTTCATTATTCATTTAATCTATATAAAAGTATACATTTTCTTGAAGGAAAGGGTTCAATGAATCCAACCAAGAACATGAAATTGACCATTTTGGAGAAAGTTATAAAAACACGTTTTTTGACCCATTTTAGGTTCTGCAAAAATAACTCAAAATATATCTTGTCAAATTTTGTCATACTAGTTTTATAATAATCCTAATAAAATTCCCTAGGAATGTTTTTTTTATATAATAATATCTTAATTATTTGGTTGGTTGGTTGATCTTGCTAAGGTTGATCATTGCTGATCTAGCCAATTTTCTAGCTTATTTATTTATTGAATTATAAACCAAAAAGTGCCAAAAAACATGTTTTGATCATGAACATCATGAAAATCACATTTTAAGTCTTACGGAAATGATGTCACCAATTATTGCAACATTTTGTAATTTTGTAAGATTTTATTATTATTACATCATCACATGTTAATAAACAATATATGTTGCTAAAATCATTAAGATCATTGTTAAATGGCATTATAATTGATTTGATTATATATGATTAATTCTCAGCCAACTACCCATTTATAGAAACCATTTATAAAACCTATGGCTCCAAACTGAGCGCAAGAAAGACGCAAGTCTAATAATCAAAAAATTGATCGATATCGTTTAATACAACATTTTTGTCAAAAATCATAATATCGTGTGAATGCTAAGACTATAACCGACACCTACAATATTGTCAATTTCCAATACAAAACACCTTTTGGTAATTTTCTACAATATTTAAACAACTTTAAATGCCTGTATCTCAAAAAAGCAAATATAAAGTTAGGTCTTTCTTGCGCTTCATTTATAAAAAATAAATTGAACGTGGAATCTGATAATGACACATACACATAAATACCCATATCTTATAGAAAAACAACAGAGTCCAACACTGTGAACAATCAGCAAAAAATGTCAACGGCCGCATTGATTTTATTTTAGTCACCGGGTTCATTCTATACCGGTCCTCATCGGCCTGGAACCGGGTTCATAACACCTCCTCACCAGGTCCTCACCGGCCAGAACGCCTGGGTAATTGCCGAACCGTCCTGATAACGTCATCAAACCGCCCTTTATAAGCTGAGCGCTCAAGCTCGCCGCTTCACCCACATTCCGGGAATCTCTGTATTAGTCACATGTATCCGTGTGAGCTGGCCGGCCCCGTTACCGTGTGAAAAATTGGTGCAGACAGCGGCACACGGTGAGGACACACGGTTGGCCGTTTCCCGTCCGTTGAACACGTTGCCGGGGACATTACCGGCCATCCGCACCCGGCAGGAATGTTAAGCTTGCTCAAAACTCCCGCTTGGTGAGTAAAAGCGGCGGCGAACGGTGAGAGCCCTGTTTGAGGACGGTATAAAGACCTTACCGTCTAATAGAAAAACAACAGAGTCTAAAAAAAACAGTAACAATGTGAACGGGCATATTGATTCTTTTTTGTGGTCACCGGGTCCATTCCGTTATATACCGGGTCTATACCGGGTCCTCATCGGCCTGGTACCGGGCTCACGGTCCTCTAGGTTACCGTTCTCACCCAATGCATAACACCTCCTCACCGGGTCCTCGGTCCGTGCCGTTCTACACCGGGTCTGTACTGGGTTCTCACCGGCCTGGTACCGGGCTCACCGGCCTCATACAGTTCTAGCTCACCGTTATCACCGCGTCCTCACCGTGTGCATATCACCTCCATACCGGGTCCTCACAGTTTCGACAGTCTTGATTACGTCATCAAACCGCCCTTTTAAGCTGAGCGCTCAAGCTCGCCGCTTCATTTGCATTCCGGAGTTCGTACGACCAACATCTAGTATACAACATGCCTGCTGAGAGTCCCTTTAAAAGAAAATGATTTTTTTTCATAAAAGAGTATTATCCCAAGGTTCTTGTTTTATAAACCTGACTGGTGAGGGAATGAAAAGGTAAATTAAATAATGCATGATAAGTTTTTAGTATTAAATCAACTGTGAAACTACAGTATTCCGCAAATATATTTTGGGTCGGTCGCATCATAACCGTATATGGTCGCGTTTAGGCAAATAACCTTTTTTTTGGCTTAGGCCCCTGGAATCACTTGGTAAAGGCCCTGTCACACCATAACGTATCGCCTCAACGTATGCCAACGTATGCCAACGTATGCGAAATATCGAAAAATACGTTGGTGTACGTTGGTGTACGCTGATATAAGTTAGGGGTACGATGGGGATACGTCGTTTACGTTAAGAGCACGCTGTGATACGCTGTGACAATTTGGACCACGAAAAAATATTGAGCATGCTCAAAATTTCTCGACGTACTCAACGTGTGCTTAATACGTTCTGCATAAGTTCCCGGTAAGTTTGTGGTACGTTAAATATACGTTGACATACGCTGACATACGTTAGTGGTACGTTACTCGTACGTTACTCGTAAGTTGGTATACGTTGATGAACGTAGGCTGACGGGGAAACGCACAACAACGTAGTGATAACGAGTTGATAACGTATATGTGCCGTATGTCTAACGTATGCCTGACGTATTTCCAACGAGTTTCGACGTATTCTTACGTATTCACCTTATGCCGGGCGATCGTGTAAGGCCCTGTCACGTATCCATAGCGTATCCATAGCGTATTGAACGTATACATTGCGTATGACTTACGTATTGATAGCGTATCACTAACTTATAACATACTTATGACAGCGTATCACAGCGTGTGCGAGCGTTTGCGAGCGTATGACTAACGTATGCTTAACGTATACTTAACGTAGCGTAGCGTATTCGTAGCGTATGATGATGGGTTGATGTGTTCAGCACGACAGACCATGAAGAAGTGAGGATGAGATACTCAAGGGACCCATTTATATATTCAAACCCTCCATAAGTTCCCAAAACGCCGAATGCGCGCTAGCTGTACGGTAGCCCTGTCACACCATGGCATATCGCCTGAACGTATAACAACGTATGCGAAATATCGAAAAATATCGAAAAATACGTTGGCATACGTTGGCGTACGTTGGTGTACGCTGATACAAGTTAGGGGTACGTTTGGGATACGTCGTATACGTTAAGAGCACGCTGTGATACGTTGTGAAAATTTGGAACACGTCGAGCCCGCGAAAAATTATTGAGCATGTTCAAAATTTCTCGACGTACTCAATGTGTGCTTAACTTACGTTCTGCATAAGTTCCCGATAGGTTCGTGGTACTGTAATATTGTTAGAAAACACACACAGTTATAAGATTCACTAAGAATAAACACTTAGATTCCAACACATAGTATATCTTTATTATTGGTAAAACACGTCTTGCATCAGTCACATACTGGAGAGTTCTGCCTACCCACGCGGTGGCCCGGTTATAGTGTCATAGGTTATTGGTGTCCGATTTCAGATACAGTGTCAAGACACTACATCACTCCCCCTTTTTTAGAGAACAACAAACCGTCATTTACTGCCACAAAATATTAAAATAACTGTTCAGAGTTTATGACAACGAATGTCACGGAGATTAAGATTCAGTTTGCATACCACCATCACGGAGCATGAGAAGTGAGCGCGTCCCGATTCACAAAGATGGTTCCAGGAAGCGTTTAAGTTAAATAAATATCACAGAGACTTCACTCAATCACAAACTTCCAGTTTCACAAAGAATTATCACGAATCACGTACTCACAGTGTCACAAAACCGCGCATAACGAATCGAATATTTATACACGAAGTCCGAAGAGATATTTATACACGAAGTCCGAAGAGTGGTTTCACAATTTTCCAAAGAAATCAAACATAGTATCCACGAAGAATGTTATCACGAAGATCAAGAATATTTGTACACGAAGACCGAAGAGTTTTAAGATGTCCCATCCTCGTCGCCAGTGTAATATTGTTAGAAAACACACACAGTTATAAGATTCACTAAGAATAAACACTTAGATTCCAACACATAGTATATCTTTATTATTGGTAAAACACGTCTTGCATCAGTCACATACTGGAGAGTTCTGCCTACCCACGCGGTGGCCCGGTTATAGTGTCATAGGTTATTGGTGTCCGATTTCAGATACAGTGTCAAGACACTACAGGTACGTTAGACATACGTTTACAAACGCTGACATACGTTAGACATACGCTGACATACGTTAGAGGTACGTTAATCGTCTTAAGTTATAGGTTGGACATATGGATTTACCCTTCTAGATATTTTAATAGTTATCATCTAGGCTGCGTTTACTGAACTGGCAACACTTGTCCCGCCGTGTACGAAACTCAATTTCTGCAACGGCATAAGTCACGTGTTCGTTGTACGCCGAGGATACGCTGAGGATACGTCGAGCACGGCAGACATACGCTACGAATACGTTGGTCATATGCTCGCCGATCGCATACGCTGTGATACGCTGTCAAAAGTTTGTTATAAGTTAGTGATACGCTATCAATACGTTAGTTAGTCATACGCTATGTATGCGTTTAATACGCTATGGATACGTCCATTCCATCAACGATGGTGACGCAATTCGTTGGGAAGTTGGACGTTCTTGGACGTTCTCGGACTCTGACAATTTTCGAGCTATTTTTTGAATACGTCGGCATACGTTCAGGCCAGGTTCAGGCCATACGCTATGGTGTGACAGGGCCTTAAGGTTTAGATCATTTGTTTACCTTCTCGTTTATTGGACGAAAACAATTCTATCTTATCCGATTTATATTTTTACTATCAGAATCTCAGGCATTTAATATTTACATTTAAAATGGGGAACTCACAATCTGGTACACCAGAATGCGCGAGATAAACAAATTGTCCATATTATTGCACAGACATATTAAACAGTTGAGTTCATATACAAATTCCATTGAAATGGAATGGGGGCGATCCAAAAGAAAGAAGCATGTTTTGTAACCAATTTCTGAAGCATCTGTTGCAGACCAAAATACAATTTTCCATAATTCAAACCAAAAAACAAATCAAAATACCGCAGTCTAACCACTTATTAGACAAACCCACAGCAATTGGGAGGTTTCTCCTATTTAGTCAAACAAGATAAGCTATTATTAGGCATAGCACACATAACATTCAAATGATTGAGACATGTACAAAATTGGATTCAAATGAAAGATTGCAATGAAAAATTTATTTTCCAAAAAGAATTATGACAATCGGTCAATGCATTTTTGTGGTACGGTGTTTTGAGACACTCGGAAAATGGCCGAAAACCTGCCAAAAACAGTAACAATGCCCACAAATATAATTTATCAGGATTTAGAGAGCTCAATTTGTTAATAATGTAACATTCAACAAAATACCATTTACACATATTTCTTTAACAATTGAATATCTATATACCATATTAAATTTAAAAAATATGGTAAAATTATATTGCATTAAGCTAAAATGCTAAATAACCAAAATGACCAATTTTACTGACTGCAATCAAAAAAGTGACTAAGTCCAGCTAATTAATATGCGTAAATGTTATAAATCCAGATGTGAATTGTGTATTGCAATCAAACTTGGTATTATGGCTAACTGTACGATACCCAATCTTTTAAACTATACTTTAGTTTCATAAGCTCATTAAATATGCAAATTAGCTAATCATCTATTCAAGTCATTGATATGCAAATGAGCAATGTCCGACAATTTTTTCCATTTCTTAAATACCTATATTTAAATTCTCAGTCTTTTCCTCACACGAGGCACTCAAAGGATGCAAAAACTGAGCATATCACTAAATTGATTGAAGTGTTTAGTACAATATCTCAGGTTAGGTTTATTTAAATCGGCCCAATATATTCAAGTTCAGAGCCAATTTCAAAAATTGGTAAAAACAGTCATAACTAAAAAACCTGATGATAAGTATTTATACCTGGATCAAGGTTATATAGTCTAAGGTCATGACTACCATATATGGCAAGCTCACTGCCCTACTGGGAGTGCCTAATTATGTGAGGATAATTATTTTATATAGGGATGTTTTTCAAAGTGGAGCTGCATACATTATATGAAAAGATTGTTTTGCATAAGGGCTTACAGACCACTCCTACATGTTACTCATTTTGCATGATTAATTAATCCAAATATTGTATGGCTGTCTTCATGACTTGGATTAGTGCATCCATGCACGCCAATTGAGGCAACAATACAAATCACATTCCACATCGTGAATAGCCATCCATTCAATAATGCAAAATGAGTAACAGGTAGAAGTGGATGTAGGCCTTTATGCAACACGCTCTTCATATGTTGTTGTTCACTGGTGTAATGCTCCCAGTGGCAGACTCTGTGTGTGTGCATTGTGCTATGCCTACTATTATGTCTCTCTGTGGGGAGTCTATAAACATAATGAATCATCAACAGTATATGCATCAACTAAACAAATATAGCTTTGACTCCATCGCAGACTGCAGGACTGTTAAAATAAACTGCATAGGTATGTAATTTACAAACATGGCTGCCCCCACTTATGTCTAGAAAGACCTAAATGTTTAATTTTTTGCAATCTGATGCTATAAGGGTGGCTTCGCCCCCCAAAAAGTATTTTTGGAAAGGCTGCTTGCCAAAAAAAGTGTACAGACACATGCGGATCCAATCTCGGATGGTGTACGATTTCAAGCCACTATATAGCTGCCTATGCTTTTACATGTTAAAGTTCATGATATTTTTTGTGATCATTGAAGTACACAATTTATATAGAGTAACCCTGAAAGATCCGAGAAATAATCCCCCGATTTTGAAAAGCTGGCATATCGCTCTCATTTATCATCAAACCATTGAACAATGTTGACAGAACAAGAACAATCAATGATCACCCAAAAACCTATAAAATGGACTAACAAGATCTCGTTTTGCACGGTAGTATATTAGGATATTAGTCCTAAAATCTGGATTAGATTCCAACTTTAATTACTAATGGTTCAGTTAGCTGCCAACGTCGAGTGAGTCTATTGTATACGACGCGATTTTGTTTCCCCCTGGAGCATTAAAATATTAATCAATTATTTTTATATGCGAAAGTCATGTTTATTTGCAGGAACGTTTCTGCTTGAAAAGGGTATTCTCGCAAATAAATACGTAGAACTGTATTTTTATTTAAATGTTACCTTTATTCCACGTGCATAATAAAAATGGAAAATAATAAAAAGTGTTCACTTAATTATGAATAGGTATAGTGACAGACATAATATTTTTCTTTCGAAACCAGAATACGGACAATGATGGTCGATTTGTTTTTATTGTGGTGACCATTTCCAAAGGGATAACATATTTCAAGCTGTTGGATTAAGTATTTGGTTGTTGTGATTGTGCGACTACTCTTGGCAGTGGCTTATCTGGGGTCATATGTTCCATTTCCTATCCCTTGTTTATCTCTCCTTACCCTTTTCCCTCCCTCTTTTCTGTTCCTCTTCTTCCTTTTTTCCCCTTTCATTCCCCATTTTTCTCTTCCTCTTCTCCCTTAATCTTCCCTTTCTTTCCCCTTTGTCTCTTCCTATTTTTCCATTCTTATCGTTCTCCTTCCCTTATATTCGCCTTTTTAAGCCCATGTAGTAGGACACTGCTCCCCTGACCACCACCCCTCCCCCCGGAAACGCTTCTAACTTCTGGCCGGCTCCAGCTCATTGTACCACCGATTTCAACGAAACAAAGTTAATTCTGTATCGAAATAGTTTTTGTTTACCTATAAGAAATCACAAAACAATATTAAAATGATTTTTTTTTTAATTTGCAATTTAAAATAGTATATTGGTTGCATTCTGTAGGGAGTTCGATGAAATTTCCCCGTTACAGCATCGCCCTCAATTTCCCGCCTGCTTGCCACCACACAGGATACGCCACTGGCAGTGATAGGTGGGGCAGATACAATGTAAGTGAATGATAGGCCGCCAACATGTTTCTTACCGTTAAAGACAACTGGAGTACTGTACGCCTTTCTATGAATTTAGATGTTAAACTTTTTGAATGACAGCTCACCTCGTGTTAGGGGATTTCCCTCGATTCTCAATTTATTGAACATTATAACCACATTTTCTGCCTGATATAACGCACTTGTGTGAACAGGCGTCAACATGGAAGCAACCATAATTTCATCAGGCTTCATACTTTCAATACTGGTTTATATACATTTGATCCTGAGCGCAGTGTGTTTCAGTACCGCGGAGTCAACAATGGGTGAGTGTAACATTGAATCATCAGATGTATGACCGATGTGATGTTAACACTTCCACGCGCTAATCGTTTTACTACATACAACACAGATTTTTCAGAAACCTCCCTCAACTTTCAAAGTCTATCTCAATTATTACTGAACCAATACTAGCCATGTTTGTACTTACTTCAATGCGTTTCTCATAGTGGTTCCAAATAGGCCTATAGGGGAATATGGGGCAACTGGTCTTATGGGGCAACTGGTCCGAAATGAAGGGTTTTGTAATTGTATGGGCATACTGCTTTCTTTTGAACAGTACGACTTATGTAGAAACTTGACATATATCCTTACCTTCTAGATTCCAAAACATTTGCAACTTTAGGGTATTAACACATGTGATATTATCCAGGTCTTTGAAGCCACCTCCTTGAATGACTTATTGAAAATGCACAGATAGTATACGGTAGGCGATTTATATATGAAGATGGGTTTAGATCATGTTTAATGTACTTTATATGATTGATAGATATGCAAGATTAAATATATACATGCAGTACAGTCATTTTAAGATGATAAGTGCATATTGCATTTGATGTGTGCTATATCGTATATCGTAGTGTGCTCAGGGACTTTTCGAAATATGATTAAAACCATAGGTTGTGGTTGTAACGACCAACAAATGGCGCATGTTGCTAACTTATGACATTGGTGGTTTGGATTTGCGATCAAAATTATCATTTAAAGAATGCCTCAGCTTAACTCATTATCACGGGTCTTCATTTGGTAGAGTTATTAGTTTATGAATTTGCAAATAACAAAGTATATCATTTCTTATATTATCTATAGACACTCGTCTACTTGTAGGACCCAAACGCCGTTATAATTGCGAATTCAAAGATACTCGCTGGCTACAGAAAACTGCGTAATGGCTAAAACTAAAATGCAGTTTTGTATTTAAAAAAAAAAATGTTTCCGAGTTATTGATTTTTACGACAAATGGACAAATGGTTGTATGTTTTAAAATTGATTACGTCACAGGCGTGCTTGAATAATGTTTCAGCTCGACAAAGTGCTGAATCATTTGTTGGGGCAAGTGGTCCGAAGGGGTATGGGGTAACTGGTCCACCTGCAAAAACTTAATCAAAATTGTAAAATTCATTTTGAAAATTAGTTGTTAGTGTCAATAAAACATGACTGGTATTGAAATGTGAATAGAATATGAAATATTTCACATTCCTTCTAGTTCTTAGACATTTTGGGGGTATTTTGGGTCTAATACCACTATTTAATACTGCTATTGAATGATTAAAATATGATACGAACTTGGTTTAGATTGGTTTAAAACCTCGATATTATAAATTACATCTGTATTATATTTTAAATGGTGTTTGTAAATATATTTTCATTGACTAAATATCATTATTTATGGTTTTTATTTACTGCTTTTTGTGTATATTAACCGTTGGGTCATCATTGTCATATTGACTTCCCCTGTAACATGAAAAGCTGGCTAAATATCAAGATGGTTTATCATAAGTACTAAATAGTGATTATTTGAAGTAAATAAAATCATTTAGGAAAGGGGTATATATAGACAAATACATGGGGCATCTGAATATCACAACCATGTAACCATTTAACTAGGTTCATACCGTTTTATAATTTCGCTTGCTTTGTACACCATTAGTATTACTGATATTTACACGTTAACCACGAAAACTGTATAAAACATGTGTTTCATGAAACATGTATCCTTTTTACACGTTAAATAATATGGAAATGTGTTTGTAAAGAAAATGTTGCCTAGTTTCCGTGTTGCCATTCAATGATTTCTGTGTATTTTAACCGTTGGAACATATTGGACCAGTTGCCCCAATGATGGGGTAACTGGTCCGTGCCAAGTAAAGTTTTCAGATAGTGGTCATTGGCCTTTTCTTTGAATATTTTTTAATATTGATTATTTGTTATATTATGTAAACAGTTACATGGGTGATATTTTCATAGCAATTCCATAAATATGTACAGGAGCTTTAAGCTTTTATATCATGAAATGTGCTTAACCGGACCAGTTGCCCCATGCCTCCCCTAATAGTGATGACGTTCAATAATGTTGACATTTTTGAAACAATTTTTGAATGTCGTCTGCAGACGCCAGCCGCGTGGATGGAAAGTGTTACTATGCTGAAACATGTATTCTATTCGCCCTTTGCCGCCATTAACGAGGAGAGCCTCGAACTGGTACCGAATTGCATGGAACTATTCTATAAAATTATGTAATTAGTTCGACTCTCTCTACACAATATGACTGGTCAACGTGAGGGATTGTGAAATGATGCAACACTTTCATTCGATCTGATCCATGTGTCGGCCATATTTACGGTAACTTAACTCTGCTTCAGAATTTAAAAAATATGTGACCAACACGCAATATTGATGAATACCCGTTCAAGCCAAATGTATAGCTAATTCTTTGAACAGTAACACTTGTATTGGTCGTACATCAAATGGCAGATCCGTGCAAAAGAGTATAACTGATTTATCTGATTCCTTTCCATGATCCCGTTAAACGAGACTGAACATTACGCTGATTCCTTTATATAAAGTTTTAAATCAGTTAAATCAGTGTTTAAGTTTGTTTGTACGACATTAAGAAGCCATGCTAGAGTAGCTCATGGATTGTATATTCGTGTCATCATCTTCATTTACATAGACTTCTGCATAGTTTCACGATATCAACATTATTATTATTATTACAGACACATTTCTAGTGTAGATCATTATTCGTATAAGACCTTCCTCAATTTTCGTTATAAATTATTATTTTCTGTTTAATGGAACCATAGATAATCAAGACAGGGATGGTCAAGCGGGTATTTTCTTTTTAAACTATGTGTGTGTTTCGGACTAAGGTCGCTCAACACACACAATAGCCTTGTCATGGAATAACGTCCATAAATTAAAGTTGTGTAAATTGATGTTTCAAATATCAGAAGTATTTTAACTTTCACCGTTGCTTTTGTTATCAAACTAATTTTAAGTATCCCGTTAGGGAAGACATCAAAACTCGACCGCCCGTTGACCGCCGGTTGCGTTCGGCTCCGCCCGGTTCTTTCAGGTCAACTGTTTTACTGGTATATGAATATTCACGCATGCAACACTTAACAACCGCCGGTTGACTTAATGCCGTAACCGGACCAATTTACACTATCAATCTGTTACTTTGCGGTCATAATAACGCACCCTTGGACTTTCGGTATTGATTTTAAAAAGTTGATTGAGCTATACACAGATTGAAAAAGCCAATCCCAGCGAAAATCAATAGCTGTATTGTATTGGTTGTCAATTGAGACTTGAGAGCCCGTTACTTCAAGAATGTATTGCTCATGCGTGTGACGAGGCACTATCAACCGGTCGTGTTCACCAGAGTGTAACTTTTTGACCTCATTATGTGTGTACATTATAACAGACGACACGTTTTGTGCGAACCGGGCGGAACCGGCCGTAACCGGCGGTTGCCTCGCGGTCGAGTTTTGACGTGATCCCTTTGCTAGTAATACATGTACATGTACAGTATATTGCAATGGATTAGCAATACCCATACTGTTTACCGGGCTTTTCAAACATGCTAGTCATAGGCGAAACAGATATAGTATCAACTCCACACACAACATTTCAATAGAGATAATCATCCCCTCTATTGAAGATCTATGATGGCAAAAAGTTCATGTGAGATATAGGTGCGAGGGGTATTTTATAGTTATGCCATGAACTAATTATTCTATATTTTGCTCTCTTAGTGATCCTTATCTTGTTTCCTGCTGGTTTTGTTGCTCGTATGCGGTAAGCGTCTAGCGTATTTGCGCGCTTTATAAATGTTCACTATTACTATTATAATTAGTATTATAATGTTTATTAACGATTAAAACGATCCTAAAGACGAAAGAGAACAATGCGATTTATTCCGTCTTTTGTCGTTAGGGCGAAATCTATTGTCGTTAGGGCGAAAAACAAACATTTATTATTAGCATTAGCATTAAATTAATAGTATTTACCGAGTTTTGCGGTTTTCTAATGAGAAGTTGATGTTTGAACTCGACCTCTGTGTTTACACGAGTATCATCGGGCTTTGGATCACCCGAAACGGATTAATCCTATAAAATTCTCCTAATTTACCGAAAAAAATCTTGAACATTTGAGTTACATTTTATTTACTGATCTATGATACGAATTTCTCCATTTCACAGGTTCTTTAGATACTTTGGATTTGAATTATTTGGCACTGTTTCAATTTTGGCAAGCTAAAAGGATAAGGAAGTCCGTTGAATAAAGCATCGTATTTCCGTCAATTGGCAGCAAATGCTGCCATTTGACAGCTTTTAATGATTGTTATCATGTTAACCAGGAAAGATCAAAGTATTGCCCGATCAATGTATTTTAAAATGAATTTTAGCCGGACAAAATGACAAACAAATATAATTTGCCAATTGCGAGCTTCGTGCCTGAATAGCGCTTTTTTGCTATTTTTGGTGTTTAAGAACCTGTTAACTTTTATTTTAGACAGACTTTGGCTTCTCGTGTTCTTCTAGAAATGTCCTTAAAATTTCCTTCGTCAGTTTAAATACGAATTTTATTTAGACTTGTTAGATGAATTCGCATATAATTGTGGAATACGCGTACATCTAGGTTTTAGACGACAGTGGGCAAGAAGGGCATAGTAATTTGAACATCAGCCCCGGGCATTAGGCGTGGTCATGGTCGTCCTAGTACGCCGAGAAGGACTCTCGACTCTCGACAGTGAGCCTGAAGTTCCGCTATTATCCAGACTTACACTAAGTTGTACTAGGCTCCCTAAAAATGCTAAATACATTGAACAGTTGCAGCTAAGTTGCCGAAAATGAGCCACATTTTCGGAAGTTTCGGTAAAATGCTGAATATGCTGAATATCCTAATGTTACCGTAAAACGCGCAACATTCTCCACTTCGTAATCGTATTATGTGCAATATTGTAAATTTTCGGATCACCCGTTTACATGCTTACTCAGTCTCGTCTTTATGTGTGCACACCACCGAATATTATTTTGCATTCTGGCAATGGGCTATTCCAGATAATAATGAACCACCCCCTATAGAGGACATTGGAATTCCAGACTTTTTTTCCCTCCAATTTTTCATTGGAATTCCAGACTTTTTTGGCACATGTGCTTCGCTCCCTATAGAGGACATCGGAATTCCAGACCTTTTCTCCCTCCAATTTTTCAATGGAATTCCAGACTTTTTTGGCACATGTGCTTGGAATTCCAGACTTTTTTCACAATTTAGACCGCTCCCCTATAGAGGACATCGGAATTCCAGACTTTTTTTCCCACCAATTTTTCAATGGAATTCCAGACTTTTTTGGAACATGTGCTTGGAATTCCAGACTTTTTTCACAATTTAGACCGCTCCCCTATGAGGACATCGGAATTCCAGACTTTTTTTTCTCCCACCAGTTTTTCAATGGAATTCCAGACTTTTTTGGCACATGTGCTTGGAATTCCAGACTTTTCCACAATTTAAGACCGCAGGTTTTTGGAAATTCAGACACTTTTATCCTTTTCTGAACGTCATACTAAAGAAATGTATAGAGATATAATAGATTGGAATCCAGACACTTTCGTCATGTTCGTAATGCTATCCCTGTAAATGTTAGACTTTTTTCTTCTGGTTCACCAATGAAGGGCAAGCTCAAGCTACAGTGGTAGTGGCACCATTTTTTTATTTTTTATTTGGGGGTGGGGGCGAGGGGGCGCATTGAGTGGGCAAATTGTGTTTCGGGGGGGGGGGGGGGCAATATGAACTGTTTGCCCTTTTTGGTCTCACTGGGCCGTGGGGGCAAGTGGGGGAGGGGGAGGGGTAGGGGAAAGTTGTCTGAATTTCCAAGGCCTTGAAATTCCAAAAACGTCTGGATTTCCAAGCGTTAATAATAGTATGGGAAAGGGGAATAGTGATGATGAAAAGTTGTCTGGATTTCCAGACGGGCAATACGTCACAGCGCAGTGGCGTAACCAGTGGGGGGGGGGGGGGGGGGGGGGGGGGGGGGGGGGGGGGGGGGGGGGGGGGGGGGGGGGGGCTGGAGCCCCCATTATGACCCCCCCCCCCCATTTCAAGTCACTGCCCCTTCCCCCCCCCCCCCCCCACCCAATGAAAAGTCTAGTTACGCCACTGTTGTTCGCACTAGGGCCCAAGTGGGGGCACATCCCCCCACAGACTCCCCCGTTCGAGCTTTTAAATCATCTATACTTAAATCAAAAATATATCAGTATAATATGCTCAACTTCTTCCGTGCATTGATAAAAAACAAAATATTTATTGGAAATGAAAAGGTGGCTTTTCGATAAAATGTTGGTCAAAAGTATACACAGATCGTACCAAATGAGTTCGAAAATTGAAAAAATTTCTACTTCTGAGGGGGCACATTATTTTCACTTATTTTCTAGCAAGGTCACGTCATAGAAATATTGCAATTGGTACTCTAAGTATAGTGTTAAATAAGGCCACCCAGAACCGTCAAATACCCTTGGTTTCATTTGCTGACAAATGTCACCCTCACTATACATGCTATTTCATACTTGACCGGAAACTCTCAGAGGATCAGCCGACGCAATTTCCAAATTTATGCTACCGATCCAAAACCGAACCCTAGTTGGAAAATTCCTCTTTTCATGGGCAGCGCCGTATTAAGTTATGTTAGTTCAACATCAGTGTATCAAAATCAGTTAAATCAGCCGAAACAATTTCCCAAATTTATGCATAGATCTAATAATATCGCGTATCCCGGTTTGTATATTGGTTGATGTACGTCCAATAGTGTTTTTATACCCAATAGAAATGATTTGCCAACCGAACCAAAACCGAACCATAGTTGGGAAATTCCTTTTTCATAGGCAGCACCGCTTTGACGCGTGGTGTCTTTGGCTGAATCAGTCAAACTTTCAGTCGGGTTTCACCCAAATCTATGCGTAGGTTTCTGATCTGTAGTTTAATTTTTCGCAATAGGCCCAAATTGTCAGGTTTTACAAAGACAGGGGGCAGCGCGTATTAAGTTAGGCCTATTAGTTCAACATTAGTATCAGTGTATCAAAATCAGTTAAATCAGCCGAAACAATTTCCAAATTTATGCTTTAGATCTAATAATATCGCGTATCCAGGTTTTATATTGGTTGATGTAGGTTCAATAGTGTTTTATACCCAATAGAAATGATTTGCCAACCAAACCAAAACTGAACCATTGGGAAATTCCTTTTTCATAGGCAGGGCAGTTTTGGCGTGGTGTCTTTGGCTGAATTAGTCAAACTTTCAGTCGGGTTTCACCCAAATCTATGCGAAGGTTTCCGATCTGTAGTTTATTTTTTCGCAAGGCCCAAATTGTCGGGTTTTACAAAGACAGGGGGTTGGGTAGGCCTATATAGTGATCTGTTACGTTGCGGATCGACATTGGCTGAATTTGTCAAACTTCCATGGCGAATCAAATCGTGTCAAGTAACCATGAATTGACACTCGTCACATGCCACATGCTCATCTTTTCTTCCACAGACAAAAATGAGTGTAATTCAACGAGTGGATAGTATTGTCGAGTTTGACAAGGGCGAGGGAGGGGCGATATGCTTTGCATGTTATAAATAAAAGTCGGGTTTCACCAAATCTATGCGTAGGTTTCAGATCTGTAGTTTATTTTTCGCAATAGGCCCAAATTGTCGGGTTTTACAAAGACAGGGAGCAGCAGGGTATAGTGATCTGTTGCGGAAATGTTATACTTGACTGGAAACTCTCAGAGAGGATCAGCCGATCCGACACAATTCCAAGTTTATGCTACCGATCAGGGAGTCTTTAATTATGGAGAGGACACTCCTCCGACAAAATTTCGCCTACTAAAACCAAATTCACGGGTGAAGCTTTTGTAGGTGGCGCACTATCATTGTCGTAGCTAACCAGACGACCTAAGACGTGGTTGATTTTATCGCGGAAAACATGATTTGTGGCACAATAATAGTACACCAATGGTAAAAAAGCTGATTGTGATTTAATAGAGTAGAACTGATTTGCTTTAATGATGCAGAATTTAGTTTTTATATGACACGAAACAGTCAGAATTGGTTATTTGAAATTAATTTACGTAGAACAAAATACGAATTTTAAATTGTGGATGGCTTCGTCTGACAGTGACACAGTAGGGGAGTGGGCGTCATTTGCATTTTATGAATATTGTAATCAGATCAGTTGGGAATGACGCCGGATCGCGACGATCACATCGTGTGAGATCATGAATAGTCATGACTAAATATTCATTCACAACGAATGATTGACAGTTTACGCTGTAACTTCCGGGTGAAGGTTTTATAGAGTGCGCTATACTGAACAAAATCTCAACAATGGACAGATATGAGTGACATAGGGCTGTACCGATCCAAAATCGAACCATAGTTGGGATGGACAGCGCGCGCCGTATTGACGCGTGCGTCTTTGGCTGAATTGGTCAAACTTTCAATCGGGTTTCACCCAAATCTATGCGTAGGTTTCAGATCTGTAGTTGATTTTTTCGCAATAGGCCCAAATTGTCGAGTTTTACAAAGAAATGGGGGGGGGGGGGGGGGGGAGGGGGGGCTGGTATAGTGATCTGTTACGGACAGTTTATGCATGACTCCTGTAAAAGGAATTGCCTCAGTTTTGGTTGGTCCAGAAGTTTGCAAATTGCGCAATTTCAAATTTTGCAATAGGCCTAAATTGTTGGTGGGGGGGGGGGGGGGGGGGGGGGGGAGGTATAGGGAGGTATA
>CM069446.1:46533062-46580983 GCA_035610835.1 Ophiura sarsii
CACCATTTAAAGAAAAATATCCCATTTTCAAAAGTCGCATTTCCAATACACAGCACGAGAAGAAAGGACCAATTGGGGTCTCTCGGGGTGTGTGTATTAGCCAGGATTGACGGGGCTATCGATCGCACAGTCCAAAATGCGTTGGGTCTTATGACATTGTGTGTGTTAACAATTGGTCCTTTTTCTCGTGCTGTGTATTGGAAATGCGATTTTTGAAAATGGGATATTTTTCTTTATATGGTGCTAATCATGGTTTATCTTTGTTGTTAGGGGGCAAATTTGGTATCAAATTATGCCTAAAAGATTCATCTAAATGCCTATCTAGCCTGTTTGGTCAAAACAAAATTGAATGTTACTCAAAATGACATAAACAAATTGGTATACTTTCTTCAATTCAATATTTATTTTCCATCATATCAACAAAGACAAAATACAATGACAGTTTAAAAAATAATATGATGGAGGAGGAACAACTAAAAGAAAAAACGTCAGTGTTGAACCCTTTATAAAGTAATATTGTTATCCGTCGGTTGAGACTGAGCCGTCGGTTGAGTTTAAATGGTCACTAGACGACAAGATTATACTGATCTGTGAGACTCGTAGTCGGAGTCTTAAGATTTTCGTGCGCGGATGCTACACAAACGTGATCGAGACTATAAAAGCTTCCAGCATAGTATATAAAGAAGTCTTCTAGCAATAGGTGATTCAGATGGTTTTGCACTTATAGAAGCTCATAAATGCCCCGTAGCTCAAGTCTTTGGGAAATAAACCACTGAATTAAATAAGAAATCGGACGTCGAAACTGATCGGAACAGTAAGTTCAAATTTGGAATTATTTCTATGATTTTTTTATTTATTATGTTTCCTTTGATTCCTGATGAAAATATTCTCCAAACCACTGAACTGATACGCACATCTAAGGGCTTTTACATTTTATAAGTAGTTTGATTTTGAATAATCTTCGCTAATGGCGTTATGTTGTTAGCAATCTTTTGAAATTGTAATCTATTACTGTTTATCAACAAACACCCATTCCTCCATCCCGAACCGTTTTGAGCAAAATAGCTTTTAACGTCGGTTTTAGACAACCATGGATTAGTTACCTCCATCACGGTACCACATTGGTTGTACAATGTTGATATGCGCACATGAGTACTATTATGATAGGTTCCTACGCATGTGTCGTCATTGAAATGCAAATGATCTCCAGTGACGTCACCAATAATGGACCGTGCGATGTACGCTGTCATGATGTTATTAACGCATACTACTTGCGCCAAAGGGGAGTCTTCTCCCGGATCGGATACTAGCAACAAGGACAAAAACGAATAGTATGAATTGTTACAGATTGATCAGTCCAAATTTGATGCGCGAGGGGACTAGAAACGGCTTTATTTTTAACTTGGCCTCGCGTGTTTTGGATAAGCAGACATTTTGGAGGGAACTCTTAACTGTACTTAAGTGTCTCTTGGCAAGCATGCAGTTATTCCCCTTTAGCCTAGCTAAAGATTTAAAGGCTCTAACCACTAGTTGTTGTATAATTTGTAAGTACCTCCGTAGGTCAGTGGAGGAAGACATCTATCAAGGCACCCACCAGTGGCAAAATGTGAGATTGATAATTGGTGGGAAGTTAGACTTGAATCAAATCAGATATATGCCTTTTTCGATAATTTTGCAGGGAATATTTTGGTGTTCACTTATTATTGGAGGGTCCAAAACTGTTTGTAAACATAGCGTACTATTACTTTTGAAAATATCAAAGAGGCAATTATGACACATTTGATAAAAAATAACAACCTTGAAATGATTATTATTTCAAACTGGATTTCAAATATGAATATATTCAAAAGAACTCGACTAAGAACCTGTCTCAATCAGTAGGCTGCTTGATGACAACTACTATTGCTCAATGCCTGAGGAGCGCGCGGGGTGCGGTCACCAAAATATTTATTTGTTAACCCCCTGGGGTCTACCTGTCTATCTAACAGCGCTTCTGATTGGTTAATTACAAGATATACTCATTTGAATAACCAATATACAGCTATTTCACCCCGATCTTTATCAAGGATACAATTATTCTAACAATGTCTCTCATTGGTGCAATAAATGATGTATCCATCTTTCTGACATATCGGCCGGTAGTTCTCAGGGGATTAACACCTCCACAGGGACAGTTGGCCCTACAAACCTTTTTAGCTGGGCTGAACACAGTACACGCTTCAGCCATAAGAAACAATCGTCATTAGAGGCTCGAAATACAAGGTAAATATCCATATCAGATATCCTACTAGCTTATGCTATTTACGGAATAAACCGTAATTTATATTGTAATTGCAAACTGTACATATAGCGATTTAGTTAGGAGACCAGGTTGAAACACATATTATCAACTACGTGTAATATTATTGAACAAAATTAGGAACTTATTCCCCGGACTTATTCGAACATCTGGTAGTCAGATATGGAAATGTTGTGATCATATCTGACATTGTAGAAATGGAAATGGCATAGTCGGTCGTACAAGGACACATTGAAAAAACTCGTTACCTTTCCACTGAGTGGCGTTGAAATAAATAGGCTTATAAGTTATTTGGCGAGAAATATTTGGTTATTATCTCTCCGCGCGCAAAAGTAATCCAAGCGTGACCGCGCAATTATGGCCACACGCATGGGTTTTGGGCCATACGCACGCGTCACGCCTGTAATGCACAGTGGGCTTATAATTGCCTTCAGCGCGCCCGCGTCCTTCTGTATTCATTCGCTGCTGTAAGGAGGCTTCGCCAATTTGGAACTGATCAAACTATAGTAGAATTTAGCCACCAAAACAGCCCAAAGAGGCACCGTGCGTACATTATTATCTATAATAAGAGATATGAATAAATAAAACCCTTACCCGTTGTCATTTGTCCGTTGGTTGGCATTTCTGACGTGTAATATCCTGTACAAAGTATACAAAAGAAATTCACATTATTAATATATGCCAATGAGGGCGCTAATACATGTAAAGTTTGTGATTGCTATAGCCTGGAGAAAAGTTCATCAACGACCCCCTAACTCGCGCGCTAAATAATAAGCGCATGAGCGGTAACACTCAGTACACCATAGATACAATCCAGCCAATTTATGTGCTTCGGCTCAAAGTCGTGATGATGTTTTATTCCACCAATGGGAACTGCACTTCCATGTTTACGCTTAGTGCGCGGTCGTTACAGAAAAAGTTCAGCTGACTACAATGGTGAATGAAAACAATTTTGCTCGGATTGATACGGTCATTTGACTTTGATGTGTGCATTAAATTAAATGATTTGTTGTTTGTATAAAGCGTATTTTCATCTTCCGAAAAACTGAATGAGATCGTCTGAAAAGCGACTGGAAAAAAGCAAGAAGTTCAATCAAAGACTTTTCCCATACCTGTATCACATACAACACCTGCATCTTCCATATGACTGCAGTCGTGAGTTCCCCAACCATGGTGAGAACACCTGCCAATATTACTTTCCTGACCATTACATTGCACTGAATCCATCCATATCGGCCCAGATCCCTGACCGAAATAAGCAAAGCTTAGAGCTCGATGGTTGCCCCATTCTGGATAACCAAGTTGACGACACACTACATCGGCTTCAAGATCATCCCAATAGTCATCGCAGATGGTTCCCCATGATCCACCATAATTCACTTGGACTCGTCCCTCACTGGGGGAAGAACCATTAACCAGCCGTACTGTAACGTTGATTTCTGCAATTCATAATTAAACCAATTTAACACTATAGTTTTAACATGGAAAAGCGTGTGTGGCAATTTAGATTAGAGCCGGACTTTTTTGCTCATGTTCTACAACGCTGACAGCATATTTGTTCAGTCAATCTGTGGGAATCCTGTTTTCAGCTCACAGACCGACCTTGTAAACATGCAAACAAACAAACAAACAAACAAATTACAAAACGTTAGATAAGACGACGGAAATTCATACATCAAAATTGGTCAGCGCGGGTAAATTCCAAGAAAAATTTATTAATCATATCGAGTACATTTTGTTCATTTTTTCAATTATCACGAAGATTACTAGTTTATGTATCAAGAATGCAAAAGTGTTTCATAAACTACAAAAAGTTAATAAATGCTTCATAGGCACTTGTTTTGGCTGCTCGCTGGACATTTATTAAACCAAAACCGATTCCAGAAATATGGATGTTTATAACGCCACCAGATTCAGGTATATCAAATGTGACGCGATCAAGAGGAATGAGTCGGATGTCGACCCTGGTCGAAAATGAGTTTTTAATACAGTTTTAAAGGAGACACCTAGAGCAGAAACTGAAATTCCCATGTCGATACGACGTTTTGTTCCAAAGTTGTGTCAAATTGTATACATGAATGTCCATCAAAACTTATGTAAGCCGCCATTTTGAATTGGCCATATCTCATTTTGGGATTCCCCGACATCCGACTCATTCCTCTTGATCGCGTCACAAATGTTTTAACACAACTAATAGAAAGTGGTGAAGCTGAATTAAAAGAATAAACGAAGCATGTGATAAGGCGGCACTGTAAAATAAGTACGTTGGGTTATAGAAGAAAAGTTACAAGTAGCAAATCGTTACGTTGCATCTATTCGGAAATGGCACGATTGGCATTCATTTCTCAACATTTCGAATATTACGAGTTTTTGGACACGTTCGGTAGCTGAAACAAATAATGGTATATTTTTAAGGAGAACAACATCAATATAACAGAGCTGGTCATCAATAATACTTACTATCAGGGTTTCGAACTCTAATAAAGATGGCAAAAATATCTGCGTAGGCAACATCTTCTCCCGCTGCGTTTAAATAAAAAATGAACGAGTATAAATATGTTTAAGTATAAATATGTCATAATGTTTGTATTCATCATGGAAATCTCCAACCATCATGATAAGCAGACCATACATTTACTAATTGTAATTGTAAACTCCAGGGAAAAGATCGATTGTTTGGGCCCTTGTTATCAATCTAAGAATCGGGAATTCTGCTAGTTTCTTTTATTTACTCGTTTGCTAACAAATATATTTCCAAAATGGACTATAATAATGTTTATTATGATAAACTAGCGGTACGCCCGCTAGGGAGTAGGGCCTACCAGATAGAATACCTACAAAATGAAACAACACTTAAGTGTTGGCAAATTTATGACGAAACACATAGGAATAGAACAATATTTAAAACATTTTGTTTTAATTCAAAAGTTTTCAAATTTCAATTAAAAGACCCGTGGCATATTTCAACTCCAAGGCCTTAACCTTAACAATCTCCCGTAGCCCACCAGTCACTCCCCCGCCCTGCCCGCCCGCCCGCCCCCGCCGTGGCATATCCGTTACGCAATTTAGCATCACATTTCTTCATCATTACAGCCCCCCCCCCCATTCGTCACCGCCCCCGCCCCGCCCGTGGCATATCTCAACCCAAGGCCTAAAGTTCCCCGCCCCGCGGCTTATCTCAACGCCAAACCTTAACCATCTCCCGTAGCGCGGCGTATTTCTCCAATATTTGTCCGCCAGAGTGTCGCACACAGTATCAAATCCCACATCTGACACCATGTTCCGTAATTTAGATTCACCATATCATGTTTTGTTTTATCAGAAACCACAGTATTTCGTTACCTTATGACCCGCTGTCGCCCCCCCCCCCCCCCCGCCCGCCCTGCCGTCCTCGCCCCGTCCACGTCTCCGCCCCCGCCCCGTGGCTTATCTCAACCCCAAGGCCTAAACCATAACCAACCACGTGTGGCGCAGCGTATTTCTACAATATTTACCCGCCCGCGTGTGTAGGGGTGCGTGGGTGGGGTGCGTGTGCGCGTTTATTTTGCATGGCGCACTGCGACGCGTTATGTGCTACGCGCCGACTGCATGGTTACAGTGTACGCAGAGAAAAACAAACATGTCCCGTAGAAATAGTCTCAAAAGCCGGGCTGAAATGACCCTAAATTGGACATCATTTTGCTCATATCTCGGTCAATTCTGTACGGTTTTCGGCCATTTAGCTTATAACCCGTGTCAGGTCACCATCTATAGTCGATTCGCAGACATTGGCCGATTTTAGCGATATACCATTTCAGTAAAGAGGTAACAGAAGCAAAAGATGGGGAGGCACTCGAATTTAATCGTAATATTATGCAAGGGTAATACCGTGGCTTCGTGTGCATGTACTACTGTGATCATGGTGATGTATTCACCACTATGTACCTAGTGAAAGGGAACTTGCGGTTGGATTATCGGCATAACGATAAAGAAAATGTATTGTTATTCAGATAAATTGATAAAGGTGGTCTCATAGCCATAAATACTTAACGTAACGTTTATAATCCGTATCTTGGTTGATATAACTGTTTTCCCATTTAATTAGGACAAATGGTTTTATACCTAGGTATATAAAAATAAAAAAAATTATTTTCCGGTTTATTCTCGCAAAAAAATACGTAGAACTGTTATTTTCATTTTAATGTTTCCTTTATTCCATGTGCATAATAAAAACGTAAAATAATAAAAAGTATCCACTAAATTATGAATAGGTAAAATGACATACATAATCTTTTTCTTTCGAATCCTGTAACGGTCGATGATGGTCGATTTGTTTTTATTGTGGTAACCGCTTCCAAAGGGATAACACATTTGAAGCTGCTGGATTAAGTTTTTGGTTGTCGTGATTGTAAAGCTATTTGATCAGCCCTATTCATAACGCCACACTATCATGAATAGCATTTGATTATGGAGCGCAAATAATCATGATAATGACATCTATAAAAGTACCGCTGTTTCATCATTGGTCAAAATGGGTTCCTCTAACGCCCAATGGACGAGTCCAAAATCGATACTGATGCGCCAGAGTTTATGAATCTACTATAGTATCAGTGAAATATTCACGGCTTTAAAATGCAAAATGAGAAAGCCTTTTCAGGATACATATCAAGTATTTTATTGCTCAATTTCAACACAGTAATATAATACAAATTAAAATTACAAGCATAGTATAGAAAAGCAATAAATATGCAAATTATCAAGAGAAACAAAGGGAAACAAAAAGCAGATGACGGTCACTAGGCCTTCGCCAAACTCATTGACAAACCTCATGACATTAGTTAGGAAAACAATAACAAACGGGCACGTTTTTTCCATACGATGTTTGAACCAATAGCAGCGCTAATGCCGATGTATTTGGCAATGGCCTTACACCGTCTGTTTGGTAAACCTAGCATTTTTAACCCAGATGCAACTCTACTGTGGATGGTACCCAGACTGCCAATAATGATGATGATTGTTTTACATGAGTATGGAGTTGCAATATTGATAAGCTCATTGAGTGGTTGGTAATAGTTGAATTTTGTGGTGTAGCATGTGTTCACAAAAGCATCATACGGACAGGAAATTTCAACAATGAAAGACTTCATGGTCTGACGGTCACAAACTAGGAGATCGGGTTTACGATGATGAATGAAATTAAAATCGGTTTGGCTGTCCAAACAGTCGCCCGTTATGGGCACACATACATATTCGAGTATTTTATTAATATTTCTGCAAAAACAGTGGTAACCACAAATTGCTCACGGAGCAGGCGGTAAACCAAACAATATTAATTTTACACTAAGAGAAACACTCATGAAGAGCAATATAATCAATCAAAATAATATATAAACTACATGGATACAAGGAATGTTGTGGGAGCAAAAGCCATCGCTATACGCGCAAATGGATGAAAAATGAAATGGCCTTTTAACGCGCAGTAGCATCCTCACGTGCTCGTTGACGCTGTTGCCAAACTAATTTAGAGCCTATGGCAGCACTTATGCTCAGGTATTTGGCGATGGCTTTGCTCTTGCGGGAGCTAATCCCAAGCATTTTGAGCCCGGGAACCACTTTATTGTGGACGCACCCTGTTGAACCAATAATTATGACTATTATTTTACAAGTATAGTTTGTATCAACTGTGATGAGTTCGGAAAGTGGTTGGTAATATTCAAATTTGGTATGGTAACATTGGTCCAGGAAAGCATCAAATGGTGTGGAAATTTCAACAATAAAAGCCTTTTTGTTTCGGTCGTCAAGTATGAGAATGTCAGGTTTACGATGTTCAATGCTTGTGTACACATCATGATTATTACTATGGACCATAGTACCAGTGATAAGTTTGTTGACGTGGGTATATACATCTGTACGGATTTTCTTGAGTTCTTGATTGATATGGTTGACTATTCTATCATGTATTTTTATATACGTGCCATGAAAACGCATGCATCCATTCAGAATGTGTGAAGCTGTGTCAAATTGATTATTACAGAGATTGCATGATTTGGGGTATGAATTTGGGTAATAGCGATGTAATAATGAATTACATTCAAGTAATTGTAAACGGGTTTTAAGGATGAATTTGACGAGATTGTCTTGAATGACCATGTTAGATAAGTAGTTGTTTGACATTTGGAAATCTATATCTGTGGTGTTTAATATTCTACCTTGGGAAAGCTTTGATTTGAATCTTGCAACGCGTTTATTATAATGATTTGTTTAGTGATGTGATTGGACACGGCAGAGTGGGTTCTAAGTACGATGGAGACTTCATCATCGATTGTATTCGTAATCACGTAATCGTCTCCGTTTATTTCTAAACTCAAGCATTCGCGCATACATAGTTCATTTAATTCAATCCACATTGATTTTGGCCAGTTAACTTTGCTTCCCTTTGTCACTCTTCCATGTTCGTCAACCTTATAACCAGCGAAAGTACGAGCATGATCATTTGTTTTAGTTGCTTTTCGTTTTGCCATGTGTAATTCTAATGATGAGCGTGCGCTGTATCTAGTTTGTGGGTCATCGGAGTTAAGGACACTTAATAGAAATGAAATCTTTTTGGCTATATAGATAGTTGTAGGATTTGAAATGCCAAGCCCACCTGATTTTCTTGGCATGAACATAAAATCTCTATTGCTGGATTTATTGAGCCCAAACCATGTCCTGATATGATGAACAATACGGTCCTCAAACATGTCAAACCCAGACAACTGGACAAGAGGTATTGAGAGGTTATACAGATAAAAATTTAGTTTGGACATCACCATAACGTTAATGGCTTCAAGTTTGGCGACTATAGGTAAAACAGAATTTGCTATTTGCGACATTGTTTTCGAAAGATCGTCAAAAACCGATTTCACTTGCGTTTGATTCGATTTGCCATCAAGACTATAATCATACCCTAAATATGTGTATTTACCAGATTTGCCAACTTTGGGAATTTCCTTTTCTTGGATTTTTAGCTTGATTTTATTTGTGTTGTCCCTTTTGTTCCAGTTATTACCGGTTCTCCGGCCATGCAAAATTGCACATTTACGATGTTTAATCCTCATACCAGATATATATATTTAAGAATGCTTCTGTTTTGATACCCATTTCAAGCATTGAGGCTTCATCAGTGGTTGCCAGCACGATATCGTCAACGTATCCTTGGACCTTGTTTGGTGTAGATGGCTCGTCGACATTATCATATAACCATACATACAACATAAGACAAATTATAGTATGATAATTTCATTGAATAAACATGCACTCAGGACTTATAGGCAAAATGAATGCATGCATGATCGAATTATCGTAAATAATGCACTGTGCGATCGATATATCAAGAGGTATAGAAATCCAAAACATTGTAATGAGTTGCATCGTTTCAAGTTTAGCTTATTTAGTAATAACCGTTTGTCAAAGCAGGTACAAGTACTTTTATTTTATTTCTTTTTATGTAGACACGCTATTCGACGGGTTAAGCCAAGCGCCCGTCGCGACGCGTCACACGATTTCCAACGTTAGTTCCAATGTTAGTATAGTTTTCCTCGTAGTCCCTTTTCCTTTTCCGTGTCACTCTATGAACAGCACTCGCTGACTGGCTATACTCTTACACAGCTCCTTGAAATAATACTTTCACTTGTTTCCAAATGTACATCGTCAAATTCAATATTAGTATATATGTTATGATGTTACTCCATGGGGTCGATGCGTGAATTATTCATCAAAAGTATCATCCTAATAGTGTGCTTAAAGCGTAGTTCTGTGGTCGATTGAATGTCAGTAGACGGAGTTTTGTGCTGTTCTCGGATGGGAGGTTTAAACGAATGCATAATTAAATAAATGCATAAACACCATTACGTTCCATTTGCCTATAAGGTTTAGGCCCAAGTTTGACAGGTTGAACTGGTCATGACGCTAGTTTTTACGTTTTACACGGTGTGAATGGTGTGAACACCTTGGACTAACTGTCTAGACGACCCAAACGTCAAACACTCCTGCGATGATGTGCCTTGCCACATGTGACGACCTTTACATCCATTTGGGCTAATTTCTAAACTAAAATCTGCTCTATATCGTAACTTCTCTCGAAATTTGAACTTTTGATATGACAAAATCTGTAGTAGCACAAGTTTTTTAAACAAATTGAAGTTCGAACATTTATATTTCCTAACACAAGAACTTTGAAATTACATCCATCCAACACCGTTGAATGCATGCTGGGGGCCTTGAGTGAGGTAGCGGTGGAACTGGTAGCAATCACTGCAGGCGCTGCAGTCGTGCCACTTGACTTGGCACTCATGGTGACTTTTGGCCAGATTTGGGCTAGTTTTAAAAACTAAAGACTGCTCTTCAGATAATATAATATGTGTTGTTTTTTCTCGAAATTTGAACTTTTGTTTTTACAAATATGATATAGCACTAGTTTCTATGACAAATTGAAGTTAAAAGTTGGAATTTCTTAACACAACAACATTTTTCATAAGTAATATTATAGGGCTTCTAGTTGCATCCAGACTAAAGAGCCTTGCGCCATGCTTAGGACAGCGGTGGAAATGGTAGCAAGCACGCTGGCAAGACACAGGTGGTGTGAAAAAATCAGATAAATGGTGTAGGAGGGGATGATTTAAAACCATGGATAAGGCATCAAAGCCATGGTCAAAAAGAGTAGGAAAAAATACAGGGAACGGAACCGTAATGCATATGCCTAGTTATATAAATGAATTAATGAATAATTAAAAAGGATAAATAAATTAACAAATAGGCCTACATTAAAAGTAAATAAAAAAGATGTATAAAACATTACACATTTAATAATTAATAAATAATAAATAATAAATAATAAATAATAAATAATAAATAATAAATAATAAAGTATGTCAATACCTACCTGGGCCATTATATTGAATAATTTCATTAAGTCACCATCATGTTTAAAAAAAATAAAACATAAGGGAATTTCGGGAAATCAACCCGTGTTTTCCGTTTATAAAAGGCAGGATCACAGTAGCACGCCACAGTGATTGGACGCTAGAAGTGGCATCGTGTTATTAATACACAATTAAACTATTCAATTACAAAAACGGATTTTTTTTTTATCATGAAAATTGTACCTTTTAGTGCAACATTTGTATGTGACACTCGCCCAAAACATGATTGTCCTAATTTTTGAAAAAAAAGCGGTAAGCAACTTCGAAATGTTTGGCCACAAAAATGGCGCCGTTTTGTCCGGACCAATGGCCGATTCAACGTAATTCTTTATACACTAACATATGACCTAACGAGTGACGACACATTTTTAATATTACTAGGAACTCACGTCAGAAGTTTACAGTAAAGTATAGCAGGGATATTAATAATTATGGGATAAGAAACTCCAGATCTGTGCCTGTAATCAAATTGGTTCATGTACACAGCGCCCCCTTTAACAGTTGCGACATGCCGCATAAGGCAAGCAGTGGTTGGCTTCGACCATGTTATAGCGCCAACTAGACCAGTTGCGACAAACTATTAAGGTCAAGAGAATCGGGGTTTTATCTACCATGTTACCTACGCCTGAGTATAGGTGAACACTTGGCATATGCGACAATTAAGTTTGTAAGAGTTGTAAGCACCGCTCGGCTAGGCAACTCTTAATATATAAGGTAAGAGGATGTTGTTCGATATTGTGACCTTGTGCGAGTATGTTATAGTATGGAATTGACAGTTAGTCTTACATATTTTTAATAACTATGTATATTCTAATAACGTTAATCTTCTAAAAAAATACGTTTACAGACTTTGAAAAAAACCCCCGAACAAAACATACCTGATTGCCAAACAACAGACGATGCTGAATCAGCGTATACAAAAAATGGGTACGGAATCCCGGCGGGTTTATCCCAGGCGCAAATACCGGTCTCCACCGTCATAGATAGCCAACCATCGTCAGTTGTACAACCCCCGTACGTCTCGTGGATAAGAAATCGTCGTTTAACATTTCCATCATAATTCCTTTAATATGAATGATTTTGCAATAAATATACATAATTAAAAACAACATTCGCCATGGTTTTATATAGGGCTGAATGTTAGATAACGAGTTGCCTGATGAGAGCTGACTACGCATGCTACGGGGCAGTCTGTCCGCCTCATGGCTTGTTAAATGGGGACAGCTGCAAATAGCTTAATGTTGTACGAGGAGGAAAAAGAAGGAGGTTGAAAAAACCCGGTGCTGCGCCCAAAAGTAGTATCTTTCGCAAAACTACTATTTTTGGGCGAAAAATACCACCCAAAACTAGTAGTTTTGCGAAAGATACTACTTTTGGTTGCGCAAAACTAGTATCTTTCTCAAAACTACTATTTTTGGATGGCTTGGGTTGCGCAAAACTAGTATTATTTGGCGGCCGTTCATTAATACTAGTCTTGGTCGGGAAAATGTCGTGCACTTCGTGTTAGGCATACAGGTTGTTTGTAAACGAGTGTGTGTATTTAAAAACATTGGCCGCTAATTATATAAACAAAGCAGGGAAATAACTGTGTTTCTCGGACTTCTTTATCTTTATTCGTCATTAAGAAGATGAAAATGTTCCCAAATTCTGGGAGATTTTTGTTGTTTGTATTTATTTTCTCGCTATTTATTATTTATACCTTTTTCCGAAGGCTTATTGCTGTTGAAAGGAGATGACAAAAGTCCAAATGTGAATGGGTTAAGCTTATTTGATGAAAAATTGGACATGCTCAGAATATGTTGATTCATATCTCATTTTAAAAAGCTTGAACAACCCTTTGAAATGATAGGTCTCCCATGGTCAGGGGATTCTTGGAACCAAAGTTATCGTACATTTTCTTTCGCAGATCTGACCCAATTTTAATAAGCAATTTGGAGCCATATATTATTGTGACCATGTACAAGTAATACATGTACCGAATATATGCTAATTACAAATAATAATTTTAACCCCTTTTTTAATTTTAAAAGTTAAACATTGAATGAATTTTGTTGAATAAATGAACCGTGATTAACACAAGGAAGTTGAATATCATTGTTTTCCATTCTGCTTATACAGAAAAGGTCCTTTTTCTCTAAGTAAATTCAGTAATGGCCCTAGCGATCAGACCAGCGATTGCACTGCGCTCAAATAAGTATCAACAACTGAATATAATAACACTCGGTGAGAGAGTGGAAAACTGTCCGAAATTGTCCATTTTAATAGTCAAGGTCACTAAAATCCTTTCAAATCCTGCTGCTATCAGGCCGCGCCTCTTGGATTACGCTAAAACATTATCAAACCGCCAAGCAAAGCGCTTCAAGAACCCCTCGTTGACGCAGTGGGAACTGGCTGGCACGTCAGAGGGTGGTGAGACACAAGTGGTCACTCAAAATACAGACGACACTGGCCACGGGCGTATTCACAACTATTCAGGTTAAAATATGCGAATGAGGTTACGTGATCAAGTGAATGGGACGAACGCTTGACAACGGTTTAAATTCAAAAATTGATACTGACACTGGAGATGGTTACAATATCCAACTCCAGGTCCAGCGGTTTTAGGAAACAATTTAGTTCCAACGTGTGATGAATTGTATGGGGTACTATAATTAAAATTCATTGTTAAATGAAAACAAACAGAAATTCACAAATAACGGCCATTCGTGTCCACCGTCGTCTGTCAAAATACATATTTCAGAGCACGCCCTCAATAGTGTGGTGCATGAATCTGCCTACATTGCTATTGGACATTCCTATGCACATTCTAGTACAAGTATTTTGCATGTTCAATAAACACCAATTTAATGGGTTTCCTGCACTATGCCAATTCAAGTCACCATTTACCCCATTATCTGTTCGTAGAAAACCTGCGCGCATAGTGCAAGGGATATTTTGACACTAATATGGCATGAATTTAGGTTACTTAGGTTATATTTGAAAGAGGTTTCGGGTTATTTTAAAGGATGTTCTTCAGATCGAATATTAAAGTGGGTTGACTATAAATGCAGCTGATGAAGCAACCTACACCCAACCTTAAACATTAGCTCAAAATGAGCCTCAAATGCTCAACCAACATACATAGCGTATTTCACCAGCTCAAATATGTGAATGCTAAAAAACATGTCCTAAAGCCAGTGCACCTCTTCAATGCACCTCTTCAAGGCAGTGTTTATAAATACTTCGGTGTGAGCCTGACATTTTTATCTCCTTGACAACGTTTTTTTGCTTTCTTGACCCACTTTTAGGGTTAATTTCTTATTCATGATTCACTTGTCCAAGTTACTGAGCAATATAAGGCTAATGAAAGTCAATTACAAGTTTCCTGTTACTTTTTTTTGCCGAGTGATGAGGGGACTTTTTCATTATTTGATCAGATTTCATTATTGATATGTATAATGCAAATGTTTGATCTACCCATATTGATACGGGGGCTTAACGAAAGGCATTTACAATAAAACACCCTACTTTTGAGCATAGTTCCCAGTTTCATATTTTACAAAGCGAAAAATATGTGTGAAATTGCTAAAAAAACACTGGTGAAAAAAAAGTGAAGCGGGCGGGTAATGGGAAATTCAAAATAGACTTTCAGGCACCAAAGGTTCGACTGCGCACGAAGCGTGAAAAGTCTTAATTGTTTTGTGCGAAGCATGGCGCATAAACAAATTGGAGCCGTTTTAATGTCCCCTACCCCTATTCAGAGTCAGGACCATTTTTTTATCCTACCATCGAGACGATTCTCGCGTTCCTATTGGATAAGCGCTTGAATTTAGTGACTAGATATATCCCGTATCCGACCCCCGTATCCCGTATCCGGTCAGTAAGAAACTGCGCATGCGTTGTATTAGGGTTGCTACGCGGGCCGACATGACGATCGTCGGATTGCATCTGAACTTGCTCGGGTTTTAGGTGACTACTACTTTACAGAATCATTTGTTCTTGTTTTGTTTTAATAGTGTTTTAGTAGGATAAAATCGTTATTAGGTGAGGTTGGGTCGGATACGGATTATATCTAGCCTCGGAGTCTGTATCGGGACTCGGGCTGCGCCCTCGTCCCGATACAGAATCCTCAGCTAGATATAATCCGTATCCGACCCAACCTCACCTAATAACTAATAGTATCCCTTTTGTGGGACTTTTTTTTCTGTTGTGTTGAGTGTTTGTCTCAGATGTTGATTAATCTGTAACTTTTCACACTTACCGATTGCAACGTGGGGTATCATGTTTTTGTATGTCCCCACTACACTCCCACGTCCCCTTGGATCAGAGTTGCAATTGGGAAGTGCACCTGAGCTAGACCCCAAGATGTAAACATCCACATGGAGAAAATTTGGAATTACTGACTCTAAATGAAAATACAACAAAGATTGGAGATTTGAATTCATACATTCATTATGGAATCATTTAAGTCTGAAAAAGTGCCCAGATTTTGTGGGTCGTAACTTGGGATGTGGACAGGGGTACTGGAATTCTCCAATATTGGGCCTATGTTCAGTTTTGATATGTGTGTTTTTTTATCAAATTACAACAATTTGAAGTTTTGAAGTACAATATCCAAAACAATGTCCCATTTAGGCAATAAATGAATATGGGTACACGTATAAAGATGGGTAGCAAAAAGTGCTAAATAGATTTTAAATAAAGGTGGAGGAGACTTTTTAGTGTCTGTACAAAGTTTGGTTTCAGTTATTTTTTCTTAAATACACCGCTTTGAAGCCAACAACATTCAGATTTGAGCTACGGTACCTTTGCATGATTTATCATTCCTTAATTCTCATTCTACTCGCGTAGTAATTCAGGATGAGCCTTTTAAGGCTTAAAAGCCTTAAACGTTCTGGGCTTGTAAGTGTGTCCTCTCCCTCTTGCCCAAAGATGAATATTCACACAGATAGAAACAGCTAACAACACATTCATTTTATGTTTTGTTTTCTTTAATGACCTGGAGAGCACATTTTACACTGATAATTGAATATTGCTTTTATTATGTAAACACCTTGGAATGAGTAGAATACCAATATATCTTTATCTTCTGGACACATTACAAATATAAACAAATCAGCAAGTTAAGGGTTCAGTCACAATATGGTAACCCCAAATTTGATGAAAAGATGTTGTTTATTTGCATGAAGAATGAAGATGCAACAACACAAGACATTTTGACACCACAAAATGGTACAGTGGAATTTTGCTCACAAATTACGTTATTGTGCTATCTTCTCAGGAGACGCCCTCTATCCTTGATTTATTTCTGAAAGCAGATTTTCTTGCATATTTACATATCTGATCATAAATAAATTCTGAATTATGGGGCGATATGATTCCCATTACTTCAAAATCATGGAATATATTTAATATTCATGATCAAAATGTAAATCTGCAAGAAAATCGGCATAAACAAGAATCGAGGATAGAGCGTCTCCCCGGGAAATGATTGCATAAAGAGTTCACACATGTGTGTTGTCAATAAGCTTTTTTGGAAAATGTAAGCTTCAGACCTCAACATTTTTGTTTGCATTATTAGGAATACCGTATATTGTTTTAACATAGTTTGTGCTAATGATTTCCACTGTATCTTCAAATTCCGATTCTGCTTGGATGTTTAATTCCATGTCTACATAACTGAGACAACGCTATTTAAGGTTAAAGTGTATCCCTGCAGTGGCGTAGCCAAGGGGGGGCAAGGGGGGGCAGCTGCCCCCCCTGTGGGGTTCTCTGCCCCCCCTGTTGCCCCCCCTGTGGGAAATGTCAGTTGAAGTAATTTGGGACTAACCTATTCACAACACAAGGAAATTCAATCCTCAATTTGGTTGTTGCCCCCCCCCACCAAAACTCCCGGCCCCCCCTTTGCCCCCCCACTGAGAAAAACCTGGCTACGCCACTGTATCCCTGGCATGCCTGGTCAAAGACAAGTCAAAAGAAGTTATAATTGCAATCAAAACTACATATTGCCAGCTATATTCCAAAATTGAAATGAAACAAAAACCTCTTTTTATTATGCCACGCACACAGAATTGTCATTACTGATAATTGATGTTCTTATTGCTCTTTCAAAACTTATTTCATGATGTCAATTTTTAACTTTTGATAAGTGGGGGGAGTCGTGTTTACCGACGGGGTTATTTCAGGGGGGCACTGGACCCCCCACCCCCCTCCTGGGTACGCCATATGGTGGTACTCACAAACTTGGGTCTACTCCGAATCAAATCATGACATTTTGAAAACGATAAGGGCCGGAGGAGGGGGGTTCTCGCCTAATTAGTTATACGGTATACGGGATGTTCCGCTCTATAATGGATCGCTTTTTATGCAAAAAATCCCGAAACATAGGGTATGATTTGGGCTGGAAAATCCCTAATAATGGGGCCACTTGTTACAAATGGGTTTTTTTTGTTGAGAAATGAAGCAAAATCCTTAGAAATGGGTACCGTTATTTCCTAAATCACCCTTGGCAATGGGTAGGGGTTTTGAATCACCAGCGGCACCCCCACCCCTAACTAAACCAAATCTTAGTATACCCACAACATAATACCCCCTTCCCCACTTATCAAGTTTTTGAGCTGACTGAAAGAAAACAATGGGACAACTTTTACTAATTTTTTTTTGTCGGTACATCATGCCTTTCGTCGGTACAACTATGGGGCGATCGCCGACAGTTGAGATTGGCACTGTCGGTTTATTTGACCAGAGGAATCATGGAATTATGATGGTCAAAAGTACACTGATGAAATTTATTCGCGCACTACGCGTGCATATATGTCCCATAACTGCAATATTTTTTGGTACAAGCTTGTTTAGAGCCAAAATGTACCTCATTCGTGCCAAAATAGGTGTAAACTCAGCTACGCCACTGCCCCTTGTTTAAAAAAGCTGGCTACACACCACTGGTCTAAAAGTCTATGGAAAACTCTAAAAATGTGCATCTCAAATTCAAAATATGCTGGATTATATAGTCTAGGATCTTGAAACATGTATAGGAGGTGCTATCATGAGCATGAATAATTATTTTTTAAACTAATAATTAAAGACAAATAAAAGAACAACAGATTATTTTGCCAAGCAATATAAGATGTGGACCTCAATCCTGACATGCCCCAAATGTCAAATGATATTTCTTTGCACACTAAAATTTGTGTAATTCAAAAAGTATACATTGAACCCTAAAATAAGTAAGTATACATATTTACACGCAGCGGTGGAAATACCCACATGACTTTTCACCCGGGGTTGACTAGGATTTGTGGACTAAGAATATTTCTAACCATCGACGGTTACCCTTTATGTTCTAACCCAACATTTATAAAAAGAAATGAATCAGTTGACAAAGTGGTCCTAAGTGGGAATCGAACCATGGACCTCTGCATTGTAAAGCGTGTAAGTCAACCATTAGACTAGCGAGGGGTGAACTGGCCAAGACATGATTTTAATTGCTCTTATTATTACGGAATAAAGCTATACTACTGTTAAATGATCAGTACATACAATACTCAATTTTGGTATTAATAAATATAGCTGCGACACACATGCTCAGGTTGACAGTCATGTGGGTATTTCCATTACTGCATTTACATATAGGCTTTTTCTTCACAGCATTCAAAAATGGTATAATGGTTGTGGCAGGGCTCACAATGTTATGGCTGAACAAAGTTCCAATTTCATTTCCAATCACAGTTTCAGATAATGTCAATTTTCACCCCAGTTTGTTTCCCTATGAAGCATAGATGTGAACCCCAATAAACTATACATATTTGGAAAGGTCTTGGCTTGAGGAATCCGAATCTGGCATGTAATTTCATGTATTAAGATAACAGAATGAACATCTGGAACATTTATACAACACACCTTTTTGGCAAAATTCTTCACTTCTTTATTAGAATACAACATTTTAGGCAATTTCCTTTCCAAAAAAGTATAGTTTGGCTGGGGTATGGTCTATACTTCCAGCTACAGTATTTTAAATGCACAAAGACATAGTTTTAAGAAATTTTAAGTGCATCACGAAAGAGGTTCCCACCTTAAAACGTGTGGCCGTTTACCCTCTGGCCATAAGGTGTTGAAATTCATCCAATGTTTTGAGAGTCCTTGGGAGATTAATTATGCTAAGAATTTTGAATCTTCGGATTCTTCTCCAGTCAAATAGTGTGTTCTGCAGATTTTCTACAAGAATCAACTTGTGATTCTGCAAATTTACTGGAATCAATCTTAGAATGGATTTTTGAATTCTCTACCAATTTCAATACATGGTGGTATTGATGGGAGAGGGTTCCCTGATCACCCTTGAGACCCAGAGTACTGCTCTTGTTCTCACATTCTACTGTGAATAGGCCAGCATCCACTCATCACATTATCATGGCACTCTTAGCATAAATAACCCCTTGCACTCCTACTTTCAAGTCTTACAAGCTCTCACTATACACTTCCATAATGCTTTAAATGTTCTCAGTGCTAGTCCATTCTCATATTTGCACTACGTTCTCTGTGTGTGTATTAAGAAAGTATAAACAGAGCCTTCTGCATGCTCCAGTCATTAGTTCATTTTGGCGCTTGAAGAATAAACATAGTATTAAATAACATTTAACAACATAGTCCCCACTGTACAAGTTGGGTTGTATTGTAAACCTGCTGCAAATGCCAGAAGAACACTATATGTCATGCTTGACTGAATAAGCACCATAGTATCACAGTAGCAGCACCATGGAGATGTTCTATTGGGTAGCTGGGTGTATGAGCTAGGCAGCCATAAATCCAAATGCATCCTAGATACTTCTTCCACTTGCATGTTGTAAGTTTCTCATGCTTCTGCAGCACTGCACTGTCAGTACCTGAAATATTGAATACAATTAAATAAATTATCTTTTTTTCCCAAAAATGTGATTTTCATGATTTTGGCGGTAAAAAATCATTTTTTGGGGCACTTTTTGGTCTATAACTCAAAAAATAATTGATTATTCAATAAAAACAAAAAAACGCTCCTGGGGAATGTTATCAGGATTATCATAAAACTAGTATGACAAAATGTAACAACATATATTTTGAGTTATCTTTTCCAAACCTAAAATGGGTCAAAAAACGTGTTTTTTATAATTTTTTCCAAAATGGTCAATTTCATTATCATGGTTGGATTCATTGAACCCTTTTCTGCAAAAAACTGTATACATTTATAAAGATTATTGAAGAAGTTACGGCAGTTTTACGGAGACTGTACTGAGAGTCCACACCCCCCTTAACTCATATAATTAGCTGTAGCATCCATCTGTTTACTGTCCACATACAGGGTGTATCAACAAAAATAGGACTCTGTTTCATGATGGTGTAATCTTATTATAATCTTATTATTATTGGACCATGACCAATTTAGTCTCATTGTAAAGCCCAATTAATTATTAGATATCCGGAAAATATAAGATCAATCCGATGCAAAATAAGAAAACTAGCGTACTTTGCATAAACCATGTCATTTACTGGTTTGTACCCCGGGAGGTCAGTGAACATACAAAGCGGGTACACATGCGCGTCCAAGCACCTCTGAAATGGACCCTAAATGGCGTAAACCAGAACACTATTTTGATACCCCTAAATGGCGTAAGCCGTAACACATACAAACCCTACCCTAAATCAATAATGCAACCCCAAATGGCGTAATATATGCTCAAAATAATCTTAATTCATAATCATGTGATATGCATGATGTAGCGATTAAAGTACGGAAATATTAAAAGAATTGTTTCAACATTTTGCATGTTTATTGAAAAGTCACACATATACAGGGTGGTTCAATAAAACCTTGACAGTTTTTTGAAGCCAGTTTTTTGAAATTCTGTAGATTTAAAAAGATTTTTTCTTCTTCAATATTCATCAACTATATGATCTTGACCATCTACATGTATGCTGAAAATATCATTACAAATAACCTTACGGTTACAAAATAACAGCTATTTGAACAAAGTCTGTGCCATTTCACTCTGTCCACGGGTACTGATTTCACGACGTTACAACCAGTGTGGTTCATTAAAACGTTGACAGCCATATTTTTAAAAATTGTGGGATTTGAGTGGTTTTTTTTACATATTCCTTAAAAATATCATCTTGGCCGTCTATGCTGAAAATAATGCTATGGCGGCAAAATAATAGCTATTTGAAGAGAATCTCTCCAAATCTCTTTGCTCACGAGTATTAGTCTACGGGAAATGCCCAGCATTAACATTAAATGGCATCGTCACTGTTAAGGCATAGAGCATAGACAATAACACGTCCAATCTATGAAAATCAATAATTCTAATTAGGGTCATTCGTGGTCAGGCGCGTACCGCGGCATGTGAGCCAGGGGGGGGGGGCAGAAGTATGTCGTCCCGGTAGTGGCCTAAATTTCCCGGTAAATTTTCGTAAAAGGTTGCCCCAAATTTTTTCCCAGTCAGTCAACTCGTGAATTTCACGTAAGTGGAGGGGGGTCAAAAAATTTCGCACGGTCAAAAAATTTCGCATAGTCACACAATTTCGCAGTCACAAAATTTCGCAAAGTCAAAAAAATTCGCACGGGCTAAAAATTTTGACTCAAAAAAGCACAACGGTTAACAAATAATGCCAATTCCTCAGTGTTTTAGGCCCTATTTTTTTTCCTTATGCAAATTTTGCGACTTGGGAATTTATCGTCCCGGTATTTGGAGCCAGGGGGGGGGGGGGGGCAACTTGCCCCCCTGCCCCCCCCCCCCCCTGTCGGTACACCACTGCTCGTGGTATTATTATAACGTATTGATTTCACACCTGAATAGATAGTTAAGATGTTAACGATTACCCTGGTTTCACCTGGCGGGATCTTCAAATCTTAGATTACTTTCATGCAATTCATCATTCAGTATTCAATGTAACGTCACGGAATCAGTACCCGTGGACAGACAGAGTGAAATATGGGACAGTACTGCATTTCATGATCGCGAACGGGAGAGAGACAATTCTCTTCTTTTTGTTTTGTCCTGATCAGGCCCTTAAACCAGGAATACTCTGCAATTCCGAAATGACTTTGTACCATTTTCCCAATTATATGTACTCGAAAACATCGGCCCAAATTAGTTTTAATATTTACATGACTGGTCATAATTAAGGTATTAAATTAATATTAAAATATTCCTAAACATATGCGCTGGACAAATGGGAGCAATCATCTGCAATGCAACCAAATAGGCACAATTCAACTGAATTGATAGCCAAAGGTGCAGCACCCCCACCCCCCCCCCCCCCCCCCCCCCAGTAGCATAACCAGGGGGAGCAAGGGGGAAAGTGTCCCCACCCCCTGAAAAAATTGACCAGGAAATGAGACAAAAAATGAAGGAAAGGGACAGAAAGGAATACAGGCAAATTAGTAAGCCAGCTTGTCATTTACTCGACTCAAAAAGTTACATGAAAATCCTGGCTACGCCACTGGGTTGAAATGGTGTTCACCGGGGAAAAAATACCCTTTGCCCCCATTGACAAGTGACTCTGGCTACGCTACTGACTGAATTTCATTTCGGTATTTTGACAGATTACAAATCAAAACCCAAACTCCATGATAATATGTGCCATATAAATATAATGATTACTTTGGTGCCATGTTTGTTTTCTTCATGAGTTGAGACTTTCTTGCTCTCTACCCTCAAAATTAAGGACGTAAATATTTAGCCTAGTCACTGTATTATTATTACTTACAGTCACATGCATTATTGTGATCTCTCTTTTTGTCTGGCTAATGCAGTAAAAGTTGGATGGCTAAAAAGCTTCAACAGCAGTCATAGATCAATATTGCCACAGTTCCTGTTTTAACAAAAAGAAAAGAACAAGCAGATGTATCCATTCAAACAGTTAATGGTTTTGCAGATTGATATAAGTTACAAATTATCCGAATTGAGGCTTTTTAAGAACTACACTGTGTGATTTTTTGTATATCGCCCTTTCCTTGTTTTTTTTTGTTTTTTCCTCGCATTTTTATTCTGGACAATCTAACACTTATTTATTTACTAATGTCCCTTGAGTAATAGATTTGTAATTGAGTGCCTAAAAATATGAACGTGCGGATTTCACGTGTCATTTCCCACGGTTTGATCTCGGTTTTGCTCAAAGTCACACTAATCACGGATTTTACACAAACTGCTCACGGTTTTTGCCTTAAAAATCTAAGATTCTGCCGAACCCTACCTATAAATATCAATGGCGCGCCATTTCAACGTAACATATCAATGGCCCGTCATTTCAACGTAAGAAGGGCACATTCATGATTTTGTAAAGTACTTTATTTATAGGCAGGCATTAAAATCAAAATATAGAATGTTTACATCAGGCCTGTAAGCAGGATTTTTTTAGGGGGGGGGGGCGTATTTTTTGAAAAGGTACATTGGTACCCAAAAAATTGTAAAAGATTGCCCCCAATTTTTTTTTAGTCATCTAAGACAATTTTGAGAGCGGGGGGTAGGACATGTTTGAGTCCAAAACGGCCCGAAAAAACGCTTTACATAATTGGAAATGGGGCGTTTTTCGGAAAATTGGGGTGGGTGGGGGGCTTTTTCACAAAAAAAGGTACATTAGTAACAAAAAAAAGGTACATTAGTACCCCAAAAAGGTACATTGGTACCCAAAAAGGTACATTGATACAAAAAAAAAAGGTACATTGGTACCCCCCCCCCCCCCTAGTTACGGGCCTGGAACTTTACATTGACTTGAAACCATCAATTTTTCCCCAACCAGCTACATGTAGTGGGACAGGTTACAGTAAAAGTTACCAACCCGAATGCAGGCTTATAACTTGGCCTTAACAACATAAACACCAGTATTACATCACAACATACCTTCATTATTAACCATTGTTATGGTACGGCCTCAAGTTTAATGTTGGCCACAAATGCCACACAACAAAAATAAAGGCCTTGTTTTTTTCTGATGTTCCTTAATATTGTCATCATAGTCCAAGTACATGTATGAGAATGAGATACATGCAGATTCCCTGAAAAGAAAAGAAAAAATATGGTGATTAATAATAGCTTTGATTGAAAATAATTTATTTCAAGATTTTAATAGAATCTTTGAAAGATACCAGCCCAACGCCTTACATTTAATACCTTCTGCGCCGCAGGGTCAGAAATTCGAGAAGAATCCGCTAATCCATTCTCGCAAAGACGGAAAAGTTGCGAGAATCCATCTTTCTAACACCACTATTTGAATGAAGGAGAATCCATATCCTGACAAGAATCTAAATGGATTCTCGATCGCCACCTTTGACGAACATCTAACCCTGAGCTGGCATTAGATATCCACAGGCATTTGATACCCAAGGCAGGCCCATCCCCCTCTCAAAATGTTGGGAGATGACTAAAAAAAAAAAAATTGGGCAACCTTTTACGATTTTTTGTTGTACCGATGTATCTTTTTCAAAAAATATGCCCCCCTAAAAATTCCTGTTTACGGGCCTGCCGGCAGGCATTCCATACCCGCAGGCATTCCATACCCGCAGGCATTCCATACCCGCAGGCATTCCATACCCGCAGGCATTCCATACCCGCAGGCATTCCATACCAGCAGGCAATAAATAAACGCAGGCATTAAATGAAATTCTTGAAATTCCAAGGGTCCAAAAACATAGGATAAATTAGAGTTACATTTTAATAAGAGACTTTGCATCTAATCATCATGTTGCAGGCTGTAATTCTGTAATTGTCATAAAACATCTCTTATCAGCAACATCTTCCATGTAGAGGAATGCACACAATTGTCTGTATTTAATTTGTGTGGGTCCGGATCAAGGACCCCTATGATAGAAGAGTCAAGGGTCCTCACCATTTGTTTAGGGTTTTTGATCACAGCAGGACCATTATTTCGAGGCCTGCCTGCAGGCATTAAATAACCGCAGGCATTTAAATAACCACAGGCATCCATTAAATAACCACAGGCACATAAGGGGACAAAAAACACACCCTGTTTTACGGGCGGTCGGACCTGTGAAGTAGCTAGGGTCAGTCGGTCAGGGTTTTTTCCCTTAAAATGTCACCAAAATCTGCAAAAAAAATCAGGATTTGTATTAAGATTTGTGAAAAAAAATGTACCGCCAAACATATCGGTTAATTTTACATAAATTTAGAATATATCTTCAAACAAAAATCCGAATATCACAAAATCTGGGCTGGTCAGGCACCTTAAACGGTGTAGTGTTACATGTAACTGCAAGCAATATCCACAGGCATGCATTAAATTCAATTACGGTAGTAAGCAACCATGGGGCATTTTGCCGCATTCACATGCATGCAGTATAAAAATGAACAATTCAAAACAGTCACAATGGCATACCCAGGAGGGAATAGGATGAAATGGAAGATTTACATTTTACAAGTTTATCAAAAGATGGATTCACCATCTCAATTCAGGTGTTTTGCGTGGATTGATTATTGATATTCCTCAAATTTCTGATGTTGTTTATTCATTTGCTTTAATCACCTACGTATAATTTGTATTAGGGTCATTTCATGCTAAATCAACAAATGGGTTGGTTGGTCACCCTCTCACTTATAAAACTCTATTGTACATTTCACGGACATAAATTATGCTAATGAGCTCATTAAATGACGTCACTCGCATCATCGGGTTTCCCCGATGATTGAAATACGTTGATTGAAATGCTAGGTCGAGTAAAATGATGTTCTTATTTGTTGTCTGTGAGCTTTTCTGATTTTTTTCCCGTATTGGAGTATTTTTTTATTGAAAATAGACAGTTCAAATTAAACGTTGGTTCCAAGTTCAACTGACAGCACATGTATTAAAGGCGACAGCAACGGCAATATGCAAGCAACATTTGAGAAAAAACGATGCCCGACTTTGCAAGAAAGTGTACGGGGAAGTGTACGGGTGAACATGGCAAACCAAAACAGCCTAGTAAATAATCACCTCCGTGGCGCAATTGGTTAGCGTGGTTCGAGTCCAGCCGGCGGCGTTGTTACTTTTTGCATTTAATACAGATCGACAAATCACAGTAAAAATATAATATTGATAAAATCACAGACCACTTACACAAAAATCGCATCTGCGCATGCTCCTGTTGTGATCGAAATCCACCACACAAGCAATGGGCGAGTTTTATAAGTGCCTCTCAGATTTGGCTGAATATCCTATTTCCGTGTTTTAGGGGGGTGTAAAATAAAATAAAATCCTATTTCCGTGTTTTGGGGGGGGGGGGGGTGTAAAAATAAAATATATTCATTTTTCTGCAAAATGAAGGCATGTTCGTAGACCTACATGTATAGCACAATAGATGTGATACACTGTTTCTGATGTCATTTTCTGGTTATTTGGGTAGAGGTCAACCTACATGTAGGTAGCAATTTTCAGCTTTGGATCTTTTACCAAAGTTAAGATATGCTGATGCACGATTCAAAATTCAATTTATTTCACAACGCGACTCGGGATGCCAAAAAGGGGACGTCGGTGTCAAATTTCAACGGCCCGTATTTCCAAATCCGCTTAGAGTTGAGCGCTTGTTTTTTGCTTGTGTTCATTTGATGTATAGATGTACTCTAGAAATGATTTTCAGCCAAATCTGAGAGGGTGACCAGCAGTGGCGTAACAGCCGGGGGAGGGGGGGGGGGCACAGTGCACCCCCCCCCCCCCCCCTGAAGGTGCTCAGCAGGAAATTCAAACCTACCCACCAGGAAAAATGGTGGAAGGGAAAAGAGAAAAAGAAGGGGGAAAGGGAAAGAAAAGAGATAGTGAAAGGAAAAAGGGAGGAAAAAAGAAAAAGGAAAAGGAGAAAAAAAGGGGAAAGAAAGAAAAGAAGAAAGTGAAAGAAAGAAAGAAAGAAAATTTTGCAGTACAAAAAGCACTACAGTCAACAATTGTTGACTGTTGTGCTTTTTGTACTGCGACATTTTGTGACCGTGCGAAATTTTGTAACCGTGCGAATTTTGTGACCGTGCACATTTTTTTGACCTACCCCCCCCCCACCCCCCCCCCACTTACGTAATATTCACGAGGTGACTGACTGGGAAAAAATTGGGGCAACCTTTAACGAAAAATTTCGGGACGGAATTATTCTAACCAGGATTTTTTTTGGCTGTGCCCCCCCCCCTGACAACCAACCTCTGTTATGCCCCTGGTGACCAGCCAAGATTTTCAACAAATTTGTTGATATGGAATGACCCATTATGGATTTCTTAACCCTAACTCTCGCGGCTATGTTTTTGTTCGTATCGGGGGAGAGGAAAAAGTACCCCGGGATTCGATCGTGGGACCATCCACACCAAAGTCTGTCCCCCTACCGATTGAGCTAAGCTCCCAGCGCATATGCGGGCAGCAATTTCCTGCCCACATATGCTTGTGGTAGGTGACGTAATTGAGTCAATGCAGCAGCACGTGCGTGGAGGTTTCTGGCAATGATTTTGTTAAGATGCAGTAGGGTTAGGGTTAAGAAGATCCTGAAGATGATTTTACATCATTTTTGTCCCGTAATTCAACGGTCCCATGTTGGTAGCTACTTTGGCATAGCCATGCTTTTTACCCGGGGGCACCGGGAGAATCCAAATCCAAACAGATTCACGCAACCCCATTTTACGAGAATCCAAGATTCCCGTCAATTGATTTGATGTGCAATCTTTTTAATTTGGGAGAATCCAATTAAGACTCTCGCAAACCTGTCCACGAGAATCAATTGAGAATCAGATTTTCACCAAATGTCTAGCCCTGTGAGGAAGCGACTCCTGTAGTGTATGTAGGTTTTCTGCCGTTTCAAGGCCTTGGGGAGGGCTCTCCTGGCATGTGCCCCCCCCCCTCACCCAGTAGAACTGGACCTTCACTCTCTCAGTATTCTCTCTCTGTATTCGAAGGGATTTCACATGATCGTTCTCCAGGGTCTTGATATACCCCTCATTTCTTGGTGTTTCTCGTAAATTTGGCAAATTTGACCCGTTCTTTGCCCAGTTAACCAATATGTGAAGCAAAAGTTTGACTTATTTTATTCAGAAAAGTGCAAAAATATTGATTAAAACATCCGAACATCCGTGACGTCAACTCATACTTTCATTCCATAGCTCTAGCTCTACCACAGAGCTATGAATACAGATACAGACCCGGGATACTTGAAGTACGGTAGTCGTTTACAGCACTATCATGTTTATTGTTGGTTTTACGTTAACTTATAGCCTATAGTTACATGTATACTATACATATGTAGGCCATATTCTATTTGGATTCCTTTGGACAGTGACGTAACTTAACCGGTGCAGCTTTGACCCACACGTAGTATGCATGTTCCGACATCTTTCAACGCTCGTGTGTTATAAACGCCAGCGCCTGGAGTACATGTAGGCATGCACGTTATGTAATGCAATTGGTAGAATACATGTATTAAGTATCAAGGCAAGGGCGGACTTGAGTTATTTTTAGCAAATTTGCATGGCAACTAGTTATGCACGCACTCAACACTGAGCGTTACGCACTTGATTCGCAGTAGTCGCAATGTGCGGTTGCCTTAATTCTGCGCAAGTTGTTTTCACCGGCATTTGATTATTTTCACCGGCATGACGTAGGTCCGCCCCGACCTATACATGCTTTATCACTGTCTCGACCTCGTGATAGCCAATAAACAGTGATCCAAATAGACTATAACTTAGTAAGTACTGGCCCTATCATGACATTGTCCTAGGGCAGGCTAGTATTAGTACAACAAATCATACTTAGTGATATTTGTCATCAGTTGGTATTATTGATCATTATTTTGCATGTTTCACTATTTGTCCCCATAGGGAAGAAGGAAAAAAAAAACACCAACGTATGGGTTTCCTGTACTGTCTATAGTCGTCGTCAAAATACTTCGGCACTTTTTTCTGCGACAACAGCGTACAGCGTAAACACGGAAGAGCGTTGTAGAACAGCGGAGCAACAGCGGAGCAACAGCGTTATCTTTGAGCAGCTCGACGCGTCGCGGCCCCTGTAATCCGATTGGCCGCGCCCGTATCTATGGGTCATGAATGTCCCCGCCCACACGCTCTTAATTCAAGACGCTTGCGTTGGCGGTTTTAAAAAGTGCCGAAGTATTCTGACGACGACCATAGGCTAGTATAGTATTGGCATTCATTGGACTTGCATTTGCAATGTTTGCAAATTGTCATACAAATTGTTACCAAATTTTAAATTAAAACCTTGGCAATATCCTCAAATAGGTCTTACATACGGAATAAAGCACACAGCAGCTATTATGTTTACAATGCAAATCAACTGCAAAACAATTGCTGCCTTATACTTTATTCTGTATGTAATTGTAAGACCTATTTGAGGATATTGCCAAAACCTTAAATAAGCTTATTTATATTATATCAAATTGAAGCCCGATCTGTTGATTATGTATGTCAGATCTTCTTTGTCTGATTCGAATTTGAAGCCAATCTTCCCATAAATACCATTACTACTATTATTAAACTCCCTGATACTTACGGTATTCATGGTAATATAAAGTCCGCATCGCTCACATTCATAACGCCAACACACACGCGATGATGCCAAGAAACTGGATACAAGCTGTCTTTAGAAAAGAATTACACAGTGTATGCGGTAAAAAAAAATTGGGAGCGATAAACAAAAATACTATCCTAGGGAAGATAGTATTCTTGCTCACCACACCGGGAAAGTTATAATCTTACCCTGTTACACTAAAACTTTGAAGCCCTGTCGTTGTACTGCTCAAGTCGGTCCATGGGGAACTGGTGAGTCTCAATACATCAAACCAGCTAGTTTTAGTAGATCCTGATCCATCGAATATCAACTCTTTTACGGACGTACCGGCTGTGTACAGAGATACCCGTACCTGTACGTATGTTGTAGTTTATTCGAAGAGAAAATCAAACGTTCGGTGATGATAGAGGTCATGTTTTTAAAAAAGTTGCACATTTCGCAAATTATGGGTAAGTAGGACCGGTAAGGCATATGTTTCTCGTCACTTAAGTAGATCATACTCATTGGTAATGTAATCCTCGCAAAGACAATAATCTACCCTAATCTAAACCAACTTCAGAATATTAAATACAATTGCAGACAACTATATAGTTATGTTAATCGTAACAATAGGCTATTGAAATCACATTATCGCTTCTGGGTTTATCGGCGAGGGCGCTTTATCGAATGTTAGCACGAACTCCATTTTTAGGATGATGTAATTGAGTTCTTATACTTTTTTGGAACCTTTAAATAAAAATCCTTTTTTACCATACGTTGCGAAACCAATGGAGATGCCAACTGTGTCGTCTTCTGCAAGACTACCTGAATTAATTCCTAGAAGGATAGCTGCTGCATTCTTATTCTTGTTTATTGTTAATTATTAATCTGCCTGGGTATTTCGTGGATATGAGGTTATGGGGATGTGCCGCCAAATAATGCCCCATTTGTCACCGTCTGTTCACTGAATAACCCCTTTACAAGGCACCAATTGATGGGTCCAAAATCCTCAATTGTGTTCTTTTTTCGCTGGAAATGTTAGCAAAATCTGTCAAATAATGGGTTTCTGGTTAACATATTATGGGTCCATTTTGTCCCACAAATTGGTAAATGTTTTGGTGCAATTATCATTTTGCTGGCGACACATCCCTACAACAACAAAAAATCCGAATACCCCCCCCCCCCCCCCTCCCAGGGAATCTGGCAGCCATTTTGTTCATACCTCGACAATATCCAACGCTTCCCAGTGCATCGCGATCGAACTCTTGTAATGACCTTGGAAGTCGTCAGTTAGCTCACATGCGTCTGGATTGTTTTCATTCAATGCCTTGTCAGATACCCAAAGATCGTGTGGATCAGGGGTACTGACGCCGGCAACCGCTTTGAAGACAAGCTGCCAATCTGCGCACAAGGAATTTATATAATAATTATTAGATGATAATAATAATAAATAATATTAATAACACTAACACTAATAATAATAATAATAATAATACATCTCTATTATATTATACGCAAAACCATTTGATTTACTTATATAGTGACAATGGGTATAATATGTAATTCTTGATATTTTTTCAGTTATTGGATACTACTACCACCCCAGACTTCCACCGCCACCCCACTCCCCCCTAAGAAGCAGAAAAGTTCTCATGGCCCGGTATGACCTGTTTACCAACGGATTTCTTATTCCTTAGGGGGGAGGTGTGGCATATTTGTCCCTAGTTGCTTTTTTAAATCTGGGGACCCGGGGGCTTCGAGTTGTGTCGGTCGAAATTGGCACTGTCGGTTAAGGCTCGTTTTTACGCGCCGGTTTGGAAACACCACGTTTCTGACTCGGTGGTAATTCGCAATGCGCATCGGAATATCCCATGGCTTGGTAAAGGCGCGGAGGGTCACCATGTGTAAATTATTAAAAAAGATAAAAAACTCTAGAAAATTAATTGATTATAGTATAATTAATTGTGGATGCACTTACCCGTTACCGATTCATTGGTTGGCAAATGCGTATTACAGTCTGTAAGAAGTATATACAGTATTGAAATATAATGATAAATTGGGCTATAATAGCCCTAGTATTATAACCGTTAATTATAAATTAGAATAGGATTGCTAGTCAATCTTGATAGTTTTCTGCGGAAAAGGTGTACTTTAGGTCCCATATTCTGGACTGTACTAGAATCGTCCGATACTCCGATACTAGCACAAAAAACACATGAATGTGTATAAATACTGGGACAAATCGCACTGGTATCGCACTGGTATCACGTGTACCAGTATCGCCTGATACAGGAGAATAAACATGTTCCAGTACCGCTCGATACTAGAACACAATTTGGTGTTCCAGTATGGCCCGATACTGGAACAGTAAAATCGTACCAGTATTGAACGATACCGGTATATCAGTATCTGTAACCTAAATACACTTTTCCTTTTCTGCTGCTCGGAAAGTGATTAAATTAAATTGAAAATATGAGATATTCAATTTCAAGGGTAAATGGTCGTCCCTTAACCATCCAGCTAGTAGCTGGGGAGCGGAGGCCCATTTTCGGGGTTGTTTGGTCCCGTAATGCTGGAACAAGGAGTCATATACCAACATATTCCTTGAAGTCTGTAACTCTGATGTTAAGTTGACCTTTGACCTCGATTTAGGGTCAAGTTCACATGTGTTTCAATGGGACGTCAACACTTTAATCTAACACGGGGAACAATATTTAAAAACTGTTTAGAACATAAAAGTCAATTACAACTTTAATTGTCGATCAATACTTTTTGACCTATTACCTTTTGAAAATGACATGTCAGCAAAAAAAACTGCCTCTCTTTTGGGACAAATAACTGAATTCACGTGATGTGATATACAATACAAGCAACCAATAAAGTTACAAGAATATCATGTATTAAACCCCTCCCAAAAACACACACAACCAAACAACAAACAAACAAACATTCACCCAACCCAAACAAAAAAAACCACCAAAAACCCCCATACAAACAAAGAACAAAAAACAAACAAAAAATACCCAGAAAAACAAACAAACAAAAACAAAAATAAAATAAAACAAAAACAAACATCAACAACTACAATAAAACAACAAGAATCTCTTGAGATTAGTTAATTATAACCTTACTATCATCCAAAACATGAAGTTCAATAAAAGGAAAGTATTTACATGAACCTTACCTGTTGGACCAGTTGCACCGTACCCATCGGTTACAGCCGTGGAGTGATATCCATGAACTACAGGAAGCACCACCACCAGCAAACCCGCTAATGTTGTTATACACCTCATGTTGTCTGATGTTGTTCTGAAGAGCTTCTGTTTGATCATCTTCCTTTTATTTTCAGGCGAAATCGAAATATTTCCTTGCGTGTTTAGCCTAATATGTCACCTATCACCACCACCGCGACATCTAATAATATTACGACTGATATCAAGATAGTATTATTTGCAAACTATGCTGTTAACATATTTTAATCATTGTGATGCAGTTAATTTGCTTGTTCAAATAAAAGATTATCGCTATCAAGCTTCGTGGCAATACGTGTGTTATTTACTACATAGGTTAATTTTCACATGCTTGACACCTGACACAACAAAGACATCGTTTGGACCATATTTCATTACCAATATTTCATTTGAAAGTGTATTACACAATCAATCGAAACCCAGATTAATGTTATGTGGATACTAAGTTCTTTCTAGAACCAATTTAGCTTCTTATATTTACACCAAGCAAGAACCTTTTCATTAATTCCTAGAACATATCCAACAACCTTTTTTTACTTGAAACATATTTAGGCGATCACTTTCACTCGATATTATTCTGATTTGCGCCATATTATGTTTGTACCGAATCATCGATTTATTCATCTAGGCAGCCATTTTACGCACACTGTTTTATTCCTTGCAATAGTCCCTTTTTTAGTGCATTTTTGTATAAAGCGCGCGCTTTTTAAAGGAGTATTCGTGATCGTGAGATATGTTGATATTCTAAACCGCTTTTCTGTGACTAATATCAGGGCCCTATTTCATTTACACGACCTATTACTTTAAAAAGTAATAGGTCGTGTGCCTTTAAAGTTGGGACCCGTTTGTGTGTAACATTTTTGTTCGAAAAATGGAAATATCATGGGGGTTATGCTTAAAACGTGTTAACCATGAAAACTACACATAGGAGTATACGGAAAGTATACATTTCCTGAAAGTCTACACATTTTCAAATCTCACAATGTCACAGGGTGTGTAGAAAATATACAGAGTGTAAGTAAGATGAAGAAATGTACTAAAAATACAACATTTTCACTTGCCATTTTCATTCATTGGAGATAACATTATATTTTATTAAGTTGTTGTATAATTCAAAAGTATTATAACATTGTCCCAAAGAAAAATGTTGCCTCCTTTGTCCTTAGTTATAAATGGTACCTTATACTAGGTGGTCAAAATTTGTGAAAAAAATAATTATGTGAAAACGTATTTGTTAAATAAATTTAACCATTGTCATAATTTGGTGTCATAGTAAGTTTTAAATTGACCTTTTATGATGATTTTTTTTATATAAAGAGTAAATGTGAACAAATACTAGATATGAGTTTCTTGTGGTCTATCACATACATCCCATTGTCAAAACTATACTCTGATCATACATTATTTGAGTTTAAGTGTAACATACGGTAGTTTTCTGATTTTTTGGGGACCCCCGGAACCCCCCTGGTTAGGGGGGTGCGTTCAGGATTTGGGCTGATTACCCAAGATATTCTTATTCCTCATGAAATTCTGGTCTAAAAAAACCACATGAGATAAAGAACGCCTCCATACCTAGCTCATTTTTAGCCTGGTCTAAGTAGCTTTATCTGGATTGAGATGTTGTAATAGTTTTCGAACATCCTTGGGCTTAAAAAACCCTATTTTGTCAAAGGATTTCGTTGTTGAAAGATGGACATTTGGGCCTGGTTTTCAGCACCTTGGAGTCTACATTTGTGTGCAAATGTCTGACAAAAAGCTTCTGCCTTGTCCCTTGCTGTGATATGGGTAACATTTTGATGTTCAATTACTGCGATCTCGGAACGAGCTGTTCTTCCGGACAGGGTGTTGATGATTCTCCACCACTTCTTGCTGCTCAGTGATTTATCTGCTAAGTCTTGTCTCAGTTTAGAGTTGTAGCTACTCCTGGCTTGCTTTTCCGCTTGGTTGTAGGAATGTCTAGCTTCAGCGAACTTTGCCTTGTAGGCTTCAGTTTGGTTTTTTTATTTATTTTTTATTTTAAAGAGGCGGCGCTTCTTCCTAGATTCTCTACGGCATTTGTCGTTGAACCAAATCTTGTCTCCAGTCCTCTTTGTAACTGTTTTTCTAGGTATAAACACGTCCATAGCATCGCTGATGATATCAGTGACGTTGGAGCAAGCAGTTTCAGGATCTTTCTTCTGGAATACACTTGACCAGTTTGTGGAAGCAAGGTGACCTCTCATTCTCCAGTAATCAGCCTCTAGACTTTCCTCCTGTGTGGTTTGTCCCTGTACACTGGTACGTCTAAAAACACTAACACATGGTTGTGGTCTGAAGTACCTAGTCTAGCAGAAGTGGTTGAAGTTGCTGCTAGGTCAGTCATGACAAGGTCCAAGATTTGATCCAATCGAATGGGTTCTTTGACGATCTGTTGTAATCCCATAGAGTAAGCTAATTGAAGTGTGCGGCGTCCTGCTGCGTCAGTAGTACAACTTCCTAGCCAGTCTGTATAATGGATGTTGAAGTCACCGACAAACATGACTGAATTAGCTCAAAGTGTGCTCATTTTTTGAAGAGTGTTGAGGTCTAGGTAGTCGATGACATCATTGTTATCACTACACTCTCAGAAAAAAAGGTGCGACTTATAACCTTAAAAGGTTCTTCAGCTTGTCCTCTATTTAGAACCTCGAGGGTTCCCCCTGAGAACCATTTGTTAATGGTTCTTCAAAGAACCCCCAAGAAAGGTTCTTAAAAGAACCTTAAATGGTTCTTCAGATTTGTCCTCTATTTAGAGGACCCATTCTTGAGGAACCATTCATGTAGGGTTCTTCAAAGAGCCCCCAAGAAAGGGTTCTAAATAGAACCTTAAATGGTTCTTCAGATTTGTCCTCTATTTAGAACCCTCATGGTTCTATCAAGAACCCTCTGAAAGGGTTCCTGAAAGAACCTAAAAATGTTCTTCAGTTTTGGCATGTATGCCGAACCCTTAAGGTTCTATTAAATGATGAACAAACTGACTGTGAATCTGACTAGATAATATTTACAAAATACAGAATCAATGGTGTTAAATTAATAAAAGTCAGCAAGTCAAAGTCTTAAGTCATTGATTATACTTGGTTATAATCATATCAATAAAGAAATAAAGTAGAAAGTAAATATTTGTAATTTTTTACACAGTACCGTTTTTTAACAGGGTAACAAAACAATTATTACATTGCGAACTCATTTATTAAGATGTACGTATGCAAATTTTAGCATTTGCGATAAATCTACCGAGAACCCCATTTCCCCCAAATAAGGGTTCTTTCTGGAACCATCTCACTACATAGAACCTTTTTGCGGTGTTAAAGAACCCTTAACAAATCTTTTTAGAACCTTTAAATGTTCTTTAGAGAAACATGGTTCTGCCAAGAACCATTCGCCATTTCAAGAACCCCCGCTAGAACCCTTTTTTCTTAGAGTGTAGGAGATCTATAAACAGCAGCAATCAGTAACTTTTCAGATTTAAGAGCTACTGTGAACCAGATGAGTTCATAGTCTTTTGGATTTTGCCCTGGGTCGTGATGTATGGCAATCGCTTCTAAACAGTAGACAGCAATACCGCCGCCAGTGGTTGCCTCTCTATCTCTGCGACAGCATATGGAGTATCATCAAGGAAGGTCTCAACAACAACTCTGTTGTAATCTCATAGAGTTAGCTAATTGTAGTGTACGGCGTCCTGCTGCATCAGTAGTATTATGACTTCCTAGCCAGTCTGTATGGTGGACGTTGAAGTCGACGACAAACATGACTGAATTAGCTCAAAGTGTGCTCATTTTTTGAAGAGTGTTGAGGTCCAGGTAGTCGATGACATCACTGTTATCACTAGGAGATCTATAAACAGCAGCAATCAGTAACTTGTCAGATTTAAGAGCTACTGTGAACCAGATGAGTTCATAGTCTTTTGGATTTTGCCCTGGGTCGTGATGTATGGCAATCCCTTCTAAACAGTAGACAGCAATACCGCCGCCAGTGGTTGCCTCTCTATCTCTGCGACAGCATATGGAGTATCCAGGAATAGCAATGCACTCAGCGCCGTCAGGCACATACAGTATCATCAAGGAAGGTCTCAACAACAACTCTGTTGTAATCCCATAGAGTTAGCTAATTGTAGTGTGCGGCGTCCTGCTGCATCAGTAGTATTATGACTTCCCAGCCAGTCTGTATGGTGGACGTTGAAGTCACCGACAAACATGACTGAATTAGCTCCAAGTGTGCTCATCTTTTGAAGAGTGTTGAGGTCCAGGTAGTCGATGACATCACTGTTATCACTAGGAGATCTATAAACAGCAGCAATTAGTAACTTTTGAAATTTAAGAGCTACTGTGAACTAGGGCTGTCATCGACATGGCCGATGTCGACATTATGTCGACATCAGCTATTATCTCGACATGTCGATATCAACATTGGGATGTCGATATAATTGACAAAAAAAAAATTCAGTTCTCGACCAGCTGAGAGTGTGGTGTGAAAGGTCACCAGGCATAACCAACCCTTGCTTTTTCAGTACGGCAACCCGTCCATAGTTTCCGGAAGCCCTGAACGAACGCCGAAGTTGAGCCACGTGGTATAAACTCGCCAATCGCCAGGCCGTTTTCTCCGATGTTTACAAGAAACATACGCTTCGGTTTTCGGAATGGGATATCCCTCGGTTCATTCATAAAATCGTCATCACAACAAAAATTGGTGTTTCTAGAAGATTTATACATGATATGAAAGAGGAGACTTTTAAGCTTTCTAATGATTTAAATTTGTATAGGTATGTTTATTTCTCTTGAAAAAAAACGTGATTTGGAAATGGGGGAAATATTTGGCAGATTGCCTTGCGTGCGTGCGTGTCTCGGGCTTGAAACAATACAGAAAAAAATGTATGAATGAAAAATTGTAAATGGGTTTTTCCCACGATCACAAGTTCACAACGCATGCGTGATGATGATTTTGGTCAAGGGAAACTCCCGAAAATGGCGACCGCCACACGATTGTGTAGTTTGCTATTGATTGTCGAAATAATGATGGCATAAAACGACATAATCGGCAAGAAATCTGACCCATCAATACCATTGTCCAAGTCTTAAAAATATCGCAATGTCATTCGGGCATAATCGGTCAAGTAAAAGTTGTGTACATTTACTTAGCGATATTCTCGATCTGCGGTAATATTCTATACTATCGCGGACCTTAATTTGCGGGCAACAATTGGCTTGGTATTTGGATCATAATATGTCGACATCATGTCGATATCGAGATTCAAAAATAGCAACATGTCGACATGAAAAAAAGATCTCGATAACAGCCCTAACCTACTGTGAACCAGATGAGTTCATAGTCTTTTGGATTTTGCCCTGGGTCGTGATGTATGGCAATCCCTTCTAAACAGTATACAGCAATACCGCCGCCAGTGGTTGCCTCTCTATCCCTGCGACAGCATATAGAGTATCCAGGAATGGCAATGAACTCAGCGCCTTCAGGCACAGTATCATCAAGGAAGGTCTCAACAACAATGACAATAGATGGCTTTTTTTATCGAGCTGAGATTGGCAAGGTCTCCGATGTTTGACCGAAGTACCCGTATGTTGACCTCCAATATTCGCAATTCAGCAATATTCACAATTCAGTATTATAAAGCCCCGTTCAAATTGTTGAGTTATTATAGAGCCCCATAATATCGTTGTGGCACCAAGTTTTAGCATCATGTTCTTTGAAAGACCCGTTTAATTTGTTGAGGTATTAGGCTGCCCCTTAATATTGCATTGTGGGACCTGGCCTAAATAGATTATGGGTCGTTCTTTGAAAGCCCCGTTTAATTTGTTGATGTTTTAGGCTGCCCCTTAATATTGCATTGTGGGACCGAGTTTTAGTATCAGTTGGAGTAACAGTAATATTAATTTTTTATCAGATTTAATTGAATCTGAGCATTTGATGAGTTTCTTGGAATTCAAGAAGAAGTATCATGCTGTGAAAACTAATTTTGTTGAATATTTTGGAATTGTTCAAGTATCAAAAAGAATTTAAAGGAGTCATGTTCTAAGTTATTTACTTTGACTGGTAATTATGAGTGGAATGAACAGCTGATAACGGATATTTGAACTATAGAGTAGTGCTGGAATGCAAGTGACACAACTTCTTCTAATGCGCTTATCAACTGTAGATCTGATCCCCGGGCTCCGGCCAGTTTGGGTGAAAAGCTTAAAAGCTCAATCAGCAAAAGTTCACGGAAAAGGTTCAGCCGCGTGTTATTCTTCGACGGTTTGGTATATCCAGTGACAGTTGTATATTCCATCCATGGTATGTGGTATTTGATTTTGATTTGATTTGAGGCCGACAATGCATTGATTGATACACATAGATGGTTTGATGCCGATAATGATGTACCGACAATTTTTTTTACAGACTCCCCCAAAAATCGTAAAACTTGCACAATTCTTTTCCCCGTGACCAGCTGAAATCTTGATAAGTGTGTGGGGGGGGGGGGGGGGGGGGGGGGGGGTGGGGGGTAGGGATGGAGTTGTCAGCATAGTCAAAATCGCAAATATACCGACGGAGGGTCGTTTTTACCCGACGGTGTTATCTCAGGGGGGGGGGGGGGGGGGCAGGGCCCCCTGGACCCCCCCCCCCCTCCTGGGCACGCCACTGTAAACTTGCAACAGAGTAACGGTAGAATCCGGCGCGCCGCTAGGACACAGAATGACGGTAGAATCCGGCACGCCGATCAGTGGCGTAACAGCCGGGGGGCACAGTGCCCCCCTGAAGGTGCTCAGCGTGAAATTCAAACCTACCCACCAGGAAAAATGGGGGGAAGGGAAAAAGAGGAAAAGAAGGGTGAAAGGGAAAGAAAAGAGAGAGAGAAAGGAAAAAGGGTGGAAAAAGAAAAAGGAAAAGGAGACAAAGAAGGGGAAAGAAAGAAAAGAAGAAAGGGAAAGAAAGAAAAAAGAAAATGTCGCAGTACTAAAAGCACAACAGCCCACAAATTGTTGACTGTTGTGTTTTTTTGTACTGCGAAATTTTGTGACTTTGCGAAATTTTGTGACCGTTGCGAAGTGTTGTGACCTTGCGAAATGTGTGACCTTGCGAAATTTTGTGACCGTACCCCCCCCCCCCCCCCCCCCCCCTCCCCCATTTACGTGGAATTCACGAGGTGACTGACTGGGGAAAAAATTGGGGCAACCTTTTACGAAAAATTCCGGGACAGAATTATTCTAACCAGGAATTTGTTTGGCTGTGCCCCCCCCCCCCCCCCCTGACAACCAACCTCTGTTACGCCCCTGACGCCGATATATTCAAGTGTACTACACTGAAAACATTACTAGTCATTTGAAAAGAAGAAAAACAATTGTCATGCAATGATTGTGGACCGTATAAATTACTCCATTTTTGGGTTCGAAAATGTCAACGTTTTTTTAAATAAGGAGTATAATTACATTACAAACACATTTTGTGCGAGTGAAACATACAAATATGGCAAAACTTGGCAAAAAATAGATGGATAAATGGTTAAATGTTAAAACTATCACAATTATACTCGTTGGTCTCTGTGGCGTGTATACCATTCCGGTTCCGTTCCCTGTATGTTTTCCAACCAGGCGGCATTATGCTCTATCCGTGGTATCAAATCATCCCCCTCCTACGCCATTTATCTGATTTATTTCACACCAGCTGTGATTTAGCGTAAATTACTCGCAAGTTATACTCCAAAACCAGCAACAAACGCTCAAATTTCGCTCAAAAATGTCACTAGAATTACATCGCCAAAATAAATAGGGGAGAGCGGGCTAGTCCACCCACCACGTGTTTCTCATAACGTGACTGTTGAAAAAAGTATCAGACTGGTGTAATTTGGTTGCACCGGTCACAACAAAGTAACTATTAAAACTTCAGACCCGGATAACCATAATTATACCAATACCATACCATACAATAATTGTTTTTGAATAACTAAAGTAAAATGATTTGCCATTTAAAAATTGTTACATTAATCTGAAGACATCACAGCGATGGTTATTAACTTTTATAGTCATTCAAAAGGTAAGGGCTTTGCCTAACATATTATGCAGTTAAAAACTTCCAATTCCGTATTTAGTAGGTAGGCCTATACCATGAGACTTACAAAATAAATGAGCCCTGGGGCGAGTTTGCCCAATTTCGCCGGGGCGAGTCCGCCCATGCCCAATTACACGCTAAGAAGGGGGCGGACTCGCCCCAACATAATAAATGGACACATGATGTGCCCATTTCATATGTTGGGGCCACATGGCCTAATTTGTCATAGTTGTGTCTAGTTGACTTTTAATCAATCTTTACATGGAATAACTGATAGTTTCTGCAATGTTTAAACTTGCCTATGAAGCCGGACGAGCTTGCCCATCATGAGGGCGAACCTGCCCCGGCGTGAGTAGTTGGGGTTAGTCCGCCCTGTTGGTTATTTTCCATACTCCTGCACTTACTAAAAGGACTAGAGTGCTGAAACTATGGGGTATGTAGCTAAGAAACGTCACGTGCATGGGTTGCGCTGTCACATCACTATACGTACACATACACCTCACACCCCCACACATTGGCGGAGCCAGGGGCCTGGGGGCACGTGCCCCCGGGTCCCTTGCACCAACAAAAAAAAAGGAGAAGAAAAAGGAGAAAAAGAAGAAAGAAAAGAGAGATAGTAGAGGGTATAATAGAGTTCTTTCTTGTTACATAGTAAGTTCCCATGCCCCCACCCCTTATTTTGTACGTTCCCGGCACAGATCTTAGCATAGCAAGGCAATAATGGCGTAGCCAGAGGTTAAGAAGGGGCCGACCGCCCTTCTCCCCTGTCCCCCAATTTTGCCATTGTCCCCTCAATTTTGTCAGGAGAAATCATAGTAAAATTATGACATTCAAATACAAAGATAGCGTTTTTCGCTGTATGTGCCCCTTCCCCAAAAAATTAATGAATTCTAAATAAAGAAGATCGTTTGAAGCCAAAATGCCAAAATGTACCTCAATCCTAGCAAAAGCAGTGTCATAAGGCCAACATATATCTCAAGTGTGGCAAATAAGTATAAAGAAGCTGGGGTTTTCGTAAAAAATAAAAATAAAAACATTTTAATAGAAGCGAAAATGTTTCTCCATCTTGGCAAAATTAATGTAAAGAAGTCAATTTAGCCTTGTTTGTATCTTAATTGCGACACAATTTGAAAATAGCCAAGAAAATGTGCGCGCTTAGCCATGAACGTTAACTTAAATTTTGGAACCTAGTTAAAAGCCCAAATGTATCTCGATTATTACAAAATTAGTTAGTGTTAAGAAGCCAATATTTCGCGCGTTTCGCTCATGTCCCTCCAAATATTTACTTTAGTATTATAAGCTTATTACCAGCGAAAATTGGCAAAATATGTCAAATACATGTAGCCACAAAAAAATTCGCGCTAGGCGCACACATGCCCCAAACGATTATATAAAGGCGAGCATCAATCATAGCAAAAACAATGAGTTTTCCAAAACAGATAAAGTTCGAGGCGTGGTCGTAAACAATAAAAATGATTTTATGAAAGTAGCATCATGCCAAAAGGTAACCAATACGTAGTAATTTGCCGACCTGACATTTTGGCATAGTTAAAAACAATAACAATTATTACATATAAAAGTAACATCATGCCAAAAGGTAATCAATACGTGCTAATCGATGCCGATCTGACATTTGGCATAGTTAAAATCAATAACAATTATTGCAAATAAAAGTAGCATCATGCCATCAGGTAATCATTATCATTTGGGAATTGCACCTATTCGGGGGATTGAAGGATTGCTTAATTTCTATCCAATCAGTCGGGGGAGGGAATCACATTCAAATTAACTTATTTCATTTCACGCTACACGCGCACATATGTACAGGACTATCATTTCAGAAGTCCATTTTAAACCAAAATAATGATGTACCTTAATTATGGCCAGATTCGGGTATTTGAGAAAATATAATGCGCATGTTCTCAGGATCTCAAGCAAAATCGTGTTAAGTCATACGGAAATTTCACCAATTATTGCAACATTTTGTAAGATTTTATTATTATATTACATCATTACATGTCAATAAACAATATATGTTGCTAAAATCATTTAGATCATTGTTAAATGGAATTATAATTGATTTGATTATGATTATTTCTCAGCCAACTACCCATTTATAGAAAGTTTCTTCAAACCATGTATAAAACATGGCTCCAAACTGAGCGCAAGAGAGACCCAAGTCTAAAAATAAAATAAAAGATCAATATCGTTTAATACAACATATTTGTCAAAAATCATAATGTGTGAATGCTAAGACTATAACCGACACCTACAATATTGTCAATTTCCAATACAAAACACTTTTTGGTCATTTTCTACAATATTTAAACAACTTTAAATGCCTGTATCTCAAAATAGCAAATATGAAGTGAGATCTTTCTTGCGCTCAGGTCTTCATTTATAGAAATTTAATTGAACATGGAATCTGATAATGACATAAAGAATATGTATTGTTATTCAGATAAATTGATTAACCCTAACCCCCCTGAGTGCTAAAAAATGCTAATCCAAAGTCCCTCTCCAAACGCATGCGCCGTCGGTTTTCGATGACGTAGTCAACCGAGCCTATATAATGAGTGCAGTATACTGCACGAATGTGTAGCTGAGGGCCGTGGCTTAGTGTGGCTTAGTATACTGCACGAATGTGTAGCTGAGGGCCGTGGCTTAGTGTTAGGAAGGTGGGGCTCCCGTGGCTTAGTGTTAGGAAGGTGGGGCTCGAGAACGGAGGGTCCCCGGATCGAATCCCGGCAGGTTCCCGGAGATTTAGTTGGTGTTTTTTCCTCGAAAATTGTGATCCCGGTCAAATATCCTAAACCGGGGTTAGGGTTGTGGTAAAAAAAAAAGAAGTTTTTTTTCGTGTTCTATTAACCCTAACCCCCCTGAGTGCTAAAAAATGCTAATCCAAAGTCCCTCTCCAAACGCATGCGCCGTCGGTTTTCGATGACGTAGTCAACCGAGCCTATATAATGAGTGCAGTATACTGCACGAATGGGCTATTCCATTTATTAATGGTACACCCCCTATAGAAGGCAAGCATTTTTTTACTGAAAATTTTGGGAATTCCCACTGCAAAATTGTGTTGCCTTCTATAGGGGTGTGACCAAAACTGCTTCAAAAATTGGGAATTCCCAGGTTGTTTTTTGTTTTTAAAATTGGGAATTCCCATGCCTTCTATAGGGGTGTGAGGCATGCATTTTATTTTTTGGGAATTCCCAGGTTTCTTTTTGTTTTTAAAATTGGGAATTCCCATGCCTTCTATAGGGATGTGAGGCATGCAATTTATTTTTTGGGAATTCCCAGGTTGCTTTTTGTTTTTAAAATTGGGAATTCCCATGCCTTCTATAGGGATGCGAGGCATGCAATTTATTTTTTGGGAATTCCCAGGCTGCTTTTTGTTTTAAAAATTGGGAATTCCCATGCCTTCTATAGGGGTGTTGTACTTTTTTGGTGTTGGTGGGGTGGGGAGGGGGTGGGGTGGGGAGGGGGTGGGGAGGGGGGAGGGGAACATAGTGCAGAGTTGAGAGGGTGGGGCTTACACATTGAAGTGGCAGGGGTGTGTGGACGGGACTCGGGGTAAATTGGTTAGGAACTTTAAGGCAAAACCACGGTGTAATTTGGTGAGGATAGTGCAAATCAGTGAGTGTGTGGGGGTGCGTTTGTTAACTTATTTCTCCATAAGTTTTGATCAAAGTGGCGCCTAATTTGCATGTAAGATAGAGGAAATAACGGGACGTGTGATTTTTAAGTATATTCCAGTGAAATTGGTCAACAATTGGCTCCAAAAAACCGGAATAAAACCTCTCGAATTTTGCTCACAAATACCACTAGAAGTGCACGATTTTGTGCGTTGCGCGTACTATCGCGTAATCATATACCGTGTGGTAACGCGTCGCGTACATGTTTGTGGAAGGGCTCACTGCCGCGGCATTACGCACTCCTACACATGGCACATAAGCCACACGGGAAATGGTTATAGGCCTGTTGGTTATGGGTTATGGTGTCATATCGGGTGGCGGTAAAACCACGGAAAAGGGTTTAGAATAGGCATAGGGTTATCATGCTTATAGTGATGTGGTACAAGTAGCGTTTAGTGAGGGTTAATTAGAGCAACCTGATCTCTTTACTTTAAATTGGCATGCCAAACAATCCAAGGGACCGAGGGTTAATGAAGTAGGCACGGGAAATGGTTTAGGAGGGTTATGATTATAAATCAATCTGGTTGGTGTGAGGGGGGAGGGAGCGGTGTAGGGGATTTATGTGGTTCGTGCGGTTTGAGAGGTAGGGGTTAATTAAGTAGCCACAGTAAATGGTTCAGGAGGGTTATAATTATAAATCAAACTGGTTTGAGTGGGTGGGTGGGTGGGGGGGGGGGGGGGGGGGGTTGTAGGGGGTTTATGTAGTTTCAGAGCCTAGGTAATGTGGCATTATCATCTAGCGGGAACGTGAGGGTACGCCGCTAGTAAAAATAGTAATGACTAATACCGCTACAAATAGCCTCGGCATAAAAATATATATTTAAAAACCTTGTTTTTTACGGTCAAGAGCGTGGTATAAAGGGAAAACCAATTCAACCTTGTTCATAGTTCTCCAATAATGCCTACATGATATTTGGCATATTTATTTATAAAACAGCCAACAAACAAGCAAAATACCAAATTCACAAAGATTCCCATCTCCAGTATATATAGAATAACAGTGATACTATTCGTTATACGGTATGTTACATAATATTGCTATCTTCAGTAGAGCAACCAAATGGAATGGATAACATGCTTTCTTCAGTATAACATGATCGCAATGTTATCTATAGATAAAATGGCTACTGTAATATATCAACCCATGCATCAAGCTTAAAACTGGTTAGTTCGTGCAGACACATACCTGATGCATATGGAACCAAAACAACTAAAACTTTAGTGCAAACCTTAAGGATGATTAATACAAATTAAACAAAAGCTCTGGATTCCATTAAAAATATGATAGCTATGTGGTCAAATCGTTCTCTGACTGTGGTGGAGACCAGTGGCGTAGCATAATAGGGGCACGGGGAGCATGATTTCGGTGGGGGGGAAAGAAAGGGGAAGGGGGAGGGGGAAAATAGGGAAGGAAGAAAAGAAAAAGGGGAAGGGAAGAGGAAAAGAAAGGGGAAGGAAGAAAAGAGAAAGGAAGAGGAAAGAAAGTCCGCAAAAACTAAATGTTTATCATCAGTGGTTAGTTCGGATCGGGAATCGTTAGGCGCAGCCGGGGGTGGGGGTCAGATGATAGTGCAGCGGCCGCGCAAAATCATAGTTGCAAGACCCTTGGTATCTTTTAAACACATCGTTAACACAAAATGCGTCCCGGGATCCGCCGCGGTATTTCTTAAAGCCGTATATTGGCAATTATATTTAATCAGTGCCATATTTCAGAGAAATAACCCGATTTGTTTTCAAGATTAGATCAAATTCCAATGTTTAATTGGAAACATAATTTGTGACAAAAAGAAAAAGAGGGGAAGGGGAGAGAGACGGAGAGAGAGCATGGGTATTTGCCAAAGTAAAAGGTCTACCGTTTACATGTCACAGTTGACAAAATAACACGGCTATTGCCGTGTCGCAAAAAATAGGTCCAAAATAAGCTAAAAATCATGTTTTAGTGGACTAATTTCAAAAGTATACATCAGATTGCACCAAATGGGTTTGCAAATCGAAACAAATTTTCATAACAGTTTCCAGAGGAGACTGTCGTTAAATCCTTCATATTGGTCAAATGCTTGCAAATCCCTCAGATGAATATCTGAAAGATGTAAACGAATGAATATTTAAATTCACGTGGAATGGAAAAGCTGATATAATGAACATACTAAAATGTGGCCAAGTAATACAGGACCACTATTTCGGAAGAGTAAATTTACTATATCACATTTGAAAGATTTGAATAATAAATTAGCTAAGACGTATTGAGTACGGAGATCAAAAATGGATTTACTTTTTCACCTTTCTTTTTGCAAGATTTTGCCAAAAAAATGACATATTCAAATTTGGAATAAACGGATGGGGGGAAATAAGCAATTAGATATAAAACTGTGGATTATAACTCTTATACAAGAAATTATTTGTGGTGGAATGATAACATTTAATAGTTGGAACCAATCTGTGAGATATTTATACACATCTGTATGATGAACGAGTATAAATTGTTAGTAGGCCTATACATTGATTTATTCAAACCTATGGTGTATGAACCACTTTCAGGATAAAAAAGGATTGTAAACTGTTTTATAAACTAATGTTAACAATGTAAACACAACATAAACAAATTACAATCAACGAAAAAGACGACGAAATAAATGCTGCCAATCTATGCAAGTCACAGATACAAAAACTTCATATTGGTTTCAGTTCAAAGTGATAAATAACATACTAGCTACTAATCTGCTAATAGTCATTGCTCTTTAAAATGAAAATCTTACTATAATTTGCCGTATGTTGTATGTAGGGTTGTATGTATGTATGTATCCATAAAAGGCTCTCTCAGTTTGCAACTAAACGCCGTGAACTTTGCACTGATAAAAGATGATTATAATGTGAGTGTTATAAGCTATAAATGGCTGAAAACCGTACAGAATTGACCGAGATATGAGCAAAAGCGGGAAATCAAAGGCCTTTTCAGCCCGGCTTTTGAGACTATTTCTACGGGCTGCTCTTTACATAACTGGGGCGGCGGGGGGGGGGGGGGGGGGGGGGGGGGTGGAATGGAAAAGCTGATATAATGAACATACTAAAATGTGGCCAAGTAATACAGGACCACTATTTCGGAAGAGTAAATTTACTATATCACATTTGAAAGATTTGAATAATAAATTAGCTAAGACGTATTGAGTACGGAGATCAAAAATGGATTTACTTTTTCACCTCTTTCTTTTTG
>CM069446.1:46581083-46614706 GCA_035610835.1 Ophiura sarsii
CATAAATATCAAAATGTTTATTTTGTTTTGATTTTCCATCCCTTCAACACACCATCCTAGAGGAACATGGTCTTTTTTTTTGTTTTGAATATCCAAAGGCCAAAACTCTTTTTATTTTTGGGAATTCCCATGCCCATGCCTTCTATACCTTCGAGAGGAATATGGCATTTTTTCTTGGGAATTCCCACCGACAAAATCCAAAATTTGGGAATTCCCACGGCCAAAATGTGATGATTTTTTGGGAATTCCCATGCCTTCTATACCTTCAAGAGGAATATGGATTTTTTTTTGGGAATTCCCACGGCCAAAATTTGATGATTTTTTGGGAATTCCCATGCCTTCTATACCTTCGAGAGGAATATGGATTTTTTTTTGGGAATTCCCACTGCCAAAATGTGATGGTTTTTTGGAATTCCCATGGATTTATTTTTTGGGAATTCCACGGCCAAGATGTGATATTTTTTGGGAATTCCCATGCCTTCTATACCTTCGAGAGGAATATGGAATTATTTTTTGGGAATTCCCACGCTCAAAAAGTGTCAAATATTTTGGGATTCCCATGCCTTCTATAGGGGGTGTACCATTAATAAATGGAATAGCCCAATGTGTAGCTGAGGGCCGTGGCTTAGTGTTAGGAAGGTGGGGCTCGAGAACGGAGGGTCCCCGGATCGAATCCCGGCAGGTTCCCGGAGATTTAGTTGGTGTTTTTTCCTCGAAAATTGTGATCCCGGTCAAATATCCTAAACCGGGGTTAGGGTTATTTGAGGTATTCAGGTGCTCATAGCCAGAAATACTTAAAGTAACGTTTATAAACCGTATCTTGGTTGATAACTGTTTTACCATCTAGGGACCGTCCATTGGGACAAATTCGAGACTCGTGTGTCAAAATTACCTACCCCCCCCCCCCCCCCTACAGCTGAAACTGAAAATTACACTAACTAGTAGCTTTTTACACCCCATCCCTACCCGAAAAAAATATCAACTTGTCACATACTTAAGGGGGCTGTCTATACCTTTGGAATTTTATTCACGGATACGTTGGCAAATTCTGTTTGTGCCCTATCTGAACGGCCAATAAGTTTATGATGCCCCTTCTTTTCATTGTGTGAAATTAGTAATAGCGAGCGTAACGAGCCGGAATTTTGTCATATTTATATATACATTATACAGTACAGATCGCATTAGAGTAACCGATATCAACGGAGTTCAACATACTTTCATCGTAATATCAACGCAATTACATCCCGTTGTCAGTGCATTGACAGTGCGCTATCAGCGCGATGATAGTGCAAGATCAACGGGGTCCCTGTACGACGATTGCGCTGAACAGCCGACTGCGCTGATATCAGCCAATCTTCATGTCCGTGTGTACAGCGCTGATAACCCGCTGACTGTGCGCTGATGATGAGTGACATTTATAATCCTATTGTTAGTCCAATTTGATAGCTGTATACATCTTCGTCGGCACGTTTGAATCTTAATTAATACATAAACATGTACATGTATGTACACGGAGCTGCAAGAACAAATCGCTGTCGTCAAGTCAGGTAGCAATTTCGCCCAGACTTCGCCAGAATACGTAACTTACCAGGAGGGATTATTTATCAACATTTAATAATTCATACCCCGACCCGCCTTCCTTGAGTCATGCATCTGTATATCATGTCCTATTTTCATCAAAAAGTATTCCTCTCGGTAGATGCAATGTTTTCAAAAACAAACAAAAACTTTAAAAAGCCCCCGGCGCTAAAGCAATTCAGACAGCAATATTTTCTTAAAATTCCATCTGATCGTGTATGGGATAATGGGAGAAAGGCGCTTTAACTGATTATAGCTTAAATAGCGCTTTTAATAGCAAGGGGGCTAGTAGCTCAATTATCCTATTGAAGTACATTGTTAATAGCATTAATAGCGCGCAATTGCTAGGACCGTGCTATAAGCGCAATTACCAAGAACTAAACTTAGAAAAATTTCATGAATCCCCGTACGCGTTATAAGAGCGTGCTACTAGCGCAATTCCGCTATTGAACTCTGACGCGTTGCAAGAGCGTGCTACTAGCGCAATTATGCTATTATGAAATTTTCACTAAATCCGTGTTGCAAGAGCATGCTACTTGCGCAATTCCGCTATTGAACTCTGCCGCTGCAACAGGCGTGCTACTAGCGCAATTATGCTATTATGCAAGTTTCACTAAATACCGTAAGTGTTGCAAGAGCGTGCTACTCGCGCAATTCCGCTATTGAACTCTGCCGCTGCAACAGGCGTGCTACTAGCGCAATTATGCTATTATGAAAGTTTCACTAAATACCGTAAGTGTTGCAAGAGCGTGCTACTTGCGCAATTCCGCTATTGAACTCTGCCGCTGCGACGGCGTGCTACTTGCGCAATTATGCTATTATGAAAGTTTCATTAAACCCCGTACGCGTTGCAAGAGCGTGCTACTAGCGCAATTATGCTATTATGAAAGTTTCACTAATTAAAAGTAAGCATGGTAAGTGTGGCATGAGCGTGCTACTTGCGCAATTCCGCTATTGAACTCTGCCGCTGCAAAGGGCGTGCTACTTGCGCAGTTATGCTATTATGAAAGTTTCATTAAACCCCGTACGCGTTGCAAGAGCGTGCTACTAGCGCAATTATGCTATTATGAAAAGTTTCACTAAATACCGTGAGTGTTGCAAGAGCGTGCTACTTGCGCAATTCCGCTATTGAACTCTGCCGTTGCAAAGGGCGTGCTACTAGCACAATTATGCTATTATATATGAAAGTTTCATTAAACCCCGTACGCGTTACAAGAGCGTGCTACTAGCGCAATTATGCTATTACATACATATGACATACATACATGTAAGTACATAAGGCGAAATAAAAATAACTAGGCCTAAAATACATGTTCATTATTTCTGTCATAACTTTTTGTTCAGGTATTTCAGAGATTTAAAAGATGTTCGTAACAGCTTTGTTGCTCCAAAATGCATTTCAAATAAGTTGTCTTGTGACCAACCCATCATTCATAACCATGGCATAAAAAAAATTAAAGAGGTCTCCTCCTCTTTCAGGTTCACAAAGTTTGTCGCTAATCGGAACGATTTTGCTCCAAAAAGTGCCAAAAATAAAAAGGCCGCCTTCTTCCTTTTACGAAAAAGTCAGGACGCTAAACATTTTAATTTGTTTGTTTGGCCTTCCATATCAACTATCATTATTCATTTCTTTAATGACAATGTAACTAAACTGCTCACAAAAAGTATCGAAACGCTTAGAAATGATCCAATATATAACGGCTCGAAAGGGTATGCATTAATCAAAGCAAATAACCAAGTGCATAATTTTGTTCTGCGTATTTTGACACCTCGATCGATGAGATACGATGTTGCAGAGCGGAGTTATTGTTATTTCAATGGTCGTGGGTCCAGTTTCAAAAGTGACAATCACCCTATAGAAAGAGGTTTGCATTACTGTTTAGAATGATCAGATTCGTGATTTTCAATAGGGATGAGTGTCACCTTGGAAACTGGACCCACGATCATTGAAATGACAATAACTCCGCTCCGCAACATCGTATCTCAACGATTGAGCTGTCAAAATACGCAGAACAAAATTATGCACTTGGTTATTTGCTTCGATTAATGCATACCTTTTCGAGCCGTTATATATTGGATCATTTCTAAGTGTTTCGATACTTTTTGTGAGCAGTTTATTTGTAATTGTTTGGTCTTAGGACATGACTATAACCAAGAAGTGTTAATTTCGTTCATTTCTTTTAACATGTTTAAGGACAATGTAAATATTTGTAATTGTATAAGTATTTGGGAATATCGTCATATATTATAAGTGTAATTGTCAAAAAGAATGTATTTTTGAATGACTACCATAGAGACATAACTATCTCTGGTCACTGGTCTCAATTTAAAAATAGGCCTAGGCCTATAGGGGAATATGGAGCAACTGGTCCGAAATGAAGAATTTTGTAATTGTATTATAAAGAACGACCCGTCATTTGGGCATTGAAATCCATTATATAAAAATGACCAAAAGAATCAAATGTTTTAATAAATGCTTGCCTTTATTAAAGTGTATGATTTTGATTAGTGTGTCCTCCATCCACTCTGTGAGGTTACGCGTATAAGAGGATCCCCTAAACCTTGGACCGCAAATTTCTTTGCCGCTTTTAAAGAACGACCCATCATAATATTTGGACATCTTATATTAACGACCCATCATTTTGCCTTTGATTATAAAGAACGACCCATCATTTGGGCATTGAAATTCATTATATAATAGTGGGCAAAAAGAAGCCGATTTAGTAATAAATGATTGCGTGTAAATAGTTTATAACGTATTAAAGGTGCACTAAGAGATGTGTTGGAGGATGCGCCCTCAATTATGATAAAAACTGGGATTAGTATATTTTCATAATTGTATTACATGTATAAACTTACACCTATAAGGATTAAGAAAAATCAGCCCTCTATGTACAAGAAAACGTCGATTCAAAAATGCTCGTCCCACGGAACGAGCATTTTACGTCCGACAGTATCCCCCTGCAGTACGCGTGATACATAACGCGAACCATATTTGCATAGAGGGAGTTTTTCAATAAATAGCGATGATATTGTTTTAATCAAGTTTTGCTGTGTTTTTGCTAGTAGAAATAACAGTAATGGCCATTTTTAATGTTCATCTTGAATTCTGAAGTAAATTTTTAAACATTTAAAATTTTCAACACCACTTAATGTGCCTTTAATAGTATGATTTGAAGTAAAAAGTGGCAAAAAAGAAGCCGATTTATTAATAAATGCTTGCCTCTAAATAGTTTGTAACGTAATAGTATGATTTTGATTAGTGTGTCTTCCGGAGCCCTGCGGGGCTCTATATAAACATCCTCCACTCTGGGAGGTTACGCGTAAGAGGGTCCCCTTCACTTCGGACCGCAATCAAATAACGAGCCATCATCATTGGGCATAATTTCCTTTGCCGCTTTTAAAGAACGACCTATCATAATATTTGGACATCTTTTATTATAATCAATTAGGTTCTTTTTGGACTTTGGAACCTTTTAAAGTTCTATAAAGGGTTCATAAGGAACAGCCAAGAACCCCTGAAGCCCCTTTTGCCTTAGAGTGTATTCACTTCGGACCGCAATCAAATAACGAGCCATCATCATTGGGCATAATTTTTGTTGCCGCTTTTAAAGAACGACCCATCATAATATTGGGACATCTTATATTAACGACCCATCATTTTGTCTTTGATTATAAAGAACGACCCATCATTTGGGCATTGAAATTCATTATATAAAAGTGGGCAAAAAGAAGCCGATTTAGTAATAAATGATTGCGTGTAAATAGTTTATAACGTATTAATAGTATGATTTGAAGTAAAAAGTGGCAAAAAAGAAGCCGATTTATTAATAAATGCTTGCCTTTAAATAGTTTGTAACGTAATAGTATGATTTTGATTAGTGTGTCTTCCGGAGCCCTGCGGGGCTCTATATAATCATCCTCCACTCTGGGAGGTTACGCGTAAGAGGGTCCCCTTCACTTCGGACCGCAATCAAATAACGAGCCATCATCATTGGGCATAATTTCCTTTGCCGCTTTTAAAGAACGACCCATCATAATATTTGGACATCTTTTATTATAATCAAGTAGGTTCTTTTTGGACTTTGGAACCTTTTAAAGTTCTATAAAGGGTTCATACGGAACAGCCAAGAACCCCTGAAGCCCCTTTTTTCTTAGAGTGTATTCACTTCGGACCGCAATCAAATAACGAGCCATCATCATTGGGCATAATTTCTGTTGCCGCTTTTAAAGAACGACCCATCATAATATTTGGACATCTTATATTAACGACCCATCATTTTGTCTTTGATTATAAAGAACGACCCATCATTTGGGCATTGAAATTCATTATATAAAAGTGGGCAAAAAGAAGCCGATTTAGTAATAAATGATTGCGTGTAAATAGTTTATAACGTATTAATAGTATGATTTGAAGTAAAAAGTGGCAAAAAAGAAGCCGATTTATTAATAAATGCTTGCCTTTAAATAGTTTGTAACGTAATAGTATGATTTTGATTAGTGTGTCTTCCGGAGCCCTGCGGGGCTCTATATAAACATCCTCCACTCTGGGAGGTTACGCGTAAGAGGGTCCCCTTCACTTCGGACCGCAATCAAATAACGAGCCATCATCATTGGGCATAATTTCCTTTGCCGCTTTTAAAGAACGACCTATCATAATATTTGGACATCTTTTATTATAATCAATTAGGTTCCTTTTGGACTTTGGAACCTTTTAAAGTTCTATAAAGGGTTCATAAGGAACAGCCAAGAACCCCTGAAGCCCCTTTTGCCTTAGAGTGTATTCACTTCGGACCGCAATCAAATAACGAGCCATCATCATTGGGCATAATTTTTGTTGCCACTTTTAAAGAATGACCCATCATAATATTGGGACATCTTATATTAACGACCCATCATTTTGTCTTTGATTATAAAGAACGACCCATCATTTGGGCATTGAAATTCATTATATAAAAGTGGGCAAAAAGAAGCCGATTTAGTAATAAATGATTGCGTGTAAATAGTTTATAACGTATTAATAGTATGATTTGAAGTAAAAAGTGGCAAAAAAGAAGCCGATTTATTAATAAATGCTTGCCTTTAAATAGTTTGTAACGTAATAGTATGATTTTGATTAGTGTGTCTTCCGGAGCCCTGCGGGGCTCTATATAATCATCCTCCACTCTGGGAGGTTACGCGTAAGAGGGTCCCCTTCACTTCGGACCGCAATCAAATAACGAGCCATCATCATTGGCATAATTTCCTTTGCCGCTTTTAAAGAACGACCCATCATAATATTTGGACATCTTTTATTATAATCAAGTAGGTTCTTTTTGGACTTTGGAACCTTTTAAAGTTCTATAAAGGTTCATACGGAACAGCCAAGAACCCCTGAAGCCCCTTTTTTCTTAGAGTGTATTCACTTCGGACCGCAATCAAATAACGAGCCATCATCATTGGGCATAATTTCTGTTGCCGCTTTTAAAGAACGACCCATCATAATATTTGGACATCTTATATTAACGACCCATCATTTTGTCTTTGATTATAAAGAACGACCCATCATTTGGGCATTGAAATTCATTATATAAAAGTGGGCAAAAAGAAGCCGATTTAGTAATAAATGATTGCGTGTAAATAGTTTATAACGTATTAATAGTATGATTTGAAGTAAAAAGTGGCAAAAAAGAAGCCGATTTATTAATAAATGCTTGCCTTTAAATAGTTTGTAACGTAATAGTATGATTTTGATTAGTGTGTCTTCCGGAGCCCTGCGGGGCTCTATATAAACATCCTCCACTCTGGGAGGTTACGCGTAAGAGGGTCCCCTTCACTTCGGACCACAATCAAATAACGAGCCATCATCATTGGGCATAATTTCCGTTGCCGCTTTTAAAGAACGACCCAAGCCCCTTTTTTCTTAGAGTGTATATAAAGAGTACGGAAATTCAAAATTAACGACAGTTCGTGTCCACCGTCGTCTGAAAGAATTGACTAAGACTCTGATCTGCCGCCCTCTACATTTTGTCATGAACGAACGGTAATATGTACGTACGTTTATGAAAACTAGTGGGGATATAACCAAGATGGCAGCGCGTAAAACGAAACAAATATTTCTTCGGTATAAAAATTGTCAAAAACGGCGGACAATAAGTGGAATATTATGCAACAACGCGAACGTATGAAACCCCTCTGCCAGCGATAACTTTAAAAATGAGTATATAGTATGAGATAATCACAGATTTTGTTTGCCTATTTGGAAAGAGCCCAGTTTTCATAATAGCATAATTGCGCAAGTAGCACGCTCTTGCAACACAAGGCGGCCCACAGTGAAATTGTGATAATTGCATAATTGCGCAAATAGCGCGCACCTGTAAGCATGAATATATGACAATTGCGCTATTTTGCACTTCAATTGCGATGTCTATCTAAATCCTGCTATTTTATGCAATAACATGCAATTGACGCTACAAACCCATTTTTTAAAATAGCACCTATCTGCAATTCCGAATTTCTGTTGAAAATTGCGCTTTATAGCATGTCAATTGCAATTCTAAAAACACTATTACATGATAATTGCGCTATTTTGCACAAGAATTGCATCAATAATAATACCTGCAATAAGTTTGCTATTATTTGCTATTTGCGCAATTGTCAGCAGAGTTTTAAAATAGCACGTACCTGCAATTTACAACTACCGTTGACAATTGCGCTATATAGCATGTCAATAGCCCTTCTAAAAACGAGATGACATGATAATTGCGCTATTTTGCACAATAATTGCAGCCGTAATAATAATTGCAGTAAGCTTGCTATTATGTGCTATTTGCGCAACTGTCAGTTCCAGCGCCTTTAAGGATAATGGGAGGCCCATTCACCTGTCACTGGCAAGACATTTTGTTATGCCTACGGCCCTAGATAGTACAAGTAGCAATAATTGGACCGATCGCGATGTAATGTATGTTGCATGCAAATTAGCACCGCCCATGTATTTATGGTCATTACTCCCTTTTATTTCTCCACGTGGAACTGTGATTATTCAACTGGGAATAAAATGTACACCAGAGGGACGATTAGTTGAGGTAACAGCAACGAAATAATATTGTTGCGATCTCGAGTTGCATGCAAATTAGTACCGCGCATGTATTTATGGTCATTACTCCCTTTTATTTCTCCACGTGGAACTGTGATATTCAACTGGGAATAAAATGAACACCGGAGGGAAGATTTAGTTGGGGTAACAGCAACAAAATAACATCGTTGAGATCTCAACATGTACTTGTATCATATTATTATTACCATGCTGTCTCGTGTTTTCAAACTTTTTGAAGTGGTTTTGTTTTGGCCAAACAAAAAATAAGTTTATCTCAAAGCTTGCGCGCGCATTGGTTTTGAAATGACAAAAATACAGCGTCTAAAATGCAGGAAATCGTAAAATCATTTTTTTCCCCTACACATTATTTTATATAGTTTTTATTAAAAATATCGGCAGATTTTCCTTTTCTCAAACTTTTACAGTGACTCAGTTCTTCGAAAAACGCTGCACAATTGTTTTTTACACAACTACGCACAATTCATTTCAACTAGAAAAAACAATATCAGAAAGAGTCAACGGTTAAAAAGCAAATAGTATTAGAGTACAATTTGACAAACAAATTAAAAAAACATCCGAAAAATAAACTAAACAACAACTTAAATATAAACACACCCTCCTCAAATTGGTCCTTACCGCTCCCCCCCCCCCCCCCACACCCACATCTCAAATTTTCAAATAAAATAATAACTAAACAGGTGTTACGATAAGACGTGGTTAAAATCACTAAGTAATTACCCGAGCGGAGAATAAGGCGCACTGGAAACATCACGATTGTAGACGTTACTCCTCATTTATTAAAAATACAGTTAAATCATCAAGTCAAACGATAATCATAGTTTAAACATTTTAAAATATTTTACATCGCTGCTACGAAGGAACTCATCCCGGCAGTGAAGTCCAAACGCGCACCTCCGGGTTTTGGAAATAAATCGCCCAGGGCGTGGCGCGCTCTGATTGGCCAACAAGTTACGTAAACATGCTATGGATTCATAAATGATACCTTATTTGGTCACAACCATACACTCATGAATATGTATACTATTCAGTGAACATAGCGAAGTCATTTGCATACAATTAACTTTATACACTCTAAGATAATAAATTATAAATGTTTATTATCACAACAGGCTTTTAGCCGGTAGTTTTGAGCTCTGTTCTTCCAGTTAAAGCAGTCGTTTGGGGTTTTCCAGGGGGTCATGAAGGGGTCATAAATATAGCCTTTTTGGGAACCATTTTGATATTTCGCTCTAAAAAAGGCTTTAAAACTCATACATTCAAACGATGCCAAATTTCCTGCTCGCTATACGCTCGCAATCATATAACCAAGCCGAAATGTAAAGACATGAGGTAAGTATTCGATTTTGTTTCGTAAAATAATATTTTAGAATCATAGCCTAAACTGGTGTACTAGTATTGAGAAATATGTTATGACAAATATCATCGTTGAACATCTTTAAATATTAATAATTTATTTTGTGATCTTGTTACAGATTATTGAATATGCTCTGGTCAACGTTTTTACATAACAACAAGATGAGGATACCTACCATCATATGCATTACCTTTTCCGGGCACCTACCGTATACATTGATTTCCATCATCTTGAGATTTGATCTCCCCACAGTTACCGTGTCCGTGATCCACGTCGCGTGGCCCATTGGCAACTATTGGTTGAAATGTTGTCTCGTTGGCGAGCACTTACGGACACGCTGCATAAAATGAGTGCTAACTTGACTGTAATCAGACACCCCCCCCCCCCCCCCCATCCCCAAATCTGAAAAAAATCCTCTTTTTTTTGTACCAATGTACCTTTTTTGGTACCAATGTACCTTTTTTTGTTACAAATGTACTTTTTTTGGTAAAAACGCCCCCACTCACCCCAATTTTCCGAAAAACGGCCCATTTCCCGTTGTGTAAAGCTTTTTTTTCGGGCCGTTTTGGACTAAAACATGTCCTTCCCCCCCCCCCCGCCCTCCCCCCCTCAAAATTGTCTGAGATGACTCCGGAAAATACGCCCCTCCCCCTAAACAAATCTTGCTTACGGGCCTGACTGTAATAATTATACTGGATACAATAGCATAGGCCTACTTCTGTAAAAGTGGGCATTTTCGCACTTTTGAACAATTTTGCGTAGACCTATACTAATATGTAGGCCTATTCATTATCGCGTATTCGCGCTTGCTGATTTTAGCGCGTGGTGAAAAAATGTAGCGCGTGGTGAAAAAATGTAGCGCGAAAATGTTCCACTTTTACAGGTATTACAATGCAATAATTGTATTAATCATGATAATGCATGTTAACACTTTCCACGCGGCAGACAGCTACAGAAGTCATTTCAAAATTTCACAAATTTATTTCATAACATTTAATTATACCATATTTGGAATCACCGTGCGAAATGCTTTGAAATAAGTACAAACATGCCCTTGTTTAGGTTCGGTAATTCATAGACTTTGAAAGTTCGGAAAGGTTTTTGAAAAATCTGTTTTGTATAATGGTAAAACTATTAACATGATTAATAGCCGCGTGGAAAGTGTTAATTTTATATTGGAAATTGTAGCTAATTAGTATTGTCAATCATTGGTATTGTTATTATAGTCGTTTTCCAAAATAGTTGTGTACTTCTCTTCTCCTATAAATCAAAACACATGTGACCATTCCTAATTCCGTCATCTGTGATGAATCTTCGTTCTTCCTTATTTCTCTTATCTCCTCCGTGTCTCCGGTCCGTGTCATGTTGTGATTTACTCGATAGTGAGCGTTCAGAAATATTTTGGTGGGGTGGGCTGGGCAACTTGCATTTTTCGGTGTCTACATTTTGTTGATCTCCCCATACATCTCTATCTTCCAAATCCGAGTGAAATCGATACCCAGATATGGATTTGGGATTTTTCGAAAAGCAACCTCTTTATTTCAAATAAATATTTTGTTTTTTAATCAATACAAGAAAGAAGTTGAGCATACATGTATATAGGCCTATATTCTTGATTTAAGTATAAGATGGTTTAAAAGCTCGAAAGCTCGCGCGTTGACATGATACACGAATTTGGGGGCTATTTACATAAATTGTGCCGCGATTGAGATACCAACCACGCAATTGACATTAATTTTGCCAAGATTTATATACAATTTTGCTTCTATTACATTTTTTTTAAATTCATTTTTTGAACGAAAACCACTGGCTTCTTTACTACTTATTTGCGATATTTGAGATATCTTTTGGCCTTATGACACTGCTTTTATTATTAAATGTTTTGCTATTTTACCCGATTTTGCTAAGATTGCGGTACATTTGGCTTCAAACGATCTTCTTAATTTGGAATGAATTTATTTTTGGGAGAAGGGGCACATACAACGAAAAATGCTATCTTTGTATATTGAACGGAATTAGTTAACTATTAATTATGATTTCTCTTATCAAAATTGAGGCGACAATGGAAAAATTGGGGGACAGGGGAGAAGGAGCGGTCGACCCTTCTTAACCCTCTGGCTACGCCATGCCTTGATGTGCCGGGAACGTACAAAATAAGGGGTGGGGGCATGGAAACTTACTATGTAACAAAAAAGAACTCTATACCCTCTACTAATCTCTCTTTTTCTTTCCTTTTCTTCTCCTTTCTTTTGTTGGTGCCAAGGACCCGGGGGGGGGTCACGTGCCCCCGCCGCCAATGAAAAAGGTGAATAAAATAACAAGTTAAAAGTTTAAAATATATGACGGTTGTTTGTTTCAACTAAATAAACCCGGGTGGGGTCACGTGCCCCCCCCCCCCCCCCCCGGCTCCACCAATGAAAAAGAAAAAGGTGAATAAAATAAAAAGTTAAAAAGATATGACTGTTGTTTGTTTCAACTGAATAAACCCGGTGGGGTCACGTGCCCCCCCCTCCCCCCCCCCCCCCCCCCCCCCCCCGTCGGCCACGGCTCCGCCAATGAAAAAGGTGAATAAAATAAAAAGTTAAAAGTTAAAAAATATATGACTGTTGTTTGTTTCAACTAAATAAACCCGGGTGGGGGTCACGTGCCCCCTCCCCCGGCCCCGGCTCCGCCAATGAAAAAGGTGAATAAAATAAAATAAAAAGTTAAAACTATATGACTGTTGTTTGTTTCAACTAAATCAACCCGGTGGGGTCACGTGCCCCCCCCCCCCCCCCCCCCCCGCTCCGGCTCCGTCAATGAAAAAGGTGAATAAAATAAAAAGTTAAAAGTTAAAAATATATGACTGTTGTTTGTTTCAACTAAATAAACCCGGGTGGGGTCACGTGCCCCCCCCCCCCCCCCCCGGCTCCGCCAATGAAAAAGAAAAAGGTGAATACAATAAAAGTTAAAAAGATATGACTGTTGTTTGTTTCAACTGAATAAACCCAGTGGGGTCACGTGCCCCCCCCCCCCCCCCCTCGGCCACGGCTCCGCCAATGAAAAAGGTGAATAAAATAAAAAGTTAAAAGTTAAAAAATATATGACTGTTGTTTGTTTCAACTAAATAAACCCGGGTAGGGGTCACGTGTCCCCTCCCCCCCCCCCCCCCCGGCCCCGGCTCCGCCAATGAAAAAGGTGAATAAAATAAAAAGTTAAAAGTTAAAAATATATGACTGTTGTTTGTTTCAACTATTAAAATAAACGTAAAATATATTAGGCCCTATATTAAGTCATTTAACATTAAACATTATTTGCATCGTTTCACACATTCGCTGGACGAGTCATGATATAACATGTAAGTGTGTGCCGAAAATAGATTGACCTATTTAAATTCTCCAAAGGCCACAGTCCGCACGTACACAATCGTACACCACTCCATGCGGCTGTACGAGCGTGCATGCACAGCCTAATTAGCATAATTTATTACGGCTGGTTACAACAGGTGACGAGCGCGCATTATTCATACCACATGCATTGTTTGGTGCAAAGTTTCACCCGACCCGTCTGGTACGAAAATAATTTTAGCAACATCTGTCAAAATATAGGAACATTTATGCCATGGGTCTCCGGTTAAAAACATGGGTCCATTTCCCCCGAAAATGGGTAATGTTTGGGTCAATTTTCGTTTTCTGGCGGCACACTCCCTGACAAAAAATCCTGAGTAGGCCTACCCCAACCCCAAATAACCCGTGTGTAGCGGCCAAGGACTAGGCTATGAACGATTGCTTATGAAAAAAGTTGCCTCATTTATAGTTTGGAAAAAAGGTACGGGAAACATAACATTGACTTTCATGTGCCGATGGGTGGGGCTGCCGTCAGTCACTTTCCATCCACACATATGTTATGAATGAGGGGATTTCCCACAGCGAGTTGTCATATATGGACAAGCTCCTGAACCTGTGAATACAAAATGTGATAGTCATTATCAATTATGGAATATAAACAATGCGTCATAATTATGATTTAAATAAAAAGTACGAATCCAGTGGAAATAAAGGTAGGTTTATCCGATAACCCGGGCCGATAACCTATAGAAGTTGTATAGAACTTGAGTGGAATTCTGTCGCTATAAAAAATATAGCGCTCGCGGCCCGGCCCGCGCTCCCGGGCTCGCGCTCTGATGATGTACGTCGGAAAATGGCGGGTCGCAGGTTCATTCCTTCTCCGTACTTTACTTCACTTCCATGGTAAAATAGCTTGCTTTAAACTTAAAGGGAAGACTACTTTCATGATTTATGCCGATTCTTCATAGATCGAAACTATAACAAGCAGCCCTGGTTTTTACGACTAAATTTTGCAGGATTTTTAATTTTAAAAGATTCTTTTATTTTAATCGGCCTAGTTTGTGTTTGACGGACCGGGCCGTCATTCAAGTCTACAAATTCCTTTATGTAAAACTGAACCTGTTTATAGCAAACGTACGTCAGACGATCAGAACTCAGAATGACTTTCCTTTCCCAAATTTTAGAATATCAGTCCTCGTGGCCCGTCTGACAGTCGTGTACATGTACGTGCAAATATGAACGGCAGCATACTCGCAAGGCAGCTTCTTAGAACTAGGTCAACCACTTGATTATCCAAATTTGCGGTCTTTATTTGTGTTATTTATTTTTAATGACAACAATAATAACGATTTAATCGTGGCCCTGTATGTGGTTGAAAGCTAAGCTGCTCTGGTAATTGCACTTGTGAAAGTATGGCGATGAAATAATTATAATTCTTTTATTTTATCAAGGATCTATGGCATGTATGGTGATTTAGGCCTTCAATGAACATTTATTTCCGTGAATATATTTGTATAATATTGTTGTCAATGAACGAAGACTTTTCCCACCATTGTAAACTATTATTACATCTTCATTAGTTCGTTCCGCGGTCAGTGATCACACATGTATCGATTTAATAAAGGGATTGTATAAGAAATTGTAAGTGGATTATTGATTGCACAAAGTTCTCCGCCCAATTAATGACAGACGGTCAACGCAGATCAACGCAGTTAGGCATTGAGCTGACATCGCGCTGAGTCTGAAATGGTTTATAAATGTCGGGGATAAGGTCAACGAACTATCATCGCGCTGTCAGTGCATTGTCAGTGCATTGTCAATGCGATGTCATTGGGTTGTCAATGGACTATCATCTCAAAGTCAACGGACTATCATCTCAGTTGCGTGGTGCACTCTATTGTGAGCTGTACTGTAGGTGGTTTTGTGAGTCTTTATATAACCATAACATTCTGGGCAGAAACGTATAATCCAGTGAAACGTTCTGCATTGGTGCAAAGCTGAGACGAGGTGAAAAGCATGCAAAAAAACCCATTTTTTTATATCATAAAACTGGATTTTGTAACATACAAAGAGTAAAAATAAACTGTCAGGTCTGCGCGACAACTTATATTTCACTCAAGTAAAATCACTCTAAAACCATGATTTTAAAGTAATTGGGAATCGTATCGCTCTGAAACTCAGATATATTTATGATTTATGATCAGAAATGTAAATCTGCAAGAAAAATCTACTTTCTAAAAAAAACATGAATGTTGCCCCCTGTAAAAGATAATATGCCTTTTAATTTAACGTGTGTTATACACCCTGTTGCTCTAATTTCTCGACCGTTGATGATTAGGCCTATAAAGATGTTTTCCCAACAGATCGTTCGAGACACAGAAAAGATTTGCTGTCCAGAAGTAGTCTCATAGTAAATGTTTTTGAAGTCGATAGGTTTTAAGAAAATATGCGCGAAGCGCAGAAAAAAAAGGGGATTTACACTCCAAAATAGCCTCTAAAATCACCCCAATCACCACCATCTTTATAGTTTAAAAAAGTTACACAACCCCCCTGTTTAAGAATAAAAAGGTTACATAACCCCCCTATTTTAACATATGAAAGTTACATGACCCCTCCCCATATAGTCCCCCCTCCCCCTCGACCATAAATAATGATTTTGTATCTCGGTTTATACAAAAATAATGATTGAATTATTTCTTTTAACCTTTATTTTTATTTTAATGTTTCCCTTATTCTGTGTGCATAATAAAAATGGAAAATAATAAAAAATTATCCACTAAATTATGAATAGGTAAAATGACAAACATATTTCTTTTTTGTGCTCGAAGTGTTTGCTATGTAGGTGAATAAAAGTCGTGGCGCTGACCCCTGTCCATAAATATAGTACAAATCAACATATTTTTGATCAAGTTTAATACCTTAGGAACATTTCGTCTAAAAATCATTAAAATTACGATGTTACGATCGCATTGAAAATGCATCTTTATCGACTCAAAAAAAGTAAGAAAATCAGTGTTTTTGTTATTATATCCTGAATAAATAGCACTTCACCTTTAAAATGAGCCTAAGATGGTCAAATTTGATGCAGGCAATCCGTCACAATCGCGAGTTGTAAAACAACCGATTTCTATTGTTTTCTTGAAATCCTCGGTTTACTGGCGGGTACTCAGATTTGGTTTGGTCGGGATGTGCCGCTGGAGATTCAAAACCCCTACCCATTTCTAAGGGTGTTTTTGGGAAAATCGGTACCCATTTTTAGGGGTTTTGCTTCATTTTAGACCAAATTTTCGCAAATTATCGGGAAAAAAGACCTAATTTTTGCAAATTTTCGCGAAAATAGACCCATGTCTAAGGATTTTTCAGTTGAAAAGCCTACCCATGGCTAAGGATGTCTCATGAAAGAACGACCCACTGGAGCGGCACGTCCCCGTATGCCTTACATACGTGAGTAACCTCGAGAGATGTTCATGCCTTGTCTTCTGACTGTTAGTCTAAAAATACATGTGGAGAGAAAATCCGATTAGCACCGGCACGGACTACAACCCATTTAGTGGTGTGTAATCATAAGACGATAAGGAAAGTGGTGTCGAATTCGTTGACCGAGTAAGTATCCCTATTAATAGTGTTAAAACAGAGGAATCATGTGTGTAATATCCGGATCTACCAGCAGGGTGACCCAGAAAATGTTGAACCCAAAAATCACAAAATGCAATCAATTTTTTTACCATTAAAATAACAAAATATTGCATAACTCGTTCACCAGCTATGTGCACATTTTAGATCATAAACATAGGCCACACGAAACTTAAAATACGTGTAATTTTGTAAGAAGTGTTGTTTTGTAGTGTAAGTGAAGTGCAAAAAAAGAAGAAGTTTCATGCTACATGAGCAGAACAAGTGCCTGTTTGAAACCATTTCTGCACAGTATCTCATCAATATTCATTTATTATGTAAATAAATATTATTATTATATACGAGACTTTGAAAACAAAAACTGAAGTCCCATTGACTTCATTTGAAAATGTTAATTTGATAAATACAGATCAAAAGAAAAGATTACCTAATTCACCGTACTTAGAACAGAATTAAGTTTCATATCTGAACCAAGTTACAATTTTTTCACTTTTACAAAAGGGCGAAAACACACCTGTCACACAATCTCGTGTTTATTTTTAGTTTGGTAAGGCCAATTTACATGATCTAAAGTTCTCCAGAAAGCTGAATAAATTGTTTACATAACTGTTATAAACAGAATGCCATATTTATTCCTTCCCCCCCCCCCCTTTTTCTTCTTTAGTTTGTGATTTTTTGGTTTAACATCTTTCTATCCCGTTCTTTTCCTTCCTAAAAATTACTAAATTTCTAACTTCGTGTGTTAAAGGTCCAGCGACGTGCTCATGAAACTTATTTTTAAAAGTTAAACAATATATTAGTTAGAACATTTCACATGTTATTTTTTATAAAATGTGAATAAATATATTTAAAAAAGATAAAATATGTTCGGCCGTATACCAAATCCAATACCTTCGCCAGAAACGCAATGAACCATGAAGAGGTTTGGGCGACTTCAATGGTGACGTAGATGCGGGAGGAACTGCAGTGTCAACACAGTCGGATTCCCGGATCTACGTCACAGTTTCCGTGTTGCCTAAGAGGAGGACTCGTAGTCAGCAAACAATGCACCACGGTCTAAAAATATGGCCACAAAATAAAAATAACATGTGTATCAAGTTGCAAAGGTTGCCTTACAAACAGTATTATGACCTCGATCTATTCATTCACTGAATGTGATAATACGGCTCATACACTCGTGATTGTATGGTTTTGAATGCACACAGCATGGATACACATATTTAAAGTTCGCGCGGTGAAATTATACAAAATCTAAATCATGTAAATCCCCATTGTCGAACATGCCACATTATTAAATGGCGAATGTGCCCCATAGCACAATAACTATTGACACGATAATCATACATGTCCCACATACAACGACGGGCTTATAACGGCATCAAATCCATAACCAATCCCATACCTAGGCCTAATGATGATTTACATTAAAATCTTCTGTACGAATTTCATTAGAAGAAAAAAAATCAAATCATTTTTTTAATCCACTTATGTGATGTAAAAAGGGCACGGGCCAAACTCGTATATGTTCACGGTATAATCCATTCATTGCATGCAGTTTTCATTGATTTTGTCACTTTTAAGTTAAATATCGGCCCATGTGATTTTGCTAAGACTTTTGGTAGTGGCGTATCTGGGTCACTTGTTCCCTTACTATCCCTTTCTTTTCCTCTCCTTTCCCTTTTCCCTCTTTCTTCCTCTTCTTCCTTTCTTTCCCTTTCCATCCCCTTTTCTCTCTTCCTCTTCTCCCTTTCTTTACCTTTCCATCCCCTTTCCTCTTCTCCCTTTCCTTCCCTTTCTTTCCCCTTTTTCTCTGCCTCTTTTACCTTTCTACTCTTTTCTTTTTCTCTTCGCCTTTTTTAATCCCGGTAGTCCCTATTTACTTCTGGCCGTCTCCAGCTCATTATCATGATTATACCACCGATTTGTACGAAACAAAATTGCTTTTTAAAACAGTATATTTTGTTGGCTACATTCTGTAGGGAGTTCGATGAAATTTACCAGTTATTGCATCGCCCTTAATAACTCGCCTGCATGCCAACACACAGGATACGCCACTGGCAGTGACCGTGGGCCAGATAGAATGTTAGTGAATAATAGGCCGCAACACGTGTCTTACCGTTAGAGACAACTGCAGCAGCAGTATTGCACGCTTTTCTATGAATTTAGATGTTAAACTTTTTGAATGACAGCTTACCTCGTGTTAGGGGATTTTCCTTGGACATATTACATGTATTATGTTGATAATTCTCAATTTGTTGTATATATTCACAGATAGTCAAAACATGACCTGCCTGATATAGCGCACTTGTGTGAACAGGCGTCAACATGGATGCAACAATAATTTCATCAGGCTTCATACTTTCAATACTGGTTTATATTCATTTGATCCTGAGCGCAGTGTGTTTCAGTACCGCGGAGTCAACAACAGGTGAGTGTAACATTAAATCATCACACGTATGACCAGTGTGATGTTAACACTTCCACGCGCTAATCGTTTTATTATACAACACAGATTTTTCAGAAACCTTCCTCAACTTTCAAAGTCTATCTCAATGACTACTGAACCAAAACTAATCATTTATTTTATTTTATTTTATTTTTTAATATCTTATTTGTTTTTTTAATTATAGACCAAAAATTGCCAAAAATGTGTTTTTCATGATATTGGAAGTAAAAAAAAAAATCACATTTTGGTGTATAATACAAAAAAATAAATAAGATATTAAAAAAAAATTTAAAAAAATTCCTAAGGAATTTTATTAGGAATATAATGAAACTAGTATGACAAAATTTGACAAAATATATTTTGAGTTATTTTATGTGCAGAACCTAAAATGGGTCAAAAAACGTGTTTTTTTATCATTCTCTCCAAAATGGTCAATTTCATGATCATGGTTGGATTCATGGAACACTTTCCTTCAAGAAACTGTATACTTTTATAAGATTAAATGAATAATGAAGCAGTTACGGCAGTTTTACGGAGGCTGTACCTGAGAGTCCTCACTCCCCTATGCTGAAACTTGTATTCTATTCGCCCTTTGCACGGTCCGCAATTAACGAGGAGAGCTTCGAACTGGTACCAAATTGTATGGAACTATTTTATAACATTATGTAACTAGTTCGACTCTCTCTACACAATGTGACTGGTCAACGTGAGGGATTGTGAAATGATGCAACACTTTCATTCGATCTGATCCATGTGTCGGCCATATTTACGGTAACTTAACTCTGCTTCAGAATTTAAAAATTATGTGACCAACACGCAATATTGATAGATACTCGTTCAAGCCAAATGTATAGCTAATTATTTGAACAGTAACACTTGTATTGGTCGTACATCGAATGGCTGATCCGTGCAAAGAGTGAATAGTATAACTGATTTATCTGAGGGGTCCCATGATCCCGTTAACAGTCAGCTGTAGAACGGAGCCCCGTTTCAATTGAGGGCACTCTAAAACGACGGGTGTACGTAACCAAGGTAACGCACACCCGTCAATTTGCGCAATGATTGAATTTTCGCCTTTTACCCCCAACTATCTGCATAAAAACTAAGGGAGCAGTTCCATTTATACGCGATACGCGATTTATCGCGACTGTACCGGGGCCTGCAATGTTTTGTACCCGATGTTTTTCAAGTTGATACGCGCTAAAATAGACATCAGGCCCCGATAAAATAGACATCGGGGCCCGATACGAGGCCTCTGCCATACCCTGGGGTATGTTTAGCAAATAGAGCGGGACATGTTTAGCAAATACACGAGGATAATACAATTTACGTTAAACATCCAAACCCCGCGCCAAGATGTCGCCACGGCGTTAATGGTTTGCAAATAGGGAGCAAATCAGCAAATTCGGGTACAATAGGATATGTATGTTTACGTTTATATGACCGTTTCGACCTCAAATGTTAAAGGAAGACGTTTGTAATATAAATATTAGAAATATATAACACCTCAGCACAGATAGATTGTAAGAAAAACTATTAATAGGCATACATGAAGTTTTCATCTTTGTTTTCGTTCCGTTTTCCCCTACATGGATACAGTAATATGCCTATATTATTGTTATGATACAGTCGTGTGATGATAATGTTTTTTAAGTCAAAGAAGTAGGCCTAGTATTATAATACGGTAATCTATGAATTATATTTCATTACAACTGGCTCGCAAACAGTGCCGAGAGAAGAGAGATAGGAAGAGTATCAATAAAATTATACAACTTGAATTGTGTAATTGACTGATTGGCATTTTGACGGGTACACATAACATTTAGGGGTATTTTAGTGTGATCCTTTTACTGATTTTTATATCGTTTTAAATCTCAAAATGTCTCAACACTTATTTACATGCTTGAGTTAATTATCAAGTTTTGGTAGTATTATTTTTATTAACTGTACATGTTCAGCATGTACGTCCTAATATAGTAGTTTGTATATAGTACTCTGTATATTTTTTGTTGTTGATGTTTTGAGGTTTATTTGTTCACCGCCTTGACGCTGTTTACATCATAAGGTGTTCAATTAGTTCCAAATAAAGTAATGTATAACTTTTATACATAGGCTATTAACAGTTTTGTTTCTTTCACGCTCCAATTTAATCTATACTCAAATGCTGTTTGCGATATGTGTCCAACACTTGCCAGATGAAGCACTCTAAAATAAAAGCCAATAGTATGATATTTCAAATAATTTTGATCAATGTTTACAATACATGGTGCATAATCTGCAAATTCAAGCACAAACAAAGACTAATGATTGTTTTTTGATTTTTTACCTCCAAAATCGTGAAAATCACAATTTTTGGTAAAAAAATCACATTTTTTTGCACTTTTTGGTCTCTAATTCAAAAAATAATAAATATTTTCAAAAAAAACCAAAACTATTCCTAGGGAATTGTATGAGGAATATAATAAAACTAGTATGACAAAATATAACAAAATATATTTTGAGTTATCTTTTCCAAACCTAAAATGGGTAAAAAAACGTGTTTTTTATAATTTTTTTCCAAAATGGTCAATTTCATGATCATGGTTGGATTCATTGAACCCTTTCCTGCAAAAAAATGTATACTTTTAAATATAGATTAAATAAATAATGAAGAAGTTACGGCAGTTTTACGGAGGCTGTACCTGAAGGTGCACAGCCCCCTTAACACTACCCTGGACAAATACTTAATAGTATAATACTAGAAACAAGTTTAGCATTCCTCATCAGATTAGGTATTTTGAGTCGTGTCTATAGTAAATAAAAGACTTGCAAACTTTCTTGAGTAAACAAAATGGCTTGTTATTCATACGTACATTATGGTAATGGTATATAAAATCGTGAATGCTGTGTTATATTTACAATACATTGAACAAAACACAGGCCACAAAACACTATTTAATCCACCAATGTTTTGAACCTGCCAGAGTACTTGAGACAAGACATTTAAAAGTGGTTCCATGTGTACTATCTAAAGATATGGGTATGTGGTCTTTACTTGGCGACATAGCTATATGGCTAGTAGCCAGGAGATATAAATAATATAATTCAGTATTGACTATTGGAATACATTTCAATTTATAATAATGAGATGCTAAATGACATCATTTGCAACATTGCCTCCTTGCGCACTAACTGCATAGTATTTACTTTTACAATCGATATAACCTTCCCGGGAATATACATGTAGTTAGACAGACCTTAACATGTTTATAGTGAATTGGGGATTTTATTCCGACTTGAAACAAAGTTATTAAAGTATAAAGTTTAACGACTTTGATGTTAATTACCATTTGTGTTTCGTTAATTAGTATAATTAATGACTACCATAATGAGACCGTTGCGAGAAAGTATCGGGTACGCGCTACGATGGGACGAAAACTAGAATAAATAACCCGAAGCTCTATTTACATATACCGACCACTTATCTTTCGTTATATTTAAACAAGCGGTAATACGCTACTCTAAAAATAATAATTTGCTACTCGCAACTGTACGCGCTAAAAATCTCATCGGGGCCTGATAAAAAACTCATCGGGGCCCGGAACATTCTCGCAATTTTTATCGCGTACAAATGGAACTGCTCCCTTATTTAAATCTTTTACCATGCCATTCACATGTTTCAGCCATGCCAGCTTTGATGTTTCCATTCGGGGCGAGCGTAGGGGACACTTTCATACCTGCGAATGACGATGGAGGCTCAGCAGAAATATTCATATCGTCATTATTTCCGTTTTTTGGTGACAACCAGAATTCTCTTTACGTAAGTAATTAAAGGGCCGTTGTGCCGCGGCATGTTCACAAAGGCACATTTTCACCTGGTGTGAAAGGAGTCATGGTCCTCAGGAGCCATCGTCCGGCCTCCGTAGCCATACACGGAATAAAGCGTGAAACTAGTGACACACGAGTGTTTCGTGTAAAGATGAGTGCCCTGGTGGACTATAGCTCCAGGACTTGTGTCTTCTACTACACCGTCCCGCACGCACAATATTATGCAGAAAATAATTATCGAGCCCAAATCGCGTAGCTTATCACAAAAAAACCCGAATACAAACTGCCACCTCGCCACATGCAATTTTCAAAATTTACGGGCGGCGATTGAAAGTCCTGGTGTTTTGTGATAAAACCACGCAATAGACATGATGACATCAGGATTAAATTAGACGGTAATCGATTCTTGCGTTAGTTCTTAAAATCTCATTTTATACATGGACACAGGTGAATACTAACGGTGTGATATCATTCTCGCTGCCAGTCACTTCGTACACACCCGACGCTTTCCCGCTCAATGACGCCAGACTTATAGCCCCTTATTGGGGAGACGTAGATACCAGGGATAGTGGCTCCAACAGTTACAGGGAGATAATACGATCTAGTGAAACTGAGGGTCTCTTCCTGGAATCCGATGCCATTGTTAGCGTCGTCGAAGACGTGTTCTTCAGAGCCACGTGGATGTTTGTTGCTACCTGGGATCAAGTCGGTTACTATGGATCATCGAGTCCTCACATCGTAAGATTTCGTAAATTTCTTATTTATCTCATAATGCTTTAGACGAAATGAAAAACATACACATTTACGAGAAAAGACACCTCAAGGCCAATATTATTGATTTCTGTTCAGTATAGGACTGTAAAATTATCAAAAGTGATGTAGGCCTACATATAAAGGGTTCAACAAAGAAAGTATACAACTTTGTTTATGTCATTTTGAGTAACATTCAATTTGTTTTGTGGACCAAACAGGCTAGATAGGCATTTAGATGAATCTTTTACTTTTAGGCATGATTTGATACCAAATATGCCCCCTAATAACACACACATATGCCGTATTTACTGCCATGCACTTTAATGTCAGAATTAAATACCCCGCACAATGTCGTAAGACCCAACGCATTTGCACTGTGCGATTGATAGCCCCGTCAATCCTGGTTATACACACACAATTGGCCCTTTCTTCTCGTGCAGCGTATTGGAAATGAGACTTTTGAAAATAGGAATTTTTTCTTTAAATGGTGCTAATCATGGTTTGTTTTTGTCGTTAGGGGGCAAATCTTATATCAAATTATGCCTAAAAGAATCATCTAAATGCCTATCTAGCCCGTTTGGTCAACAAAAAAATGAATGTTACTCAAAATGGCATAAACAAACTGGTATACTTTCTTTTGTTGAACCCTTTATGATAACTAAACTGACATTGACACATTGACGTCGTGTTGGTTGAGATTGGCACTGTCGGTTCATTTGACCACAGGAATCATGGAATTATGATGGTCAAAAGTACACAGATGAATTTTTTTCGCGCGCTACGCTCGCATAATGTGGCCCCCAAAATGCAACATTCTTTGCTACAAGCTTGTTTAGAGCCAAAATGTACCTCGATCGTGCCAAAAATAGGTGTAGAGTTGAAAAATTTCGCGCGCTTTGCCTCACAAAAGTCTTGACGGTTCATTTTCATTTCTCGCCCCCCCCCCCCCCCCCCCCCCCCCACCAATATCAAAAACCTAGCTAGCTACGCCACGGGCGATTATAAGATACCAGAAAATTCATCACATGTTGGAACTAAATTATTCCATCCTAAACCGCTGGAGTTGTGAAATTAATACGTCATTAACCGTTCGTCCCATTCGGTTGATAATGTAACCTCGTACGCATCATTAAACCTCGAATATTCACGAACGAGCCCATGTCCAGCATCGTCTGGATTTATCAAGCCAAAATGTAGCGATTCTGTTGATAACAGATTGCATTAGCCAAACATGACAAGCAAAAAGCCTTCCTTAAGGAAGTGCTGCATGACATGGCTAATACGATGACTGGTATATACACATACGATAATTGCCAAAGTAATATCTCTTGCATACAAACAATTAAAACTTAAACCAAGACCAATGCATATATTTCGAAATCATTATAGACATGTGACCTGCTCCCACAAAATGAGCGTAAAGTCGTGGCGAAGATGTTGCTGAATTGAGCTAGGATAGCGTGTTATGGATTGTTGCCGTTTGTTGTTAGTATGGACCAAGCCCTTTTATTTATAGCGGGATTATAAAATGAATTGCCTGGCATGGCTGGTAATACTCTTAAAATAAGTATACTTACTGCTATTTTAGAATTCCCCTATAATAGAAGGGATCATGGGTCCTTACATACCAACAACAATTTAAACGGCAAATCAATTACATGCTATGCTGCCTCAATTCAGCAACATCTTCGCCTCGACTTTACGCTCATTTTGTGGGAGCAGGTCACATATTTGAATTTGTGTCGGTTAAATTGTCACTAGTGTTTGTATGTATGGTATTGAAAAATATGACTCTGGCGCCTTTCGTATGAGTCTAACGTAAAAGCTACTTATACGTATGAGGCATGCGGACTAGTCTTGCAGTGCAGTCTAGGTTCAGAGGATTGGCCTGCTATAGATTTGATAACGTCCTTTTACGAGTGATTCAATCGGTTTGTTGCAAATGCAATAATGTACTTATATTTTTGAAATAATATTACATTTAAATACTTTCCCGTTCCAGGTAAACACTTTCCAAGCCGTACTCGTTACAAATGGGACCCATTCATACACCATCTTTAACTACGAAACTATTCAGTGGACGACTGGCACAGAGAGTAATCCCGCTCAGGTATACATTACTTAAATCTTATAGATGCAGTGGTTATGGAACCAGTTCAATTTATGATGGATATTGTTATCAAGATAAGTTCGACCCCCTGTTCGTTCTATATATATATTGCTCACATAATACACCAAAGCATCATTGGAGGAAGTTTCTTTAAAGGTTTTCTTTCTTAAGACTTTTATAATGATGCAAGAATATTGACCACCATTCAATGATCTAAGTTTTTGAGAACTAGCATAATATGCAATGGTCCCAATTGTACGTTGAGTAGGCTAATGTAAGATAGTAAAGCGACTTCATTGTAAATTTCTAATTTAATACTCTGGCTCATAGCGTACTTAATTCGCAGTGAAACCTTTGTATAAGTCTTAGGAAATGGGTAGTGAATGTGTAATAAACAATCTCAGACAAACACTACATACAGCCACACTTCCATCCACTAAGATGTGTAGCAATGATCCTAACCTTACCTGGAAGCCTCGACAAATATAACTTCTCATGACATAAGCTGTCATTGTTTGCTCATACCTCATAGGCTGGTGTTAACGCCGGTGATGGCGTGCGATCTTACAGTATTCGAGGATCACAAACAGCAGACATCGTCAACATTGACACTACTAGCAATGTTAATACACCTGGACGTTGGGTATTCCGTGTAAACGAAGCGCAGATTGAGGACCGTAAGTGTATACTACATTGCACTATCACTATCAAAACCATAATGTGAGATCTCTTCTTTGGAATGTCATCTACAGGGTGAGTCAGAAAGACTTCAATAGTGGAAAGAAGCCATTTTGTTTTCAAAACCAAAATGAATTTTAAACATTTCTAAACGTTGCAAGAACGATATATTTAATCCTAACTTTGAGTGAAAAAATGAAGTCAATATCATTTTCCGTTTGCCTTTGGTGAACCTTTTGACCAGTGCACCCATTTCACACGTCTGTCCACGAGATACCCAAAAATATGCATCAGATCGCAAAACGTGTCTCCCATTCAAATTTGGAAACTTGAGTTCATTTGTGATGTTATTGGAATTTGATGCATTCTTTCTTGTTTACATGTGAGTTAGCATAATCAATTATAATCATACCCATGCTGTGCAAGCGTTTAATGTCCTAAATTTTAATAAAAAACTGAATTTTTCCATTTTTTTGTTGGCGTGATATTCAAATATGAAAATGCAATGTGTGCCATTTCAAATGAAAATCACTGTGCTCGTGGACAAACGGGTAAATTTGTTTGTGCAGCAAAGAGGGTCACCAAAGACAAATGAAAAATGCGATCGACTTCATTTTTTCACACAAAGTTAGGATTAAATACATCATTCTTGCAATGTTTAAAAAGTTTTCAAATTCATTTTGGTTTTGAAAACAAAATGGCTTCTTTCCACTATTGCAGTCTTTTTGACTCGCCCTGTATCTTTGATTCGATCTCAATCGATTTGTCTTACGTGATGAACAAGATCCTCCAGTATAAAAATGACTATCCCAATTTATCAATAAACCGGTAAAGTGGTTGTAAGTGCAGAGAGCGATATGGAGCAGCCCGGGGGAGCAGCCCGCAAGGGCGCTCACCGCAATAAAAAAAAAGACTTGGAGAAGACGTAGTTGAAGATTTGTGCGAATTACGTTGTATTCTCAATTAAACATAGGAATTTGCATTTCTATATACTCTGATAATTATACAAAGGTGTTTTATTCTCTGAAATAGGACATTGAAATATAATCGCAATATAACATAAGAGAATATACGGCTTATTGAAGAATGACACGGCGAGCATTTGTTATCGTGTTGCGGTGTGTACTTACGATACCAGCACGTGACCAGGGTCTTCTTTGCATGCCACTCTGCCACTCTGTGGTGTTTTTTTGTGACCGTCATCGTCTGGTCTCAATGCCCCTTTAACATGTTTAAAGGAATATCCGTATTTACAGAATGTAACGTCATTGCAATTTATACCCATATGCATACAGTTAATCTCTCAAGGCTGAAGAGCAAAATGTCGCCGAGTAGGTTATTGACTTGCCGCTGTGATGACGGATTCAAAAATACACCGAGACAAATTACTTAGGGAGCAGTTCCATTTATACGCGATAAATTTATCGCGACTGTACCGGGGCCTGAAATGTTTTGGACCCGATGTTTTTCAAGTTGATACGCGCTAAAATAGACATCAGGCCCCGATAAAATAGACATCGGGGCCCGATACGAGGCCTCTGCCATACCCTGGGGTATGTTTAGCAAATAGAGCGGGACATGTTTAGCAAATACACGAGGATAATACAATTTACGTTAAACATCCAAACCCCGCGCCAAGATGTCGCCACGGCGTTAATGGTTTGCAAATAGGGAGCAAATCAGCAAATTCGGGTACAATAGGATATGTATGTTTACGTTTATACGACCGTTTCGACCTCAAATGTTAAAGGAAGACGTTTGTAATATAAATATTATAAATATATAAAACCTCAGCACAGATAGATTGTAAGAAAAACTATTAATAGGCATACATGAAGTTTTCATCTTTGTTTTCGTTCCGTTTTCCCCTACATGGATACAGTAATATGCCTATATTATTGTTATGATACAGTCGTAGATCATGTTCACACTTCGTATTAAAGAGCTTCCTCAATTTTCGTTATAAATTATTATTTTCTGTTTAATGGAACCATAGATAATCAAGACAGGGATGGTCCAGTGGTTATTCGTTTTAAATGGGGTGTGTTTCGTACCAAGGTCGCTCAACACACACAATAGCCTTGTCATGGAATAACTTCTCAAAATCCAAAAATTAAAGTCGATCTCGTACCCGGACGCTTTAAATCTGTCGGTATCTATTGCAACGTTCATGGGTTCGAGTTTAGGTGTAATAACAACTGGATGATGATGATGATGATAACCAAAGTGATATTCAATGACCATGTCAACAAGTCCGTAATAACTGTTGATGGAAAAATCATCGAGGAGGTGGACAGATATGTATACCTGGAAAAGACGGTGACACGAGATGGTGATTTGCTCCCTGAGATAAATAAGAGAATTGGACTCGGTTGGGCAGCTTTCAGTAAAGTAGGAAATATCATGAGAGGCCGTAAGACCAGTATGAAGATCAAGAGGAAGGTTCTAAATGAGTACGTTCTTCCAGTAATGACTTATGGTAGTGAGACATGGGCACCGACCAACACCATGTTAGAGAAGCTTGCAGTGGCACAGATGGCACAAGATGGAGCGCATAATGATGGGCATCACTCTTTGCGACCAAAAGCGTGACACCTGGATTCGACAACAAACAGGTGTCAGCGACATCATCGATAACATCAGGATGGCAAAACACAGATGGGCAGGACACATTGAACGGCTAACAGATAACCGGTGGACAGTCAAAGCAACAGAGTGGACTCCAAGAAATTGGACCCGTAAACGTGGACGACCCAAAACACGCTGGAGAGACGACATTACCCGACAGCTGGGCACTACATGGTCAAGACTAGCTAGAAATAGAAGTCTGTGGAGGCATTCTAGGGAGGGGTTCCTCTCAAGCGAGCGAACTACACCCTGATGATGATGAACAACTGGATGAAATGTGTCTATAAACTTCGCAAATAGCGTTACACCTATCGCATCGGTGAATGTGTGTAAATTGATGTTTCAAATATTAGAAGTATTTTAACTTTCACCGATGCTTTTGTTATCAAACTAATTTTAAGTATCCCGTTAGCTAGTAATACATGTATATACAGTATATATACTGCTCACAAAAAGTATCGAAACACTAAGAAATGAGCAAATTATAGAATAATTAGTTCATAACTATAAAATACCCTCGCACCTATATCTCACATGAAATTTTTGCCATCATAGATTTTCAAAATAGGGGATGATTATCTCTATTGAAATGTTGTGTGGAGCTGATACTTTGTCTGTTTTGCCTACACCTGTATGACTAGCATGTTTGAAAAGCCCGGTAAACAGTCTGGGTATTGCTAATTCCATTGCAGTAACTAAACTGCTCACAAAAAGTATCGAAACACTTAGAAATGATCCAATACATAACGGCTCGAAAGGATATGCATTAATCGAGGCAAATAACCAAGTGCATAATTTTGTTGTGCGTATTTTGACACCTCGATCGATAAGATACGATGTTGAGGAGCGGAGTTATTGTCATTTCAATGGTCGTGGGTCCAGTTTCAAAAGTGTTAATCATCCTATAGAAAGAGTTTTGCATTACTGTTTACATAGAATGATCAGATTCGTGATTTTCAATAGGCATGATAGGGATGAGTGTCACTTATGAAACTGGACCCACGATCATTGAAATGACAATAACTCCGCTCCGCAACATCGTATCTCAACGATCGAGGTGTCAAAATACGCAGAACAAAATTATGCACTTGGTTATTTGCTTCGATTAATGCATACACTTTCGAGCCGTTATGTATTGGATCATTTCTAAGTGTTTCGATACTTTTTGTGAGCAGTTTAGTTACTGCAATGGAATTAGCAATACCCAGACTGTTTACCGGGCTTTTCAAACATGCTAGTCATACAGGTGTAGGCAAAACAGACAAAGTATCAGCTCCACACAACATTTCAATAGAGATAATCATCCCCTATTTTGAAAATCTATGATGGCAAAAATTTCATGTGAGATATAGGTGCGAGGGTATTTTATAGTTATGAACTAATTATTCTATAATTTGCTCTCTTGGTGATCCATATCTTGTTTCCTGCTGGTTTTGTTGCTCTTATGCGCCGTAAGCGTCTTGCGGATTAACGCGCTTTATAAATGTTCACTATTACTATTATAATTAGTACTAGCGGGTACCCTCGCTACGCTCGGGTCCTCGCTAGCTAAAGTACTATAATATAAGTTGTCATCAAGCGTATACACATGATCTATTGTGAACAGCAAGAGTGTATGTCCTTGATACTCCAGCTGCCCATCAGTGCCACGGTGCCCGTAATAATCCTATACAATAGGCCAACCTAGACTACGCTAAATATTATTATATGTATCCCATAATGAGACATGAACTAACCCTCACATGTAGGTATCTTTGATCAGGTGGTCCTTTCCTATAAATCCAGTTATCACAGGTGCCCTTAATATTCCACCAAATACTTCAGGTACCCATGTGCCGTTACTAATCCATTTATTCATAATATGTAGGCCCACATACTTCAGGTACCCATGTGCAGTTACTAATCCATTTATTCATAATATGTTAGGCCTAGGATTTGAGTTTATAATGGGGTGTTAGTGAGGCGGCAGAAGAGGAGGGGGTGTCAAGGGTTACCCTTGAAATCCAGTTATCACGGGCGCCTTAATATTCCACCCCGTACTCCAGGTACCCATGTGCCCTTTAATAATCTATGTGTTCAGTGTGCGGTAACCGCCTCATTACGCGTGCGCTGGCGATCACCCGATTACGCGTGCGGTGCGACGGCCATCGCCCTGGCGTGGGCCAGCGTATACGCGGCGCGTAGCAATAACATAGCAACGGGCTAAAAACCTCAATTTCACGAAATCTAACCCAAATTAAAAATCAAACATACACTGGTCGTCGTGGGACCATACCGCACTCGCACAAAAAGTTTGAAGTCAATCGAAGGTGCGGAAAGGGAGAACATCTCCGTACAAGATTGGCAACTCCCTATTATATATAAGACTAGCGGGTACCCTCGCTACGCTCGGGTCCTCGCTAGCTGAAGTACTATAATATAAGTTGTCATCAAAGCGTATAATCATGATCTATTGTGAAATAGCAAGAGTTTATGTCCTTGATACTCCAGCTGTCCATCAGTGCCACAGTGCCATGGTGCCCGTAATAATCCAGGGATCTTAATAAGGCCTACCTAGACTACGCTAAATATTATTATAGGTATCTCATAATGAGACATGAACTAACCCTCACATGTAGGTATCTTTGATCAGGTGATCCTTTCCTATAAAATCCAGTTATCACAGGTGCCCTTAATATTCCACCACATACTTCAGGTACCCATGCGCCCTTACCAATCCATGTATTCATACTAAGTAGGCCTAGGATTTTAGTTTTATAGTGGGGTAGTTAGTGAGGCGGCGGAGAGGAGGGTGTCAAGGGTCACCCTTGAAATCCGGTAATCACGGGCGCCCTTAATATTCCACCCCATACTCTAGCCTCCAGGTACCCATGTGCCCTTAATAATCCATGTGTTCATTATGTAGGCCTAGGATTTGAGTTTTATAGTGGGTAGTTAGTGAGGCGGCGGAAGAGGAGTGGAGGGGGTGGGGGGGGGGGGGGGGGGGGGGGGTGGGTCACGGGACCTAGATTTCTCGACGCCCCCATCCCATAAAAGTTGTCAAGTCGCCAATAGAACACGTGTATAAATTATTTCTCCAGTACTGCCATGCAGGCCTAGGCCTAAACGTTAGTGCAATACCATAGATGATATTTTGCTCACACCATTCCTTTACTACGCTTTTCGCCTCTAACGCGTGTGCACCTTACGGTATACGCCATTACGCGTGCGCCGGTAACCGCACAATTACGCGTGCGCTGGCGCAGTATTTTCACTCACCCTATACAAAGGGTGAAATACCCTTCACTTTTGATTTTCACCCTTCAAAATGTTTCTCAAGAGTGAAAAATGTTGAAAATGTCATTGTTAACTGCCCAAAACACTGAGCGAGCACACGTTTGGCCATCATTTTGGGTTTTCACCCTTGAGAAATAAACCCAGTGAAATTGCTGTGGCGATCACCCGATTACGCGTGCGATGCGCGGCCATCGCCAATGGCGTGTCTAGCGTATACGCAGGCGTAGCAATAACATAGCAACGGGCTAAAAAACCTCGAATTTCACGAAATCTAACCCAAATTTAAAAATCAAACATAAACTGGTTCGTCGTGGGACCATACGCACTCGCACAGAAAGTTTGAAGTCAATCGAAGGTGCGGAAAGGGGAGAACATCTCCGTACAAGAATGGGCAACTCCGTATTATATATAAGATTATGTTTATTATACGATTGACAAATATTCTTAAGGCGAAAGATAACAATGCGATTTATTCCGTCTTTTGTCGTTAGGGCGAAATCTATTGTCGTTAGGGCGAAAAACAAACATTTATTATTAGCATTAGCATAATTAATAGTATTTACCGAGTGTTGCGGTTTTCTAATGAGAAGTTGATGTTTGAACTCGACCTCTGTGTTACACGAGTATGATCGGGCTTTGGATCACCCGAAAACGATTAATCCCATAAAATTATCCTAATTTACCGAGAAAAAAAACCCCTTGAACATTTGAGTTACATTTTATTTACTGATCTATGATACGAGTTTCTCCATTTCACAGGGTCTTAAATACTTTGGGATTGAATATTTTGCACTGTTTCAATTTTGGGAAGCTAAAAGGATAAGGAAGTCCGTTGAATAATGCATCGTATAGCTTTTAACGATTGTTATCATGTTATCATGTATTTTTTTACTGAATTTGAATGTAGATTTAAGGTGATTGTTTACACAATGACTGGG
>CM069446.1:46614806-46931366 GCA_035610835.1 Ophiura sarsii
CTTTTAAAATCAATCAATGTTCATGTACATGTAATTGATGCATTTTTATTTGAAATCTACTTGAATTTTGTTAAAATACTAGTCTTTGTATGTATGTAGTAATAGAAGCATTTTTCTGGAACTAAATAAACAAATTTGTAGACACCCTGTATGTAGAATTTCAGATTCGTAATGAAATTTAATTTGCATATGTCTGGATGGGTATTTTATTAAACTACTTTAAATCTGTACTGAACTTTTCTCTCATCACTTCATATACATAGTGGAAGTAATTATTGTAACCCTTCTTTTTTAAGAAGATTTTGCTTGTTACACCCTGTACAATTTCGGACCACTCTGTATAATCAACTTGATTGTATGCTATTTGCATCCGTTACAGTATATGCTTTCAGAATATGTATACTTTTACCAACTTTAAATGTAAACTTTTTCAGATATAATGCATAAACTGAAAAAGGAACCTAATTTATGGAAAAAGGGATCGACATGTAACACAAATTGTACCCAGTATAAAAAACATGACCATAAATGGTACCATACGAAGACTCATGTCTCAACGGAATAAGGCCTTTCGATCCAGTAATATGACACTATATATATCACAGAAACAAGGTTATATATGAAATCAAGCAAGCAAAAAAGAACTTCTATGCAAAAAATGTTGAAGGTTTGAAAAAGATGCAACCTGGCAAATGGCATAAAAACATCAGAAATATAACTGGCCATATAACAACAAAGCTGGTGATTTTGATTTACCCGGGTTAGGTGACTCTGTCAGTGAACAAGCTGATAACCTAAATGAACATTTTTCTAGTGTTTGCTGTCAATTGCCGCCACTCAGATTGGAATCTCTGCCTTCCTACCTACCAGCCCTTTCTCCTCCAACAATACATGTTTGGGAGGTTCAAAACCGCTTAGGTAAACTTAATGCTTCCAAGGCAGGTCATCCAGAAGATATTCCTATTAAGATCATTAAGGAATTCTCCTACAGGCTGTATCAAAAAGATTTGTACCGTGGTCTGATCAGTTTTTCAGATTTTTTTTTGATATGTTACGAACCATTTAGACCATTTTGCTTCTATATGCAAAATTATTGAAGTTTCATCTTTTCTAAGAATTTTGATTTACGACAATCGAACATTTTTTTCAGAATTTACAAGCTTTTAAAGGAATATTGGTGTTTTTATCATTTTCATCGAAACGTTAGATCTGAAGCGCACAATTCAAAATTCCTCCTGACTGCACTCATATATTCACTACTTATAAAGAGTTTGTGCAGTGAACCTATTAAATTTGCGTTGCTGCGAGTAAAACCATGATTACGTCGATCTTCATTTGAATGACAATAGTGGTCAGAAACAACAGCCAATTATCTTCAGATTATCAGATCAATAAGTTGACATAATTCCCTATTTATTAAAATCAAAAATATTGTATTTATCAGAGATTTTATATTTTTAATGCTTTTTTGAAAATGGAACATATCAGAGTACAAATCATTTTGATACAGCCTGTATGAGTTGGCAGAACCTCTGACAAAAATCTTCAATGCTAGTCTACAGGAAGGCAAATTCCCATCTGTTTGGAAAACTGCTTCCATTGTTCCAGTGCCTAAAGTCAAAAAACCTGTTTCGGCTAATGATTTGCGCCCTATTGCCTTGACAAAAATCTTGGGGAGGGTGTTTGAGTCTTTTTTGGCAGTTTGGTTGCGGGATGATTTTAGCCCATTTCTTGACACTAAACAATATGGTAATGTCAAAGATACAAGTACAACCCATTATCTTGTTGACATGTTGAATAACGTTATCTCAGGTATTGACAAACCTTCCAACTATGCTATATACTTTGGTCGCGGTTGATTTCACAAAAGCATTCGACCGAATAAACCATAATGTTGCTGTTAACAAAATTATTTCTTCCGGAGTGAGACCCTCGATAATTCCAACGATCAGTAGTTTTTTGACACATCGTACCCAATGCGTTAAGCACAAAGGCAAACTTTCTAGTCTCAAAACCATCACTTGTGGTGTTCCACAGGGAACAAAGTTAGGGCCCGGTATCTTTACTGTGATGGTTAATGACGCTGCTGAAACTTCTTCTGATCGATGGAAATTTGTCGATGATCTCACCCTGGCAGAAATTATTAACTCTAAAACAAACAATCATCAGCTCCAACACCATCTGAATGCTTTAGATGATTGGTGTAAGGTTAACGATATGCTGCCTAAGCCAACCAAATGTCATGTTTTGCATGTAAACTTTTTAAAAAAACCTGTCTTGCTTCCACAACTTTCTCTTGGTGGTGAGGTCCTGCAAGTTGTTGATCACATGAAATTACTTGGTCTTGAAATCCAAAACAATCTGGGATGGGACATCCAAGTCAAAAATATGATATTCCGTGCCAGTAGACGTTTATTTATGTTATATTCTCTTCGTAAACATGCTGCCCCAGTTGAGGACATGCTGACCATCTTTCAAACATATATCCGACCAATTCTGGAATACGCTTGTGCTGTCTGGCATCCTGCGCTTACCAAAAATCAAAGCTACCAAATTGAAAGGATTCAAAAGCGCACTTGCAAAATCATCCTTGGCAACAAATATCAAGACTACGAGTCTGCGCTTCGCGAATTAAACATCACCCGTCTTGTCGATCGCAGGGAAGAATTAGTTTTGAAATTTGGTCAGCAGGTCCTCAACTCTGAAAGACATCGCCACCTTCTCCCAGAGAAGAGATCGATTAACCACAACCTCCGTCGCAGCAACATATTTCCTCAACCATTGTGCAATACCAACAAATACCAAAAATCCACCATTCCTTACATCATAAAAAAGCTCAATGGCGTTTTGGATAATTAATGTATTTAGCTGATGTCTGTATTTCGTTGCAATATTTTTATGCATGTATTTTTGATATTTATATATATTTTTTTTAATTGTAAAGCCGGCTTTTTCAGCTTATGCTGCCTGCTGGCTATTTTTATACCGTGAATGAATAAATAATAAATAAAAAAAAATAAAAAAGTTGTGTTCACGACCTAATATGGTGGCCTCATTCCAGTCTATGACGTGGTTTGCCCTGGCTACATGATCCGAAATAGCTGATTTGGTCTGTTCTTGCTCTGAAGCCTTTCTCTCCGATCTCGTGTATTTCTTAATGTCTGCTTTCTTTGTCTCTGCTTGGTGTTCTGCTAGTCGGACTCCGAAAAAACGGGAGGTCTCACCCACATACGTCAGCTTGCAGTTTTTGCAGGGGATTTCATAGATGCATTTGCTGGTTTTAAGGGTGTCCCTCTTGTCCTTAGTCTTCCGTCTTCAGTTTTTTATACTGATCAACGCTCCAGCAGGATGGAGCCAAAAGATCAGGTGATTTGTGCTTTTGATTTTTGCTTGCTTAGTCTTGCTTAGTTGCTTTGTGATGATTTGTTACTGCTGCTTTGAAGCTATCCGGATCAGGTATTGATGAAATATTGTGAGGTGATGAATTCCAGTCGCGTATTGTTCTTGGTACAAAGGAATACTTATAATAGCAGTCCTTGTTAGTTGAGATTGTGTTGTATGAATCGGGATTATAAAGACGTGATTGGCGCGCGCTGGACAGGTTGTAGGAGATTTCCAATAGGCAGGGACAGGTGGCCGAGTCTGGCTTGGTGGAAGATGCATAATCGTCGGTTAGTCCTTCTTGTGGCGAGGGTACAGGTCTCCAGTTCAAGTTCGTTGACCATCTTGGTTGCACGACCTGGTGTTCTGGACTTGTAGTCACTTAGGATGAAGCGTGCTGCTCTTTTTGAACAGATTCAAGTTGGTCTATATTCTTTTTTTGTGTAAGGATCCCAGACGACGAGGAGTAATCGGTCAGTGGACGGACAGGTGATCTGTATGCCGTAAGTTTTAGTTGATTTGTTGCATGAATATAGGTTTCTTTTTATGAAACCGAGAGACCTGTTAGCTTTTGCAAAGGTCCCTTGTATGTGTCCATTCCAGTTGAGTTTGTTTGAGATGGCGACGCCGAGGTAGGGATGGTTTTCAACAGTGGCTAGTTCTTCATTTCCTAGTAAATATGAATACATCTTGGATGATCTAGCAGGTGTGAGTCTCATAACGAAGCAATTTTGTGAATTGAACTTCATTTGCCAATTTTTCTTCCCATTTTTCCAGTGTATGATATGAAGGTGTTCTTGGAGTTGGTTTGAGTCCAGATCATTTTTAATTTCACGGTAAATAACGCAGTCGTCCGCAAATAGACGAACCGATGAGTGGACATTGCCAGAAAGGTCGTTTATATATTATAGACCAGGAACAGCAAAGGCCCAAGCACCGTTCCTTGAGGGACGCCAGATAGAACTTCAGTCCAGGCCGATTTATCGCCGCTGACGACGACTCTCTGGGTATAGGGTGCCTGAGGAAATTGCTGATCCAGGTCAATGTTGCGTTATGTATGCCATATCTACGTAATTTTGAAATGAATGTGGTGGGGTACATCAAAGGCCTTGGAGAAGTCCATTATGATCATGTCAACCTGGGTATTATTGTTGAGAGAACATGCCAGGTCTTGTGTTGTGAGAATTAGTTGTGATTCGCAAGAGTGCCTCTGACGGAAACCATGTTGCTTGTCAGTGAGAATTGATTGTTTATTGAAATATTTCATGACATTGGAATGTATAATATGATCAAGGAGTTTGCTACAAATTGATGTGAGTGAAACCGGACGGTAATTTGATGCAACATTATCGCCTTTTTTAAATATGGGGGTGATGTTCGCTCTTAGCCAGGAAGCTGGGACTTCTCCCATGTCCAGGGACTGCTGGAAGATAAGGGAGAGGGCAGGTGCTAGTTCCTCAGCTGCCAATTTAAGAATTCTGCCAGAGATCACATCAGGTCCAGATGCTTTGTTTGGATTGAGATCTTTGAGGAGCTTAAGCACTCCATCTTCAGAAATGGCGATGTTGGGCATAGATGGAGTATTAGAATTTTCCACTAAAGGAACCTCAGGGTTTTCATGAGTGAAGACAGAACTAAACTGATTATGAAGGATATCAGCTTTGTTTCTGTTATCTGACTCTAATTTGCCGTGTCTAGAAAGGGCAGGGATGCCGATGGTGTCAATTTAAGACTTTTGATGAAGCTGTAGATTTTTTCCCTCTTAGGGTGTAGGGAAGGATGGGGCAACTAGTCCGGTTAAGCATATTTCATGATAATTATAAAAGATTAAAGCTCGTGTAAATATTTATGGAATTGCTATGAAAATATCACCCATGTAACTGTTTTCATATAACATATAATCAATGTTAAAAAATGAAAGGCCAATTAATTACCACTAACTGAAAACTTAACTTCGAACGGACCATGCAGTTACCCCATCATTGGGGCAACTGGTCCTATATGTTCCAACGGTTAGAATGCACAGAAATCAGTGAATGACAACACGGAAACTGGACAGTATTTTCTTTACAAACACATTTCCATATTTTTTTAAGTGTAAAAAGGATTACATGTCTCATGAAACCCATGTTTTATACAGTTTTCGTGGTTAACGTGTAAATAGCAGTAATACTAACGGTGTACCAAGCAGGCGAGATGTTCGACTGCACGTTTATTAGATAAAACGGTATGAACCTACACAGAGAAAAATAAGTGAGTCATTATCGTAAAATGAGTCAATACACGGACAAAATGACTCATTTTGAGCAATAGTGTGACCCCTATAATGTCAAGCCTGTAATCTCTTGTCATTCTTGTAATGATGGACATCAAGGAGGAGACCGTTGCCTATTGCATGTAGCATGTAGTGACAATTAGAGTAGCTTGTAGTGTAGCATGTAGTGTGAGGGGACAACCGACTTGTGAGATAACGGGTAAACGTCCTGGTCTACCTTCTAGTTAGGTGGGGGTTGTTAGCCTTCTGACTTGTTCAGTAGGTGACGGACAGACCAGGGTGGCCAGGAGAGGTAAGTCTCATTCTCCTGGCTCACAATGAGCACAACTGGATTTAACAACATCCAGATAACAGTTGTTTTATGACAGTGCCATATGACAACTTAACTTGAGGTACATCCAAGTAATCCTGATGGGCGGGATAGTACTGAAGCAGAAGGCAACGGGAAACCACTGCTTTAAGAGATATTACACCCTTCCGAGAATACCATGATGCGCAGATCAGAAAGAATTAAACGTTTAATCGAAGTTGGAGCCCCTCAGGAAACCCACCCGTAATGTTACTGGGGAAGAGGCTGCAGGGACTGGTGATGCTGCTAATGACGGTGGTATCCTAAAGTCTTCGGAACGGATATCATTTGACGGTGATGCCTCTCATCAGCCTTCTGTCAACCTATGTCAGAAAAAAGGAGTGCTCCGTATTGGCACTTGGAACGAGAGAACAATGAATGAGCTTGGAAAGCTTGACCTATTGTTAAATGAACTAGAGAGACTACAACTAGATTTAACTGGTCTATGCGAAACAAGGTGGAAAGGAGAAGGCTTATTTAAACCGAATAAAACATCAACAGTGGTCTACTCTGGAAAACAAAATGGAAAAAGAGAAAGTGGAGTGGCCATCATTCTGAGAGGTAAAGCACAAAAAGCACTGGACACCTACACAGCAATTTCTGACCGTATTGTTACAGTAAAGGCTTAAAGCAAAGCCAAAACTAGTTACGATAATCCAAGTCTACGCTCCAACATCAACACATGATGAAAGTATCAAGGACCTTTTCTATGATCAATTGCAAACAACTGTGGACAAAATAAGCAAAGGTGATATCTGTACAGCGTGTATCAAAAAGAACGCAACACTTTTTGTCGAGAGCTGTACAGTCACAGTAAAATACAAATCATTCTAAAACTTATATATTCTGTTAGGTCTACTTATTGGCTATCAAATTACAACGATATCGATTATTTATTCGCTGAGATATTAAAGGTATAAGTAGAGAAGTGCAAAACACGTTTTACATCGTTCGTTCTAAAAACTTATTTTCCTGTCCGATTAGTGTTATGGGTTCACAGTTTTTAAACTGTGAACCCATAACACTAATCGGACTAAATAACTATGTAACCTTAATGTCTGGAATGGTTTATCTTAATTTCCTTTGTTTGAGTAAGGTGGTACATAAAATCATTGAATCGTGTAATCTGATAATCAATCGACCATTTTAATACGTCAATCACCCTCTTTAAGTTCTGAACCACCGATTGCTTTGATCGCCACATAATGTCTATGGTACGTTCTTTCATAAATTAAAGTTCATAATCGATGCATCTTAAAACAAGGACAGCATTTTGAGGGTCGAGCAGCACCATAATATCCCTTTCCCATTCACAACAGACTAACAATGACTGATTCATACAAGACAATTACTACCTTCACTGGACTATTCCATTTGTTTATCTTTTAAATAATGTGCCATACTGTTTTATTTATGACATTAACGAGAGAAAAAGAGAGAGGATTTGCAAACAGACTTTGTAATCTGGATTTTCAAGTTGTGTTTAATATTAACTATCAACCAATTTATTGCCAGATTTAATTAATATTGATATGATACTGAAATAGCTAGACATTTGATACCTTTAACATCACTTTTTCTTCTCAGAATGATGAGTTTGATTCCAGTTATTTAAGTACAATGAGTTATTAAAGTGTCTTGCTAATATTCACCTGACAAGAAAATCAGGCATACACGATAAACGATGTAAAACGGGTTTTGCACTTGTCTACGTGTATCGTTGATATCTCAGCGAATCAATAATCGATATCGCTGTAATTTGACTATGTGATAGCCAATTAGTACACCTAACAGAATATATAAATTTCAGAGTGATTTGTGATTTGCCGTAATCGGAGAGCTCGCGACAAAAAGTGTTGCGGTTTTTTTATACACCCTGTATAGTGATGGGTGACTTAAATGCCAAAGTTGGAGAAGGAGAAGACACCAAATATGGAATTGGTAAATTCGGTCTAGGAGAAAGAAACGCAAGTGGTGACAAACTAGCAGAATTTTGTCATGCCACTGACTTTGATATCACAAATACTTTGTTTGATCATCACAAAAGAAATCGATACACATGGATATCACCAGGAGATAGATACAGAAATCAAATTGATTACATCATGGTTAAAAGAAGATGGAAGTCTAGCATCACCGATTGCAAAACCTATCCAGGTGCAGACTGTGACACAGACCACATATTGCTGCTTGCGAAGATGCGAGTGAAACTGGCATGAAATAAATTCAAGCAAAAACAACGAAAACTAGACCTCAAGAAACTTGAAGACCCTACCATCAGATCCACTTTCAGAAGTGAAACGGAATGCTGTTTTGTAGCCCAACTTAAACAGATGGAAGACCAAGAAGGTGAAGAATCATCAGAAAGTCTATGGACTACAGTGTGAATGATGTAAGAAAGGAGCTGAACTTGAGGCTAAATGTCAAGAAGACCAAGTTACTTGTCGCTGGAGGTGTTCCTGAAGAACATCATACCATCATGATCGACGGTGAGAGAGTTGAACATGTAGATCACTTCAAGTATCTTGGATCTACAAAGAGAGCTGATGCCAACTGCTCAAATGACATCAAATCAAGGATTGCCATTGCCAAGAAAAGAATGATAGACCTGCAGTTGATCTGGAATGACAAAAACCTTTCCAATCGTCTCAAAATGAAATTGGTCAAGACCCTTGTATGGAGTGCACTCATTTATGGCGCTGAAAGCTGGACACTGTGCAAAGCAGATGAGAACAGAATAATGGCAGCTGAAATGTGGCTATGGAGGAGAATGCTTAACATCAACTGGAAGCAGAAAAGAACAAAAATGTTAGCATTTTGCAAGAGCTAGAAACAGATAGACAACTGTTGGGAAAGGTTGTAAGCCTTAATCTAGGATACTTCGGCCATACGCTCAGGGGAAGTGGAAGCCCCCTATCTCTCAATCTCATTGAGGGAAAAGTAGAAGGAAAGAGAAAACGTGGCAGACAGAAGAAAAACTGGTTTGATAACATAATAATAATAATAACACGCACTTTTAAGCGCCTTACTTTTAGAAACGACAAAACTCAAGGCGCTTTACAATGACTAAAACAATATAAAATATACAGAGCAATATTATAGTGTACAAAAGGTTAAAATACATCAAAATAATTAACGCAAACCAAAAACATCATAAAAAGTACCGGAGTACCTAAGTTACAAATTACATTATAAAACAGACCTGACAAATATATGAAACATAAATAAGCATCAACGGTAAAATTGGCATGTTGTATATACAAAAACCAACGGGAAAAAACAAAATGTATAAAATGGCAGAGATCAAAAAGTATTGCACGGGACAAATATATAAAAAGCCGAAAAGACCTGGCAAATACGGTATGTGAAACATCAGGGAATGGACTGGTCTCAACTACGTTCAAGTCAAACGTGCAGCACAAGATAGAACAAAGTGGAGAATGAACACTAAGAAGAGTGCAAATATGGTCGCCAATCATCAGTAGTGATGGGCCAGCGAGTGTCTTTGAATTCGCAATTATAACGGCGTTCGGGTTCTACAAGTCGACGAGTGTCTTTAGACAAAATAAGAAATGGTATACTTTGTTATTTGCAAATTCATAAACTAATAACTCTACCAAATGAATACCCGTAATAATGATGTAAGTTGAAGCATTCTTTAAATGGTAATTTTGATCGCAAATCCAAGCCACCAATGTCGCAACATGCGCCATTTTACGGTCGTTACAACCACAACCTGGTTGTAATCGAAAAGTCGCTGAGCACACTACGATCTCTACGATAAAGCACCCAACAAATGCAATATGCACTTTAGCATATTAAGATGACTGTACTGCATAATTTACTGTTGCATATCTATCAATCATATAAAGTACATTAAACATGATCTAAACCCATCTTCATAAATCTCCCATACTATCTGTGAATTTTCAATAAGTCACTCAAGGAGGTGTCTTCAAAGATCTGGAGAATATGACATGTGTAAATACCCTAAAGTTGCAAATGTTTTGGAATGTAGATGGTAAGGATATATGTCAAGTTTCAACATAAGTCGTACTGTTTTCAAAAGAAAGCAGTATGCCCACACTGGGTACCTCAGACCACAACCCTGTGCTGGTGTGTTTAGACGTTCCAGTATACGGAGACAAACCACACAGATGTCCACTTCCACCTGGTGTCATAATTTACCCCAGATCTCCGAACTAAGCCTTTCAACGTGCTTCCCGTCCCGTATCAAGAAGTCCACTCCCACCTTGGGTTGAGCCCGGATGACTCCGGAACTCCAAACTGTGTCCTTCAACGTATATTTCCACCCAGTGGCGTACCCAGAGGGGGGCCCGTGGGTCCGGTGGTCCCCCTGAAATAACCCCGTCGGTACACACGAGCCTCCGTCGGTACATTTCTGATTTTGACCATGAGTTTTTTTCTGCCCCCCCCCCCCCCCCCCAAACTTATCAAGATTTCAGCTGCTGACGGAGAAAAAATTGGGCAACTTTTACGATTTTTTTGAGTCTGTAAACCTTTTTTTTTGTCGGTACATCATGCCTTTCGTCGGTATAACTATGTCGTGTCCCCCCCCAGTTTCCAAAAGCTGAGTACGCCACTGTTTCCAACTCCGGGGGGTTAGTGAACACACCAAGTGGGTACACATGCGCGTTCAAGCACCTCTGAAATTAACCCTAAATGGCGTAAACCAGAACACTATTTTATTACCCCTAAATGGCGTAACACATACAAACCCTACCCTAAACGGCGTTAGCAACACTCAATAATGCACCCCTAAATGGCGTAATATAGTGATGCTCAAAATAATCTTAATTCATAATCAGCATTTTTTTGATATACCTGGGAAATACAATTAAAGTAGGGAAATATTGAAGATTTTTTCAACATTTTGCATGTTTATTGAAAAGTCACACATACAACAATTAGTACCCCTAAACGTCGATACCTTGATGCTGTAATGGATACCCTAAAGTGCGATGCCCTCTGAAAAGCATCTCTTTTTCATAAAGACGTCGGCGACGTCGTGTGGTGAAATCTGGACCCTTTTCGACGGTTTTTGGACGCGGATGCGTACCCGCTTGGTATGTTCACTGACCCCCCCCCCCCCCCCCCCCCACCCCCGCCCCGGTTTTTCAACATCAAGAAGTCCACTTCCACCTAGGATCCAAATTTGACCCGGTTGACCCACCCCAGACCCCAAATTATGCCCTTCCAACGTATTTCCCAAATCAAGAGGTCCACTTCCGTCTAGGTTAATAATTTGACCCCGGATGACCAGACCTCCGAACTATGTCTTTAAACGTATTTCCTACATCAAGTGGTACACTTCCACCTAGGGTCAAATGTTGACCCCGGATGTCCCCAAGACCCCAAATTATGCCCTTCAAAGTATTTCCCAAATCAAGAGGTCCACTTCCGCCTAGGTTAATAATTTGACCCCGGATGACCCCATACCCCAAACTATACCCTTCAACGAATTTCCCACATCAAGAGGTCCACTTCTACTTAGGTTAATAATTTGACCCCGGATGACCCTATACCCCAAACTATGTCTTTCAATGTATTTCCCACATCAAGAGTTCCACTTCAACCTAGGATCATATTTTGACACCGGATGACCCCAGACCCCAAACTATGCCCTTCGTCGTATATCCCGCCTTATGAGGTCCACTTACACGGGTCAAAATTTGTCCCCGGATGACCCCATACCCCAAACTATGCCCTTCAACGTATTTCCCATATCAACGGGTCCACTTCCACTTAGATTAATAATTTGGCCCCGGATGACCGGAGCCCTGCGAGGTTCTGTATAAACATGCGCCGCTCTTTCACGGTCAAACAGTTTGGTTACACGTAAACAAAACTATTTTTAGAGACACCCTGTATAATTATAATTTACTCTGGTAAAGTCTGATAAGAAATGGTTGAAATATACATTAATCTGGAATGTAATCTATAATGAGATTTACTATTGAATAGCAATTGCTGTCTTCTTAATAACATTGAGAATCATGTCAAAAGAACCCTGATGGGCTCTATAATATATAAACATGCTCCGCTCTTTCAAGTGGTCAAAAAGTTTGGTTACACGTAAACACAACTATTTCTAGAGACACCCTGTATAATTCTAATTTACTCTAGTAAAAATATAATACATTTAAGTATGTTGATAAATAAAAGGTTTGTCTGCGTTTAAAGATTAAAGTCTGATTGTTTTATTACGAGGAGGGTATGTACATTTATGTAAAAGAAGAAATGGTTGAAATATACATGTACATGCATTAATCTGGAGTGTATAGAGATTTACGTTTGGATAGCAATTGCTTTCTTCTTAAAATAACATTGAGAATAATTTCAAAACAATGTGATTCAGTGGACAATGATTCATGCGACGTATTAGTGTATGAAATTGATTAGTGTAGGTCACGCCTTTTTTTTTTACCTCGGCACCTATAAAGGTGGTTTTGTTACATTTTAATTATTCTTTTGTATTTAGGCTATTGTATTTGTGTAACCCTCTATGAGATTGACTTGTGTCTGGGCTTATTCTAAATGAAATTTAATACCCTTTAATAATCTGAAGAGAGAAAAAAATCCATCACTTTTGATTTGATTGATACAGCTCGTTAAAGCATAATTAGTCAGGGTGGTTGAGGAAGTGGAGGAGGAGGAAGTGGAGGAGGAGGAGGAGATAATTGTCTAATATATGGGTGAAAATGGACTACTGTCCTGTAATAGAGCTTCTAATTCTCATATAGTCTTATGTCAGTTTAGTTCTATTTGATGCAACAATGCTTTAATTAAAAGTATCAATTAAGCTAATTAACTAATTTTCAAATCTGATTAACAAAGTAGGATGAACCATGTATACATGTACATATAGTCACAAATCCGTTTTTGTCTAGGTTTCAAAATGTTACTTGCAGGAAAGGCTCTGATTTTGATGTAAAAGCAATAAGTCCTAATTTGTATTTGCATAATTTAGTTACTTTTTCCAGTATTTGACCACCCTGTATATATATTTCCTAATAAGCTGACCAATTAATTTTGTATATGGCTGGATGGGTAATTTACTCAATTACAGCAACAAAATGTCTAGCCTTTAAATAGGTCCTGCATTTAGACAATTTCGTATGAAATGTTAATTGTTACACCCTGTATAATGTTTAGGTCAACCTGTATATTTGATTTCGAGTTACCATACTTTCAATTCTTTAAGCTTTCTAAATATATATGGTTTCATACACTTTAGATGTAAACATGTTGATATATTACTGAAACTGCGAAAGGAGGTATTATTTCATGAAATCATTGGAAATGACCCATGTAACACAAATGTAGCACAGGTTAAAAAAACATTACCTGTATCCTTCGGAACCCTCCGGGGCTATATATAAACATCCCCCTTTCGGCAACTTCAAACCTTTTTGCCTCCCCACCACCCCCCACCACCACCACCACCAAAGTATTTCTGAATACTCCCTATTTGCGCGAAGCGCGCAGCAATTTCATTACACTATCCATTTGGCCAAACTTGTTGACCGCCTCCCGTGAGTTCCCCCTTTCGGCAACTTCAACTTCAACTTCAACCCCCCCCCCCCCCCCCCCCATGTTGCCCAACTCCCCCACCATAGCGTTTTCAGCACCAACCATGCAAATCAGCGTTAACACTAAATAACTATTAACGCAAATGGGGAGAATTAGCGCTAATTTCGCTAATTAGGCCTATCACGGATGCTAACTTTTCGCTAATTATCACGGATACTATAACTCCACGCGCTAATGCGCTAAAAAGCCAACCCGCACCTTCTACGAGTAGAGGAGGGCAATATAAGTTCAAACTAGCTTACCACACGGAATAAAACTAAATACGACGTTGATAGGTTCACTTTCACCGTAGAAAAGACTGAGAGCATTGCATATAGGTGAAAGAGACGGAAAGAGATTAATTTTACAACACCTCCTTATTTCTACTTGCACTTAAAGCTAATAGATGTACATGTATTTCCAAATAGCCTAACTACGGAATAAAGCTAAATATCTATGCATTTCCGTCCCATTTCCGTGCCTCTATTCAAATGTTAACTACGGAAACAAATTTCGCACCCCCTTTAAAAATCGCTCTTAGGTTTACCTGAAGAAAAGTGTCAGACGATTTCGCTTGTTTCTGTTTGTTTACGAGGTAGAAATTTGTGTAAAAGAAAAAGTGGTTGACATATATGATACATTAATCTAAAATAACCTATAATGAGATTTACGTTTGAATAGCAATTGTTTTCATCTTATAATAACATTGAGAATAATGTCAAAACAATATGTGATTCAGCAGACACTGTGTAATTATAATTTACTCTGAAATCTTTTCTCTTTAATTTGATATGATTTCGCTTGTTGAGTCATACCCTAAGCACCATCCACGATAGCGATAATGCACTGTTGATTTTGAAGCTTTAACGCTTTCCACGCGGCTACTGTTTTACCATATTATACAAAACAGATTTTTCAGAAACCTGTCCTGACTTTTTAAAGACTACCTTAAGGATTACTGAACCAATACTAGGCATGTTTGTACTTATTATAATGCACATGTCATGGTGATCCCAAATATGGTGATGAAATTCAAGAATTTTGACATTTTTGAAACATTTTATGAAATTTCGAAACTGTCGTTATAGTGACGACTGTCGCGCGTGGAAAGTGTTAATGAAATAATATGTGCAGAACTACCACCTACCTTTGTATGCCTCGGTACGACAAAAAACAATCACCCCCACCCCACCCTACTCTCCCACCCACCCCACCCCACCCCACTAACCTCGGTTGTCATATGTGGGTAGAATCTCTCATTAGCATGGTGGTGCAAGGAAGGTAACATATATTGTAATTTGTTTTTTCAAAATGTCTCGATGGCAACGCTTACAGTACGCTTTTGATGATCGGATCTCCAACGCCCCCTACCCTAGACTCTACGCAAGCCCCATCAACGTCTACTAAGAGAAACAAATCGATCTACAGATGTGATGTCTTGATCATGTTTGCTGCACTTCCAGTTACGGTATAGCGTCCGTGCGTCATGTTAGAAGACTGAAAGGATTTACCCTACCACTCCCCCCCCCCCCCCCCCCCCACATCGACGTCTGCTAGTATGCTAGCGCTTAGTGTACTATTTTAGTCCTCGCAATATTACCTATGTAACGTGTGAGTTAATGAAGCGCAATAGCAACACAGGCTGGAGATGCAGAGCAATATTGCAAACGTACATTCATTTTAGTTTATAGCGTTTGGGCCAAATTAAGAAAAAAGGTTTGGTTTTCCTCGACACATCTCTCACGAGGAGTGGGCATGCAGAATCTTTTTTCTGCAATGGTCGCCAAATGCTGGGTAACACACAACTTAAAATGCTTATGAGTTACAATATGCTGGGCATATTTTATATTAACTTTTCCACTGAATAAAATATTGAAATTAAGAATGTCAACACTTTTAAACGAACAAGAAAATGGGTTTGGAAAATTGAAAATCATGGTATACGATATTCTCCAGTACAGTAAAAGTGAAACTCAATTTTTTTTTAATTTAGAGAATCACGAGGGGGTAGTGGATTGTGTAAGGGTTACAAAGTACATAGAAGCGTTACTAGCGAGGACTATTTATAAAAGCGTTTCTTTGCAAAAAGCAATAACACTAATCTTCCCTATCATCTGCCATATATGGGCAAATTTGAAAATGGTATTTAGTCACTGCTTTGAGTCTCTTCCTTCCTATACAGAAAGGGTTGGCATTCTATGATTGGTCAATCACAACATCGAGTATTGCAGCTAGACTACACCCCCCAATCTTCAATATTACTGTACGGTCGCTAAAGCTGTACTAAATATATATCATGTATTATAGAGCCTGCAAGATAGCGACGTATGAGGACGACAGAGAGTCTCAGGCTAACATAGCAGCATAGGAGTAAATGTGACGCATCTCGTCTTAAGGTGCACCTTGTCGGCCAGGCTTATTTTGAGATACAAGGCAAACTAGGTAGCGAAATATAAGGACAATAGAAAGCGATACACAACTTCATTTCCTCATAATTTTGAAAGTATAACTTCAATTTCAAAAAGGTAGGTATCAGTGCAAAGCTTGATCAAATCGCTTTCAGATTTTGTCAAAATCTCATTTTTTTTAAAAGTTGATCAACTGTACCTTTTCGCATCGCATTTATGGAATATCTATACGGAGAAAGTTGTAGGCAGATTCTGATTGGCCAATTGCCACATACAGTGTACAACAACAGCGGGGTTGGGCAGCGGGGACAAATTCTGTTGTGTATGATCATATCGAATTGGTGCACCGTTCGAAATAGACGGACTCTTGTTTGGTGTGGCACCGTGCAGATACCTATTCACTAGGTGTCTTGGATAGACGATCTTGTACTGGGCCAGGTCTTCTTGCAACCATACATCAGTTATATCTCGCCAACATTTAACTGCCAAGGGAAACAAATCTGTCTAAAATTCCTTTCATCTTTGAACTCCGCGTCACGTTAGGTACCGTTAGTGCAATTTTCTCCATCATCTTTGCTGTATTTTCAGTAACGGTAAGTACAACGTTGATGTATCAGTTAAATAGGCATACCTCCAACATTTTACTGCTGAGAAACACAAATCAATCTACAATTGTCTTTATCTAGCTCTTTGCTGCACTGTCACGGTAAGTAAAACGATAGTGCATGATCAGTTATAAATCACCAACATATTACCTTAACACTTTCCTAGCGGCTATTAGTTTACCATTTACAAAACAGATTTTTCAGAAACATTACCCAACTTTCAAAGTCTTATCTCGTGAATTACTGAACCAATTCTAGGCATATTTGTATTTATATTAATGCATTTCTCATGGTGATTCCAAATATATTCACTAATGTTGACATTTTTGAAACATTTTTGTGACATTTTGGAACAGTCGTCTGCAGACGCCTGCCGTGTGGAAAGTGTTAAAGAGAAACATATCTATGTACACATTTCTTTATCAACTTTGTACATCCATGCAGTAAGCATGTAAGTATAACGTAAGTGCACCAGTTACATACCCCCAACATTTTACTGCAACGAGAGACAAATCTGTCTACACAAGGGCGTCCCCACCATGCAATTTTTTCGGCCGGATTTGAGGAAAACGTCATCGCTACCACCCCCAACGTACAACGTTAATAGTGCCTCAGTTAAATATGCAAAGGTAAATATATCTAGCATTTTCTTCATCATCTTTGTCGCACTTCAAGTCACATTAAAGGTAGATGACCCGATCACATTTCCGATTTTCAACTTGAAGTTTTCTATTCTACATGAAAGGTCATCCTTAAAAAAGTCGTGTTCCAAAGTTTGAGTTGCATAGCTCTAATGGTTCTTATTTTAGACGCACAAGATGCTGTGAACTGTACCCATTGAGTTGTACACAAACTATATCGGTGGTATACCACCATTCGCGGTAATTCGACGTTATTTCATCGATTTCTCCGTAATTATACCGATTTAGGCCGTCAAATTTCAGTATGATGATGAGAAAAATACGAGCTTTCATATGATATGAAAATCTCCGTATGTTTGAAATAATTCTGTGTTACGAAAATGTGATCGGGTCATCTACCTTTAGTACAACGTAGTGCCTTAGTTATATACCTCCGACATTTTATTAATACTGCATGTATGAGACACAAATATGTCGAATAATGTCTATAGTATAAACGTGTGCTGCCCTACCAGTCTTGGAATGTTATGCATCAGTTATATATCACAAACATTTTACTACTAAGAGGAACAAATTAAGATTCTACAAATGTCTTCATCATTTGTGCACCTCAAGTCACGGTAAGTACAACGTTAAGGCCCTGTCACACCATGGCGTATCGCCTGAACGTATGCCAACGTATGCGAAATATCGAAAAATACGTTGGTGTACGTTGGTGTACGCTGATATAAGTTAGGAGTAAGTTGGGGATACGTCGTTTACGTTAAGAGCACGCTGTGATACGCTGTGAAAATTTGGAACACGTCGAGCTGGCGAAAAAGTATTGAGCATGTTCAAAATTTCTCGGCGTACTCAACGTGTGCTTATACGTTCTGCATAAGTTCCCGATAAGATCGTGGTACGTTAGACATACGTTAGACATACGTTGACATACGCTGACATACGTTAGAGGTACGTTACTCGTTATAGGTTGGACCTGTTGGTTTCCTTTTACTTTAATAATATATCCTTCTAGATATTTTAATAGTTATCATTTAGGCCGCGTTTACTTGAACTGGCAAAACTTGTCCCGTCGTGTACGAAACTCATAAGTCACGTGTTCGTTGTACGCCGAGGATACGCTGAGGATACGTCGAACACGGCAGACATACGCTACGAATACGTTAAGCACACGTTGGTCATACGCTCGCATACGCTGTGATACAATGTGATACGCTGTCATAAGTTTGTTATAAGTTAATGACACGCTATCAATACGTTAGTCATACGCTATGTATACGTTCAATACGCTATGTATACGTTCAATACGCTATGGATACGCTATGGATACGTCCATTCCAACACCGATGTCGACTTTTCCTATGCAATTTGTTGGGAAGTTGGACGTTCTCGAGCTATTTTTTGTATACGTCGGCATACGTCCAGGCCAAACGCCATGGTGTGACAGGGCCTTTAGTGCATCAGTTATAAATCACTAACATTTTACTGCTTAGTGAAACAAATAATATGTCTACAAATAGTTCTTGATCATCTTTACACATCCAGTCACGGTAAGTACAACATTAGTGCATCAGTTATATACCTCCAACATTTTACTACAAAGAGAAACAAATCTGTCTATAAATTTCTTGATCATCTTTGCTGCACCTCCAGTCACGGTAAGTACAACGCCAGTGCATCAGTTAAATATCAACAACATTTTACTGCTAAGAGGAAAAATCTGTCTACAAATAATTCTTCATCATTTTTGCAAATCCAGTCACAGTAAGTACAACGTTAGTGCATCGGTTATATACCTCCAACATTAGAACATCTTTGCTGCACCTCAAGTCACGATAAGTACAACATTAGTGAATCAGCTACTATATCACAAACATTGTTCTGCCAAGAGAATCAAAACTGTCTACAAATTTCTTAATCATATTTGCACATCCAGTCACGGTAAGTACAACGTTAGTGCATCAGTTATATATCACCAACATTTTACTACAAAGAGTGAAACATATATCTACTACTTTCTTGATCATCTTTACTGCACTTCCAATCACGGTAAGTACAACCTTAGTGCTTCAGTTATGTATCACCAACATTTTAAAAGATATAATTATGTCTACAAATATTTCTTCATCATCTTTACACACCAAGTTACGGTAAGTGCAACGTTAATGCATCAGTTATATATCGCCAACATGATACTGCTTAATAAAGCAAATATGTCTACAAATAGTTCTTGATTATCTTTACACACTCAGTTACGGTAAGTACAACGTTAGTGCATCAGTTATATATCGCCAACATTTTACTGCTTAGTGAAGCAAATATGTCTACAAATAGTTCTTGATCATCTTTACACATCCAGTCACGGTAAGTGCAATGCAATGAATCAATTATAACACCAACATTTTACTGCTATAGAGGAGCAAATCTGTCTACAAATGTTTTCATCATTTTTGCAAATCGTCACAGTAAATACAACGTTAGTGCATCCGTTATGTACCTTCAACATTTGAACATATTTGCTGCAACTCAAGTCACGGTAATTACAACGTTAGCGCATCAGTTATAATCGTATTTGCACATCCAGTCACGGTAAGTACAAAGATATTGCACTAGTTATACCTTAACAATTTTGCTACTAAAAGAAACAAATCCTTCTACAAATTCTTTATCATTATTTGCACCTCCAGTCACGGCAAGTACAACGTTAGTGCATCAGTTAAATATCACCAACATTTTACTGCTAAGATGAACAAATCTGTCTACAAATGTCTTTATCATTTTTGCACATCGTCACAGTACGTATTTAGTGCATCAGTTATATATCTCCAACTTTTGAACATCTTTGCTGCACGTCAAGTCACGGGTAAGTACAATGTTAGTGGACTAGTTATATACCTTCAACATTTTACCGCTAAGCGAAAGAAAACAAATCTGTCTACAAATATTTCTTGATCATCTTTGCTATACTTCCAGGCACGGTAAGTATACAACGTTAGTGTATCAGTTAAATATCACTAACATTTAACTGCTAAGAGGAACAAATCTGTCTACAAGCCTCTTCATAATTTTTGCACATCGTCACAGTAAGTACAACGTTTAGTACGTCAGTTATTATATACCTCTAACATTTTACTAAAAAGAGTGACAAATATATCTACAACTTTCTTGATCATCTTTGCTGCACTTCCAATCACGGTAAGTACAACGTTATAAGTGCACTAGTTATATATACCTCCAACATTTTGCTACTAAGACTAAGAGAAACAAATCTGTCTACAAATTTCTTCATCATATTTGCACTATGTCGGTATATTACCAACATTTTAAGAGAAATAATTCTGTCTACAAATATGTCTTGATCCTCTTTACACACCCAGTTACGGTAAGTACAACGTTAATGCATCAGTTATGGAGCCTTCACATGTATCCGTGTGAGCTGGGCGGCCCCTTATACCGTGTAAACATAATTGGTGCTGACGGCGGCACACACGGTGGGCCGTTTCCTGTTCGTTGAACACGTTCAGGGGACTTTGCCGGCCATCCGCGCCCGATAGTAGTTTTGAGACGGTACAATTGCGAGGAAAAGGTAATAGGATGTTACAAGTCCCTGATGTTACGGAGACGTTATGAGACCGTCAACACGTTAACAGAATGTTACCTAGGCGTTATGTGGCAAACCCGTTATATAGTTATATTTTCAGTTATATATTACCAACATTTAAAGAGAAATAATTATGTCTACAAATAGTGTTTGATCTTGTTTACACATCCAGTCACGGTAAGTACAATGCTAATGTATCAGTTATTATATCACTAATATTTTACTGCTAAGATAAACAAATCTGTCTACAAATATTTCTTGATTATCTTGGCTGCACTTCCATCAGTTATAAATCACTAACATTTTACTGCTTAGTGAAACAAATAATATGTCTACAAATAGTTCTTGATCATCTTTACACATTCAGTCACGGTAAGTACAACATTAGTGCATCAGTTATATACCTCCAACATTTTACTACAAAGAGAAACAAATCTGTCTGTAAATTTCTTGATCATCTTTGCTGCACCTCCAGTCACGGTAAGTACAACGCTAGTGCATCAGTTAAATAATAGGATGTTACGGAGACGTTATGAGACCGTCAACACGTTAACAGAATGTTACCCAGGCGTTATGTGGCAAACCTGTTATATAGTTATATTTTCAGTTATATATTACCAACATTTAAAGAGAAATAATTATGTCTACAAATAGTGTTTGATCTTGTTTACACATCCAGTCACGGTAAGCACGGTAAGTACAATGCTAATGTACACAGTAAATACAACGTTAGTGGATCAGTAAATATCACCAACATTTTACTGCAAAGAGGAACAAATCTGTCTACAAATGTCTTCATCATTTTTGCAAATCGTCACAGTAAATACAACGTTAGTGCATCCGTTATGTACCTTCAACATTTGAACATATTTGCTGCTCCTCAAGTCACGGTAAGTACAACGTTAGCGCATCAATTATATATCACTAACATTTGATTGCTTAGTTAAACAAATATGTCTACGAATAGTTCTTAATCGTATTTGCACATCCAGTCATGGTAAGTACAACGATAGTGCACTAGTTATATACCTCAACAATTTTGCTACTAAAAGAAACAAATCTTTCTACAAATTTATTTATCATTATTTGCACTTCCAGTCACGGCAAGTACAACGTTAGTGCATCAGTTAAATATCACCAACATTTTACTGCTAAGATGAACCAATCTGTCTACAAATGTCTTCATCATTTTTTGCACATTGTCACAGTACGTAAAACGTTAGTGCATCAGTTATATATCTCCAACTTTTGAACATCTTTGCTGCACGTCAAGTCACGGTAAGTACAATGTTAGTGGACTAGTTATATACCTTCAACATTTTACCTTTAAGAGAAGGAAAAAATCTGTCTACAAATGTCTTGATCATCCTGGCTGCAGCCAGTTACGTTAAGTACAACGTTAGTGCATCAGTTATCACCACATTTTATTGCTAAGATAAACAAATCTGTCTACAAATATTTCTTGATCATCTTTGCTGCACTTTCAGGCACGGTAAGTATACAACGTTAGTGTATCAGTTAGAAATCACTAACATTTAACTACTAAGAGGAACAAATCTGTCTACAAGCGTCTTCATAATTTTTGCACATCGACACAGTAAGTACAACGTTTATACCTCCAACATTTTACTAAAAAGAGAGACAAATATATATTCTTGATCATCTTTGCTGCACTTCCAATCACGGTAAGTACAACATTATTAGTGCACTAGTTATAAATACCTCCAACATTTTGCTACTTTGAGAAACAAATCTGTCTACAAATTTCTTTATCATATTTGCACTTGGAGCATTCATATGTATCCGATGTGAAGCTGGGCGGCCCCTTACAGTGTGAAAATTTGTGCTGACGGCGGCACACGGTGAGGACACACGGTGGGCCGTTTCCCGTCCTTTGAACACGTTTAGGGGACTTTACCGGCCATCCGCGCCCGGTAGGAGTTTTGAGACGGTACAATTGCCAGGAAAAGGTAATAGAATGTTAATAGGATGTTACGGAGACGTTATGAGACCGTCAACACGTTAACAGAATGTTACCCAGGCGTTATGTGGCAGGTACCGTGCAAACCCGTACGGTGTCACACTGCGAGCGCCCGGTGAGACCATCTTGGCTGCTCTTCAAGACAAGGTGAGTACAACTTTAGTGTTTCTGTTATATATCACCAACATTTAAAGAGAAATAATTATGTCTACAAATAGTTCTTGATCTTGTTTACACGTCCAGTCACGGTAAGTACAATGCTAATGTATCAGTTATCACCAATATTTTACTGCTAAGATAAACAAATCTGTCTACAAATAGGCCTATTTCTTGATCATCTTGGCTGCACTTCCAGTCACAGTCAATACAACGTTAGTGGATCAGTATATCACCAACATTTTACTGCTAAGAGGAACAAATCTGTCTACAAATGTCTTCATCATTTTTGCACATCGTCACAGTACGTACAACGTTAGTGCATCAGTTTTATATCTCCAGTTACGGTAAGTACAACGTTAGTGCATCAGTTATCACCAACATTTTACAGCTAAGATAAACAAATCTGTCTACAAATATTTCTTGATCATCTTTTGCTGCACTTCCAGGCCCGGTAAGTACAACATTAGTGCATCAGTTACATATCACCAAGATTTTACAGCTATAAGGCTGAGTTCACATAGGAGTATACTATTCGGGTATACGGTGCACGTTTTGCAGGGCACGCGTATAGCTTAAATCGAAACAATGTAATTTCATAATACCGGGTCACATAAGACGGCACTATTCGAAAAGGCCGTATACCTGCGTATAGTGTAGTATAGTATAGTATACCGGGAATCGTGCGTGTTCGATTTTCGTGCACCGTATACCGTCCTGTTTGGATGTGGCGGGCTGCAATTCGTGTGTATACAGGCGGTCAGAATTTCCCCTATCACGATTTATAAACGATTTATTGCGTAGAATAGGGTAAGTTAGAACAATAGTACTATAGGACGCCTTTGTACTATACTTTTTCGGAATCCTTGTGCTCAACAATTTGGTGTGCCATTTGAATTTTTGGCCCATTATGGCGGCCATTTTGGAATTTTTGCTATAAAAGAACGTTCCCGTCACTTTTGAGAAATGCATGGGACCTCAATTTCTTTTAAAATGGTTCTAGTTGTCAAGTTCACTAAGAAACGAAGGTAATGACTCTACTACGAGTAGGGCTCGCGTGCTACCCTATGTGACTCGCCGTGCCCGTATAGCATTGTATAGCGTATAGCGTATACCGAATAGCGTATAGCGAATACCGTATACCGTATACCGTATACTTCTATGTGAACCCAGCCTAAGAGGTAAGTACAACGTTAGTGCACTAGTTATATACAGGGTGTCCCAAAAGTCTATGTACGACTTTGAAGCTTTGTATTTCACACAATATAAGTCGTATTCAAAATATGAATACATATTTAGAAAGAGGAGATGTTGGAAATAATTTTGATACCAAACATTGGAGTAACATCTGTTTGTAATTCCACCCTAGAAGTAAAATATGTATTACTGCAAAAATGTATTTTTATACCTCGGATGAATAAAGTTCATAAATCCATACCTATTGAAATTAACAAAAAAAAAGGGTAGAGTTGGTTACACGGAAAGTGATCCGTCAATATTTAAAATTTTACATTACATTGATCCCATCATAATAACAAACTATATCACACATAATTTTCGTTTCTAAAGTGAACTCTAGTTTAAATGTTTTCCATTTATACAGAGACGTGTGCTAATGCAAAAACAGAGACCTAAAAAATTGAATAACGTAACAGAAAAGTGAACACTCACATCAACTTACCGGATTATTTTAATGCTGGTTGAAGGCCTCATCGAAGGTTGTTTTACCCATTTAAAATATTTTCCAGGTAACCTCCATTAACATTAACGCACTCTCGCACTCTGACCGTGTACCACAGAATGGATATTCTTCCTTGTGCGCGTTTCACTTTGAAATGTTTTCTGAACTTTTGTTGAGTAAGTTGAACTGAATTTGTTTCAGCGTAGAACCATACAATTTGTATTCGGTTATCTATGCTGTAAACCATCTTGAATGAAGGCTTTTGCTGAACAATGTTGTCTACTACGCCTATTAATGTTGTGAGTGACCGAGTTTGGTAATAACATTAATGTTGCAATGTAAGCAGTGAACTATAATTAATGCGCAACGTTGCTTTCATACCGTTAATTTATGCGGACCTGTTTTTAGCAACAATATGTGGTACTTGGTATGGGTGGGTCTGGATCACGGCCAAAAACTTTCAACCAGTTTAATAATGTTGTGGGTTCACCAATAGGGTTGTGTTTGGTATAAAAATAATTTCCCAAATCTCGTCTATCAAAATATGGTTAAATGTATACCATATGATTTATATCTTATGAGATATGACACTTCAAAAACGTGCATAGACTTTTGGGACACCCTGTACCCCCAACATTTTACCGCTAAGAGAAGGAAAAAATCCGTCTACAAATGTCTTGATCATCTTGGCTGTATCCAGTTACGGTAAATACTACAACGTTAGTGCATCAGTTATCACCAACATTTTACTGCTTAGTTAAACAAATCTGTCTACAAATATTTCTTGATCATCTTTACACACCCAGTTACGGTAAGTACAGCCCCTCCTTCATTTAACTACAAAGAGAAAACAATCTGTCTACAAATTTCTTTATCATATTATTTGCACATCCAGTCACGGTAAGTACAACGTTAGTGCATCAGTTATATATTATTAACATTTTACTGCTAAGAGGAACAAACCTGTCTACAAATGTCTTCATCTTTTTTGCACGTCGTCACAGTAAATACAACGTTAGTGCATCAGTTATGTACCTTTAACATTTAACCATATTTGCTGCATCTCAACTCACAGTAAGTACAACGTTAGCGCATCAGTTATATATCACTAACATTTGATTGCTTAGTTAAACAAATATGTCTTTAAATAGTTCTTAATCGTATTTGCACATCCAGTCACCGCAAGTACAACGTTAGTGCATCAGCCAGCTACCACAAACATTGTTCTGCCGAGAGAATCATACCTGTCTACAAATTTCTTAATCATAGTTGCACACCCAGTTACGGTAAGTACAACATTAGTGCATCAGTTATATATCGCCAACATTTTACTGCTTCGTGAAACAGTATGTCTACAAATAGTTTTTGATGATCTTTACACATCCAGTCACGGTAAAGTACAACGCTAATGTATCAGTTATAGCTCTAACATTTTACTGCTAAGAGGAACAAATCTGTCTACAAGCGTCTTCATAATTTTTGCACATCGTCACAGTAAGTACAACGTTTAGTACGCCAGTTATATACCTCCAACATTTTACTAAAAAGAGGGACAAACATATCTACTACTTTCTTGATCATCTGCACTTCCATTCACGGTAACTTATACCTCCAACATTTTGCTACTAAGAGAAACACATCTGTATACAAATTTCTTAATCATATTTGCACATCCAGTCACGGTAAGTACAATGTTAGTGCATCAGTTGTGCCACCAACATTTTACTACGTAGTGAAACAAATATTTCTACTAGTTCTTGATCATCTTTTCATATCCAGTACACGGCAAGTACAATGCTAATGTTTCAGTTATATCACCAACATTTTACTGCTAAGAGGAACAAATCTGTCTACAAATGTCTTCATCATTTTTGCACATCGTCACAGTAAGTACAACGTTATGCACATATCAGTTGTATGGCGCACTATACGACCCCCGGGATGGGTGCGTCATTTCCCACCACATTCTTGACGCAGGATACGTCATGGGCAGCCTTTGATCCATTACAATATTGACGATGGGTGCGTCAATGTCAGTCACTTAACCTGGGTGTGTGACATGCGTACAGTACGTTAATGGCATGCGTACAGCAAAATACGAACATTCTATTTTACACCAGGCTTTTAGATATGCAACTCTCGAAGTACAAACATCACTATTCCAATACTCTCACCGCGTGTTCAGTGCCCGGTTCAGTGCAAATATTGCCCTCGTAAGTCACCCGATCGCCATTATGACCTTTTAAATACCTGTACCCGAAATACCCCGTGTGATGGTACTCACGTATATCGGACTGGTATGTGCCGCTCTTGAAGAAAACATTTTACACTAAATATTTTCATATTATATTGCAATCCAGTTCAGCATTGATGATGTGACGTACCTCGGTAAAGTGATGCACCATTCCCAGGGTCGTATCGTGCGTCATACAACTGACATGTGCATTAGTTATAGGGCTATACCTCTAACATTTTACTTCAAAGAGTAATAATAAATCTATCTTTGCTGCACTTCCAGTCACGGTAAGTACAACGTTAGTGCATCAGTTATATATCACCAACATTTTACTACAAAGAGAGTCAAATATATCTACCATTTTCTTGATCGTCTTTGTTGCACTTCCAGTCACGGTAAGTACAATTGTACAACGTTAGTCATCAGTTGCTAGCGGAATGCCCGTGCTTCGCAACCGCTAATACGTTGGACCTCCTAGAACACTACCAAATGAAACAGCACATGCCTATTTGAAGACATTTATTCCAAAGACAATACACGCACGCGACGCGTTACCACGGTATTTCGTGCAACGCCAATTGACCGGTTTTTGAAGATTTTTCGGTAAATACGTGACGGTTTTCTGCTGTTTATTGCTTAAAATCCGTCCTGATCATCATCTATTATCATTACAACTTTCACTAATAACTTTCATTAACACCCTACCCCAAGCCTCCCGTGGCTAATACTTATAAGAAACCACATAGTTTCATTCCCTTGGCGCTTCGGTGGCTTAAACACCCTGACATCTCCCCTCATTAATAGCTCTGCCGTAGCCTAAACCATGACCTCATTAACTCATTAACACTCTACCTCGAGCCATATCTCGTGGCTAATACGTATATAAATCTGCCTTTTCTAGCCCTACCGTGGCTACCCAAAACAATCTCCCATCATTAGCAGTTTATTAGCCCTCTCGTGGCTTTGAAATACCATATTTTCTTCATAAACGCCCCCGGTAAACGCCCTACCCCAAGCTATTATAATAGCCCATAGTTTAATCTTATAATAAACTAAATTATTTCATCATTACCACAAGCCCCTCCCATGGTTTATAACACCACATTACTTTATTTACCACTGCCTCCCAATCCACTAACCATGCTTTATCATTTTATTAACCCCACCCGTAGGCCTACTTACAATGTTCTTTATAATCATATCGTATCATATATACGCTTATCGTAAACCATCTCATGCGCCCTGGTTCATTAGAGAGGTTTTTCTATACGTACGCGTATAGCTATACGCGTCTTTCCATCCGTACGGTACACGTCTGGCGGTTTGGTTTTGCTACACGTTCGAATACCGTTCGTATACGCCCATGCCTAAATATCATGGCTCGATTTGCCCAGGACAAAACAAGATGGCGGCGACCATTAGAAAATATAAACAAATAAAATATGGTTTAAAAGTAGTTAGCAGAAAGTACTAAATGTGTCCTTTTCGGTTGTGAAATTACGAATAAAGGCCATATTTTGGCAAAAATCTCTCGATACATACGGTACCACACGTTTTGACAGCGACGTGTAGAGACAGCCTCACAAGTGCACTATATATAATAATCATTAATGTTCCTTCGTCTTGTTAATTGTTGTATGTATTATGAACGCACCGTCGGGTAGACGAGTGCCACTGTTGTAAAATTGCATATTCAAATAGATAAATAAATATAGATATTTGAAAATTATCATTATTATCGATTTTACAATGCTATCATTTCACAATTACTTGCGTTTAAAATCATATAGGCGAGTAGGCCTGACAGATGGCTGAAACGCATATAATGACCCGACAATTACGCCCCGGACATGAAGTTGAATTTGATCCACTAGTTTTAAAGCGTCTTTTGACATGAGTGAACCCCAAAAGACCCCTCCAGTGCTCTTGGCCTACTGTTTATCATCATTCAAAAACACATAGATCACTAGAAATAACAATTGATAGACTTATCGACCTCCCCCTCTCTAGCCCCGGCTTTTTGAACATGTTGAATCCAGTTTGCATTGGAATTGGAATTGTGTATAGAACTTTAAATAACCGTGTTAAATAAAGTTGCGTTTCAACCAAAATATATCATTTTACTCGTTTTTTTTAAATAAAAAGGTTTTAATTCAAACTCGGGTATGATTCATCATATGCAATCCAAAATATTCTTACTTTGTTTGAAGGTGTTTCTTTTGTTGAAATTCTCCAAAGAGAACGACATCATTTAGTTGATTAAAACGATTTTTGAAAGGATTAAACAATGCAGGCATAACTAGACCTTGCCCCGCGTGTGGATCATCATGTGTATAAGATTTCATTGAACATTTTTCTGATCCCAAAGTCGTTTTTAGACCATGGTTCCCAGTTGGAGCACGGCCGCTTCAAGGGTATACACCGCCAATGCGCTCCCCATAGACGCTTCATGTAAAGTAGGGTCAAACAATCGGCTCTAACTTGAGTTATCCCATACGTTTTTATATGACATTTACAGAGATTATTTCTAAGGGATGTCCGTAAAACATATCAAAGGTATACCGCAAAGTGTTTCGATTTGTCAATATTTCGCGATTAATTTGATGTAGCGATTTCGGCCCTTTATTTACGCCCCAAAATTCAGGACGGACCTTACGCCGATTTCAGTCGTTTGAAACTTTAAAATGTTCAAACTAGTGCGATTTCTTTTATCGTGTTTTCCTTACAGATTGTTGGAGTCACTAAAAATCTCCAATAACGCTGAGACGGGCAGTAATTCTCCCTTCGACATTGCAGAACCTAAAGAGGGTCAAACCGGAACCGTGTGGGTGTTTGGAGAAGTATTTCGTCCAAAAGGGTCAAGAAAGAGATTACTTAAAGATTATAATTACCAGCCAGCTCTGTCCAGATATGCATATGGTGAACTTGATGTGTACCTAAATATTAAAAAGTCCCCCATCAACAAACAAACTTTGTGTGATTGAAGTTGTCTACATTTTGGTGTGTAGGGGTGCACCTGGTATACTTGGGAGAGTTTTTAATAATATCGTACTGTTTGAGTGGTTTTTAACTTCAAGTCAAATAACAAATTCTTCACCGTAAGAGAGGCAAATATTAGTTTATGTTAAACATGGCGTGTCAAGAACGTACAGTTTTGTATATATTATTGCTAATAATTTGCATTAGTCACACAACATTAGCACAGCAGGTGGTAAATCTTGTCAATAAATGCAACAGTCATATTAATATTACTTATGACCCCTCGGTCATCATTACGGATAACAGTACTGGATCCAAAAATAAACATTCTAATTTACCAAACTCAAAATCTAGTTGTACGATAACTCTTTCATTAACACAAGGCAATGGAACTTCAGTACAATTATTGCACTCAAGTTCCAATACTACATATTCCTATGTGTATATTGAATTAGTAAACTATACCTCGTCCCAGAGTGACCAGTGTCTCAAACGAATCGTTTCAATATCATTGAATTCGGCACCTTGTACCTTGTTCTTGACCTCAACGGAATTCAAATTTCATTACGTAAATACTAGAGTGAATTTCAATATTCGTGGGATGAATGCTCCCCGCTCAATATGTCCCGATTCTAAACGTCTTTTAGAATCCTCGCACTTGTCCTTCACAGATAATACAACTTTTCCTGGATGTAATTTTACTGAGTATGATGCAGTGAAATCATTGTATCGGCCATATACTTTGTGGCCTGCATATGCATATTATAAAGTGAAATGTCCAGATGAATGCGTCTGTACTCTTGGGTATAGATCATGGACCACACGGTGTGTGAATGCCACAGACATGGTTGCCCTTTTTATTTATGAACCTGGTAATACTAGGTTATCATTATCTAGTAAACGTCTGGCCAATATTACACATGGGGCGTTTGCGGGCCTCGACGCCGTAACAGAGTTAGGTCTGAGCAGCAACAAACTGCAGCTACTCCCTGCTCGCCTGTTTATCAGTATGGTGATTTTGAGAGTCCTTCGACTTGACCATAATCATCTTACTGATTTACCGGTGGGTGTTTTCGATGGCCTTCTTCAGTTGGAGGAACTATGTCTTGACTATAATAAAATTACCGCTCTTCATAACGGAGTATTTGCCGGTTTGACGAACTTGATAAAGTTATTCGCCATTAGTAATCTGATGACGTCATTACGTGATAACATATATAGCGATTTAGGTAACTTGACTCATTATGATCTCGAGAATAATAATTTTAATACCTTACAAATAGATGTATTTAATAATTTGAGTAGATTAAAGTACCTCAGTCTTAGGAGAAACAATCTTACAACATTGCCTCGAGGAGTATTTAATGGTCTGGTTTCGTTAGAATACTTAGACCTTGATTATAATATGCTGGCGACACTCCACGAGGGTGTACTTGACGGGTTAGCACAGCTACAACTATTAGATATATCATTTAACCTGTTTGCGTTCTTACCCGATGGTATATTTGATGATCTAGTGAACTTACAGTCCCCTACTTTGAATCACAATTATTATCTATCAACATTACCTCTCGGTGTTTTTGATAAACTGGTATTTTTGGAGACTGTGAGAGTTGAATACAATAGGCTAACATCATTACCTGGTGCTCTTTTCAAAATGAATCATACACATGTCAAACGCCTTTATTTTCAAAATAATTTATTAAGAACTCTCCCGATCGATGTATTCACTGGACTGATTAATTTGGTTGAGCTTGACCTTCAAAATAACCAATTGATTTCAATCCCAAACGACGTGTTTAAATACATGCGAATACTGTATTACTGTGATTTAAGATTTAACGCTCTGTCTACATTGCCAGAAAATCTATTTGACTCCCTCATAAATACCGATATCCTATTTCTAAATGATAACGAGCTCGTCTATCTCCCCGAAGGCCTATTTGATAACATGACGTCATTACAATACCTTGACATAAGCAATAACAACTTACGTAAAACTCCTACAAATTCACTCGCGTCAGCAGTAACTGATTTGACCGTTTTTAATATGTCTAACAATAGAATAAGCACTCTCACAGTTTTTGATCGTCCGAGTAATCTGCAAACTTGTGATTTGAGTAAAAACAAGTTCATTACTGTGAGCCCGCAAATCTCAATGTATATGCCTAATCTGATTTTCTTATCGTTAGAACACAATGAAATAAATGAGCTACCAATTGGAATATTTGAAGGGCTGCATAAATTGCAAATATGTTACTTGAGCCATAACCTGTTGAACGAGATCAAACCAGGCACTTTTAATAGTATGACCAATGTCATAATACTTACACTAATTAGCAATCAGCTGCAAAGTATATCAAATGGTTCATTTTCTGGTTTGTCTAATCTTCAACAACTCGAAATTCAGCAGAACAAAATTTCAACACTACCGTCTGGTGTCTTCGATTGTTTGACCAATTTGACATTGGTCGATTTGTCAAACAACTTAATACAAAACATTGACCATGACGTATTCTACATCCCCGGTGTTACAGTTGATCTCCGAACAAATGAATTAAGTCTGGTAACTAAGTCATCTTTCATTGGTCTTTACAATTCAACAGTTTTAATACTAGTAGACGAAAGCGCAACTTGCTGCTTTACAGGGTATGCCAAGTGCATACCTAGATATCCACGATCAGTTTATCTCACTTGCAAGAGAATGGTGGATAATCTTTTACCAAGGATATCAATGTGGGCCCTGGGTTTATTCGCAATGATTTGCAACCTTTATGTGTTTTATTTACGTTACAGTAATAAGCAAGAGAGTACGGTTCAATCACTGCTCATATTACATCTCTCTCTATCGGACCTTCTAATGGGGATCAGTATGGTCCTGTTGGCGTCTTTCGATGCTTATTACGGACAATTTTTTCCTTCTTACTCTGAGGTCTGGCGTAAAGGTCCAATTTGTCAGTTAACTGGTACACTGTCAATATTGTCCAGTGAAGTATCTGTGTTTCTTATTACTGTTATCACCTTTGATAGGTTTCAGGGTGTGAAATACCCTTTTAGCGGTTACCGATTGAGAGTAAAGTCTGTCAAGATTTGCTTATTAGCACTTTGGTCTGTTGGTTTGTTTATCAGCATTATCCCAGTTGTGTTATCTGGTGTATATTCTGATGTGTTTGAGGTGTCTGAAGTTTGCGTAGGAATTCCAATTGTGAGAAGGCCTATTAGCGTAACAAACATACGTTCAATTTCCATAGAGTCTAAAAAGGCAGAGTTAGATAATCATTATGAATATGACTCTCGTAGAGGGACTCTCATTAGGAAATATAGAATGATTTTGAAAGACACTTACCAAACATCATTTTATGCCAATTCAGAAGTAACGGGCACTACATTGGCGACATATTTTTCTATAATTATTTTCATCGGTGTAAATTTGGCTTGTTTTATATTTGTAGCTTATCTCTACGTCCAAATATTCAGGGCTGCAAAAGATACGTCGAAACTTGCGGGAAGAGAGCAAGATGAAAAGAGAGAAATTCGTATGGCTATTAAAATGTCCGTCATTGTATTAACTGACTTCATTACTTGGGTCCCATTAACGATAACATGCATTCTTGTACAATGCCAACTCATCGAGGTTAACCCACTTTTCTATGTGTGGACTGTGGCATTTATAATACCAATAAATTCAGCTATCAACCCATTTCTGTACACCTTAATCGCGCTCATTGAAGACAGAAAAAACGTAAGGGAAAAACAGGGACAACGAAAGGCTTAGTTAAAGTGGACACTTCTCACCATCATAATGGTATTAACATAACTGGCGTGGGAAATCATAGGTTTGATCACTTGTTGTTTTCTACTTTTATCTAACAAGTATCGTGCCATTTGGCCTAAAATGAATAAAATATGAATTTAGGTATATTTTACATGAAAAATAACAACTATTTTGATAGTTTTATATTTATTGTGTCACTTGTATCCCATTCCAACAAGAATTAATGACTATCATCATATTATTTCCTTGTAAAAGTACTAAATGTAACAACAAAATGTGTAATCTTGTTGCTAACATAGACCGAATTTGACAGGAAATGTAATCTTAAATGCCTCTAACAACATCCAAAATATTAAAATATTATTCAGATTACTTTTGCATCAAGTGAGAAACTAGTTATTGTACGCTAAATTGAGCAAAAGTCACACAATTAACGTTCCTGACGATGTGAAATATTGAAATATTCATTTAAAAATTAATATTGTTGTCAATTTTTAATCAAACCTTATTAATTATTCATGAGCTAATTAACCTAATACTTGCATAATTAAGTGTTTGTTATATTTTCCTGGAAGCTTGAAGTCAATACCTCATTGAATTAAATGCAGTGATCAAGAGAGGGCGTCTATTACTTTCTGAAGAAAAAACACACACATTTTTGTGTTTGTAGATTAGGGTTAAAGGTGCACTTTTCAGCCTGGTGGTAGATAATATTAATGTTGTGTGTTTGATGACGCGTGACGTTATTAGCAAAATTATACACTCCACGATTAAAAATATAAGTTAAATGTTCCATACAATAACGTAGAAGCATGCCGTGAAGTTGCACTAAAGACCTATAAAAACGGTTGGGTCGGACGAAAGTCTTGAAACATACGAGTAGTAAAAAAATTCATCAAAATAATAAGTTCCGTAATGATGTAGATGGGCTTGTCATCAGTGCTTGGGGTCATAAAGTCTTGTTTCTGAATAGAAAAGTTCTTGTAATGTTTCTGTACCTAGATTGTCATTGGGTTATTCCAGTTTAAATCCGTACACCCCTATAAAATACATGACCTTAATCTTCCACACAGGAAGTGTAGATTTCAAAATGGAGCCACCAATGCAGGTGAGGTAACCCCATTTGAAATTTACACGCCATGTGGGTAAGATTAAAGGTAATATCTTCTATAAGGGGTGTATGGATTTTAAATGGAACAGCCCATTGTACAGAGCTTCTCTGCTCTCAGATTTTGGGTCTGCTAGAGGCTGGAGCTTTCGATTTGAATCGGCTTTTGACCAGGAGTACAATATTTGGAAAAAATGTACTTTATGTCCCAGATTCTGGACTGTACTAGTATCGTTCGATACTGGAACACCCAGTATCGGACAATAGGGCCTACTGGTAAAAAGTCAGTGTTCCAGTATCGGACGATACTGGCACATATAAAATGCACCAGTATCGGGCGATACTGGAACAAAATTATGTACCAGTATCGTTAAATACTGGGACAAACTACACGGGGAACACGTGTTCCAGTATCGACCGATACTGGAACAGTAAAATCGTACCAGTATCGAGCGATACTGGCAACTTTCATGTTCCAGTATTGAACGAATCTGGGACCTAAAGTACACTTTTCCCCAATATTTATCATCATAACTGATGTAGCTCTTTATAAATAGATACCTCTATAATCATAATTTGTGAAGTAGATATTTGAAATAACTGTATAAACCTTTTGTTATCATAATTTGTGAAGTAGTTCTTTATAAATAGTTGTATACACTTTTAACATTTACTTCGAACGCTATATAATGCACTACCGTTACACCTACCGCATTATTTAATCTGAGCAGCAGGTCTGTCTACGCTATTACAGTTATAGTATGTATATCTATCATTCAAATATTAAATATAAATGGGCTATTCCAGACCAAATCTGCACTTCCCTATAGGGGAATTCGGAATTCTAAACTTTTTCGAGTCCTGTCGAGTCCTGGAATTCCAGAGTCTTTTGGGGCTCGGAATTGGTCAGCATTCCCATGATAGTGGAAATCGGAATTCCAGACCTTTTTTTCAAAGCAATTTCTGGAATTCATTAAATTTCCCGGAATTACAAACAAATTTTCATTAACTTTCTCGGAATTCCAGACAAATTTTCATTACCACTATATAATTCCATGCCATGATAATTCCTATATACCCAATTCCCATTAACTTAACACTTCCAGATCTATTTAGAACTGATATGTTGTTCCTCTATAGAGGGGTGCAAAACCTTTTCTGGAAAAGCCTAATATAAGAGTATGTTAAGAGATAATGTAATAGGCCAACTCCTACACAGCGAAAACAATGTTGATATGAGTTTAGGTAACTTAATTATGTTAAATTTACAACAACAACCACAAAATGAAAACACAAATTCAAAATCTGTGTAAACGAACACAATTTTTTATTGCAAAAGCTTTATGCAACTATGTTTACACATCGTGTTTTTCTTACATAATGTTTTACATCTTTTTCGCTGTGTAAATATAATAAATGGATCTCACAGTAGGGCCTATTTGTTTGAAAATATGAAATCAGACAAATGAATATGAATTATATAATATAAGTGGTACGAAGAGAGCACAAACAATGAGAATAATAAATAAAATTCACACAGTTATGTACTCTTTTTGTGTTTATTGGGCAGAAATGGATTTTGAAATGTTTGAATCAAATGTTTGACAGGCATCGTCCGTATTACTCGTCTGAAACTAACAAAGTAAATATTTAACACGTTTAATACTGTTGCTGGAACCTAAATGTGAATTTAGCGGGGTAAGACTATATCATTGCGTCCAATGATCGCCGGACTTCATCAAACATGTGACCCTTGAGCTACAATCCTGGAAAAAAGTCTTGGAACGCTTACTCGTTATTAACTGGAAACTTACACCCCTTTTTCCCGTGCAATGTTGAAGAACGTTCAGCAGTTGTTCAAGGTGTCCCAACATTGATCGATGGGGAGTGGGGACGGGAAAATTGTTGTCTAAGATGTCCTATTCAGCTCTTAATAAAATAAACAACAATTAAAGATCAGACAAATTTTTTTTGCACATAATGCTCAAAACGTGAAAAGCGTTCCAAGGACTTTTTTCCAAGATAGTGATCAGTCAATAGGACGTGTCGTGTGCATTACAATCTAACCAGCCCACTTTACGATGGTAAAACGGCTACCACTAAATAATTGGGTAATCCAATACCCATTTAAGGTTGGGTAAGTTTTACACAGCAGCAGGGTTATAGTTTTACCCCAGGAAGGAGTTATCCGTTAACGCAGCATATCGGTGTAAAAGTTTATACCAAAATGACCCCTTTGCCGTTTGACTCTCTGTAAAAAGTGTACTTTAGGTCCCAGATTCTGGACTGTACTACACTGGTACACGTGATACCAGTGGGATTAGACCCAGTATTGAACGATACTGGCACATAATTATGTTCCAGTATCGGCCGATACTGATACATTTTATATGTGCCAGTATCGGCCAATACTGGAACACTGACTTTGTACCAGTCAGTATCGGACGATACTGGGTGTTCCAATATCCGACGATACTACTACAGTCCAGAATCTGGGACCTAAATTACACTTTTTTCGCACATAGAAACGTTCCAGTTACTAAAACGGTAAGATCGTATCAGTATCGAGCGATACTGGTAACTTCTGTGTTCCAGTATTGATCGATACAGGTATGCCAGTATATGAGACCAAAAGTTCACTTTTTCCGACAAAGTGTACTTTAGGTCCCATACTCTGGACTGTACTACCATTATCGTTCGATACTGGTACAAAGTCAGTCTTCCAGTATCGGACGATACTCGGTCATATAAAATGTAACAGTATCAGGCGATACTAGAACAAAATCATGTACCAGAATCGTTCAATACTGGGACAATTACTTTGGTAGTATGTGTACACCAGATTGTGTTCCAGTATCGAGCAATACTGGATCATTTTAATGTTCCAGTATCGGGCGATACTGGTACACGTGATATCAGTGGATTTGTCCAAGTATTAAACGATACTGGTACATAATTATGTGCCAGTATCGGCCGATACTGGAACACTGACTTTGTACCAGTATCGGACGATACTGGGTGTTCCAGTATCGGACGATACTACTACATTCCAGACAAATTACTTTGGTAGTATGTGTACCAGTATCGCCCGATACTGGAACATAGGGAAAAAGTGTATATACTTTAGGTACGTTCAATACTGGTACATAAAAGTTGCCAGTATCGGTCAATACTGATACGATTTTACTGCTCCAGTATCGGACGATACAAGAACACCAGATTGTGTTTCAGTATCGAGCGATACTGGATCATTTTTATGTACACGTGATGCCAGTGGGATTTGTCCCAGTATTAAACTATACTGGCACATAATTATGTGCCAGTATCGGACAATATACGAACATTTACTTTATCTGGAACCTAAATTACACTTTTCCGAACAAGTTTTATGTTCGAGTATAGATCGATACGTGTATATCAGAATCTGGGACCTATAGTTCACTTTTGCCGACAAAGTATACAGTAGGTCCCAGATTCTGGACTGTACTACCAGTATCGTTCGATACTGGTACAAAGTCAGTCTTCCAGTATCGGACGATACTGGGTCATATAAAATGTACCAGTATCGGGCGATACTGGAACACTGACTTTTAACCAGTATCGGACGATACTGGGTGTTCCAGTATCGGACGATACCTCTACAGTCTAAAATCTTGGACCTAAGTTACACTTTTTCCGAACATACAAATGTTCCAGTTACTGGAACGGTACTGGTAAGTTTTATGTTTCAGTATTGATCGATACCGGTATACCAGTATGGGACCTAAACTTCACTTTTTCCGACAAAGTGTACTTTAGGTCCTAGATTATGGACTGTACTAGTATTTAGATAGAAATAATAGGCATATACGACGGGTATTAAACAAATTATAAATATTTTAAACAGGTTCGCCGTCGGGGTAGTTACTGGAACAGTACTGGTAAGTACTAGTATTGTCCGAAACTGGAACACCCAGTATCATTCGATACTGGTACCAATTCAGTGTTCCAGTATCGGACGACACTGGGTCATATAAAATGTACCAGACTCGGGCGATACTGGAACAAAATTATGTACCAGTATCGTTCAATACTGGGACAAATTACTTTGGTAGTATGTGTACCAGTATCGCCCTATACTGGAATATTGGGGGAAAATGTACTTTAGGTCCCAGATACGGGTATACCAGTATCGTTCAATACTGTACATAAAAGATGCCAGTATCGGTCGATACTGGTACGATTTTACTGTTCCAGTATCGGTCGATACTGGAACACCAGATTGTGTTCCAGTTTCGGTCGATACTGGTACACGTGATACCAGTGGGATTTGTTCCAGTATTGAACGATACTGGCACATAATTATGTTCCAGTATCGGCCGATACTGGTATCTTTTATATGTGCCAGTATCTGCCGATACTGGAACACTGACTTTGTACCAGTACCGGACGATACTGGGTGTTCCAATATCCGACGATACTACTACAGTCCAGAATCTGGGACCTAAATTACACTTTTTCCGAACATAGAAACGTTCCAGTTACTGGAACGGTAAAATCGTACCAGTATCGAGCGATACTGGTAAGTTTGATGTTCCGGTATTGATCGATACGGGTAATACCAGTATCTGAGACCAAAAGTTCACTTTTTTCGACAAAGCGTACTTTAGGTCCCAGATTCTGGACTGTACTACCAGTATCGTTCGATACTGGTACAAAGTCAGTCTTCCAGTATCGGACGATACTCGGTCATATAAAATGTACCAGTATCGGGCGATACTAGAACAAAAGTATGTACCAGTATCGTTCAATACCGGGACAGATTACTTTGGTAGTATGTGTACGAGTATCGCCAGGCACATAGGGAAAAGTTTACTTTAGGGTACACACCACTAAACAAATCCCCTATGCTTACTGTGTAAAATGGTCTTGGCTTTCCTGCAAACAGCAAAAAAATATAAGGCCAAGGCAACATTTTCGAGATATGCACCGTCGAAGATACGCATGTTTGTAGACTGCCCAGGCCTATAGCCTAGGTCTAAGCAATTCTAATCAATTATTTGAAGTCTCTAAATGGCTATAAAGTCATACAAAATTGGTCAAAAGAAGAAAATTTGCACTGTTTGATAATCTTCATTTAATAATCATGCGATCAAAAGTTTGGTCAACAACACTAATTTTGGAGCATTGTTATATATTTCACTTAGAGGAGGGTCATCCCACCCAATTCAACAGGCCTTTAATGGACTGTTCCATTATTTATTTAGTGGTGTGAATCCTATAGGTCCCCGATACTGGTATACCCGTATCGTTCAATACTGGTACATAAAAGTTGCCAGTATCGGTCGATACTGGTACGATTTTACTGTTCCAGTATCGGTCGATTCTGGTTCACGTGATGCCAGTGGGATTTATCCCAGTATTGAACGATACTGGTACATAATCATGTTCCAGTATCAGACGATACGGGTTCATTTTATATGTGCCAGTATCGTCCGATCCTGAAACACTGACTTTGTACCAGTATCGGACGATACTACTACAGTCCGGAATCTGGGACCTAAATTACACTTTTTCCGAACATAGAAACGTTCCAGTATCGCTCACGGCTGTTTGACTGTCCGATTTATAATTAAAATTATGGAATGAAAAAAGATTACATAGTGGCCCAGTTATGGTTTGACCTGATTTAGGTAACGCTAATAAATACGAGTATACGGTTAAAATTTCACGAAAAAAGTTCGAGCCCTTTTTAAATTATCGGCATTTTCTACTTTACACACATTTTACATGTAACTCTATGGAAAATGTGGCCGATGAGGGCGCTATTATTGTAAATAATAATATTCAAAGCTCTATTTCTCAGAAATGGCACCAACAAATGTTCAGAAATTTCTACAAAAGATGGCCAGTATATTCAGGTACTTGAATGACTTAAAACCAGAACCGGGCCAGCAAGTTACAGTGTTCTCAGAATAAAACGGACAAATTATGTGAGATCAAACAGCCGTGCGCTCGATATTGGAACACAATTTAGTATCGACCGATACTAGAACAGTAACATCGTACCAGTATCGAGTGACACTGGTAAGGTAAGTTTTATGTTCCAGTATTGATCGATACGGGTATACCAGTATCTGGGACCTAAACTTCACCTTTTCCGACAAAGTGTACTTTAGGTCCTAGATTATGGACTGTACTAGTATTGTTCGATACTGGAACACCCAGTATCGTTCGATACTGGTACAAAGTCAGTGTTCCAGTATCGGACGACACTGGGTCATATAAAATGTACCAGTATCGGCCGATACTGGAACAAATTTATGTACCAGTATCATTCAATACTGGGACAAATTACTTTGGTAGTAGGTGTACCAGTATCGCCCGATACTTGAACATAGGGGGAAAAGTGTACTTTAGGTCCCAGATACTGGTATACCAGTATCGTTCAATACTGGTACATAAAGGTTACCAGTATCGCTCCATACTGGTACGGTTTTACTGTTCCAGTATCGGTCGATACTGGTACACGCAAAACAATCAGAATTGCGTAATATTCAACATTTGAATAGAACAGCAAGATTAACCAAATAAACATTAAAATAATATAAAACCATGTTCCTATTTCTAAGATATAAAAGAAAACACCCTAAGCATCAATAACCTCACTAGTGATAGACATATACTGTTATTATTCTTGATCACCTAATTTGGTTAAGGCATATTGAATAGAATTAACCTTTTACACATGATAATTATGGCAGAAAATGTTTTATTATGCTAACGTATCTGATCATCCAATTTTGTTAGTGTATTTCTTGATTGACTTTCAATTATTAAGATGTGTGTTTAACTTTTACAAAACAGTCAGAAGTGTGTAACTATATTTAATATCTGATTTAAGGTAGGATGATGACAACATACATATCGTACTGGGTTAAAATTTCGTAAAGGTATTTTACTCTACCTCGTGAGAATTCTTCCCCGAAAGTGAGATTTAACAAAACATGTATTTGTAGGTAACGTCAAAACTTACCACAGCGAAAAAAATCACAACAATTCAGGGGATTGATCGAAAGTAACACAAATTAAAAGAGGCATTCTTGAGATATCCAGCAATCAAACAGGCAAAATTATTTCCACTTAAGCTTGTTTTCATCTAAACGGTTATATGTCTAACAAAAAACCTTAACAACTATTTTGTAAAAGGGTAAAAAATAGCAGGTTTATTGCTCGTATACGCCCAAATGTGCATTTCAGTTAGTCATGTTATATATGGCGCGAACCGTCTCATCGAGGCGGATACGTAACACAAAAATAAAATTGTCAAGATACAGATTATTTTATTATAGGCCTGAACATCACGTGTACACTTTTCGTTGGATTCGACCATATATGGTCGAATCCAACGAAAAGTGTCCACGGCTAGATTTTTAGGGTCCAGTTTCAAAATGCTTCGATCTCTTATTCCCTTTCCCCACTCAAAGTCAACATATTAAGCTTGTATGGAAAAAAGTGCCATCACTAATCTCGTCAATTGACCACGTGGCGGAATGATGAAGTTGAAGGTACACTTCTCAATCTTACCTACAAATACAAGTACCATATTTTGATTAAGTGATGATTATTCCACCTATTTACATATTTCATTCCAATTTGTGATTGTATTGTATTCAGAAGATGCTAATGCTGATAGAAAGTGATCATATTTGTCCAGGTACTCATTTTGTTTTACATTTTAGATTCACACAGTTAGGTAGCATTTTCAGGCTCTCAATACTTTGAAACATGAGGTTGAGTCACTTTGTGTACTTTCACCAAGATGATTTTAATGAACATTTGTTTTCATGTACCTCAAAGAGGGGGAATGACACTTTTTGTAAAATTTAGAATTTTGAGCATGCGCCCAAAACCTAAGTACATAGAGGAATGTGGACATTTGGTATTCGAAGGTAACAGTTAATGTATACGTAGGTAAGAGAAGTAAAACTGTAATAAATTAATGTTCTACTTAATCTATGTTACATTTTGGGGTGAAATAATCATGCAGGAGGGTTGTTAATAATTTCTTTTTTTAAAACATGTTAAAACATGTTTAAATACTTAATTAGAAGATTCATAAAATAATTCCAAAATTGAACTTACTGTTCCAGACAGTTTCGACGTCCGATCGGATGTCTTTCTCAATAGTGTATGACGACCGTTGATCCAGTGTTACCAGAAGTAGTTTTTCTGATGACGTCACGAGATGTGTTAGATGACCTACCAACTTAGTCACCTGTATGATCAATTGATCCAGAAAACGTCATCTAACACATCTCGTGACGTCATCAGAAAAACTACTTCTGGTTTATTGCTCGTATACGCCCAATTGTGCATTTAAGTTAGTCATGTTATATATGGCGCGAACCGTCTCATCGAGGCGGATACGTATAACACAAAAAACAAAAAAAATCAAGATATAGATTATTTTATTATAGGCCTGAACATCACGTGTACACTTTTCGTTGGATTCGACCATATATAAATAGAATAAAAGGAAGAGGCGTACTTTAATGGAACTTGAATGTTGCCAGTATCGGTCGATCCTTGTACTATTTTACTGTTCCAGTGTCGGTCGATACTGGAACACCAAATTGTGTTCCAGTATCGCTCGATACTGGAACATTTTTTATTATCCAGTATCGGGCGAAACTGGTACACATGATACCAGTGAGATTTGTCCCAGTATTTAACGATACTGGTATATAGTTATGTTCTAATATCGGCCGATACTAGACTAACTTTGTACCAGTATCGAACGATACGGGTTGTTCTAGTATTGGACGGTACTAGTACAGTCCAGAATCTGGGACCTAATATACACTTTTTCCAAAACCATTATGAGACTCCAAATTAATATTTATGACATTGTCATGCCCTTTTTAAACGGATTCCGTTATCTGTTGTAAACTAATACACTGAAAACCCAAACTGGTCAGCCTGACTAACTTAAAGCTAGCTCAGATGGTGTCCATCTTGACTAGCTTTAGCCTAGCAATATTTAGCTTTACGTTAGTTGCGCGACTATTCGTCCGTCCTAAGCTGGACTAGTTTAAGCTCACCGCTCGACTAGCTTAAAGTTAGTCCAGATAGTGCCTATCTTGACTAGCTTTAGACTAGTCCAGCATTGCTGGACTAGTTTTAGTTGCTCGACTAGCTTGATGTTAGTCCGTCCTAAGCTGGACTAGTTTAGGCTAGTCGCTGGAGTTAGTCCAGATGGTGTCCATCTTGACTAGCTTTAGCCTAGTCCAGCTTTGAACTTGGACTAGCTTTACGTAAGTCCGGCTCGACTAGCTTTTATTCTTTGACCATTACCTCGTAGTAATGGTTGTATGTAATGTTAGCAGAATATGATATCAGAGGTGTTTATTTCCGATAAATGCAATTATGCGATGGACAGAGAATATCAAATCGGAGTGAATAATTAATTTATTCTTGTTTAAATTTCACCACTCGGTGAGTGAGTGACATGAGAATTGGATAAATCACTCTCTATGGAGTGATTTTGCACTCTTTAAGAGTGAAAATAATTTCACTCCTGTGTTAGAGCCTGTGTTAGAGGGGTTTTTTCTCGCTCTGTTAACATTTAGAGAGTATATATAGTCAGTATGAAGAAGATTTTAACAATTGAGTGGGGTTAGTGATAATAAGTCCACCTGTATTACATAAAAACTAAAGCTGATATAAAAAACCCATTAAATTGCATCTCAGTGCCTTGACTTACGTTAAGCTAGTCCAGCAATGCTAGTCCAGCTTAGGACGGACTCACATCAAGCTAGTGAGCGACTAACGTAAAGCTAGTCCAGCAATGCTCCAGCTTGACTAACATTATCTAGTCCAGCCACAGACTAGTCCAGCAGAACAAATCAAGCTAGTCAGGCTGAGCCGGACTAACCTTAAGCTAGTCAGGTCGGCCATAACCTATCCAGCAGGCTTGACTAGCCTGCTCGATTAGTTTAAGCAAGTCCAGCAGGCTTGACTAGCCTGCTCGACTAGTTTAAAGTTAGTCCAGCGCGCCTGTGCCTGACTAGTTTCAGTTTTCAGTGTAGTCTCTTCATTTCAATCATTGGTGCATAGGCCTACTTACCATCATGATTTTCATAGTAAACTGTGTCCATATAAATTTAATATACATTGTTGCTTAAATCTGCGATAGCTGGCGGGCTTTATGGCTTGCTTTTATAACACGTGAACATAGGAGGGGTTGGGGTACCGCGCCATTTTGCGATATTTTGCGAAAACGATCGTAGTTATCACGTGATACGTATCGTTGAAAAAATAATTTACACTGTTTTAACGAAATGCACTGTGGGATTGTGTTACCAGCCTAAAATCAAAGAGGTCGCAAACTTGCTTACAATTGTATATTATTAGCCTAGCTATAACAAGCTAAAAGTGACATCTATGAATGTATAAACAAAGTGTGCAAAGGAGAAATTGTTGGGCACACTGGTAAAATGGTTTTACAACAGGTTTTGCTATCATTATCCAACTGAACTCAAGTTAAATCACTTATTTATCGAGCAATAATATAATTGTTTACGCATTTTAATTGTTTATTTAGATACAAAGTTAAATAAATCAAGAGTTAAATGATAGATAAATAAATAAAAAGAAAACTATAAACGCATGGGTGGCCTTTATAATTTATAAAAATTGACATAACAATGATGTTACATTAATCCACCATCAAGTTTAAAAATTAGAAAAATAAAAGGAAAACAAGGATTATTCGGGAATCGAACCCGTGATTGCCGTATACCAACCACACGGCCAACGTATGCACGCCACAGAGATCGACGATGATAGTTTTATTAATTATCCATATCCATTTATTTATAACGAACGGATTTTTATCGTGCCATTTTTGCCAAATTTGTGTGTTTCTCTCACACAAAATGTGTTTGTAATGTTATTATACTCCTTATTTTTGAAAGAACGGTAAAAAACGTTGACATTTTCGAACACAAAAAACGGCGTAATTTATACGGTCCACAATCATTGGTAGCGGTATGGTGTAGAAGTCCCAAGTATGCAAATGGGCTCACTGAATACAATGTCATGCTCTACCACACATCTACCCAGTACTCAACAACGGAATAAATCTCATTATCCTCATTTGCATACTTGGGACTTTAATATACACCATACCCTTACCCAATCACTGCTCGACTGAACCATACGATGACGTGCGTGTTGCATTATTCATGTTACAATCTGTTATACACAGCGTTGCTGCGAACATGCACCGGGTCATGGGTTAATGCGCTGTGTATAAATTCTACATTCCTGGCAGTCATTCTGTTCAAAGGCACAAAAAATGGACTTGTTTAAAGCATTTTTTAGCAATTCTGAGGTGTGCAGTTCGATTTTATTTTTCGAATTGGTTAGAAAACCATCCATTTTAGAACATCTAAAATTTAAAATGAACTGCACACCTGGGAAAGTATAATGCCGAGGGCATATATTTTGCACGTAAATCCAATACAAGAGTTCTGAAAATCGACAGAAATATGACGTCATAACCATTGCTTCGGGACAAAATGGCGCGGTACCCCACCCCCCTAACGTGAACACATTTTCTCGCGGTATCCGAAATATTTGTATTCGTGGGTGGGCGTGGCTAATAAAATCATTCCCTGATATGATGTCCTGATTAACGGATATCTTTTGGTTGTTGAAGAAATACCAGCATCTCCATCAGGGTAAAGCTCACGGATTGTGAGCCTGATTTACGTTGCTTCATGGGGGAAAGTTTGCGTATAGCAAACCCATCGTTTAGGTGAATCTGTGGCATCAATACAATATTGCGTAGAATATATCTCCTACTTTTCAGTCGGCGTTGTTATCACCGTTAAATGGACGACACGTTTAGAAAGACTCAGCTGAATGTAGCGTTATCATGCCGTCGGATGCTGGAGTAAAAAGGGCATCATATCCGGGAATCTTAACGTAAGTTTGTAAATAAGTGTAAATAAAATGTGTACCATTTCATTTATAGACGTATACGTGCTATTATGGTTCAATGAAATACGTATAATTTTCATTTCATGATATTACATGGTCCCAACCGTATATACTCAAGTTGACTACCTTGGTAATTCATATAAAGAAGTTATTCTTTGAAATTCGAGTATCAAAATCGAACTCCGTGAAAATTACGGACATTCCGTTAATTGTACTCGTGAAAATTAAGAAAACAAAATTTCCGTATTAGTTTAGTTTTGTCTCGTCATGAGTAATGAAGTTTTGGAGGAGGAAACGAAAACAATACTCTTTTGATTTATTTTGGAATAGAACTGAAATGGGATAATAGTAGGTTTCTTTCCGCACATATTTTTTTATGTCCTAAATGTATACATATTTTGATAAATAAAGTCTATATATTTATCTTAAGTGGGGGGGGGGGGGGTTAATTGTTACGTGGATCTTGGAGATTATTACTATTTTGATTAGGTATGGCACTAGCTGGCGCGAAAACGATAGATGGTTGGCTTTATGGCTTGCTTTATAACACGTGGACACATTTTCCCGCGCTATACGAAAGATTTGTATTCGTGGCGTGGCTAATAAAATCATTCCCTGTTATGATATCCTGATGTCTTTTGGTTGCTGAAGGAAATGACAGCATCTCTATCAGGGTAAAGCTCACGGATTGTGAGCCTGATTTACGTTGCTTCATGGGGGAAAGTTTGCGTATAGCAAACCCATCGTTTAGGTGAATCTGTGGCATCAATACAATATATATATTGCGTAGAATATCTCCTACTTTTCAGTCGGCGTTGTTATCGCCGTTAAATGGACGACACGTTTAGAATGACTCAGCTGAAAGTAGTGTTATCATGCCGTCGGATGCAGGAGTAAAAAGGACATCATATCCGGGAATCTTAACGTAAGTTTGTAAATAAAATGTGTACCATTTCATTGATAGACGTATACGTGCTATTATGGTTCAATGAAATACGTCTAATTTTCATTTTTATGATATTACATGGTCCCAACCGTATACTCAAGTTGACTACCTTGGTAATTTATATCAAGAAGTTATTCTTTGCAATTCGAGTATCAAAATCTAACTCCGTGAAAATTACGGACATTCCGTTAATTGTACTCGTGAAAATTAAGAAAACAAAAATGTCCGTTAATTAGTTTAGTTTTGTCTCGTCATGAGTAATGAAGTTTTGGAGGAGGATACGAAAACAATACTCTTTTGATTTATTTTGGAATATAACTGAAATGGGATAATAGTAGGTTTCTTTCCGCACATATTTATGATGTCCTAAATGTATAAATATATTTTATATACAATTTTATCCGTATGAAATAAGTACTGGGAATAAAGGTCAAAATCATGACTTCTTGGTATTACGTGGCATTATGCAAATTAGCATAATAATCATGATTTTCCCCACCCAATATTATATATGTTTCAACAATGTATTGAAAGCGGGCGAACTCATGATATCTCTGGTATTATGTAACGTTATGCAAATTAGCATACAATCATGTTTTTCCCGCGAAATAAATATGGTTTATGATATGTTGAAATGACTTCATGTGGTGAGAAAATATAACCACAATATTTCCTATTACATCAGTTGAATGTCAAGTATTAATCTACTTTTAGACCCACCGTCTTAGTACGGCCTCACAAGAATTATTTGTTGAACTTGGTCTATTGTGTTATAGAAACATTTGAACTTTTATCCAAAATGGATACAAATTTTATACGCAAATACAAAATATTATTTGCAAGGTTTTGATTTCAATTTATTGTTACAATACGTTGGCTGTTACCATTGTGGCTTTTACCGTTGTTACATATCCTGATGTTTGGTGCTGGTGGTGGAGTGTAACCAAGCAACACACCCTAGTTATGGCTCATGTATTATAAACCAACGGCGAATCTGAATAACCACGTCGGTTGGATGAAAAACGGTGTATGATAATAATAACAGGCCCCTGAGATTCTCGGCGGCTGTCACTCCGATACAACGTGCAAATCTGATGGAAACAATTTTTGAGAAAGACGGGACCGGCTAAATGCCGAGAACAGGACGGAGAAACTGCCAATGAAAAATAACATCGTAGTTAAAGTCATCGAACATAGACCCTATGTTTCTCCCGAACAAAAAATGAACGTCGCACACTTGTGATACCGCCCTCGCACGAATGTTGGGACAATCCAGTTCAGGTTTGAACTTTGAAATGTTGTTTTGTCCGACCAAAATGCGGACAATCTAACTGGGGCTACAGGACTTGGGGAATTTATCACCGTTTCGTCCGGGCGGCTTAATTTCTTTCTGCGACCATAACGGGACGCATCCCATTGTGCTACTACGCTTTATTCCGTGTAGCGATCTGTCGTCTATGCATCCCGTTATAGTTGCATAAAGAAAATACACCGGGCGGGGTTAGCCTTTGAACAAGCTCTTGCTTTGCAGTTTTCAATTTCTAAACGTGTGCGACGATACTTATCATTTCTGGTATGTCCATAGCTAGCTGATATTTCATGCTATGAAGAGGAGCCTGATATTCTTGTATATGAAAAACAACAAAGCACCTGGTCTTGACGACATCCCTGGTGAGCTTCTCAAAAATATTGATGATGCTGGAATCATGCTCCTGGTTCAACTGTTCAATAAGATATGGCATTCCAAAACCTGGCCAGATGATTGGAAAATGTCAGTGTTTCTTACCTTACCAAAGAAAGGAGACACCAGTGAGTGTAAAAACTACAGAACTATAGCACTTATTCCCCATGCAAGTAAGATCCTTCTGCATATTCTTAACGAGAGGTTGAGACCTCATCTGGAGAGGGAACTTCCATCAGAACAGGCAGGCTTCCGAAGGGGGCGATGTACACGAGATGACATCGCTAACATTCGATACATCACAGAAAAATGTAAAGAATACAACAGAAAGGCATATCTCTGCTTTATAGACTATGCCAAAGCATTTAACTGTGTGAGATACGAACCACCTTGGAAAGCACTTTTAGCTCTTGGAGTTCCGGGTCATTTAGTTCAGCTCTTAAAAAGCCTCTATGATGGACAACTTGCATGTGTTCGAACCGCACATGGTGACAGTGATTGTTTCAATCTAGGCCAGGGTGTACGACAAGGCTGCATTCTTTCACCCACTCTCTTCAACATGTATGCTGAAGTTATTATGAGACAAGCCCTAGATGGTTCGAATAGTGGAATCGCAGTTGGAGGCTGGCTGATTAACAATTTAAGATATGCCGATGACACTACACTACTAGCCAATAGTCTAGAAGAACTGGGTGTGCTTCTCAATAGGGTCAAACTGGAAAGTGAATCCATGGGCCTACGTCTTAATGTGTTAAAAACCAAGTACATGGTCATTGGTGGTAATGATGACACGGCACCTCTGTCAGTGGATGGACAAATAGTAGAAAGGGTCCACCAATTTAATTTCCTTGGTTCCCTCATCACCGATGAAGGAGGTTGTACATCAGAAATAAGACGCAGAATAGCCATGACAAAAACTTCTATGACTCAGCTCTCACAAATCTGGGCTAACAGAGGCATAACAAAAGCTACCAAAGTACGACTGGTTAGAGCACTCATCTTCCCTATTGCAACGTACGGCTGTGAGTCTTGGACCATTACAAGTGCAAGCACAAACAAGATCAATGCTTTTGAGATGTGGTGTTGGCGCAGAATTCTTCAAATCAATTGGACAATGAAAAGAACCAACTTAAGTGTCCTGCAGGAAATCGGTGCTACAAAACGTCTGATTGCCAATAAACTCCCAGACACTCTCCTACTTCGGCCATATAGCCAGGTTCCTGCTTAGAAAAAACAATTATGCAGGGTTTGATTGAGGGCTCAAGGAGACGAGGCAGGCCAAGAACAAGATGGTTTGACAGAATAAAGAATTTGGTTGGTCAACCGATTCCAAATATTTACAAACTGGCTGCTGACCGCCGAAAGTGGCACGTCATCTGTAAAGTCACGAGCTGTCAGTCATGACGGAGACGTACCAACCAACCAACCAACCATAGCTAGCTATGCAGTAGTCGCCAACGAATATTCGTACAAGAAAATTAAATAAAAAACCCCATACACTTTACACTAATAAAATACATAAATACAGGTTTCAATTCAACTTTCGCCTATCCCCGTTTAGCGTAAATAAAGACTTGGATAAGTCTAATAAATTGACGCGGACAGCGGTAAATTTAATTTAATAAAAGGTTAGGCCGTGTAAAGTGCTCAACAAAAGAAAGTCATACACTTTGTTTAGGTCCTTTAGAGTAACTTCCGATTATTTTTTGACCACACAGACTAAATAGACATTTGGATGAATCTTTCCGGCACAATTTGATACCAAAGTTGCCACCTAACAACAAAGATAAACCATGATTAGCACCATTTAAAGAAAATGGGTCACTTTTCAAAAGTCACATTTTCAACGCACGCATGCTGTGCGTGGCACTTTGAATGGCCGGGAATGAAATGGATATTGATCACACAGTGCAACTGTGTTGAGTCGTGCCTATATTTATATAGATTTTTTTGCATGGAAGTAGATTACAAATCAGGTTAAACTGAAAGTGACCGATCTTGTTTAGAATTCTATTCTTAATCTTAAACAAGAATACGTTATACCAGTCATTTCTTGGTGTCAACTTTTGTTCCCAATAGTTAATACATTTTGCTTGTTGTTTATCTTAATTTAACATCATATAAATGTTTTTCGAACTTAACATAGAAACATGTACATTTTGGTCATTTATTTCAAAAAAAGTATTTTGTTTAATTTGTTCACACCATCTTAGATCTCCTTTCTTGATCCTGTCTTTCCAACGTTTAGGTATTGATGTTATCAGCTTGTGTATATTAAACATGTTAAAAGGACATTTTATAATACTCTCGAGTTCTCACAAGTTAACAAATCTATTCTCAACAATAATATCACTCAAATAATATTTATGAGCGTGTATCCATTCACGGAAAAACAACACTTTACCACCATTTCTTACATTATCATTACCCCATAACGTAGCATTGTTTGAAGTATTCTTATTACGTTTATTTGCAAATAATACCATGATTCTAATAGATCTTGATAAAAAGATGGTAATTTACCTTTAGTTATATCATATACATCTTCACGTTTACAGTTGAGATGAAGTAGAAAAGATAAACCACCAAGTGGATCAAACCATTGTTTCACAACTCGTTTCCAAGTGGCATCTTCATTGTGGTCAAGTAATCTTGAAATCCATTCGATTTTTCTAGAGCTATTATGTGATATTCTACATTAGGCATATCTAAGCCACCATATTCCATGTATTCAGTGGTTGTATCTCTTTTGACCTTTTCACAATTAGAACCCCAAAGATACCTGAATAGTTTAGTGTTGATTGCTTTTATGACATATTTTGGAACATTTAAAGAAGTTGCATTATACAAAATTTGTGATATTCCCAAGGTTTTTATTATAGCTACCTTTCCGTAGTATGTAAGTTTTCTCGCTTTCCAACCATTTAAAATTGTATGTATTTTGTTTTATTTTGGGATTTCCAGTTAAGGTATTCTGCTACTTGTTTGTCTTTGCTGAAATAAACTTCTAGACATTTCACCGGATTGTTTGTCCATTTGATGTCTTTGTTTAAATTAGGTATTGTTTTACCTAACCACATGCCTTCGCTTTTGCTTAGATTCATTGTTACACCCGAGGCATTACTGATTTTTTTTATTGTATCTATAACAGTCGTAAAAGAATGAATATAATTTACAAATATTGTAGTATCATCGGCTAATTGTGTTATTTTAACTTCTAGATTTTTGTCATTATCGAATTTTACACCATTTATGTGATCATCATTTCTTATATTGGTAGACATGAATTCAGCCGCTATAATAAAAAGCAGTGCAGAGAGTGGGCAGCCTTGCCGAATTCCTCTACCAAGACTAAATGATTTAGATACCCAACCATTTTCAGAAATACAGCTATTTATATTCCTATACAAAGTGTTTACCCATGATATGAATTGTGGGCCAAAGCCCATTTTGTTTAGACATGATATTAAAAAATTAATTTCCAGCGAGTCAAAAGCTTTTTGAAAATCCACAAAGAGTATTGCACCATCCTTCTTCCATCATTCTCTGTGTAGTAATTGATAACGTCATCAATTAGTCGTATGTTTTGTCCAATAAACCTCCCTTTAATATACCCTGTTGGATCGTCACTAACTATATTCCCAACAATATTTTGCAATCTCGTAGTTAAAGCTAAAAGTACATATCTTGTAATCATAGTTTAAAAGAGATATTGGTCGATAATTGTTTAGATCATTTCTTTCTCCCTTTTTATATAAGAGTTGAATGACACCTCTTTTTTGTGAAAATGAAAGTTCACCTTTGTTGAAGCCTTCATTAAGTGAATTAGTAACGATTTCTTTTATATCTTCCCAAAATGTTATATAAAATTCTGGCGTTAAGCCATCGCTGCCAGGTGATTTATTTAATTTTAATTTATTTACAGCTTTCGTACATTCATCAATAGATAACATACCTTCGCAAATATTTGCATCGTCTTCTGATAATTGTTTAACATTTTTTATTGTTAACATAATTATTAATAACATCACATTTTATTTTTTTTTAATTTATATAAATCATGATAATATGCTACCGTCTCTTTCAATATGGCCATGTGTTTTGAACTGACCACCCAAAAAGGGTGGCGGCGTTGCATTTTTGGTGACAGATCATCCATCTCTCTCTATTAACTCAACAACTAAATGTGGTAGAGCTATGGTTTATGTGTCATTTGAAAGCCTATTTATCTAGCTACATTGTGTGAATAAATCAGGTATTTCTATAACTGTTTATCTGATATATGATTGATTATATTTTGGAAGTCAGGGGTGGCGGCGGCGGCGGTGGCGGTGGCGGCGGTGGCGGTAGCGGCGGTGGCGGTAGCGGCGGTGGCGGTAGCGGCGGTAGCGGTAGCGGCGGCGGTAGCGGCGGTGGCGGTGGCGCTGTGTACAATCTCTATGGGGAATATTGAAAATGTTCCCAATTCTACGTTCAATTTACAATAACTCCTCATCTCTGTATGGTACAAACATGATTTTGCTCTCATTTTATAGATTATTTTATATTCTATAAGTTTCTGTTTCAACAAACGTGTCAACTATTACGTAACAATTGTAATCACGAATCGATTGCATTGTCCTTGGCTTTTTCCCTATTCGCTACACAGTGAACTTGCCCCAATTCATCGGTTTTACATTACATGACTATAACAAAACAAAAAAGTATACAACCGATGATAGCAAAATTATACATTTTTGGAAAGCTCTCAAATAGGGGAATTCAAATATGCCGTTTAAATCAGGATAGGGTGAATAGCCCAAAAATATATGTGTAAACTCAAATAAATATGAAATGTAAAAGTGTGTGCTCATTCACTTCCCGATATAGTATATTTCAACAAGTTACCCTTGACAACCATTGCATGAGGAACTAATATGCCCGGTAAAATAATGATTGGGATAGGAATAAAAAATATATTGAGCTTTAATCAAAATATGAAAAAAGTCGATATTCTTTGAACATTCTTAATCACAACATGTTACCATTATAGTCTATCCATCTGAGACCGATCTTCCAACCACGTGACCCAGCCGTTCCATTGACTGGGAAAATATCGATGGAATCAGTAGAGTGAAAAACGGCCATAATAATAATAATTATGTTGCCACCTACTGTTATCATCACAACCAAAGTTGTGCCATGAGAGTCAGTTTAATTGACTCTTACCTACTGCTGGTCCTCGTCATCACTTGAATCTGATTCTGTAGTGGAGTCTTTCCCAAGTTTGATGAGTATCTGCTCAAGGGGGTGTGGACCCTCAGCATAGCCTCAATTTCTAAACACTTCAAAAGAAATAAGTTCCCCTTTAGGGTTTCCCTTATATTTTCTAAAATATACCTTGGGTTGAAATGGATTTTCTGTCAAATTGTTACAAGGTTCATAACAATACTTGACCAAAATTTCAAATCAACAGGTTCTGTCATGCTTGAGTGAGCTTGTATTGAATGACAGAATGTCCCATTTAAAAAGTTGTTAAAATAATGTTTAGTAGTGTGTATCTACCACGTTGGTGTATCAATTGACGACATCGATTTCTCATAGTGTTGATGAGGCGCGCTACTCGATATGGAAGTCCAACTCTTGTTGTACCAGAATACTAGCAACTTTTGAAATGGGACATTCCGTCATTCAATACGTGCTCATTCGAGCATGACAGAACCTGTTGATTTGAAATTTTGGTCAAGTATTGGTATGAAGCCAATAATCATTTGACTGAAAACCCCATTTCATTCCAATGTATTGTTTTGGAAATATAAAGGAACCCCTAAAGGGGAACTTACTTCTTTTGAAGTGTTTATATCACTTATGTATCCAATATGAGTTCTCCACTTCCAGAACATGCTTGAAAGCATTTTGCCAGTCTGTTTGTGATATTTGATCTACTGCCTCTTAAAAAAGGGTTTTTTAATGGATGTCATATTGAAGTTCTTGTTATTTCTGGCAACGTATCCCTTGATGTTAGCCTAAATTAATTCCTCCGGAATTAAAACGCAGTGATACGGTGGTAGCCTGATTATTTCATGTCCATGTTCATTTGCCAAGTCGTCAATTGGTATTTTAGGTTCCGTTGTTTGTGCAGCTTAATGATATCGTAAAGTTGAGGTTTCTTACGTGCATTTGAGTAAGAAATGTTTTGTCAGCCATTCTTGCATTTCGGCCTTTAAACTATTTGATGTTGGTGTTTTTTCGTTTTTAACACTATGGTAACTTGCATTGTCCATTATGATCACTGAGAAAATCATACCTTTCAATATTGATACCATATCATTGTAAGCGTATTTGTTTCTTTCTATACTTAACAAGGAAATCTGATTGATTCGGACATGCAGACAGAACATAGGGATACGGAGTTTCATATCATTTTACAACCATTTTATCTTACTATAGGCCCGGCCAACATGAAAATAAACATTATTTACAGTTGAAAACATTACAAGATAGCAAATAAAATTAAATGTGGCCTCCTACATTATGCTAAATGTTAAAAGTCCATCACTTTCGATCTTTTTCAGCTTTGTGATTCTATTCATATGCCGAAATCACAGGTGACGTTTATGGTAAATGTTCAAAGTCCATCACTTTCGATCTTATTCAGCTTTGTGATTCTATTCATAGGCCGAAATCACAGGTGACGATTTCAAATCCTTTTGATTTCAGATAATGCGCAAATGGTTCGATATTTGTCTCTCTTTGAATGGTACACTAGACGTAGCTGCTATGTGTATGCGTGTGATGAGAATAATATGCATTTGAACAGTGTTGTGTGTGTTTGCATAAGGCAGCTTAATTGTTTCAATTCACATTATAGATGAGGTTCGACCGGAGGTTGAAATAAAATGCGATCCTTCGACAACTAGCAAATATACGAGCACCAAAGATCGCTCTTCGATGAATTCACTATAGGGCGATTGCACGAAGGGTCATTAGTTCAAACTGTCCTCCAGAACAACTGCATGCATGTAGTACAATACCAATCACCTGTTTACTGATATCGATCCAAGTGATTAGTATTGTACTCCATACATGCATGAGTTGTTCTGGAGGACAGTTGGTATTGAACTAATGACCTTCCGTGCAATCGCCCTATAGGTCCTATGCAAATTCCAATAGCATAATTTAGATTTCTTGTGAGATTACCGTTCAGACAATATATACTTTTTATAGGGTTGAACTAGTAGTTATTGCGATATGCTAATTCGAATCTCAGATGATGTAAAACGTAAAAATCTGTGCATGCAACGGTAAGGGTGGCGAGTTAAAAACACATTTAATTTAGTTAGATTTTTACCTCTCTGTGTTTTTAATTCTACTATTGAATTTTTCTCACCTTTGTATTTTTCTAAATTCATAAAATATTTAGTGTTGGTTTCACCTTCTTTGTACCACTTTATTCTTGATCGGATAATTGCACCTTTTGTAATACTTGTATTATATTTTGTCAAGCTTAGACTTAGCATCTACATAATCGTGTTTAAACATGGTAGGATTACAATCCATTTTTTTCTCCAGGTTTTTAGCATCGATCTGTAATTGGATCACCTCTTTATTTCTATCTTTGTGATAATCCCTGACTGTTACAATCATTGTTATAACATTTTTGATTCTTTCAATATATTCGTTTCAACGAAATAGCATTATGGTCTGATTTTACAGAAGGTCTAATATCAGTTGATTCATAATTGTTTAAGTTGTCTTTTATCAACCAATAATCCAATCTGGATGCAATACCAAGATATAATTGCCGCTAGGTAAATTGTCGTGTATTGGGCCATCTTTTTCTCCAAATATCAACAAGATTGAAATATTTCATAAGTGTTTGTAAATGTTTGTGTTTCATACAATGGTACGTTTAAAAAAAGAGACTTCTCTGTTCCTATGTATTGTAGGCGCATTTATGTTAACAGTCATTAAAGCATCATTAATCTTAAGGTTGACCAGAATCTTTCTCCCATCATCTGCAATATGTATATTTTCAATATTTACATCTAGATTTTCATTAATTAAAATTGAAACACTCTACTGTGTATAGAGCCAAATGAATTTATAATGTCTCCTTTCCTTTCTTACAACGTTTTCTTTATCAAGGTAAATTTCTTGTAAAAATATATATTTGAGTTTTAATCCAATTGTAGATAGTTTGCCTTTTTCTCTGTTTCTTAAACCTCTAACATTTAAGGAAATAAAATGTGTACAAATCATGATGATGGTAGATTTCTAGATATAGATTATTTGTATTGAAGGTTATTCTTTGGTCTTGATTTTCTGCTCCTCGACTTTCTTTGACTTTTCTGCTTTCTCCTCCCCGTCATCGTGCCACTTAGGAAGTTAGGTGAAGGGGTCAAAGCACTCATGCTGGAAAGGTTCTGTTTGTCTCCCTCTTCATCTGTGGAGTCAGATGGAGGTGCTGAGGATTGTGATGTATACTAATTGTCCTTTACCGTGTCTTCGTTAATTGTACAGTCTGATTGGGTATGGACCCACGTCACATGAGGTTGAGCTCGCGTAAAGTTCGCGAGCTCAACCTCATTTTAAAACGGTGCAACGGTCATCCGTGGTGCGCACTACGTAATCTCGACCTAACGGCTCTGATTGGTTGGTGCTCAAACGTGAGAACTGAGAAACTCGTGAGCTTATCCACGCACCATCACGCTCCACTGCGTCGGTGGTTATAGCGCAGCGGGACCACTGCGTTGGTGGTTACGGCGCAGCGTGACGATCTTTAAAAAGGCTTCAGTTTAAATTTGACCAATCAGGCGCTTTGGTGTTGTTGGTTGGATTGTTTTAGTTCAAGCATGCGTGCGCAGCCTGGTCAAAGTGCGCCCACGTATGTCGAACTGTGGCCAGGAGATTATGTGCCGTAGATCCATTGTTACACTCAGGTGTGCGCTCAGGTGTGCGCTCAGGTATGCGCTCAGGTGTGCGCTCAGGTGTGCGCTTAGGTGTGCGCTCAGGTGTGCGCTCAGGTGTGCGCTCAGGTGTACGAGGATTGCTCGTTATTTAAAGTTTCCCTGCTTTCAGTTTTAGGATGCTTTTTCCTTTTGGTATGCTGGCAGAGGCATTATCAGATGATTTTTGCTGTGTTTCTGGTTTGTCATCATTTTGTCCCTTGTTGGGACAGGCAGCTTGTACGTGTCCTCGGTAGAGGGTTGACTGGTGTTTTAATCGGAATTCTCCGATTTCCGGTCAGACAGTTCACCAGCTTCCCCCCTAACCGTAGTTTTTCTTTAGTGCATTCTCCAATTAGTTCTGCTCCACAACGTCTTAACGCGTTCACTACTTCTGAATCATGTACGAATAACGGCACGTCACATATTCTTACCATCGTGCTGTTTAATGGGCGCAAGAAAGGATTTCTCTCGTGTATTGTTATGTTCCTTTCTCTGATGTTGAGCCCCTCAGCCAACAGCAATTTAGAAGTGGACCTCTTGATGTGTGAAATACGTTAAATGGCATAGTTTGGGGTCTTGGGTCATCCGGGGTCAAATTATTAACCTAGGCAGAAGTGGACCTCTTGATTTAGGAAATACTTTGGGCATAATTTGGGGTCTGGGGTCATCCGGGGTCAACATTTGACCCTAGGTGGAAGTGGACCTCTTGATGTGGGAAATGCGTTTAAGGCATAGTTCGGAGGTCAAAGTTTAACCCAATATGGAAGCTTACCTCTTGATGTGGAAAATACGTTGAAATGCATAGTTTGGGGGTCTAGGGTCATCCGGGGTCAAATTATGATCCTAGGTTGAAGTGGACCTCTTGATTTGGGAAATACGTTGAAGGACATTTGTTTGGAGGTCTGGGGTCATCCGGGGTCAAATTATTAACCTAGGCGGAAGTGGACCTCTTGATTTGGGAAATACTTTGAAGGGCATAATTTGGGGTCTGGGGTCATCCGGGGTCAACATTTGACCCTAGGTGGAAGTGGACCTCTTGATGTGGGAAATACGTTTAAGGCATAGTTCTGAGGTCTGGGGTCATCCGGGGTCAAATTATTATCCTAGGCGGGAGTGGAACTTTGAAGGGCATCATTTGGGGGGGGGGGGGGGTCTGTGGTCATCCGGGGTCATATTTTGACCCTAGGTGCAAGTGGACCTCTTGATGTGAGAAATACGTTGAAGGACACAGTTTGGAATTCTGGAGTCATCCGGGTTCAACCCTAGGTTGAAGTGTATCTCTTGATGCGGGAAATACGATTAAAGGCATAGTTCGGAGGTCTGGGGTCATCCGGGGTCAAATTATTAACCTAGGTGGAAGGGGACCTCTTGATTTGGGAAATACGTTGGAAGGGCATAGTTTGGAGTCTGGGGTCAACCGGGGTCAAATTTTGACCCTAGGTGGAAGTGGACCTCTTGATGTTGAAAATACAATGAAGGACCCAGTTTGGAATTCCGGAGTTATCCGGGTTCAACCCGAGGTGGAAGTGGACTTCTTGATACGGGAAGCACGTTGAAAGGCTTAGTTCGGAGTTCTTGGGTCATCCGGGGTCAAATTAGTAACCTAGGCGGTAGTGGTCGTCTTGATTTGGGTAATACTTTGAAGGGCATAATTTGGGGTCTGGGGGACATCCGGGGTCAACATTTGACCCTAGGTGGAAGTGTACCTCTTGATGTAGAAAAAAGCATTTAAAGACATAGTTCGGAGGTCTGGGTCATCCGGGGTCAAATTATTAACCTCGGCGGAAGTGGACCTCTTGATTTGGGAAATACGTTGGAAGGGCATAATTTGGAGTCATCCGGGTTCAGCCCTAGGTGGAAGTGGATCTCTTGATGCGGGAAAGACGTTTAAAGGCATAGTTCGGAGGTCTGGGGCCATCCGGTGTCAAATTATTAACCTAGGCGGAAGGGGACCTCTTGATTTAGGAAATACTTTGAAGGGCATAATTTGGGGTCTGGGGTCATCCGGGGTCAACATTTGACCCTAGGTGGAAGTGGACCTCTTGATGTGGGAAATACATTTAAGGCATAGTTCGGAGGTCTGGGGTCATCCGGGGTCAAATTATTAACCTAGGCGGGAGTGGAACTTTGCAGGGCATAATTTGGGGGGGGGGGGGGTTCTGTGATCATCCGGGTCATATTTTGACCCTAGGTGGAAGTGGTCCTCTTGATGTGGAAAATACGTTGAAGGACACAGTTTGGAATTCTGGGAGTCATCCGGGTTCAACCCTAGGTTGAAGTGAATCTCTTGATGCAGGAAATACGATTCAAGGCATAGTTCGGAGGTCTGGGGTCATCCGGGGTCAAATTATTAACCTAGGCGGAAGGGGACCTCTTGATTTGGGAAATACGTTGGAAGGGCATAATTTGGAGTCTTGTGTCAACCGGGGTCAAATTTTGACCCTAGGTGGAAGTGGACCTCTTGATGTTGGAAATACGTTGAAGGACACAGTTTGGAATTCTGGAGTCATCCGGGTTCAACCCGAGGTGGAAGTGGACTTCTTGATACGGGAAGCACGTTGAAAGGCTTAGTTCGGAGTTCTTGGGTCATCCGGGGTCAAATTATTAAGTTAAACCTAAGTGGAAGTGGAACTCTTGATGTGGGAAATACGTTGAAGGGCATGGTGAAGGGCATGGTTAGATGGTCTTTGGGGTCATCCGGAGTTAAATTATGACCCAAGATAAACCAATAGCCCCCCCCCCCCCCCACACACACACCCAACAACAACAACAAATAAACCACCAAACCAAACTATGCCATTCAACGTATTTTCCACGTCAAGAGGACACAGTCCACACCAAAGTTAATGATTAAAAAATGATTTGAATACAGTATTCCAGGTGAAGTTTTGGTAAAAGATATTGTTTTGTGGTTAAAAATAGTACTTTCATATGGTGAAAAAACCAAAGGGCGTTTATTAGGGGGAGAGCATTTATTTCAAAGAAGGAGGTATATACAATTATGTTTATATTTAGACGTACGCTTGCTGATCCTCCAGGGAAATTTGACATCAAAATGCCTGGATATTTCTTTAATGTTGTATGGTCTGGAGATCCAAATATGAAAGAATAATAATAGTTTATGCAAAAGCAATGTTACCTAATTTGCGTATTTCTTTGGTGTCCGGTCCATCCATCTTGAATATCCGGTGTCACATTTTAAAATAGTCAATCTCAGTAACTGTATCATACAAACCAAGTTTCTTTTGTTTTAACCCCCCTGAGAACATTGAGCGATTGGTCAGAAAGATACATCATTCATTGTACCAATCAGATACATTGTTAGAACAAGCTATCAATATATTTTATAAAGTCTACCTCAAGGATTACTGAACCAATACTAGACATGTTTGTACTTAGTCTATTATAATGCACATCTCACGGTGATTCCAAATATGGTGATGAAATTCAATAATTTTCATATTGTTGAAACATTTTAAGAAATTTTTGGACTGTGGTCTGTTACGATTGTCGCGCGTGGAAAGTGTTAATGAAATGTATGCAGAACTATACCTTTGTAAGCCTCGGTACGACATAAAACTACCACCACCCCACCCTATTCCCCCACCCCATCCCATCCCATCCCCACCCCATCCCATCCCCACCCCAATAACCTCGGTTGTCATATGTGGGTAGAATCTCTCATGACATTAGCCAAATGTTAGCATGCTGGTGCAAGGAAGGTACAATATTGTAATATGTAGAGTTTTTCAAAATTTCTCGATGGCAAAACGCTTTATACATCACGCTTTTCAGACGATGGCGGCCACGCGTCTCGGACGACACAATATGGCAACAGGAGTGCACCATTTAGAAATATTTTTAACAGTCATCGCCCGGTTAACGATGAAAATAATTTAAAAAATAGCATTTACAATGGAGTTGGTTAGCCAACTCCAACGGTTTTCAATTTTTCAAAATTATAAGATTAACAGTCGCGATTACGTATTATTCCAATACGAATTCAAAATTTAAGTTTCGCGTGGCCAATGTCTTGATCATATTTGCTGCACTGTCAGAAGAAGGAAAGGATTTACACTACCAACCCCCCTAGACGTCTATTATAAGTATGCTAGCGCTTAGTGTACTATTTTAGTCCTCCCAATATTACCTGTAACGTGAGAGTTAATGAAGCGTAATAGCTACACTTGCTGGAGATACAAAGCAATATTGCAAACGTAAATTTATTTTGGTTTTATTTTGGCCAAATTAAGAAAAAAGGTTGGTTTTCCTCGACAATCTCTCACGAGGATAGGCATGCAGAATCTTTTTTTCTGCAAAGGTTGCCAAATGCTGGCTAATACCCAACTTAAAATGCCTATATAAGTCACAATATGCTGGGCATATTTCATAACTTTTCCACTAAATAAAATTTTGAAATTAAGAATGTCAACACTTTTAAACGAAAAATAAAATGGTTTTGGAAAATTTGTAATCGTGGTATACGATTTTCTCAAGTACAATAAAAGTGAAACTCAACTTTTTATTTATTTAAAGAATCACGAGGTGGTACGTTACAAGCGAGGACTATTTAAAGCGTTTCTTCGCAAGATGTAATAACAATAATCTTACCTAATCTGCCATATATGGGCAAATTTGAAAATGGTATTTACTCACCATGCTCACTGCTTTGAGTCTCTTCCTTTATAAATTCCTATACAGAAAAGGTTGGCAGTCTATGATCAATCACAACATCGACTATATAGCAGCTAGACTACACCCCCCCCCCCCCCCCCCCCCCCCCCCCCCCCAATATTCAATATTGCTGTACGGTCGCTAAAGCTGTACTAAGAGCCTGCAAGATAGCGACGTATGAAGACGACAGAGAGTCTCAGGTTAACAAAGCAGCACTAGGAGCAAATACGACGCATCTCGTCATAAAGTAATCTTGTCGGCCAGGTTTATTTTGAGATACAAGGCAAACTAGTTGGTAAAATAAAGGACAATAGAAAGCAAAACACAACTTGATTTCCTTACAATTTCGAAAGTATAACTTCAATTTCCAAAAAGTATAGATATCAGTGCAAAGCTTAATCAATTCGCTTTCAGATTTTGTCAAAATCTCATATTTTTTTCAAAAGTTGATAAACTGTACCTTTTTGCGTCGCATTTACGGAATATCTTTACGGAGAAAATTGTTGGCAGACTCTGATTGGCCAATTGCCACATAGAGTGTACAACAACAGCGGGTTGGGCAGCGTGGACAAATTCTGTTGTGTATGATCATATCGAATTGGTGCACCGTTCGAAATAGACGGACTCTTGTTTGGTGTGGTACTGTGCAGATACCTATTCACTAGCTGTCTTGGATAGACGATCTTGTACTGGGCCAGGTCTTCTTGCAACCATACATCAGTTATATCTCGCCAACATTTAACTGCAAAGGGAAACAAATCTGTCTAAAATTCCTTTCATCTTTGAACTCCGCGTCACGTTAGGTACCATCTGGCGCTTAAGTTAGTGCAAAGGAAACACACCTTTGTCTGCAATTTTCTTCATCATCTTTGCTGCATTTTCGGTCACGGTAAGTACAACGTTAATTTATCAGTTAAATAGGCCACCTCCACCAATATTTTACTGCTAAGGGACACAAATCTATCTACAATTTTCTTCATCCTCTTTGCTGCACTGTCACGGTAAGTACAACGTCAGTGCATCAGTTATAAATCACCAACATTTTATTTAACACTTTCCACGCGGCTATTAATTTTACCATGTACAAAACTGATTTTTCAGAAACCTTTCCCACCTTTCAAAGTCTTATCTCATGAACTGCTGAACCAATTCTAGGCATATTTGTACTTATATTAATGCATCTATCATGATGATTCCAAAATAATATTGTGATGAGATTCAATAATGTTGACATAAGTTGAAACAGATAGTGATGGAGCAGTCGCGTGGAAAATGTTAAAGAGAAACACATCTATGTACACCCCTCTTAATAATCTTTGCACATCCAGTCATGGTAAGAATAACGTTAGTGCATCCGTTTAATATACCTCCAATATTTTACTTTAAAGAAAACAAATCTATCTATCATTTTCTTCATCATCTTTGCACATCCAGTCACGGTAAGTATAACGTTAGTGTGTCCGTTATATACATCCGACATTTTACTGTTAAGAATTATCTTCCAGTCACGGAAGATAATTCTATCTACACTTTTCTTCATCACCGTAGCTTCACATCAAGTCACGGTAAGTACAACGTTAGTGCATTAGTTATATACCTCCGATATTTTATTACTGCTACGAGACATAAACCTGTTTGAAAATGTTTATATTATGTGTGCTGCTCTACCAGTCTTGGTATGTTATGCATCATCTATCAGTTATATATCACCAACATTTTACCGCTAAGAGGAACAAATTAAGAATCTACAAATGTCTTCATCGTATTTTCACATCCAGTCACGGTGAGTACAACGTTACACCAACATTTTACTGCTAAGAGAAACAAATTAAGAATCTACAAATGTCTTCATCATATTTGCACATCCAGCCACGGTAAGTACAACGTTAGTGCATCAGTTAATATGTATCACTAACATTTTACTGCTAGGAGGATTAAATCTGTCTACAAATTTAGTTATTAATTTTTCACATCGTCACCGTAAGAACGACGTCAGTGCATCAGTTATAACATTTTATGAGAAATAATATCAGATTTTTTAGAAACCTTTCCCACCTTTCAAAGTCTTATTTCATGAATTACTGAACCAATTCTAGGCATTTGTATTTATATTAATGCATTTATCACCGTGATTCCAAATATTGTGATGAGATTCAATAATGTTGACATTTTTAAAACATTTTGTGAAATTTTGGAACAGTCGTCTGCAGACGCCTGCAGCGTGAAAAATATTAAAGAGAAACAAATCTATGTACACATTTCTTCATCATCTTTGCACATCCAGTCATGGTAAGTATAACGTTAGTGCATCCGTTATATACCTCCAATATTCTACCTTAAAGAGAAACAAATCTGTCTATAATTTTCTTCATCATCTTTGCACATCCAGTCACGGTAAGTATAACGTTAGTGGATCCGTTATATATCACCAACATTTTACTGCAAATATAAATCTATCTACACTTTTCTTCATCACCGTAGTTTCACTTCAAGTCACGGTAAATACAACGTTAGTTTATCAGTTATACACCACCAACATGTTACTACAAAGAGAGACTACTAAGAGAAACAAATCTGTCTACAACTTGCTTCATCATATTAACACATCCAGTCACGGTAAAAATACAACGTTAGTGCATCAGTTATATCTCACCAACATTTTACTCATATAATAATTTTTATATCGTATATATAATATAATATAAAGCAGTTTACCAACCCTCGGTGTTTACAATAGACAATATAACAACAAAAATTAACACCACCGGCGAATGTCCCAACGAAAAATAAGCAGAGAAACAAATATATCTACTATGTTCTTGATCATCTTTGCTGCACATCCAGTCACGGTAAGTACAATGTTAGTGCATCAGTTATAAATCATCAACATTTTCCTGCTAAGAGAAACAAATCTGTCTACAAATTTCTTGATCATCTTTGCTGCTCCTCCAGTCACGGTAAGTACAACGTTAGTTCACTAATATATACCTCCAACATTTTGCTACTAAGAGAAACAAGTCTGTCTACAAATGTCTTGATCATATTTGCACATCCATTCTCGGTAAGTACAACGTTAGTGCATCAGTTATGTATCACCAACATTGTACTGCTGAGATGAACAAATCTGTCTACAAATATGTCTGGATTATCTTTGTTGCACCTCCAGTCACGGCAAATACAACGTTAGTGCACTAGTTATATATTTCCAACATTTTTAAAGACATAATTCTGTCTACAAATATATCTTGATCATCTTTACACGTCCAGTCACGGTAAAAACAACGCTAGTGCATCAGTTATATATAACCAACATTTCACTGCAAAGAGGATTAAATATGTCTACAAATTTCGTCATCCTTTTTGCACATAGCATCTACGATGTTAGTGCATCAGTTATAATATATCACCAACATTTTACTGCTTAGTGAAACAATATGTCTACAAATAGTTCTTAATCATCTTTACACATCCAGTCACGGTAAATACAACGTTAGTGCATCAGTTGTATCACCAACATTTTACTGCTAAGATAAACAAATCTGTCTACAAATATGTCTTGATTATCTTTGCTGCACCTCCTGTCACGGGGAGTACAACGTTAGTGCACTAGATACCTCCAACATTTTAAGAGACATTATTTTGTCTACAAATATTTCTTGATCATCTTTACACATCCAGTCACGGTAAGTACAACGTTAGTGCATCAGTTATATGTATCAACAACATCTTACTACCAAGATAAACAAATCTGTCTACAAATATTTCTTGACCATCTTTACTGCATTTCCAGTCACGATGAAAACAACGTTAGTGCATCAGTTATATATGCAAAACATTTGACTGCTAAGAGAAACAAATCTGTCTACACATTTCTTGATCATCTCGGCTGCCCCCCACCCCCCCCCCCCCTCGGCTGCCCCCCCCCCCCCCCCCCCCCACACACACACACTCACGGTACGTACAACGTTAATGTTTCAGTTATATTTTACCAACATTTTAAGAAAAGTAATTCTGTCTAAAAATATTTCTTGATCATCTGTAAACATCCATTTACGGTAAAGTACAACATTTGTGCATCAGTTATATATCACCAACAATTTACGGCTAAGATTAACTAATCTATTATATTCATAATATAAGTTAAAAGTTTAACGAGTTCGCCGTCGGACTAGTTTTAATCTGTCAAGCTTTCGTCAGGATTAGCTCTGACTTCTTCAGGACCAAATTATTATAATATTTAGCAAAACATAGAGATTGCCACTTCTCTATTGTTATCATCATTTTGGCTGCCGCTTGCCTGATGATTTAAGAGTAGGTGCCCTTTCCTACATGTAAACAAATGGTGGCTCTGAAAAGAGCCGTTCAGATGGATTGCCGCTTTTCCACTAAACAGATATGGTGGCTCTGAAAAGAGCTCTTCACGTAGGTTGCCACTGACCTACTATAAATTTGGCTCTAATAGAACCTCCAAAGGACTGCCCTTTGACCAATGGAAATAATGTAGAGACTGCCCTTGTCTACTACAGACTGCAACAAGTCTAATGCACAGTATTGCGGTTGCACTTATCTGTAAAGATCGTTTAACAAATCTGTCTACAAATTTCTTGATCATATTTGCACATCCAATCACGGTAAGTCCAACGTTAGTGCATCAGTTATGTATCACTAACATCGTACTGCTAAGATAAACAAATATGTCTACAGATATTTCTTGACCATCTATACTGAAATTGCAGTAACGATGAAAACAACGTTATATATAGTTCATCAGTTATATATGCAAAACATTTTACTGCTAATAGAAACAAATATGTCTACACATTTATTTATCATCTTGTCTGCACCTCCACTCATGGTTAGTATATACAACGTAGTGCATCAGTTATAATGTATATCACCATTACTTTAGGAGAAATTATCTGTCTACAAGTATTTCTTGATCATCCAATCTCGGTAAGTACAACGTTAAGGTATCAGTTATATATCACCAACATTTTACTGCAAAGAGGAACAAATATGCCTACGAATGTCTTGATCAATTTTGAACATCGTCACTGTAGGTACAACGTTAGTGTATCCGTTATACACCTTCAACATGTGAACATATTTGCTGCACGTCAAGTCATGGTAAGTACAAATGCATCAGTTACATATCAGATCTTTCATAAACCTTTTTCACCTTTCAAAGTATTATCTAATGAATCACTGAACCAATTATAGGCATTTGTACTTGTATTAATGCATTTATCATGGTGATTCCAAATATTGTGATGAAATTCAATAATATTGACATTTTTGAAACATTTTGTGACATTTTGGAACAGTCGTCTGCAGACGCCTGCAGCGTGGAAAATATTAAAGAGAAACAAATCTATGTACACATTTCTTTATCAACTTTGCACATCCAGTCATGGTAAGTATAACGTTAGTGCATCCGTTATATACCTCCAATATTTTACTTTAAAGAAAAACAAATCTGTCTATAATTTTCTTCATCATCTTTGCACATCCAGTCACGGTAAGTATGACGTTAGTGCATCAGTTGTATCACCAACATTTTACTGCTAAGAAAGACAAACCTGTCTACAATTTTCTTCATCTTTGCAGACCGAGTCACGGATTAGGTACAACGTTAATGTATCAGATATAAAGACAGCAAAAAAAGTAACTCGGCTGTTGTAAAAGCACCTATAATTTTAAAATTGTTACTCATATTCTAAAAATGAATACCAGGAGACGGAAAATTTAATTACGGTAATTTTGACACCTTGTTTGTTAAAATCGATAAAGTATTGTTATCGCGGTATGTGCTTACAGATGAAAAGTGCCCATTTCCATTGTTGCAGTAACTCCTATTGATCTCTCTGATTCAGCGTGAAGATAATAGCGGGAATGTTGACCATCTTTACTGCACTTCTTGTTAAAAACATTTTACTGCTAAGACACAAATCATCTTGGATGCACCTTCACTCACGATTAATACAACGTTAGTGTTTCAGTTATATTTCATCAACATTTTAAGAGAAACAATTATGTCATCTGTACGCATCCAGTCACGGTAAGTACAACGTTAGCGCATCAGTTATATATCACTAACATTCTACTGTTTGTTAAACAAATTTGTCTACAAATAGTTCTCGATCATCTTTACACATTCAGTCCCAGTAAGTACTGCATTATATCCAACATATTACCACAAAGAGAAACAAATCTGTCTACAAATGTCTCTATTATCTTTTCACATCGTCACAGTAGGTATATACAACGTTAGTGCATCAGTTATATACATGTACCTCCAACAGTTGGACATCTTTGCTTCATCTGAAGTCACAGCATAAGTACAACGTTTGTGCATCAGCTATTATATCACAAACATTGTTCTGCCAAGAGAAACAAATCTCTCTACAAATGTCTTTATTGTAAATGTACACCCAGTCACGGTAAGTACAACGTTAGTGCATCAGTTATACATTATCAACATTTTACTGCTAAGAGAAACAAATCTGTCTACAAATGTCTTGGTCATTATTGCACATCCTCACGGTAAGTACAACGTTAGTGCACCAGTTATATACCTCCAACATTTGAACATCTTTGCTGCATCTCAAGTAACAGTAAGTACAACGTGTGCATCAGTTATATATCACCAACATTCTAAGAGAAAAAATCATGTCTACAAATAGTTCTTGATCTAGTTTACACATCCAGTCACGGTAAGTACAATGCTAATGTATCAGGTTTTGTTTACACATCTAGTCACGGTCCGGTAAGTACAATGCTAATATATCACCAACATTTTCCTGCTAAGATAAACAAATCTGTCTACAAATTTCTTGATCATCTTTGCTGCTCCTCCAGTCACGGTAAGTACAACGTTAGTTCACTAATATATACCTCCAACATTTTGCTACTAAGAGAAACAAGTCTGTCTACAAATGTCTTGATCATATTTGCACATCCATTCTCGGTAAGTACAACGTTAGTGCATCAGTTATGTATCACCAACATTGTACTGCTGAGATGAACAAATCTGTCTACAAATATGTCTGGATTATCTTTGTTGCACCTCCAGTCACGGCAAATACAACGTTAGTGCACTAGTTATATATTTCCAACATTTTTAAAGACATAATTCTGTCTACAAATATATCTTGATAATCTTTACACGTCCAGTCACGGTAAAAACAACGCTAGTGCATCAGTTATATATAACCAACATTTCACTGCAAAGAGGATTAAATATGTCTACAAATTTCGTCATCCTTTTTGCACATAGCATCTACGATGTTAGTGCATCAGTTATAATATATCACCAACATTTTACTGCTTAGTGAAACAATATGTCTACAAATAGTTCTTAATCATCTTTACACATCCAGTCACGGTAAATACAACGTTAGTGCATCAGTTGTATCACCAACATTTTACTGCTAAGATAAACAAATCTGTCTACAAATATGTCTTGATTATCTTTGCTGCACCTCCTGTCACGGGGAGTACAACGTTAGTGCACTAGATACCTCCAACATTTTAAGAGACATTATTTTGTCTACAAATATTTCTTGATCATCTTTACACATCCAGTCACGGTAAGTACAACGTTAGTGCATCAGTTATATGTATCAACAACATCTTACTACCAAGATAAACAAATCTGTCTACAAATATTTCTTGACCATCTTTACTGCATTTCCAGTCACGATGAAAACAACGTTAGTGCATCAGTTATATATGCAAAACATTTGACTGCTAAGAGAAACAAATCTGTCTACACATTTCTTGATCATCTCGGCTGCCCCCCACCCCCCCCCCCCCCCCCCCCCCCACACACACACACTCAACTTTGCACATCCAGTCATGGTAAGTATAACGTTAGTGCATCCGTTATATACCTCCAATATTTTACTTTAAAGAAAAACAAATCTGTCTATAATTTTCTTCATCATCTTTGCACATCCAGTCACGGTAAGTATGACGTTAGTGCATCCGTTATATACCTCCGACATTTTACTGCAAAGAAAGACAAACCTGTCTACAATTTTCTTCATCTTTGCAGACCGAGTCACGGATTAGGTACAACGTTAATGTATCAGATATAAAGACAGCAAAAAAAGTAACTCGGCTGTTGTAAAAGCACCTATAATTTTAAAATTGTTACTCATATTCTAAAAATGAATACCAGGAGACGGAAAATTTAATTACGGTAATTTTGACACCTTGTTTGTTAAAATCGATAAAGTATTGTTATCGCGGTATGTGCTTACAGATGAAAAGTGCCCATTTCCATTGTTGCAGTAACTCCTATTGATCTCTCTGATTCAGCGTGAAGATAATAGCGGGAATGTTGACCATCTTTACTGCACTTCTTGTTAAAAACATTTTACTGCTAAGACACAAATCATCTTGGATGCACCTTCACTCACGATTAATACAACGTTAGTGTTTCAGTTATATTTCATCAACATTTTAAGAGAAACAATTATGTCATCTGTACGCATCCAGTCACGGTAAGTACAACGTTAGCGCATCAGTTATATATCACTAACATTCTACTGTTTGTTAAACAAATTTGTCTACAAATAGTTCTCGATCATCTTTACACATTCAGTCCCAGTAAGTACTGCATTATATCCAACATATTACCACAAAGAGAAACAAATCTGTCTACAAATGTCTCTATTATCTTTTCACATCGTCACAGTAGGTATATACAACGTTAGTGCATCAGTTATATACATGTACCTCCAACAGTTGGACATCTTTGCTTCATCTGAAGTCACAGCATAAGTACAACGTTTGTGCATCAGCTATTATATCACAAACATTGTTCTGCCAAGAGAAACAAATCTCTCTACAAATGTCTTTATTGTAAATGTACACCCAGTCACGGTAAGTACAACTTTAGTGCATCAGTTATACATTATCAACATTTTACTGCTAAGAGAAACAAATCTGTCTACAAATGTCTTGGTCATTATTGCACATCCTCACGGTAAGTACAACGTTAGTGCACCAGTTATATACCTCCAACATTTGAACATCTTTGCTGCATCTCAAGTAACAGTAAGTACAACGTGTGCATCAGTTATATATCACCAACATTCTAAGAGAAAAAATCATGTCTACAAATAGTTCTTGATCTAGTTTACACATCCAGTCACGGTAAGTACAATGCTAATGTATCAGGTTTTGTTTACACATCTAGTCACGGTCCGGTAAGTACAATGCTAATATATCACCAACATTTTCCTGCTAAGATAAACAAATCTGTCTACAAATTTCTTGATCATCTTTGCTGCTCCTCCAGTCACGGTAAGTACAACGTTAGTTCACTAATATATACCTCCAACATTTTGCTACTAAGAGAAACAAGTCTGTCTACAAATGTCTTGATCATATTTGCACATCCATTCTCGGTAAGTACAACGTTAGTGCATCAGTTATGTATCACCAACATTGTACTGCTGAGATGAACAAATCTGTCTACAAATATGTCTGGATTATCTTTGTTGCACCTCCAGTCACGGCAAATACAACGTTAGTGCACTAGTTATATATTTCCAACATTTTTAAAGACATAATTCTGTCTACAAATATATCTTGATCATCTTTACACGTCCAGTCACGGTAAAACAACGCTAGTGCATCAGTTATATATAACCAACATTTCACTGCAAAGAGGATTAAATATGTCTACAAATTTCGTCATCCTTTTTGCACATAGCATCTACGATGTTAGTGCATCAGTTATAATATATCACCAACATTTTACTGCTTAGTGAAACAATATGTCTACAAATAGTTCTTAATCATCTTTACACATCCAGTCACGGTAAATACAACGTTAGTGCATCAGTTGTATCACCAACATTTTACTGCTAAGATAAACAAATCTGTCTACAAATATGTCTTGATTATCTTTGCTGCACCTCCTGTCACGGGGAGTACAACGTTAGTGCACTAGATACCTCCAACATTTTAAGAGACATTATTTTGTCTACAAATATTTCTTGATCATCTTTACACATCCAGTCACGGTAAGTACAACGTTAGTGCATCAGTTATATGTATCAACAACATCTTACTACCAAGATAAACAAATCTGTCTACAAATATTTCTTGACCATCTTTACTGCATTTCCAGTCACGATGAAAACAACGTTAGTGCATCAGTTATATATGCAAAACATTTGACTGCTAAGAGAAACAAATCTGTCTACACATTTCTTGATCATCTCGGCTGCCCCCCACCCCCCCCCCCCCCCCCCCCCCCACACACACACTCACGGTACGTACAACGTTAATGTTTCAGTTATATTTTACCAACATTTTAAGAAAAGTAATTCTGTCTAAAAATATTTCTTGATCATCTGTAAACATCCATTTACGGTAAAGTACAACATTTGTGCATCAGTTATATATCACCAACAATTTACGGCTAAGATTAACTAATCTATTATATTCATAATATAAGTTAAAAGTTTAACGAGTTCGCCGTCGGACTAGTTTTAATCTGTCAAGCTTTCGTCAGGATTAGCTCTGACTTCTTCAGGACCAAATTATTATAATATTTAGCAAAACATAGAGATTGCCACTTCTCTATTGTTATCATCATTTTGGCTGCCGCTTGCCTGATGATTTAAGAGTAGGTGCCCTTTCCTACATGTAAACAAATGGTGGCTCTGAAAAGAGCCGTTCAGATGGATTGCCGCTTTTCCACTAAACAGATATGGTGGCTCTGAAAAGAGCTCTTCGCGTAGGTTGCCACTGACCTACTATAAATTTGGCTCTAATAGAACCTCCAAAGGACTGCCCTTTGACCAATGGAAATAATGTAGAGACTGCCCTTGTCTACTACAGACTGCAACAAGTCTAATGCACAGTATTGCGGTTGCACTTATCTGTAAAGATCGTTTAACAAATCTGTCTACAAATTTCTTGATCATATTTGCACATCCAATCACGGTAAGTCCAACGTTAGTGCATCAGTTATGTATCACTAACATCGTACTGCTAAGATAAACAAATATGTCTACAGATATTTCTTGACCATCTATACTGAAATTGCAGTAACGATGAAAACAACGTTATATATAGTTCATCAGTTATATATGCAAAATATTTTACTGCTAATAGAAACAAATATGTCTACACATTTATTTATCATCTTGTCTGCACCTCCACTCATGGTTAGTATATACAACGTAGTGCATCAGTTATAATGTATATCACCATTACTTTAGGAGAAATTATCTGTCTACAAGTATTTCTTGATCATCCAATCTCGGTAAGTACAACGTTAAGGTATCAGTTATATATCACCAACATTTTACTGCAAAGAGGAACAAATATGCCTACGAATGTCTTGATCAATTTTGAACATCGTCACTGTAGGTACAACGTTAGTGTATCCGTTATACACCTTCAACATGTGAACATATTTGCTGCACGTCAAGTCATGGTAAGTACAAATGCATCAGTTACATATCAGATCTTTCAGAAACCTTTTTCACCTTTCAAAGTATTATCTAATGAATCACTGAACCAATTATAGGCATTTGTACTTGTATTAATGCATTTATCATGGTGATTCCAAATATTGTGATGAAATTCAATAATATTGACATTTTTGAAACATTTTGTGACATTTTGGAACAGTCGTCTGCAGACGCCTGCAGCGTGGAAAATATTAAAGAGAAACAAATCTATGTACACATTTCTTTATCAACTTTGCACATCCAGTCATGGTAAGTATAACGTTAGTGCATCCGTTATATACCTCCAATATTTTACTTTAAAGAAAAACAAATCTGTCTATATTTTTCTTCATCATCTTTGCACATCCAGTCACGGTAAGTATGACGTTAGTGCATCCGTTATATACCTCCGACATTTTACTGCAAAGAAAGACAAACCTGTCTACAATTTTCTTCATCTTTGCAGACCGAGTCACGGATTAGGTACAACGTTAATGTATCAGATGTAAAGACAGCAAAAAAAGTAACTCGGCTGTTGTAAAAGCACCTATAATTTTAAAATTGTTACTCATATTCTAAAAATGAATACCAGGAGACGGAAAATTTAATTACGGTAATTTTGACACCTTGTTTGTTAAAATCGATAAAGTATTGTTATCGCGGTATGTGCTTACAGATGAAAAGTGCCCATTTCCATTGTTGCAGTAACTCCTATTGATCTCTCTGATTCAGCGTGAAGATAATAGCGGGAATGTTGACCATCTTTACTGCACTTCTTGTTAAAAACATTTTACTGCTAAGACACAAATCATCTTGGATGCACCTTCACTCACGATTAATACAACGTTAGTGTTTCAGTTATATTTCATCAACATTTTAAGAGAAACAATTATGTCATCTGTACGCATCCAGTCACGGTAAGTACAACGTTAGCGCATCAGTTATATATCACTAACATTCTACTGTTTGTTAAACAAATTTGTCTACAAATAGTTCTCGATCATCTTTACACATTCAGTCCCAGTAAGTACTGCATTATATCCAACATATTACCACAAAGAGAAACAAATCTGTCTACAAATGTCTCTATTATCTTTTCACATCGTCACAGTAGGTATATATACAACGTTAGTGCATCAGTTATATACCTCCAACAGTTGGACATCTTTGCTGCATCTGAAGTCACAGCATAAGTACAACGTTAGTGCATCAGCTATTATATCACAAACACTGTTCTGCCAAGAGAAACAAATCTCTCTACAAATGTCTTTATTGTAAATGTACACCCAGTCACGGTAAGTACAACGTTAGTGCATCAGTTATACATTATCAACATTTTACTGCTAAGAGAAACAAATCTGTCTACAAATGTCTTGGTCATTTTTGCACATCCTCACGGTAAGTACAACGTTAGTGCACCAGTTATATACCTCCAACATTTGAACATCTTTGCTGCATCTCAAGTAACAGTAAGTACAACGTGTGCATCAGTTATATATCACCAACATTTTAAGAGAAAAAATCATGTCTACAAATAGTTCTTGATCTAGTTTACACATCCAGTCACGGTAAGTACAATGCTAATGTATCAGGTTTTGTTTACACATCTAGTCACGGTCCGGTAAGTACAATGCTAATATATCACCAACATTTTACTGCTAAGATAAACAAATCCGTCTACAAATATTTCTTGATCATCTTGGCTGCACTTCCAGTCACACAACGTTAGTACATCATTAATATATCTCCAACATTTGAACATCTTTGCTGCATATCAAGACGCTGTAAGTACAACGTTAGTGCATCAACTATTATATCACAAACATTGTTCTGCCAAGAGAAAAAATCTCTCTCCAAAGTTCTTTATTATATTTACACATCCAGTCACGGTATGTACAACGTTAGTTCATCAGTTATATATCATCAACATTTTACTACAAAGAGAGACAGATATATCTACTACTTTATCGGTCATCTTTGCTGCACTTTAAATCACTGTAAGTACCACGTTTAGTGCACTAGTTAAACACCTCCAACATTTTGCTACTAAAAAAAAATCTGTCTTCAAATTTCGTTATCATATTATTTGCACATCCAATCACGGTAAGTACAATGTCACATCAGTGCATCAGTTATGTATCACCAACTTTTACTGCTAAGAGAAACAAATCTGTCTACAAATATTTCTTGACCATCTTTGCTGCACTTCCAGACACGGTGAGCAAGTCAGTGAGTGTTTTAGTTATACACCTATCAGTTGTAAGACGCACTATACGACCCCCGGGAGTGGTGCGTCACTTTACTGAGGTGCGTCAACTTCTCATGTAGGCCTACCATGACGCACCCTGTGTCAAAAAAACGACGGACCTTTGTCATCCAAATACGCACCCTCAGTCAATTTTTGGACGCACCATTGGTGGATTCTGACGGACCATGACGACACACCCCGTCGTCAGATATCGTTGACTAACCCGGATAAAACACGATGACTACTGAAAATGAAACTCCTTTTGATTCACGGGGATCTGCCCTTCAAGAGGAGAATTTTTATATGCACAATAATGTCTGACTGGTATAAAATTCATAAAATATTTAACTGATTATCATAAACGTCAGGATGAGGATTCCTGAAACAATTTCGAGACATTTCCCATTCTACCTTGACCCGTTCAGTGGCGTAACCAGGGGGTGGGGTGGGGGGGGGGGGGGGGGCATTCTTCATCCCTTGTTAGGCCTATTTACAATAAACGGGAGGTAAGTAGAAAATTGGGTTCTCGAAAGTGTATTTAAAACATTTGAACTTCGGATATTGGAAATTACACCTTCTATATTATATACCATCAAAGAATTAAGGGGGTATTTAAAAATACCAAAAACACTTCTGATTTAATCAATACCACCCATCAATATACTAAATTTCGAGAAAAGGCACCCCAAAACGCAGGCACATAAACGTATACAACTATCAATGTGTCTTTATGTTCTTTTTTGTTTTTGGATGGGGGACTGTGATTAAGGGTGGTCATAACCGACTGTACAGTCATATCAGAGACTGTCATTTCATTTCGGTGATGGGGACAGGGTAGAAAGCCTGGCAGGGGATGCCCCAACTCCCTCAGCTCGGCCGGGGCATGGCCTCGAATTTATTAACCGTTAACACCATTTGGCTTATTTCCGGGGCGGCTGGGCTCTAATAGTGTTTTGTTTTGTTCAAATCAAATATCTCCCAGTTTTTTCTCTCTTTTTATTCCCTTTCAATACCCGACTTTTTGTTGGTTGATGTCTGTGTCCGTGAGCTTGATTGACAAATTCTGTGTGACCTTTCCTCCGGGGGGGGGGGGGGGGGGTACTTGCCTATTTACTGCGGTATATGGGATAGTGCTGCTTAAAAAAAACCATAATGGGGTATGATTTTGTGATGGGTCTATTTTAAAATCCTTACAAATGGGTATTTTTTCGCGAATTGCGAAAATTGGGTCTAGTTTTCCACACAAAAAATCTTTACAAATGGGTCTATTTTCGCGAATTGCGAAAATGTGGTCTATTTACCAGATAATTTGCGAACGGGGGTCTATAAATGAAGCAAAATCCTTTGAAATAGGTACCATTTTTCCACAAATCACCCTTAGAAATGGGTAGGTTTTTTTATTTGAATCTCCTGCCGCACATCCCCGACCAAATCCAAGTCCGGGGCCTGTCCTCCTACCGCTGCTGTTGTTAGATTGTTCTGCGCTTGTGCGGTATAGCGCAATGCTGATCCCCTATCTTATACGTGACACTACTCTCAAAATGAAAGGTTCTCGGTATACTGTCGGTTCCTTGTTTTTTCCGTTTGCCAAACTCTTGCACACATGCAATGGCGATCGAGTGATTTCAGGCATTTTAGAACATGCGGTATAAAATATCGGATAAGTGATGTTTGCGGTATTCAAATAGAGCCTGTTTGGTGGTTTAGTATAGCATACGGTATATTTAAAGGTCGTATTTTGTTGTTCGTAAAAAGATTACACTGTGACACACCCATGTAAAGTGACGGACCTTGACGCACACTTCGTCAATTTTTTGACGGACCAAAGGCTGCCATTGACGTACCCTCCGTCAAAAATGTGGTGGTAAACGACACACACATAACGCACCTCTCCCGGGGGTCATATAGTGCGTCTTACAACTGATAGGTGTATTATATATCACCAACATTTAAAGATAAACAAATCTGTCTACAAATTGTTCTTAATCTTGTTTACACATCCAGTCACGGTAAGTACAATGCTAATGTATCAGTTATATATCACCAACATTTTACTGCTAAGATAAACAAATCTGTCGACAAATATTTCTTGATCATCTTGGCTGCACATCCAGTCAAAGTAACTTCAACATTAGTGGATCAGTTAATCTTACAAACATTTTACTGCTAAGAGGAACACATCTGTCTACGAATGTCTTCATCATTTTTGCATATCGTCACAGTAAATAAAGCATTAGTACATCAGTTATGTACCTCCAACATTTGAACATAATTGCTGCACCTCAAGTCACATCAAGTATAACGTTAGCGCATCAGTATATCACAAATATTTGACTGCTTAGTTAACAAATGAAGAGCTTATTTCCAAAAGGTGCTAACTCTACTTTAAAAAAAAAATGAGTTAGGTGCAGAACATGAAAAAGAGTTACAAAATACAACTTTTAACCTTTGGTCCACATCTGTAGCATGTTCGGGTCCAAAGTTATGACCCTCGGCAATTTCCGGAAATTTGCGAACATTTCCGGAAATTCCCGGAAATTTGAATATAATTCACTATTCTAAGGCCAAAATTGTAGAAATATGGTTTTTTTTATGGTGATAGAACATTGATATGAATCTCCTTAACAAAATTCAATGAAAAAAGGTAAGATTATTGGGACTTTTGTTTGTAAAATTGCACACGAACAAAATTGTTGTTGTTTCATAATATGTGCAAAATTGTCAAAAATTACAGTTTTCTCAGGAAATAACAAAATATCATAATTCAAAAAAATTATGAGGTATTTGAATGCGGTTTTCTGTTTTCAATGTTATTTGACAATGTCTTTCAGGTGCACTTTATTTCTAAGTAAAGATTTTTTGGAAAAGTGGTTTCTGAAAATTGGTCGAGACATTTTTGTTCCAAAGGGCGCTAACTCCACTCGTTTCCGAAAATAAAGAAAATCATAGGAAATACAGTGGAAATTTAAAAAAAAAAAGAATTCAAACACGTTTTTAAGCTTCCACGTGTGGTATGTTTCATTGGGCAGAAAATAAACTTAATCAAAAAAGTGCAACATCCTCATATTAAAAAACGTTGCTTTTCTCCTATTTCATTTTTATGGAGTTAGCGCCTTTTGGAAGTAAACTCTTCAAATATGTCTATAAATAGTTCTTAATCGTATGTGCACATCCAGTTACGGTAAGTACAACGATAATGCACTAGTTCTATACCTCAAACATTTTTGCTACTAAGAGGTACAAATCTGTCTACAAATGTCTTCATCATTTTTGCACATCGTCACAGTAAATACAACGTTAGTGCATCAGTTATATATCACCAACATTTGAACATCTTTGCTGCACCTCAAGTCACGGTAAGTACAATGTTAGTGCATCAGCCAGCTATCACAAACATTGTTCTGCCGAGAGAGTCATACCTGTCTACAAATTTCTTAATCATATTTGCACATCCAGTTACGGTGAGTACAATCTAGTGCTTAAGTTATACATCACCAACATTTTAAGAGAAATAATTCGGTCAACAAATATTTCTTGATCATCTTTACACACCCAGTTACGGTAAGTACAACGTTTAGTGCATCACTTATATATCGCCAACATTTTACTGCTTCGTGAAACAAATATGTCTACAAATAGTTCTTGATCATCTTTACACATCAAGTCACGGTAAGTACAACGTTAATGTATCAATTATAGCACTAACATCTTACTGCTAAGAGGAGCAAATCTATCTACAAGCGTCTTCATCATTTTGGCACATCGTCACAGTAAGTACAACGTTTTAGTACGTCAGTTATATACCTCCAACATTTTACTAAAAAGAGAGACAAACATATTATCTACTACTTTCTTGATCATCTTTGCCGTACAAAGTTTTCGCACTAGTTATATACCTCCAATATTTTGCTACTAAGAGAAACACATCTGTCTACAAATTTCGTCTACATATTTGCCCATCCAGTCACGATAAGTACAACGTTAGTGCATCAGTTGTACCACCAATATTTTACTGCTTAGGGGCGATATCCAAACTCTACAGTGATTTTAAAGCATTTTTCTAGCGATTTTACAACGATATTCCAACGGTATTTCGTTCTATTGTTAAAAGCATCGGAAAAAGATCGGTGATTAACTAGAAACCTCTCTACTTATCTGGCGTTAACAATAGAACTATTGTAGTACTCTCGATGGCTGCATTAGTGAAGCAGACAGATCAAAGGCGCAAGGAAGGTTGTGTTATATTCTTTAAGAAATACTATAATATAGTATTTCTTAAAGAATATAACAATAGAACGAAATTGCTTTTAACAATAGAACGAAATACCGTTGGAATATCGTTGTAAAATCGCTAGAAAAATGCTTTCAAATCACTGTAGAGTTTGGATATCGCCCCTTAGTGAAACACATATTTCTACAAATAGCTCTTGATCATCTTTACATATCCAGTGATTAACGTAACCGGACTTGATATCCCATAGTGCATTGGTAGTGTATACCCTAAGAGAACCAAGTTTGTCTACAGCAAACGAAACATATTTCAGATTGTTGCCAGTGGAATTCTGAGCGAAACCCCCGAATAATATTACATTTCATGCTTCCGATTTGAAGATCCAGCCTCCACAAGAAACATGGTCAAAACGTGAATTTGTCAAAATTGCATGTTTTAACGGTGGGAAGGTGCGGGTGTACGCGCTTTTTAAAGAAAATTTCTCACCGAGGTCCTTTAACTATACTGACAAGTCTATAAAGGTCCGCTCGTATTGTTTACCCTATGAGGAATATCTCAAACTCAAAAATAACCTATGCAACAATGGTTTTAGTGATGTTTAGCTGGAATTTATTATCAGTAATCTGGATTCAAAATTGTATATAATGCTCGGTTGTCCAATTAATATCACTACGCCTTACATACATACTAAAGAAGCCCGTTTTGCGTATGTTATTCTTGATCAATTCTGCAAATCATACATTAAACGTGCGTGGGCTGTTATATGTAAGATCATGAACTCAAAGTGAGTCTATTGAGACTATTGTATACATGACTATTATTATATATAATAATTATTAATGTTCCTTCGTCTTGTTAATTATTGTATGTTTATATTCATACAATACAATCCATTCAGTCTATTCTTTGAATTGACGCGGGATTTTTGAAAGTGATGTAGACTCGCATGGATACAATGGGATTTTTAGCTTCTTATAGTTTTGGTGAACAAAGTTCAGTAGTCTGCCTCGATTCTGCTGTATGCATCAGAAATGTAGCAATATTTGATTCAATATTACAGTTTTCGGTCAACTTCGGTCACGATCATATCATCATAAATCGGTACAATATACGAGTAAGTTTATTTTGAACTATGTCAGAATTACAGGAAATTGCAGGAAATACGTGAAAATGACCAAATTGTCGAACTTATTTCCTAATAATTCACAGTTTGGGAATCAAATTTCCCTAAACAGAATGACGTATTCAATAATTCGTAACTTTCCGAATATACCGCCGATTTCGGTAGATGTTTTGCTGAAATGTTCGTTTCCCTGCGATCTCTTTCGGTGGTGTAAACTATTATCACGCATGCTTACGAGGGACCAAACATCCATTATCTTTAAATTAAGAAAATAGATGTTATGCCACTCGTACGCATGCGTGATAAAAATTAACAAATAATATCTAGAAACAGTTTTAGTGTGATACGTACACGGGACATCAAAACCACTCGAGTGTGGAGGTTGGTCGCGGCTATACACATGTCTTGAAAGGCCGATTCAAGGAGGATTATTCTTACGATATACAATAGGGTGATAATTGATCATGAAAGAAGGGAATAGGATTAGAAATAGGGCTAATCTGCGAGTCAGCTCCTCCTCTATAGCTGCGTTCAGACAGGCGTAAATTCGTAAAGAGTAAGATCGGATAACGATTGTCCATGTTAAACTTGCGAGTAGTGACCGTGTGGACGGCACCCGTGTTAACTAATCCGACCTTACTTCGAACCGATTTAATCCTGAGATTTCTCAGGAGTAACGAGCTTAACACGAGCTGCAGTTCGGATTAGCACGCCCGTGTTGATGCACTTAACACGGTCTCTGGTGTAAATGCGACGTTTCGATGTATAAGGCATAGTAACATAAATAACATGTTTCCCGTCCGGACATTTTACAAAAAGGAGGAGGGAGGGTCTTACTATTTACTATTTTCCAATTGTTTACTGTTTTTTCCAAGATGGCCGACAAGTCGAAAGTGACCAACTGACTGTGTCGGGGACACTCCTAAACAGATTTTCCACTATACTTGCCAGAGAAACAAAAAACCCATCTAAATTCAGTACATTTTGTTTATTATTTGTGCAATAGACGTATTGCCTGTAAAATGATATACGGTAATACTGTAAAGATTTGTAACTAAATATTTGCATATATAGTTTTTTCTCTTCAATTTGGGTCAGATAAAATTATATTGTTGTTTGTAGCCTATGCATGTCTGCGATCTGGCAAAGAAAGATGTTTCATTTACAGTAGACCAGCCAAAGGCAATAAATGTGCTTTAAAGTAATTTATCACGGCATTTTTTGTTATAGCTTGACACCCAGGTTAATTTCGAAAGCTTTCGAATGAAGGGGGATGACAAAAATAGAAATTGGTTTTTGGGCCGTTTTCAGCATAAAAAGACCATTTTTGGGCAAAAAGTGTGTTTTTTGCGTTTTCTGTATACATTTTATCTTTGAACAATTAACTATCCACCACTAATCAGTTCGACGTCGTTTAATCTATATTTAAGGAATAATTCGTACCTAAAGCTGCTAAAATATTCGTTAACCATAAGGCTCCCTCATTACCGGGTTCGGGGTGGTAGGCCTGTAGCCAGTACCTCGGGAAAATAGTTTGTACTATTTCCCCTCTAACCATGTAGTATTTGTATAATATATGCATCGCGCCAGATCCCTGTAACCTAGGACAACGTGTAACCTAATACCCGACCTAAACTAATTTTCCACATTCCATCCACGTGGCACTGCCTACTCTTTTGAGAGCTTCCCTCTTTCAACAAAAGGATACCTGATTTTGAATATTAGGTCTTTTTCTTCAAAAGATCCCATTCACAAGATCTCACAATCAAATGATGGGCGAGTTAGCCAGACGCGTCCGCATACTGCGATTAAGGCCTTTGTGGTCTGCGCTGTGACTCGCAATATTTTGTCTTTCGCATCCTAGTAACAGGGATGCAGTGAAATCAAAAACATGTAACGTATGGAGTGTTGATTACCCAATCACGTTCCATCCATCTGGCACATAACTCCTACATAGGATGTGTTTTCTGTATACTCTGGTAACTCCGGCAACACGTACTAAAAAGTTATAAAAGGGCCAAAAACTATCTATTTTACAGAGACGACGGATTTTAGCGCATTGTTTCTATTAGTTAAAACAAAATACAATGAGACGTCTAGTCAAATCTGAAAGTCACAGACATTCTATAACCATGAATACTGTCGCAATCGTACACGCAAATTCCCGCAAAACAACCGAACCTGTTTAGACGGTTTTATAATCATGCCCTTTGGGCTACTGGACATCCAACGGGCTGGTAATCAGGGAGCCTTATGGTTAACGAATGATGAATTATTATTTCATAAACGTGGTGTCTCAGTCTATAGATCTCATATGGGAGTTCCTTATGTATACCCTAACACTGCATGTCTTCAATGGGGACTTTTAAAGAACGACACATACACTTACACAGTGAGGAATACAAATGATAGGGTATTCTAAAGCTTACCCCTCATCTGTTGATAGGTTCTCCACTCCCCCTATAATATGGGCGTCATCTTTTTTTAAATAATGGCGCACGAAATTTGTTCATCCTCACAAGGTCTCACGGACGCCTTGTGTAAATTGGTAAATTATGTCTTTTATTAATCATACTGTAACCGTCTTTGCTGTAACATAACAAATTGCTATAATAGAATAATTTTCTTGATTGGTCGACACTAATTATACTGGCAATGCTAATGACTTTGTTTAAGTATTTCTTCAAAACAAAAACATTAAAAATAAAGATGTATAATTTGATCGTGTTTTCCTTACAGATTGTTGCAGTCACTAACAATCTCTAATAGCGCTGAGACGTGCAGTAATTATCCCTTCGACATCATTGCAGAACCTTAAGAGGGTTTAACCGGAACCGTGTGGGTGGTGGATTTCGTCCAAAAGGGTCAAGAGATTACTTAAAGATTATAATTACCAGCCAGCTCTGTCCAGATATATGGTGAACTTCATGTGTACCTAAATATTAAAAAAGTCCCCCATCAACAACCACGAACAATTAAACTAAACTAGATTAAATCTAAGTAAAAGTAACTTTGTGTGATTGAAATAGTCTACATATCGGTGTGTAACGCTGCACCTGGTATACTTTGGAGAGTTTTTTTTAATAATATCGTACTGTTTGAGTGGTTTTTAACTTCAAATAACAAATGATTTTATGTTAAACATGGCGTGTCATAAACGTACAGTTTGGTATATAGTATTGCTAATCATTTGCATCAATCACACAACATTAGCACAGCAGGTGGTAAATCTTGTCAATGAATGCAACAGTCATGTTAATATTACTTATGACCCATCGGTCATCATTACGGATAACAGTACAGAATCCAAAACTAAACTTCCCAATTTACAAAACTCAATATCTAGTTGTACGATAGCTCTTTCATTAACACAAGGCAATGGAACTTCAGTACAATTATTGTACTCAAGTTCCAATACTATATATTCCTATGTGTACATTGAATTAGCAAACGATACTTCGTCCCAGAGTGACCAGTGTCTCAAACGAATCGTTTCAATATCATTGGATTCAACACCTTGTACCTTGTTCTTAACCTCAATTGAATTCAAAATCCATTACATTAATACCCGAGTGAATTTCGATATTCGTGGAATGAATGCTCCTCGCTCAATATGTCCTGATTCTAAACGACTTTTAGAATCCTCGTCCTTGTCCTTCCCAGATAATACAACTTTTCCTGTGTGTAATTTTACTGATTACGATTCAGTGGAACCATTGTATCGGCCATATACATGGTATGCATATTACAAAGTGAAATGTCCAGATGAATGCGTTTGTACTCTTGGGTATAGATCATGGACCACACAATGTGTGAATGCCACAGACACGGTTGCCATTTTGATTTATGAACCTGATCATACTAGTTTAATATTTTATGATACACGTCTGGCGAATATTATACCTAGGGCGTTTGCCGGGCGTTGATGCCGTAACAGAGTTAGATCTGTCTTATAACAAACTACACCTACTCCATGCTCGCCTTTTTATCAGTATGGTTTTTTTGAATAAACTTCAACTTCAAGGTAACCTTCTTACTGATTTACCGGTGGGTGTTTTCGATGGCCTTCTTCAGTTGGAGAAACTAAATATTGAACTTAATGAACTTACCATTCTGCATAATGGAGTATTTGCTGGTTTGACGAACTTGATAACGTTAGACGCCAAATATAATCTTTTGACGTCATTAAGTGATAACATATTTAGCGATTTATGTAACTTGACTAATTTATGGCTCGAGAATAATAATATTACCTTACAAATGGATGTATTTAATGATTTGAGTAGATTAAAGGTACTCGGTCTTAGCACAAACCATATTGCAATATTGCCTCGAGGAGTATTTAATGGTCTGGTTTCGTTAGAGAACTTAAACTTTAATGATAATATGCTGACGACACTCCACGAGGGTGGACTTGATGGTTTATCCCAGCTACACGGGTTAGTGCTATCAGGTAACCTGTTGGCGTTTTTGTCCGATGGTATATTTGATGATCTAGTGAACTTACAGATCCTTACGTTGTCTGCCAATTATCTATCAACATTACCTCTTGGTGTTTTTGATAAACTGGTATTGTTGGACTATGTGAATGTTGAATACAATAGGCTAACATCATTACCTGGTGGTCTTTTTAAAATTTATCATACACATGTCAAACGCCTTCATTTTCAAAATAATTTATTAAGAACGCTCCCGATCGATATATTCATTGGACTGATTAATTTGATTGAGCTTGACTTTAAAAATAATCAATTGATTTCAATCCCATCCGACGTGTTTAAATACACGCGATTACTGTATCACTGTGATTTAAGATATAACGCTCTGTCTACATTGCCAGAACATCTATTTGACCCCCTCATATATACCAACACTCTCTTGCTAAATGATAACGAGCTCGTCTATCTCCCCAAAGGCTTATTTGATAACATGACGTCATTGCGTTACCTTGACATAAGCAATAACAACTTACGTGAAACTCCAACAAATTTACTCGCGTCAGCGTCAGTAACTGTTTTTAATATGTCTCACAATAAAATAAGCACTCTCACAGTTCTTGATCGTCCGAGTAATCTACAAGTTTGTGATTTGAGTAAAAACAATTTCAGCACTGTGAGCCCGCAAATCTCAATGTATATGCATAATCTGACTTTCTTATCGTTAGACCACAATGGAATAAATGAGCTACCAATTCGAATATTTGAAGGGCTGAATACATTGAAAATATGTTACTTGAGCCATAATCTGCTGAACGAGATCAAGCCAGGCACTTTAATAGTATGACCAATGTCTTTGTACTTACACTAATTAACAATCAGCTGCAAAGCATATCCAATGGTTCATTTTCTGGTTTGTCTAATCTTCTACAACTCGAAATTCAGCAGAACAAAATTTCAACACTACCGTCTGGTGTCTTTGATTATTTGACCAAAATGAAATTGGTCAATTTGTCAAACAACTTGATTCAAAACATTGACCGTGAGGTATTTACTTTCTTTTTTTACATCACCGGTGTTAAAGTAGTTGATCTCCGAGCCAATGAATTAAATCTGGTAACCAAGTTATCTTTCATTGGTCTTGACAATTCAACAGTTATTTTAGACGAAAGCGCAACTTGTTGCTTTACAGGGTATGCCAAGTGCGTACCTAGATATCCACGATCAGTTTATCTCACTTGCAAGAGAATGGTTGACAATCTTTTACCAAGGATATCAATGTGGGCACTGGGTTTATTCGCAATGATTTGCAACCTGTATGTGTTTTATTTACGTTACAGTAATAAGCAAGACAGTACAGTTCAATCACTGCTAATATTACATCTCTCCCTATCGGACTTCCTAATGGGAACTAGTATGGTCTTGTTAGCGTCTTTCGATGCTTATTACGGACACTTTTTTCCTTCTTACTCTGAGGTCTGGCGTAAAGGTCCTATTTGTCAGTTGGCTGGCACACTGTCAATACTGTCCAGTGAAGTATCTGTGTTTCTTATTACTGTAATCACTTTTGATAGGTTTCAGGGTGTGAAATACCCTTTTAGCGGTTACCGATTGAGAGTAAAGTCTGTCAAGATTTGCTTATTAGCACTTTGGTCTGTTGGTTTATTTATCAGCGTTATCCCAGTTGCGTTATCTGGTGCGTATCCTAATGTGTTTGAGGTGTCTGAAGTTTGCGTAGGAATTCCAATTGTGAGAAGGCCAATAAGCATAACAACCATACGTTCAATTGTCACAGAGTCTAACATCACAGGGTTAAATGTAGCTTGGAAATGGGACGTTCGTACTTCGACTCCTGTCAGGATATATAGAATTGTTTTGAAAGACACTATCCAAATATCACTTTATGCCAATTCAGAAGTAACGGGCACTACATTGGCGACATATTTTTCTATAATTATTTTCATCGGTGTAAATTTGGCTTGTTTTATATTTGTAGCTTATCTCTACGTCCAAATATTCAGGGCTGCAAAGGATACGTCAAAACGTGCGGGAAGGGAGCAAGATGAAAAGAGAGAAATTCGTATGGCTATCAAAATGTCCGTCATTGTCTTAACTGATTTCTTTACATGGGTCCCATTAGTGATAGCATGCATTTTAGTACAATTCCAAATCATCGAGGTTACCCCACTGGTCTATGTGTGGACCGTTGCATTCATTATACCAATAAATTCAGCTATCAATCCATTCCTGTACACCTTAATCGCGCTCATTGAAGACAGAAAAAATATAAGGGAAAAACAGGGACAACGAAAGGCTTAGTTACAGTAGTTAAAGTGGGCACTTCTCACCATCATAATGGTATTAATATAACCGGCGTCAGAAATCATAGGTTTGATCACTTGTTGTTTTCTACTTACACAATTGAAAGTACACCTCTCAGTCTGGTGGTAGATAATTATTAGTGTTGTGTGTTTGATGACGTTATTAGCAAAATTATACACGGCACGAGTAAAAATGTTCCAGACAATAACGTAGAAGCATGTCGTTAAGTTGTCATGAAGGCCTATTCAACGGGTGAGTCTTAAAACATATTTGTAGTACAAATTGACTTTCATCAAAATAATAAGTTCCGTAATGATGTAAATGGGCTTTTCATCAGTGCTTGGGCTCATCAATAATAATAATAAATAATAAAAAGACTTAAATAGCGCATAAAGCAACGGCATCAAAGCGCTGTACATGTACAACCATAAGACTATACACAATATACTACACGCTACCATATATTTTAAAAGCATTATAAAAAGTCATAAAAGTCTTAAATCTAAAAAGCGAGGGAACATTGAACATCAAAAGTCATAAAATACAGCAACAATATATTATATACATGTATACAAAATATGTTAAGATTAAAAATAGAAAATTAAAATCCGCAATAGGAAGACAAAGCAATTGCACATGGAGACAGTTATAAGTGATACGTCATTTTAAACAAATGTGTCTTTAGATTGGATTTGAAACAGCCGATTGTCTGAGGAGCACGGAGCGCAAGTGGCAGATTGTTCCATAGTCTCGGTGCAACACGCGAAAAAGATCTGTCATAAGTCTTTGTCCTACTAACTGATTCCTGAAGTAGGTATTGAGAGGAAGATCTCAGTGTCCTTTGGGGTTTGTACTCTGAGAGCAGATCAGCAATGTACGCAGGGGATTGGCCATTTAAAGCTTTGAAAGTCAGAAGCATTAGTTTGAAGATTATCCTCTGACGGATTGGCAACCAGTGCAGCTGGCACAAAACCGGTGTAATATGATTGCGCTTTTTGGTCAGGCTCACAAGTCTGGCCGCTGAATTTTGGATTCTTTGAAGTTTGTTGAGTTCTTTGTCCGGAAGGCCATATAGAATACTGTTACAGTTGTCGAGACGAGACGATATGAAGGCATGTATCAAGTCTTCTTTCTGAATAGAAAAGTTCTTATGTTTCTGTCCCTAGATTGTCATTGGGTTATTCCAGTTTAAATCCATACACCCTTATGATATACATGACCTTAATCTCCCACACAGGAAGTGTAGATTTCAAAATGGAGTCACCAATGGAGGTGAGGTAACCCCATTTGAAATTTACACTCCATGTGGGTAAGATTAAGGTAATGTCTTCTATGAGGGGGTGTATGGGTTTTAAATGGAATAGCCCATTGTACAGAGCTTCTCTGCTCTCATATTTTGGGTCTGCTAGAGGCTGGAAGTTTCGATTTGAACCGGCTTTTGACCAGGAGTACAATATTTGGAAAAAGTGTACTTTATGTCCCAGAATCTGGACTGTACTAGTATCGTCCGATACTGGAACACCCAGTATCGGACAATACTGGTACAAAGTCAGTGTTCCAGTATCGGACGATACTGGCACATATCAAATGTACCAGTATCGGGCGATACTGGAACAAAATTATGTACCAGTATCGTTCAATACTGGGACAAACTACACGGGGAACACGTGTTCCAGTATCGACCGATACTGGAACAGTAAAATCGTACCAGTATCGAGCGATACTGGCAACTTTCATGTTCCAGTATTGAACGATTCTGGTATACCAGTATCTGGGACCTAAAGTACACGTTTTCCCAATATTTATCATCATAACTGATGTAGCTCTTTATAAATAGATACCTCTATAATCATAATTTGTGAAGTAGATATTTGAAATAACTGTATAAACCTTTTGTAACAATTTGTGAAGTAGTTCTTTATAAATAGTTGTATACACTTTTAACATTTACTTCGAACGCTATATAATGCACTACCGTTACACCTACTGCATTATTTAATCTGAGCAGCAGGCCTGTCAACGCTATTACAGTTATAGTATGTATATATCTATCATTTAAATATTAAATATAAATGGGCTATTCCAGACCAAATCTGCACTTCCCTATAGGGGAATTTGGAATTCTAAACTTTTTCGAGTCCTGTCGAGTCCTGGAATTCCAGAGTCTTTTGGGGGCTCGGAATTAGTCAGCATTCCCATGATAGTGGAAATCGGAATTCCAGACCTTTTTTTCAAAGCAATTTCTGGAATTCATTAAATTTCCCGGAATTACAAACAAATTTTCATTAACTTTCTCGGAGTTCCAGACAAATTTTCATTACCACTATATAATTCCATGCCATGATAATTCCTATATACCCAATTCCAGTTAACTTAACACTTCCAGATCTATTTAGAACTGATATGTTGTTCCTCTATAGAGGGGTGCAAAACCTTTTCTGGAAAAGCCAAATATAAGAGTATGTTAAGAGATAATGTAATAGGCCAACTCCTACACAGCGAAAACAATGTTGATATGAGTTTAGGTAACTTAATTATGTTAAATTTATATACAACAACAACAACAAAATGAAAACACAAATTCAAAATCTGTGCAAACGAACACAATTTTTTATTGCAAAAGCTTTATGCAACTATGTTTACACATCGTGTTTTTTCTTACATAATGTTTTACATCTTTTTCGCTGTGTAAATATAATGTATGTATCTCACAGTAGGGCCTATTTATTTGTAAATATGAAATCAGACAAATTAATATGAATTATATAATATAAATGGTACGAAGAGAGCACAAACAATGAGAATAATAAATAAAATTCACACAGTTATGTACTCTTTTTGTGTTTATTGGGCAGAAATGGATTTTGAAATGAATCAAATGTTTGACAGGCATCGTCCGTATTACTCGTCTGAAACTAACAAAGTAAATATTTAACACGTTTAATACTGTTGCTGGAACCTAAATGTGAATTTAGCGGGGTAAGACTATTTCATTGCGTCCAATGATCGCCGGACTTCATCAAACATGTGACCCTTAAGCTACATCCTGGAAAAAAAGTCTTGGAACGCTTACTCGTTATTAACGGGAAACTTACACCCCTTTTCCCCGTGCAATGTTGAAGAACGTTCAGCAGTGGTTCAAGGTGTCCCAACATTGATCGATGGGGAGTGGGGAAGGGAAAATTGTTGTCTAAGGTGTCCTATTCAGCTCTTAACAAAATAAACAACATTTAAAGATCAGACAAAGAATCTGCACATAATGCTCAAAACGTGAAAAGCGTTCCAAGGACTTTTTTCCAAGATTGTGATCAGTCAATAGATAGAAGGTCGTGTCGTGTGCCTTACAATCTAGCCAGAACATTTTACGATGGTAAAACGGCTACAACTAAATAATTGGGTAATCCAATACCCATTTGAGGTTGGGTAAAGTTTTACACAGCAGCAGGGTTATAGTTTTACCCCAGGAAGGGGTTATCCGTTTACACAGCATATCGGTGTAAAAGTTTACAACGAAATGACCCCTTTGCCGTTTGACTCTCTGTAAAAAGTGTACTTTAGGTCCCAGATTCTGGACTGTACTAGTATTGTCCGATACTAGAACATCCATTATCGTTCGATACTGGCACAAAGTCAGTGTTCAAGTATCGGACGATACTGGGACATATCAAATGTACCAGTATCTGGCGATACTGGAACAAATTACTTTGCTAGTAAGTGTACCAGTATCGCCAGATACTGGAACATAGAAACGTTCCAGAATCGCTCGATACTGGAACGAAATTTTGTGTTCCAGTATTGACCGAAACTTGAACAGTAAAATCGTACCAGTATCGAGCAATACTGGTAACTTTTATGTTCCAGTATTGAATGATACGGGTATACCAGTATATGGGACTTAAAACTTCACCTTTTTCCGACAAAGTGTACTTTATGTCCCAGATTCTTGACAGTACTAGTATTATCCGATACTGGAACACCCATTATCGTTCGATACAGGTACTAAGCCATTGTTCCAGTATCGGACGATATTGGGACATATAAAATGTAGCATTATCTGGCGATACTGGAACAAATGTATGTACCATTATCGTTCAATACAGAAACAAATTGCTTTGGTAGTATGTGTACTAGTTTTGTCCGAAACTGGACGATACTGGGACATATAGAATGTACCAGTATCTGGCGATAATGGAACAAAAATATGTACCAGTATCGTTCAATACTGGGACAAATTACTTTGGTAGTATGTATGTGTACCACTATCGCCCGATACTGGAATATAGGGAAAATGTGTACTTTCAGATACTGGTATACCAGTATCGTTCAATACTGGTACATAAAAGTTGCCAGTATCGGTCGATACTGGTACGATTTTACTGTTCCAGTATCGGTCGAAACTAGAACACCAGATTGTGTTCCAGTATCGAGCGATACTGGATCATTTTTATGTTCCCGTATCGGGCGATACTGGTACACGTGATACCAGTGGGATTTGTCCAAGTATTGAACGATAATGGCACATAATTATGATCCAGTATCGGCCGATTCTGGTACATTTTATATGTTCAAGTATCGGCCGATACTGGAACACTTACGTTGTACCATATCGGACGATACTGGGTGTTCCAGTATCGGAAGATACTAACTACTACAGTCCACAATATGGGACCTAATTTACACTTTTTCCAAACATGGAAACATTCCAGTATCGCTCAATACTGGAACACAATTTAGTGGAACAGTAAAATCGAGCAAGTATCGAGCCATACTGGTAACTTTTATGTTCCAGTATTGAACAATACGGGTATACAAATATCTGGGACTTAAAGTTCACTTTTCCCGACAAAGTGTACTTTAGGTCCCAGATTCTGGACTGTACTAGTTTTGTCTGATACTGGAACACTCAGTATCGTTCGATACTGGTACAAAGTCAGTGTTCCAGTATCGGACGATACTGGGACATACAAAATGTACCAGTATCTGACGATACTCGAACAACATTATGTACCAGTATCGTTCAATACTGGGACAAATTACTTTGGTAGATGTGTACCAGTATCGCCCGATACTGGAACATAGGGGAAAGTGTACTTTAGGTCCCAGATACTGGTTTACCAGTGTCGTTCAATACTGGTACATAAAAGTTGCCAGTATCGGTCGATAGTAGTACGATTTTACTGTTCCAGTATCGGTCGATACTGGAACACCAGATTGTGTTACAGTATCGAGCGATATTTGATCATTTTTATGTTGTCGTATCGGGCGATACTGGTACACGTGATACCAGTGGGATTTGTTCCAGTATCGGACGCTACTACTACATTATATGCTAGTATGTGTACCAGTATCGCCAGATATTGGAACAAAGAAACGTTCTAGAATTGCTCGATACTGGAACCAAATTTTGGGTTCCAGTATTGACTGGAACTGGAACAGTAAAATCGTACCAGTATCGAGCGATACTGGTATTGTTTATGTTCCAGTATTGAACAATACGGGTATACCGGTATATGGGACCTAAAGTTCACTTTTTCCGACAAAGTGTACTTTAGTCCCAGATTATGAACTGTACTAGTATTGTCAGATACCTGAACACCAAATATCGGTCGGTACAAAGTCACTGTTCCAGTATCGGACGATACTGGGACATATAAAATGTACCAGTATCTGGCGATACTGGAACAAAAATATGTACCAGTATCGTTCAATACTGAGACAAATTACTTATGTGTACCAGTATCGCCCGATACTGGAACATAAGGGGAAAAGTGTACTTTAGGTCCCAGTGTTCAAGTATCGGACGATACTGGGACATATACAAATCTGGACATGCAACGGTAAGGGTGGCGAGTTCAAAACACATGACCCTAAATAAAATATTTAGGGGAGTAAGATTCATAAGGCTACTTGATTACAAACGTATTAGGCTTAAACCAGAGAACCATTAGGCTACAAGATGTATGTTTAATAGATCCCATATTGCTTTAGTATTCAATGATGGCATTATCCATGTTGTCTTCTTACTCCAAAATCCTCAGGGCAGCCATATATCGTGAGGCTAGCTGTATTCATACTGTTTCTGGCCATGTGTTATGAACTCGCCACCGTTGCATGTACAGATGTTTACATTTTACACCATCTGAGATTCTAATTAGCATACCGCAATAACTACTTGTTCTTTACCACATAAAAAGTATATATTTTCTGAACGGTAATCTCACAAGAAATCCAAATATGCTATTGGAATTTAGATAGGACCTAATGGTAACATGTTGTGAACTTGTGATTAAGAATATTCAAACAATATCGATTTTTTTTCTTCTTCATATTTTGCTTTAAGCTCAATAATATTTGTATACCTATCCCAATCATAATTTTACAGTGCATATTAGTTCTTCATGCAATTACCCAACAGAACATAATGGTTGTCAATAGTAACTTGTTGTAATATACTATATCGAGATGTAAATGAGCACAAACGTTTAAATTTCATATTAGATTTTACAAGTTTTTCATATACATGACTATAACAACAACAAAAAAGTATTCAACCGATGATAGCAAAATGATGCATTTTTGGAAAGCTCTTAAATAGGGGAGTTCAAAAATGCCGTTTAAATCAGGCTAGGGTGCATACCCCCCCCCCCCCCCATATATATATATACTTGTAAACTCTAATAAATATGAAATTTAAAAGTTTGTGCTCATTTGCTTCCCGATATACAAATCAATGATTTCCTATACCTAGTGCAACTTTTCTGCTGCTGTGCGCGGTCATTGAAATCGCCATAACATTTAAAGTATCCATTCGATTTTGATGAATGAGGTATCAAACCAAACTGCGGAGAAGAAATTTGCCCATTTAATGATTATCTCAGATTTTTGGTACCGATTATATATTTTGGATTAGCCAACCTCAAAGCACCTGGTCAGGGACTTTATGTGCTAGGTGTAGTATATTTCAACAAGTTACCATTGACAACCTTTATGTTCTGATGAGTTATTGTATGAGGAACTAATATGCACAGTAAAATTATGATTGGGATAGGTATACAAATATTATTGAGCTTTAATCAACCCCGGTAATCAACATATGAAGAAAACAAATCGATATTTTGAACATTCTTAATCACAACATGTTACCATTAGGTCCTATATAAATTCCAATAGCATTTTTGGTTTTCTTGTGAGATTACCGTTCAGAAAATATATATATAGTTATGCGATATGCTAATTCGAATCTCAGATGGTGTAAAATGTAAAAATCTGGACATGTAACGGGAAGGGTGGCGAGTTCAAAACACATGCCATTATAGAAATACCTGATTTATTCACACAATGTAGCTAAATAAAATAGGCTTTCACATGACACCTCCACCATGATAGTTCTACCACATTAAATTGTTGAGTTAATAGAGAGAGATGGTTGATTCATTACAAAAATGCAACGCCTCACCCTTTTTGGGTGGTCAGTTCTAAACACATGGCCTTCTATGACTTGAATAAGTGCATCCATGCACGCAAATTGAATCAACAACAATCATGACAATACATGATGGACAATGCAAGCAACATTCCACATCATGAATAGCCATCCATTCAAATTGATATTCCCGGCAAGTTTAAAATCGAAATTATGTATGCAGCTTGAATTTTATTCACTGGCAATTCTTTTAATTTAAGAGAACAAACTCCATTTTAGAAGAAAAGGAATGGCTGCCCACACCATGATAGTTCTACCACATTAAATTGTTGAGTTAATAGAGAGAGATGGTTGATTCATTACAAAAATGCAACGCCTCACCCTTTTTGGGTGGTCAGTTCTAAACACATGGCCTTCTATGACTTGAATAAGTGCATCCATGCACGCAAATTGAATCAACAACAATCATGACAATACATGATGGACAATGCAAGCAACATTCCACATCATGAATAGCCATCCATTCAAATTGATATTCCCGGCAAGTTTAAAATCGAAATTATGTATGCAGCTTGAATTTTATTCACTGGCAATTCTTTTAATTTAAGAGAACAAACTCCATTTTAGAAGAAAAGGAATGGCTGCCCCCCCCCCCCTCCCCCCCCCCCCCCCCCCCCCCCCCGAGAACCAATATGCCACTCTTGGCACATATTTAGATAATAATATTTTACATATTGTATGAAAGACACGTGTCGGTTCTCGGGGGGTTGCTATAGAGAAAAAACGATTAAAGGTATGTGATCTTTCCAGGGAACGCCCTCAACATCGAAAAAAAATTGAAAGCAGATTTTCTTGCAGATTTACATTTCTGATCATAAATCATGCATACATTCCAAGTTACAGGGCGATACGATTCTTAATTACTTCAAAATCATGGTTTTAGAGTGAAAATAAACTGTCGGAATCCCGACAGTTTATATTTTTCACTCTAAATTCACTCTAAAACCATGATTTTGAGGTAATTAGGAATCGTATCGCTCTGTAACTTGGAATGTATGTATGATTTATGATCGGAAATGTAAATCTGCAAGAAAATCTACTTTCTAAAAAAAATCATGAATAGAGGGCGCTCTCTGGAAAAGATCACCTAATATGCCTTTAATCATTGTCTTCTATGGAAATAGAAATAATAAATGCGATATATTATAATAGTATTAAAAAGTATATTGTTTTTTTGTATATACGAGGCGCGTTCAATAAATACCTGCAACCATTGTTTTTCTCCACTCATGCGCGACGTATGCCAACTAGAATTAGGGTAATTTGAAATATGGGTCTTTATCTTTCCTCGCTATGCATGAATGAACAATATCGTTTGTGGGATTACGTAATGGCACATGCGTAAAATCAATAATCTCTGGACACTGCATGAAAAATAGCTGATCAGGGCATGAAGCTAGACGACAGGAGTAACTTCTTGCCAGCATCAATGGGACGATGATGATCACCGTGGTACTTACACAAAAGACTGAGGCTAAATCATTACAACGTGTATTGCACTGAAAATTTACCGCGGAAAATTGACAAAGCGGTAGTCCCACTCTTGGGTGTTTACCTCAATTCTTGTATTGAAAATATCTATTTATCTCAAAGCACTACTTATTTTGGTAAACAACTTCATGTTTTTGATATTGCAAATGTGTAAAAACCAGGCAAAATACTGTACATATCATAACGAAACAATTGACAGGCAGTTGAATTATATTATAAGATGTGGATCGAAATGTAAATAAAAATTAGTCGATATTCAAAATGTTGAACAGTTTATATTTCAACAGAAAAATCGCGCGAATCCGCGCACACTTAAAAAGGTTTAATACAATTACGTATACACCATATCTGTCTTGATATAACAGAATAATAAAATAAATAATATAAATTCAATGTAAAAATCAATTTTAGTAAATTTGACAATATTCTTTTATTTTCAGTTTATTTAGAATACATTGTTCATGGTACCGCGGAGTGTGTATTTAGGGGAGAGAAAGCAATGTTTGAACGTACATTTCGATCCCAAAATAAAGCACTTATTATGACAATGTTTAAAATAGGCCACATAATGTATCACGAATTTACTGGAATTTACTGGATTGAAAATTAAATTGGCTAGCAACTTCGGCGGTGAATATCATCGCTCAAAGAAGAGGTGTGCGCAATTGATGGGACAATTGCATGATTAGGGTTGCGTAACAAGACCTTTCTCCTTATATTTGCAAGCAATTTGATGCACAGTTACTTTTTTCAAAATATCTCAAGAACCGATCATGGAATAAGTTGCCGTTTGAAACAGTGATAGACCAGTACTATGTGCTCAACATTACTTATTTTCAGATGCAAATTATGGAGAAAAAAACACTTATTATGTAACATTAAAACGTCATCTTCTTGTCATAGCTTAAAAGAAATTCTTTAATGAATAACAGTCAAGGTCAAGGTATCCAACCGCAAGATTTGTCTTAAACCTCTTGTTCCTCATGTCATAGATTTAAACGGGAGATTATAAAGACAATATCTGAAGCTGTTTTCTGCAGAGAAAATGTTAATACAATGAAGCTCTTTTTACCCAATTTGAGTAAATTCACTATACTGACCATAACATTAAATTGTATTTTCAAATAGATGTTTACATTTTTGAACTTTGTATATGTATTGAAGTTTACCACAGTTCTTGTTTTCTTAAATTCAATTCCTTATCTGTAACTTTTACGTTGGTTGCAGTGATTGTTTAACATTTCTGCTCATTATGAGCGCTTTCTGACCACCGTGCGTTCTACGCATGCGCAGACTTTTATTCCAAGTTCAACAATTCTCGATGTATTTATTGATACCCTGTCATCTATACAATAACGAATCCTGCATTGCTGTGGTATTTCAGGAAATCCCAATGTTTGCTATAACTATCATTTTCATTTCTTTGGATTTTCGGCATTTTGGGGCTCACTGTCAAAGCCTAATGTTGACCAATATAAGATGCAGTGTATTTCCAAAAGTTGTCTTTGACAGAACCTCTCCATTTAGGACCTCGTTGAACATGGTCTCTGGTTTCCCGATGCAAAATGTTAGACTTGCACACTAATCCGGAACAAAGTTCTGCTCATTTCAATACACGTGCTATCAAGCAAATTCAAAATTCCTGCTATCAAGCAAATTCAAAATTCCTGCCAAAGTGGCATGTTTTTCACTGTCCAAATATGGGTTATTTTATGCTAATGCTATTACGTAATTATGAATATTCAGTAAATCCAGATTGTGTTAAATGATAGATTAAGGTTCATACTTTATAATGTACCCACTTAGATTTCACAGAATCACTCAGGTGTGGAGAACAACAATGGTTGCGGGTATTTATTGAATGCCCCTCGTATTATTAAAGTTTATGTATTTAATAGATTAGACTAACCCCTCATTACTTTTTTGTTAATTTATGATTAAATTTAAAATCACGTGTCATTTCTGGGAGCCCTTTGGCTGATTCCCATTCAAATCCATAGAGGTCCTTTGTTAATGAGATGTTCACTCACAAGTTTAAAAAACCTACCCCTGATAGCTGACGATAGTGTAAAATCCACTAATTATAGGTAAGGACCAATTGAACTTCGCGCCCGGGTTACCATTATAATGTCGATACCCCCACCCCCACTACCCTCCCTCACCATATCTGACCTTCCCTCACCCTCTCGATCCGAAAACAGCCAAATTGAATAAAAATGGCTTTAACATCTATTCATACCCCAAGGCGACAACCTCTTGTCGCTTTCGTAATTTACCCACCTGCACCGATTGAGCAGATGAGCACGGGCCGACATGCGCGTGATTTCACCAACGCACAGGACAGAATTGTGTGTAAAAGCCTTTATACCGGTACACTGTTCAACAAAAATAAGTTCAACCTTTAGATTATGCCTGATATTTTTAAAATGAGTTAATCCATCGAAACCATTTTGGCACACATAGTGTACGTGTTCACAGCAACACTAGAACGGAGCTCTAACTACGCAGGTGTTGTAATGCTTGAATGAGCACACATTGAATGGAGGAATACCTCATTTCAAAAGTGGCTAAAAGCTCAATATCGCGTGTGCCTCATTTAATACCTCATTTCAAAAGTGGCTAAAAGCTCAATATCGCGTGTGCTCATTCAAGCTAAGACCCTGGTTCAAGCTGCTTAACCATCCACCTTCAATACATCATTTAGCAACCTTTGAATTACGGTATTCCTCCATTCAATGTGTGCTCATTCATGCATTACAACACCTGCGTGTGCCAAAAATGGTTTCGATGGAGTAACTCATTAAAAACAATATCAGGCATAATCTAAAGGGGAACTTATTTTTGAATCGACCTTTTATTTCCCCAATTCATTCAACCATCGAATAAATAAGCAACACCACGGCAAACCTGAGAGACGGGAATGAAATGCTAATGTGTATACATCTGCCATAGTTAATAAATCCATTGATTCCAATTGGCGAAGATCATTATATCTTTAGAAATGCAATCGCTGTTACGCAAGAGACTTGATGGACCTGCTTCCAGGTCTAGTACTTTCATGCAAATATAATAATCATTAAACCACCTATGACTTTGCTAAATCGCCCTATTTGTGTTTACAGCAACACTGAACGGAGCTATAACTACGCAGGTGTTGTAATGCTCGAATTAGCACATATTGAATGGAGGAATACTTCATTTCAAAAGTTGTTAAAGTTCAATATCGCGCGTGCTCATTCAAGCGGTACCCGTGCGGTGTTCGAGCAAAGACCCTGGTTCAAGCTGCTTAACCACCACCTTCAATACATCATTTAGCAACTTTTGAATTGCGGTATTTCTCCAGTCAATGTGTGCTCATTCAAGCATTACAACACCTGCGTAGTTAGTTATGGCTCCGTTCTAGCGTTGGAGAAAAATATCAGGCATAATCTAAAAGGGAACTTAGTTTTGTTAACTGTGTAAACACTTCAAAAGAAGTAAGTTCCCCTTTAGGGGTTCCCTTATATTTCCAAGACAATACATTGGAATGAAATGGGGTTTTCAGTCAAATGATTATGGGCTTCATACCAATACTTGACCAAAATTTCAAATCAACAGGTTCTGTCATGCTCGAGTGAGCACGTATTGAATGACGGAATGTCCCATTTCAAAAGTTGCTAAAATAACGTTTAATTTCAATTCACTTCACTTTCACTTCATTAGTTTGCTGGAACTTAAAACGCAGTTTCCTGATTGCGTTGGGGAGGTGTTCATCCTAAGGGCAACTTGTTTTACTGGAGTATTAGCCTGCAAGAGACCAATCGCAATCGCCCTTTCCTGGGTAAATGGGGTTACATACACAATATGGGGAACACTAATCATAAACACATTAGCATCAGGCAGTGAAAGCCACACATCCTTCATCACAAGATATTGCTCATTTTCAAAAAGAAACAGTCCCTCTTTCAATGCATGTTAATTTGAGCATGGAAGCACCTGTTGGGTTACAATTCTGGTACAACAAGAGTTGAACTTCCATATCGAGTAGCGCGCCTCATTAACACTATGAGAAATCGATGTCGTCAATTGATACACCGACGTGGTGGATACACACACTACTAAACATTATTATTATTTTATTTTTTTGATGATCATTAGCCATCTATCTTCATTTTTTTTTTTTTTTTTTTCTTCATCTGCTATGACAAATCAAATATACAAAAAATCTATGTTTACAAATCAGTTAGAATACACAATGTGTGTGGATAACTGTAACATCAATAAGTAGACTATATATCGCATGAATATGGTTACTATGCATAAATACAGGATGATGTATTAAAACATACACTAAATTACAAAATATAATATATTTCAATTATACAAAAAGCATGTGGAAAACGTCCCATTTTTTTAGGTAGAGAGTATTCTTAAGAGATTTTTTCCACATGACATTGTGTCTTTCAGTGTTATGGTACTTAATGATATCATGTTGGATGTTTTGAAATGACGGTTTTGAACCATTGCACCTATTTCTGTATACTGCAAATTTCGCAATCAACAAGAAGTTATTGAGACCAGTATGTTTACTAATGGGGAATTTGCCAAAGAGAATGTCATTATCGCACAGCGACACCTTAATTTTACATTTACATAGTATCCATTCCTCGAGCTTTCTCCAGATGGTATTAGTAATAGGGCACATACAGAATATATGGTAAATTGTTTCCTGGACCTGATAGCAAAAAGAACATCTATCGTCGCTGGAAATCTTATCATCTTAAGGAAGCAGTTATAGTGCTCAGGATACGCTGAGTTATTCGAAACTGAAACCATCTTAGCTTGATATCCCCAGTACATTTAAATGGCGCGTTGCAGATAGTTTTCCATTTGTTATCGTCGATGTACTGAAGTTTTTGCGACCATTTTAGCTTGGCTTTATTATTGGAATTGGGTAAAAGGATTTTGTAGATACGCCTACAGCCCTTTTTGTCTTTTAATAGAATATCAATGTTTATAGGAATAAATGGTTTAGCAACCGGCTTAGCATTAGTAAACAATGACACATTTCTAAAACTCTCAATAATAGTACGTCTGAGCCCATGGTACTCAAGAAAGTTAGTTCTAAGATTAACATATTTTCTCCTAAGTGCCTCCAAAGAGTAAAATCCTCCCTCTGGGTCCATGAGATCATTAATATAGAGAATGCCATTTTGAACCCAACTGGAATAGAAAACAATATTACCACCGATATTAATCTGAGGATTGTTCCAGATACATGACCGTAGAACTTCGCTGCAATCGTTTGGCTTCTTGTGTTGCTGAAACGAATTCCAGGCAAGAAGAACTTCCTTCGGGGAGGTATTGCTCATCTTATTAATAAAATTGGTCCACCTATTGGAGCCGCAGATCAAGTTACCCATGTCCTTCAGCTGTGAGAAATGCAGAAACATGATAACAGCTTTATTGGAATTACCAGCCCCTAAAAGACGTCTAATCCATGATATTTTCAGAGCGTTGAAAAATATACCAACTTGGAACATTTTTGTACCCCCTTCGTCATAATCGCCACACATCTGGTCCCTGCCAATCCTATCCGTCTTGCCTTTCCATATAAAATTAAAAAACATATTGGTAAGCTCATGTATCAAGTTGGAATCTGGATTGGGAATGGCCAGAACCAGATGACTGAATCTCGAGATAAAGAGGGACTTAACCACTGCTATTCTACCCAGAACTGTCAAGTATCTCTTCGACCATTGTTTCATCGATTTGCGAATATCTTCAACAATACTAGAGTAGTTTAATGCTGGCATCTCATGCAGATCAAGACTGAAATCAACACCAAGCATGGAGAATCTATTCCTAACCCAGTTGAGATGACTACAAGTACTTAAATGCAGCTCCTTCCGCTTACAGCCTATCCAAACAACATTTGTTTTATTGCTATTTATACGTAACCCAGACATAACAGCAAATTGATCGAGAACATTTAAGGTTTCTACAAGCGACCTCTCACTACCGTCAAGAATAAATGTGGTATCATCGGCGTATTGTGTGATTTTAAACTCCTTGTTATCAATAACAATGCCCTTCATATCATGGTTGTTTCTTGCCATCGTCGCAAGTACTTCAGCACACAGTAGAAAAAGGTAAGACGAGAGGGGATCGCCTTGACGGCAACCCCGGTTGACAAAGAATCTATCAGACATATTGCCGTTAATAAGCAGGCTAGATTCAGCATTGTTATAGAAAAGTCTAATCCATTTCTGAAATGAAGTACCAAAGCCATGACGCTTAAGAATTTTGAAAATGAAACTATGAGAGACAGTATCGAAAGCCTTTTCAAAGTCTATAAGAAGCAGCATCCCAGGTATTGATTTCTCTTCAGCGTGAAAAATGATATCATAAACAATTCTAATGTTTTCACCGATAAAACGACCAGCCATAAAACCATTTTGATCGTCCTCAATAAGCTTTGGGAGAACACCCTTAACTCTGTTAGCAATGCACATTGAAGCGAGTTTGTAAATTGAGTTAAGTAAAGAGATTGGTCTCCAATTTTTTAGGTGTTGACGGGGCTTATTGCCTTTCGGAAGAAGCGTAATAACACCCAAGTTTTGAAAATGTGAAAAAGAATGATGAATGATGAATGACGAAAGATCTTTCCAGAAAAACTTGAAGAATTCAACAGTGAAACCATCCGGACCTGGTGTTTTGTTATTTTGCATCGACTTAAGAGCATTGAGAACTTCATCATATTCAAGGACACCATCAATTTGGCTGGATTCGTCTTCCGACAATGTGGGTATGTTTGGAATCGTATCGAGCAACGACGTGTCGATTTGCATTTCCTTATCGCTGTATAAGTTCTCGTAGAACGTCTTGGCTTCATCCAGTATTTCTTTAATAATAATAATAATAAGGTGTTTGTTAAGCGCCCTATGACAGTAAACTGTCCTCAAAGCGCTTTACAAAAATACATAAAACAACAGTAGGGGGAGATACAAATGGAAAATACTATACAAAAACCTTAAAAACTACAAGTATGCAATAAATAATACACATTATAAAAGCACGCAGTAATATAAAACATCAAAATGTAGTGTTCCAGTCCAGCTGGTGTAGACACATAAATCTATAAAAAGTCCGCGTATGTAACACTGCATGCAAATATTACACAATCAAAACAAAGATAAAAATGTCCATGCCACCCGTGTCTAAAACTTATTACAGTCCGATCGGAAGAGGTAGGTCTTGAGAGTTGATTTATACTGCGAAACAGAAGTGGCGGCGCGAACATGAACTGGTAGGTGGTTCCAAACTCTTGGTGCAGCGGAGGCGAAAGATCTTTGTCCATAAGATGACTTAGATAGCGGTGGATGACGGAGCATGATCTGAGACGACGAACGGAGGGTTCGGGAGGGAGAATATGGTTCAATAAGTTCTGTGATGTATTGCGGAGCTTGATTATGAAGCGCTTTGAAGGTGAGGAGAGCGATTTAAAGGCAATGCGTTTTCGGACAGGGAGCCAGTGAAGTTCATTGAGAATAGGTGTAATGTGATCACGTCGTCCCTTAGCACGAGTCACCAGTCTGGCGGCAGCGTTCTGGATCAGTTGGAGCTTGGCAATGACGTTGTCGGGCAGACCGTATAGAAGACTGTTACATCCATCAATGCGAGATGTGATGTAGGCATGAACAAGCCTTTCAGTTGTTTTGCGATCTAAGTAAGCACGAAGCCTGCCGATTTTATAGATTCCATAGGATGCACTTCTACAGACATTTGACACGTGACCGGTCAGAAGCAGTTTACTGTCAATAGAAACACCAAGGTTTCTGGCAGTAGGAGATGGTTCAATGATAGCTTCACCGATAGCCACTGGTGGACACTGATTCTCGCACAGGTATCGATTGCTAATATGCAGTAATTCGGTCTTGGAATCATTTAACTTTAATTTGTTAGAAACCATCCACGCCTTTATGTCTATAACACACTTCTCCAAGAGTGGAAGCTGAGTTTCGCGATCACTAGGTTTTAACAGGAGGTAGATCTGCGTGTCGTCCGCGTATTCCATGTGCTGAAATCCATGTGCACTAATAATGTCTCCGAGAGGGCCGGTGTATAAGGTGAAAAGTAGTGGTCCGAGTACCGAGCCCTGGGGCACACTCCAATCGAGCACAGAATACGGTGACTGAGCTGACCCAATGGTCACCGCTTGAGTACGTCCGTGAAGGTACGATCTAAACCAGGAAAGTGCATTTCCAGTAAAACCATACCGAGCTTTCATACGATTTAGGAGCACAGCATGGTCAAGCGTATCAAACGCTGCGGATAGATCCAGTAAAATCAAGACAGCTTCATTATGCGCGTCGATTCCGATGGCAAGATCATTGAAAACTCTAAGCAGTGCGGTTTCTATACTATGATGTTTCCGATACGCAGACTGGAATTTGGATTGAAGTTTGTGCTGGTGGAGGTATTGATTCATTTGCGATGCTGCGACACGTTCAGTGACCTTGGACAAGAACTTTAAGTTAGATATTGGTCTAAAGTTCTTCAAGTCTTGACAGTCCAGCTTAGGCTTCTTCAGTATGGGTGTGATATGAGCAACTTTGAAAGTTGATGGAAATTCACCAGTGATCAACGACATATTGACTATTTTGGAGATTGAAGGTAGAAGTTCGTCAATACAGCGCTTTAGAAGCCATGTTGGTATAGGATCTTGGGCGCACGATTTGCTGGGTGAATCTAAGATGAACTTTTTTATACTCTCCGTAGGAACTTCAGTGAAGTTTGTGAATTCACTAAGACAGTTTTCCTGTATGTTGACCGATATGGGTGGGCTGACAGACCTATCTAGTTCCACGCGGATTTTTGATATCTTGCCATCAAAGTATTCATTGAAATCTGATGCTAGGGCGTCTGACGATTCGCGATCGGGAAGGTTGTTTTCAGATCTGACTGAAGACATGCGGTTCACAAGGCGAAAAAGTTCACGATTATCGCAGCTCTCAATTTGTGACTTGTGATGATTACATTTGGCAAACTTCAGAATCGAAGCATATCTAGCACACTGTTTGCGATATATCTGCCTGTCCACTTCCAACTTTGATGATAGCCACCTTCTCTCACATCGACGTTTTTCACGCTTAGCTTCCCGTACGGTGTCATTGTACCATGGGGCATGGGGGCGGAGGGTTATTATTTGGCTCTTAATAGGTACATGTTTGTCCAGCACATCGCGAAGAACACGATCGTATTGTGCAGTAAGCGTTTCTAGATCATCAGCAGGTGAAACAACTAACTCAGAGCCCAGAATATCCTTCTTGAAATCAGTGATGTTTAGATCTTTCCATTTACGAAGGTTCACAACTTTCTTGGACAATGGAGGGCGGACGAGATTCACATTACAAGTAATGAAGTTATGATCAGATGGTGAGTCATGAAGAATGTTGACATTGCTAATGAAGGAGTCCGAATTGCGAGTGATGATGAGATCCAGCGTATGACCGCCGCGATGTGTGGGACCTATCACGTGCTGTTCTAAGCCAATGGAGTTTAGCAAGTCAAGGAATTTCCTGGCATCAGTGTCGGAAGACTTTTCAACGTGGAGATTAAAGTCACCAACGAGCATTATGTGTCCAGGAATGATGATCGCGGATTCCATGAGACTTGCGAACTCTTCAAAGAATGCTTTCGGCGTGGCACGATTCTTCTTGCTGTATGGCGGACGATAGATGGTGAAAATCCTTGTTGATGAAGATCCTGAAGAAACACTAAGGTGCATTACCTCAAACGTCCTAAAAGTTAGAGATTCTTTCTGTTTCACAACGAAACCTTTGCGGGCCAAAACGAATACACCACCTCCTTTTTTCCCAATACGTGGAACCTGGAAGATGTTGTAGTTGGGGAAGGTATTAGTGATATCTGCGAGGATGGGACTATCGCGGTCATCTCCGTTTAACCAGGACTCAGTAACTGCTACTATGTCAAGATCTTTTTCAATTACATAGTCACATAAGGAGATAGTTTTGTTTTTTAATGACCGGGCGTTCCATACCCCGAGGGCAGCTTTGACGCCATTAATACGATTTAGGGGATTTTGCTGGGCGCAGTTCCGGGGTATTTGAAGAAGGTTTTCTTGATTTGAGAACAGTACTTTAACATTAGAGTTATTATTGTCATGATTAAACAAGTGTCCATGATTAAACTGAGCAATCGATGTCGGTGATTGTTGACGTTGTGAAATTCTGACAGATATTGAATGCAACTTAGTCTCACTCTGGTGGGCCCGATTTCTTAATCTTCCTCCGCGAAAACCTCTACTTGTAACATTAGCGATTTTCAATTGTCTCAGATTTTGCCAGAGGTCGTTTGTTACAAAGGGCGGCACAAAAGTGTTTGTCACACCTCTACCAATGTTCATCAAAGATTCTCTTGTGTATTGAAACCTACACATGATGACTGAAAGTCCGACAAATGATGCAGAATTCAGCACTACGGTGTGCATATATAATGTCTACGGCAGATAAAAAATGTGTCAAACAGTTAAAGTTCGATATAAAAATTCCGCTTATGTTCTATAAAACGAGTTGTAAACTACTCACAAGTAAGCCATTCAGCGTAACAGGCGAAGAAAAAGTCTTAAAACATGGTAAAAATAGCAATCTTTGGCAGAGATGATTTTTGTGCGGCCACTGTCACAGGGCGCCACCAATGATCTTTCTGGCTGTTAGTATTAATACCATTTTGTTTTTCAAGAAAATTGATCGACTTGTTGACATAGTTTTTCTTTTCTAGATTAAGAAAGTATTTGGACGGTTTTTCGCCAAATTCAAGATTCTGCACTCTGGCGCGGATTTTAACTCCTTCCATGTGGACATCTCTTAACTCTTGTAACTTTTTGTTGGCCGATTTGAGATCTTCCATGAGCGTGTCTGCCGTCGTATGTGTAGGATTTAGATCAAGCGTGTGATCAATTCGGCTAATCTCAGCTTCAAGTGATTTTATCTCCTTCTCTCTTTTCCTTTTCATATTTGCACCATACGGAATAGTTTTGCCTCTAATGTCAACCAAGATCATATCAAGTAGAAGTTGATCATTGATGTTGAATTGCACCTCTTTGCCCGGGATATTTTTCAAGTTTTCTCAAGTATGGGGTCGCAGCATACTGTTTGACAACCTCGCCAATAGCATCTTTCACTACCTGGATGTACTTTGAGTCCTTAGTAAAGAATTGTTGAACTTCCAATAACCTCTACCTCTATGAGGCGTTTGCTTAGCGAAAGTAACTGTTGGAATCGAGTGGTCAGACCTATAGCCAGGCAAGATATCAGTATTGCCTACCATTGAGAACATCTCGTGTGAAAGGAGAAAGAAGTCCAGTCGCCCTTGTTTAAAGGCGGTGGGTTGACGCCATGTGTATCTCCGGGCTGTTAGGGTTATTTTCCCTCCATGGATCAATTAAATCGTGAATATTCATCATATTAAGAAACTAAACATTATTTTAACAACTTTTGAAATGGGTCATTCAATACAAGCTCACTCAAGCATGACAGAACCTGTTGATTTGACATTTTGGTCAAGTATTGGTATGAACCTCATAACAATTGGACAGAAAACTCATTTCAACCCAATGTATATTTTTGAAAATATAAGGGAAACTTACTTCTTTTGAAGTGTTTAGTATGAATCGACCTTTTATTTCCCCAATTCATTCAACCATCGAATAAATGAGCAACACCACGGTAAACCTGATCGTAGATCAGAGACGGGATTCAGAATGGAATGCTAATGTGTATACATCTGCCATAGTTAATAAATCCATTGATTCCAATTGGCGGAGATCATTATATCTTTACAAATACAATCGCTGTTATGCAAGAGACTGGTACTTTCATGCAAATAACCATAACCACCCACCTAAAATGACTATGCTAATCGCCCAGGGCGCTTCTTAGGGATTTACAACATCTTTGAACCAGTCTTGACACAAACAAATAAAAAAAACACAGGAGTCGGAGATATAATGTACAATATTTTCTGAGTGTTTTAATTAATCTTCGCAACACTTGTCTTATAAAGGGATAACTACAATGTTGTCAATAAATCATAGAATCCTTCGTTATTGTTAGGATTCCAAACGGTTTCCATGGCGACACAATGGTATAAGACCACCATCGATTTAAATTCTTCACAATAATAAATCCATTCATATAACGAGCAAATAAAATAATATTAGACGTGGACAATTTTGAAATTAAGATACAGGAAAAGTAAAACATCTGATAAATAATAAATTTCTCCCAGTTAATCATCATCATTCCAGTGCATATTAATTCCCGTGTTCCATAAGCTTCATAAACTTAATCCCAATTATTCTAAGCAACATAAAATGTGTCTCTTTTTCCCCCAACACCAAAAATATAATAGTGTGCTGTTTACTTCTCAAATCTTTTATACCTCAATAAACCATCATCACTTTTTATAAACATTTTTTTTACATCTTGGAACTATAATTTCAAAATGCATTTGTTGATCTGTAGTTCTTAAACCACAGCAAAATATATCTTTTTCTTCTCTTACAAATGTTCAAAGATCATCCATCATAGCTGCAGCAGCATTCATTCAACAATCTTCCCACCTTAATTACACATACTGTACCATGAAAATGTCAGTGTAACCAACAAATGCGTCAACTATAATAGACTGCTAACATTGTGTCAACTAAAGACTGTTCACATTGTGCCAAGTATAGACTGTTCACAATGTTTCAACCAGTGTTTTCACTCGCCCTATAAAAAAGGTGAAAAATACCCTTCACTTTTGACTTTCACCCTTATTTTTTTCTCTCTCAAGAGTGAAAAATGTTGAAAATGTAATTGTTTCACTGCCCAAAAACACTGCGCAAGCACACGTTTTGGTCACTTTAACAGTATATTATGTCAACATTATTTCCTTGTTTGATCTGTCCACCCTTTGGTGGAGTCAAATTCAGCAGTTTCAAACACCCCAACATCTATGGCCATAAAAGCAGTGGGCAAACAAGCGTCTTAAGATAGATCATCTGTTCAACAGTTTTTCCTGCAAGCAGGCGATTAATCTTTAGGCAGTTGATTGCCCCGACATCAAACTGGAGATAAGATCAACTCTCTGTGATAGTATTCCCCACTATGGCGCCTGTTTCATCAGTGATCAATGAGTTATCAATTCAAAGTGTATCGTTAAGTTATCTGACAACAAAGTGTGTGAAACGTCTACTTGTCGTAGGAATACCATTTTTTTTTTAAACAACACAACTTCTGAAATATAATTTTTTAAACATGCTAGTTGAAGAGCCTACTACAATTTATCCCCATTCTTCTCATACAACACAAGACCGTCCATTAGAATATAATTGGTATTCGTGCACACCCGTTTAGAATTTCCACATACAAATTTGTATAAGCTTGTAATCAATACAAGTCCCATCTATACATTTAATAACAAGCTCATACTTGGAGAAACCGAAAGATAGAACATTATCACATATATATGCCATTTAATAATAAGGTACAGAAAATAAAAATATTGTTTTGAGGAAAAATTGTATCAATATTTGAAAGCTCCATTGCTCATTTTGGTTTAAGCCTGGGTTTTAATCTTAACGCTAGTCTTTCCATATAAAAACAGATTTTTCATAAACCTTTCCCAACTTTCAAAGTCTTATCTCAAAAATAACTGAACTAATACTAGGCATGTTTGTACTTATTTTAATGCATTTCTTATGATTTCAAATTATGGTGATGAAATTCAGTGATTTTGACTTTTGAAACACATTGTGAAATGTTGGAACTGGCGTCTGCCACGTGGAAAGTGTTAAACACTGGATGTTGACAATATTACATATTTGTATAGTAAATCCAAGGACATAGAAAAACATATGAAAAATACAAATACTACTCCATACTGGATTTTGATTTGCCAGGAGATTTTCAATACACAATTGCATTTAGTAGCCACATATTAGGAAAGTGTGGGGGTGGAGAAGCTAGGCAATCAATTCAAAGATGAGAACATGGGAATCATATAGCAACGTTCTCGGTGAAACATCATTACATGTGTGTTTAGCTTTTAACAGGTATTGTTCCTGTTTGGGCTGTAGGAGCGGTTGAAAACCATTTTCCGTTTTCAAGTCACAATTTGGTAACGCCAAGGTAATCAAATATTGTACGCCTATGTAAACATCAATGCTTAAAAAACACCTCATGCACAAACTTGTATACATTTGTGTCTCCATTCCATATGCCCTGTTCTTTACTACATGAATTACAAAGCATGTTTTAGGTGTACCTTTGATACAAGATATTCAAGAGTTGGGCGAGTGTGGAGAGACCGGACTACAGAATAAGAAAGTAACTACTGTAAAAACCAGAAATGTTTTTGCTAATTTTGCAAGCAGCACTCAGTCACGAAAATTTAATGCCGTGGATATTTCCATTCTACCTTGTAGCTTTGCATTGCAAAGTTACACAATGTAACTCTCGCGAAATGTTCATGCCATGAATGAATTGGGCCAATATTGCAGATTTGTGAAAATTCTGGTTTTACAGTATTTTGTTGTGGGCTTATTCCATGAACCTCATTTTCATAATGTAGATCTGATTAAAAGACCATCATTATTCTAACACAATTACAATTTCCGCAAACTTGCTATGACACGCAGAGAAAATTCTGCCATGTAAAGATATCGGATAGAAATTTTACATGCACGTGATTACCATTTGAAAGCTTATAATTTTGTTTTGTTTATAGATTTCAATTAACAAGTACAATACCTCACCTGACTTATTCAAGAAAATAGCTCATATTATGGAGAATATCCTTCAGTTCACAAAAGTTTTACAATCTGGGGGAATTTGTCTTTATACATTTGCCAAAATGACGTACCTTTGAAAGATATATAAATAAAAAAGTTGTTCACAGACTGACAGCCAATTATTTTAGAGATTAATTTCTGTCAAAAAGAGTTGCTACAACTGACAAATTAAACTCGTAAATTCCAATTTCTTAAAAAGGCAGATACAATTTTGATTTACATCACATGAATTGTCTGGCTCAACCGTACAAACTTGATAGATTATTTGCAATTCAACCCGTGCTTATGTCATATCATTATGGGTTGTTTTTTATGTCACTCTGGGCATACATTGAATCGGATCAGGTGGTTCACCACCTCATATAGACTTGAATAGATATGGTTCACTAAGTGAATATTATTTATATATATATATCATGTAAAATACAATTACATAACGGGAACAGTGTACATAAAGATGTTCCAGGCATACACAAGTCTTTGATCAAAAATTAAGTGTGTCAAATTGCGATCATGAGACGCAGCATTCAATCGAGTCATCAATGCACATCTTGGGTTCATCTACACTTTGTTCATAAAACCAACTTCCATTTCAAATATGTGACGCGATCAAGAGGAATGAGTCGGATGTCGACCCTGGTCGAAAATGAGTTTTCAATACAGTTTTAAAGAAGACACCTAGATCTTTCAGAAACTGAAAACCCCATGTCGATATGACGTTTTGTTCCAAAGTTATGTCAAATTGTATACATGAATTTCAATCAAAACTTATGTAAGCCGCCATTTTGAATTGGCCATATCTCAATTTGGGATTCCCCGACATCCGACTCATTCCTCTTGATCGCGTCACATATTCGTAACAGGCATGAGACCCAGAAAATTGTGACAAAAATGTTGTGTTTCCAAGTTGATGCTATTAGGGAGTTAAACAATCTGCATCACCTATAATAGTCTTCTGGTTCTGATTGATAGAGTCAGCGTTGTGCTAAAAAACACATATAAGCCAACTTGACCATGTGACACTTGGGCGAGATAAATCATTTAAAGTTTTTTTGTATGAAGTCTTGACTGGGGTTCGCTTTCTTGAGATGCGATTCCAGTCGGGTTCCTCTATACAGTGACGTAACTTACAGGGGCAACATTTCCGCACGCATACATGATGTATCGTCCGTCTTTCAACGCTTGCGTTTATTCACTGAAAACAGTTATTGATGATGCAGTGATGTCAAATTGTGATGGAAATTTAAGAATTGAACACCTTGGAAATCTTATGCGTCTTTTGAACCAAACTCTACAACACTTTCAGTTGTGATATCAATGTACATGAATCATTCTATGCACTTGTCTCATAATAAATGGTGCGTAACATATAAATATCAGCCGAACACCAACCAGATTGCTTGTTGGTATCCAAAACTACACCCACATAGGCATCAAATATCCCTTGTATTATATACTATTGTTTCATATTTTATAGTGCGTATCAGGAGGGAAAAAACCAGCCAAAAACCAACCAGATTGCTTGTTGACATCCAAAACCACACCCCACTATATAAGAATATGCATCAATGAACCCACGCACTATATACTATTGTCTCATAATAAACGGGGCGTAAAAACAGCAAATAAATCATCCAAAAACCAACAAGATTGTGTGTTGCCACTGATTTTATTAATGTTATGTTTTTATTTTGTTAAGCGCTGTGCAACTGTGGTACCATTGTATAATGCGTTATATAAATGATCAATGTTACGTTGTTTTAAAACCACACCCACTATATATCAATGATCGAGTACCCGTGCAAATGCACTAAATGCAAGAGGAATTATAGCCAGCAAATCAATGCACTATCCAAGTAGGTAATATACGGCGACTTAGATTCCACATCTACCGGTTACATCTTGCACCAAATGACGTGACTCCCAGCATAGACACTGTATCTTAACATTTTCCACACGTCTGCAGACAACATTCCAAAATGTCACCAAATGTCAAAATAATTCAACTTCATTACCATATTTGGAATCACCATGAGAAATGCATTAAAATAAGAACAAACATTCCTAGTATTGGTTCAGTAATTCTTGAGATAGGTATTGAAAGTTGGGAAAGGTTTTTGAAAAATCTGTTTAGAAATGGTAAGATAGCCGAGTGGTTACACTTTTACGCAGCTTTTAGTTTTACCATATATATACAAAGAGATTTTCAGAACCCTTTCCAAAATGATGAAGTCTATCTCAAGGATTACCGAATCAAACAATCAATACTAGGCATGTTTGTACTTATTTTAATGCATTTCTCACGGTGTTTCCAAATATGGTGAAATTTTTGAAACATTTTGTGAAATTTTGGAACTGTCGTCTGCAGATGCTGCGTGGAAAGTAATAAGACCGCCTTTTGCTGATCAATATGTAAATAATGCATCATTTCATCTTGTCGGCCAGGCTTGTTTTGAGATATGGAGCTAAACAGTTTGTAAAATATAAAGAAAATACGTAGTAAACAATAACTTATTTTCTTTATATTTTCAAAAGTATTACTTCAATTTACAAAAGTTAGGACTTTTTAGGTATCATAAGGTTAATTTCTTTTCCTTATATTTTCTAAAGTATTACTTCAATGTTCAAAAGTTAGGACTTTTAGGTATCATAAGGTTCGCTGCTTATCAGTATAAGATGGTTAGCTTCTAGTGAATATGGTTATATGGATGTTTTGAGAGAAAAACTTGACTCGCTATTCATTAAATGGGACATAATAAATTTGTGACAGTTTAACATACATTTGCAGACTATGATTTCTCTTTCGAATTCAGCTATCCCGCAGGAAACGTTAATCATAACAACACCCCCATACAAAGACTGAATATAATTTGCAAGGCTAATTACAAAGTTCCTAAACACTCTGTTATGCAATGATTGCCCTGACCAAGTTGTAGTTGAATCCCTAATTTCATTTTGTAGATATATTATACTGGATAATGCAAAGTATACATTACCTTCCGGGAGCATCAATTACAATATTGGTGATTCAATACTTAATATTTATTTCAATTTATTGATTTTTTTTCCTAATATTTATAATCCGTAAGGTAAGTATCATGTGTGATAAACAAACCATACATTTATTTAGGCCAACAATACCTGCTGTTTAGAACACTCTAGGTTTTTTCTTCCAACTCATGTTTTGTTTTTTTGTATCTTTTTGCACCAGTTACTACAAACACCGCACTGTGCCTCTTAAAATACTACATTTTCTTTTCTTTTTTTATTTCTTTTTTTCCCATTTTCCTCCGAGGCCACTGTGACATGTCGATCCAATAAAAACAGGCTTCTGCACAGCTTGCTGTCTCGAGTAATATCGGCTGACCATCCTTACACAACATATTCTGTGCAACAAATAATCGTGTGCCGTACTGCTATCGACCCAATAGGAAAAACCCGCCGCCAGGTTCCCATTTGAATCTACAGCTGAATGAGTTCAACAGCTTTAATGCACAAGCTTGTTTTTAATCATTGTACACAGATTTTGTTCTCTAACATCATCAATCTTTCGGTGTCCCTTCACTGGTGTCAGATACAACTTGAGTAAATCTATACTGAGAATTTAACACAAATGTCATCTTTCTTTCCAAAAAAGACGTTAAGCAACATGACTATATCGCCACAACATCCCTGTGACTAGAGTATCACTCATTAGTTATAATATTAATATAATAATTTTCAATAATAATAACAATAATCCTGCAAATCTCTCATCTCCGATTATAAACAAAAAAGGCAGTATAAAATAACCTAGATTTATTTGATATAATTCTTTCTTTTTAGATTCCTGTGTATGTTTGTTTAGCTTCCACCATCCTCTTCGGCCTCACCAAGCCAGGTGAAGAAGCTTGTGACAGATTTGACTGCAACGCCTTTGCCGGCTTGCTCTGCGGGATCTGTGCTGTTCTGCCATGCATAGAAAGTGTCCTCTGATATGACGTCTTCGTCGTATAGAACATCAAATATTAGTCGTAAAAATCCTGCAAACGGAGAGGGGAAAAAGACCATTTAAATTGTTTTATTTGAATATCAAGTTTGTCACGACCATCTGTTATGAACTTGACCCCTTAGCATTACGTCTCAAATTTTGACTTGACACCAAGCAATTATTAAGTTTCAAATTAGAGTATCTCTACAAATACCAAGCAAAAGTATACATTTTTGGAAAGCTGAAAGCAAACTACTGTAAAAGTGGTATTTTTCATTCGATTCAGTTTTCACGCTTTGCTGATTTTGAACTGGTTTGCATGTTTTTAAATTCACAATTTGTAGCTTCATCATATAGAACTATACGCAAAAGAAACTGATTAAGACAACAACTACAAAAGCCCTTTGTATCCCATTTCATGCAAGTAAATGTTTAATTATTTATCTTTATTAAATGAATGTTTGTGTTAAACATGGAAATTTAATGAATATCAATTCTCTTCGACTTGGAATTCATAAAATAGACACGGCATGGTTATCACATGAATGCCTCGTGGGTGTCGCATGCATGCTAAAATACTATCACATGCATGCTAAAATACTATCACATGCATGTCACATAGGTAGATAATCCGTATCATCAATCAAATGAGGGATCAGAAACTTGTAATCATCTATCACAGATGAAAGAGCGTATACAAATATTAACATCATATCCCATCGGTTATCAGGCTAAAAAAAAGGTAATGCACATGAAATGACTTGTAAAACTGTTGAAATACCTATATATAAAAAAATAATAATAACTTGCAGTAATAAACTGAAAGTGGCTCAAGGCTAGGGCAAGCCTACTGAGTTCACATTTTCAACACACTATGCAGTGAGGAAAGACTAAATGTTCCCTTTACATTTTAAAGTGATCGAGCTATATAGCAAGGTTGCAGTGTGATCGATATCCTAGTCATTCCTGGCCATGCAACAGTGCCTGCCATACAGCATTTTGAAACAGGAGTGTGTTGAAAATGCAAATTTGGAAACGTCACAGATTTTCATTAAATGGTGTTAATCATGGCTTATCTTAATAATAATAATAATAATAATACACGGCATCTTTGTTGTTCGATGGCAAATTTGGTACCAAATTGTGCCAAAAGAGATTCACCCAAATGTCCGTCTAGCTTGTTTGGTCAAAATTAATCGGAAGTCACGGTGTACACCCGCGTGTGGGATTTTCACAAATGGGTTGTAGATATGTGACCCGTCACATCAAAATGGACATGTTGGAGGCCCAAGTCAAATCTGAGTTATTGGTAGAACTTGAAAGAGCACATTTTAAGCTTTGAAATGACACCATATTGAAGGTAATGGTACTTTGTAATCACAAGATATGATTTGAAGAAGCATATTTGTTTCTATTATTTTCTATATATTTCACCAAATATATTGGCTTCTATCTCAAAACTGTGTTTGCCGAAAACATGTCCTTTTTGACGCGACTGGTCACATATACGCACTCGCTTGTCAACTGGAAAAAAGGTACATTTATAGTATGCAACACTTACCTGGTGGGTTAACTAATTTGTGGTTCAAAGCCTGCACTGCAAACAAGGCTTGGAGTTCTTTAGCTACGTCTCCATCGATATACCGTAGTAGACACTTGGCCCTAACCTTCAGAAGATTGTGATCACAACGTCCACTATCACCTGTATGCAATCATTAATTGGAGAAGTTAGATATCGAAGAATTAAATGATTTAGCTAGAATTTTATTTGAAGATCAGGAATGTGTAGCTTTTTGTACCTATCCAATTCAACATTTGTGTTACAGTGACTTCCATCTTTAAAACGTTGACATTCATGTTATTTTGTACGTATAGTAGCACTCTTTGTTGCCATTGTAATCTTCTGGACCAAATTCCACTGTTTATCATGCTACGGATACTACTCGGCCGTAATTTGGCAAAACAGCGTAAGTCGAAAATTACGTTTTTGAGATATGAGCACTTTTAAGTGTTAGTGTTTGCTTTTTTAAAAATTATTTACAGAGTAAGTTCATTTAAAAGGAAAACGTGCATGATGTTACATTTTCTTTATTTTTAAAATCTTAAGTAAAATAAACTGTTTTTACTAAAGATACAGCTGATTTTAACCAGATACGCGGGTTTGCCAAATCGACATCTAATTATAATCTTGCAAAAACAGCGTAACTCAATTTACGTGTAATTCTTTGGTTACTATTTTTCGCCAAACCCGCGTATCTCGTAGCAAAATCGCTGTTTGGCAAAGGCGCGTAACTTAGAGATACGCTGTTTTGCCAAGAAATGACTAGATTTTGAAACACGTAATACGAGTTACGCTGTTTTACCATATTAAAATGCTAACGGTTGCAAAACAAGGCTGAGATACGCTATGCTATCTTTAAAACGGTACGTCGAGGGCTTTTGAGACTATCACAAATGAAAAGAGCGCCCTCGATTTCCCTAAAAATGCATTTAACTCAAAAAGTCAATATTTCGACTTACGCTGTTTTGCCAAATTACGGCCGTACTTGTCTAGCTGATTAAGACAACAACTACGAAAGCTCTTTGTATTACATTTCATGTCACTAAACGTTTAATTATTTATCTTTATTAAAGGTGTATGTTCCGATCACATTTTTGGGGCTATGATTTTTTTTCTTCTTCACATCAAGATATGTTGATATCAGAAGAATCCCCATATTTTTCTCATGTCTGTAAAATCTTAGGGGCCAGAAATGTTCCATTTAGAAATTATAGGCTAAAATGTGGTGAATTACTGCCAAAGGTGGTTAACCACCCTCCCGTTTGTGTACTACTCAATGGCCAAATGTTTTGTGACCTTGTGCTGCTAAAAATAGAACCGTTGGAGTTATGCAACTCAAACTTTGGAATGCGACACTTTTATGGATGACCTTTCATATAAAATAGAAAACATCAAGTTGAAAATTGGGCCAGCAATCGGAACATCTACCTTTAAATGATTGTTTGTGTTGTGTTAATCATGGCAAGTTCAATGAATATCAATCAATTCTCTCTGAATTCTTGGCAAGATCAGTTTGTGTAATTATGAAAGAACATATCAAATGTACACAGCATGGTTATCACGTGAATGCCCTGTGATTATCACATGCATGCTAAAAATACAATTACATCCATATCATCATTCAAATGAGGGATCAGAAACTTGTAATCATCTATCATAGATGAAAGAGCGTATACAAATATTAACATCATATCCCATCGGTTATCTGCCTAAAAATATTAAAAAAACTGAACAAAATGCAATTGTTTCTTTTAGTTTTTGGGCTCCATATGCCAGTTTGAATGATAATCAGCACCAAAAGCTTCATTCTACTACTGGTGGCTCCCTTGTCTGACAACTCAAGGAGCGATACTTTCTCCAGAATTGTTTACATACACTGCAAAAACTGCAAAACGTGTTCAAATCTAACAGATATAGAACATGTTCTGATGTGTTCTGAACACGTTCAGAACATGTTCTAAATCTGTTACATTTTGAACATGTTCTGGAACACCTGGAGAACACACCGTGAACATGTTCTGAACGCGTCATGTGTTCTGCACTTTTTGCAGTGTAGGCTGATTCGACTAATAACTTTCACCACAGGTTGAGTAGTACTTTTAACAGATGGGTTATTTGTGATTTGTGCAACTTATAAACTACTATTAGAGCAGTTTGAATGAGAATGTTCCCCAATAGATCTGTGGATCTTACGGTCCCACGTTATGCAGACAACACTATGAAATGATGATCTTACCTTCCATTGTACTCTGGCATACAACAGTGACTAAGGCACGGATGAAATCCTTTTGTTTTCTCTGCTCGCTATCGATATTCTTCTGTACGTGTCAAACAAACAAGTATACACTCATTGGTGAGATGTTGTAAAAGATTACAAAAAACCTTACAAGTATCATAGCATCATTGATAGACAGTTGATAAATCAATAAACCTGGACTAAACAAAAAACAGAGGTATCTATTCTTCTGTTATCCCCCCCCCCCCCCCCCCCCCCCCCCCCCCCCCTTGAGGTGGGGGATAATTTCCTAATTTTACCCATTTGGGAAAGAATTGCTTGCTTGGTGAGAAACTGATCGAGCTATACGTCTGCATAATTATTTTTAAAGAAGTTGTGCAGGTTTGTTCTACACAGGGGTGGCATAGAAAACACACCTGTACTACAGATTTTCAGACCACAGGTAGGGTCAGTCAATAGTTAGGTCACCTAAGACCTATATGAAAGCTATGACGATTGTTAAACGGGGTCAGTCGTCATAAACATGCACAAACACAATAGTCAAACGTCCTTACCACTGTCCGGACAGGGGTCAGACCCCCACCCTTTTTATTTTTGCCCCACCCTTTTTACAGAGCCACCCTTTTTATTTGGGAATATTCAACCCCCACCCTTTATACCGAAAAGAGGACATTTTGATCATTTTGTGCATTCAAATTTGAAAAGGCACTCATTGGAAGAAAGGACAAAGTAACAGAAACAGAATTCTTGAAATTGTTTAATAGTTTCAAGTGTTATGATATCTCTTCTGCTTGTAATATTTTATCTACTCGTTTGTCTGCTATAGGGCTGGGAATTCGTAATCCCGGGACCCGTTATTGTTTTTCGGGCGGGTCCCGGGATTTCCGAAATTATTCATCAAAAAAAAAAAATGAAAATAAAATAAAAATGAGCTTACTTAAAAACCACCTTGTCGGCTAAATCACGATTATTTAATGCAAATTTATAGAGGAAATTCATTTGAAATGAATTTATTTCATCAAATCAGTGCATTTTTGGTACTTTTATGCTCGCTAAAATGTGATATTTCGCGCGGACGACACTTTCGTAAGCTCACGGCGAGTTTCCACTTTGAAAAAATGTCACAATTTCAACAATAGCTGGCGCTCAATCTTGTCAATTTCAAGATGGCGACTGTTTAAAATCAAAGTATATCGGACCCGATATCAGATACATACTTATGATATTACTAGCGCTAGCGAGCCGACAAGGTCGGTATTTTGATTATTTTGATGATCGCTGAGAAATTTTTCTCCGCATGGAATTAACCCCCACCCTTTTTATTTTATCTCCACCCTTTATACAGCTACACCCTTTATATCAGAAATATTCTGACCCCCACCCTTTTGTTGATTTTTTGAGTCCCACCCTTTATAAAGCGTGCCGTCCGGACTATGCTTGCTATTGTCAACACTCCCTACACAGAGGACTGCAGTGCAAATCTGTACGATTTTCTCCATGTAATGTCTATGGCGGATTTCATTCCGTGTATGAAGCTTCCGTGGTCTTCGCTATCTCCAAGCAGATAGAACAATACATACATTGCCTTTTTTGTAGACGAGGGTTCATTTCATTATTTGGTGAGGTTTAGAATGAGTTAGGATTCCTGTAATTTCGAAGACCACAGATTTTCAAAACGTGAATTTTCCAACATTTTACGACATAAATTTGGTCAGAAAACGTGTTTAATACTATACATTTGCAGATGTTAATCATGTTATTGACCCTCCTCTAAAATTCTACATGATTTTTAACACGTTTCTCAGTATTTGAAATGCCCAAATAGACCATTTTCCGAAGCTATTTCTAGCAAATATTGCAGTCACTCAGATTCCATTGTTCTCTTGCGTACAACAAAATATGACATGCAGCGTGACCTACCCCTGCTGGCTGGGGTCAGTCAGTCCGAAGGCGTTATTTTGTTTCCCCTTTGTTTACATGTTCAGACAGTGCGGGAATAGGAATGTTAAGGAACTGAATACCACTATTTATACTTACTTCGATCCAGTCAAATATATTATTGTTATCACTGTCCTTCCTTGCTAGCATGAAGCCAAGTTCTTTTGTCATCATGGCTACAGGATCGCCACCACCACTACTTGTCTTTTGTAGTGTATATTCTAATTTCTGTAGAAAGAGAGAAAAACAAAGATAATTAGATTGGCCTATTTAAAAAATGGTACATCACAAAATTATGTCAGAAAATTTACCAATCGGGTATTCTTTCACATAGACTAATAAAACTGGAGAAACAATGTTTTTCAACAGTGAAATGTCTGTGCAAATATACCAAGAAACAGGCTACAATAACAAAGACTGCATACAATTTTGACTACTACAATCTTTGATATCAGAGTTCCTTGAAAAGTAGAACCATCTCTAATTACATATAACTTGAGTTTTCAACCATCAATTTAGTTGTTTGATAATTAATTCCTTCACGGTGGCGCCCCACCCTCCCCTCCCAGTCATGATTCTTGTCCCACTTTCCCCCAGTTAAATCAAGGCCCCACCACAGTTTGTACTCCCAAGTAATACAATGACCTGTTATGACAAAATTACCAAAAAATAGCTTTAATTTGTCTAAAATGGGTTCAATTCAATTCAAGGTTTAATAAACATATCATTATCGCAGCAAAATGCTGAATTACAACAATATTTACAATATGTAATATATAGAAAAATAGAAACAATATATTCATAGAAATAACTAAGCATGCAAAACACAACAACCCACCCCCTATTGGAAACAGAACTATAATGTATGATTTAAGAGTTTGACCATGTATGGAATTGAGCTACGAGCGTAACGCAGGGTACGTGTTTTAGGAACAGTTATTTTGTGAGCACTACGGAGAGTCATATTATGCACTTGTTCATCTCTAGATTTTGGTAACCAACCACGGAATTCATTAGATTTTAAAAGGGATTTAGCAAAGTTTAAACAAAGTTGGTCTCTACGGTTCCTGAGTTCCGGAATAGCACATGTTATTAAGGCATCCTGATAGCCTATGTAGTTAAAACCTAAGATGATTCTACACGCCCTCTTCTGAATACGCTCCAAATCATAGTGGAGATTTTCTGTCAGACCAGGATGCCATACTGGTAGAGCATACTCAAGAAGGGGGCGAACAAAACCAACATAGATTGTTACCAGGTCTTTAACACTTAGCCCATGCCGTTTTAGGATGTTAAGCATAAATAGCCGTCCACTTGCACGTTTCGTAATGTCACCAATGTGGGTGTTCCATTTCAGATCTTTAGCAATTTTTATGCCCAGAATCTTCACCGTGTCAGTGCAATGAAGGTCTTGATCATACAAACGGAGGGGGGTAAGTATCGGTGGATCCATCGCAAAGGTGACATCCATAAACATGCATTTGGTCGGGTTTAAATTCATATGATTCTCTGTAGCCCATTGTTCAAATTTATCCAAATCATGTTGGATGGTGGAAATTTGTTTTCCAAACACATTTTCTACAATAGTTAAATCATCAACATATTTCAAAGCGAGTTTATTTGGCTCCTCCACTCTGGCAGCATCATTAGCTAAGGCCATAAAGATTGTTGGACCATTCAACGTGCCCTGTGGGACCCCACCTGAGAGTTCACTCCAATCAGACAAAGTGTTATGGTATCTGACACACTGGACTCTGTTAGATAAGAAACTACATATTCAGGGTATGACCCCTGGTCTGGCTCCCATTTTGAGCAGCTTGGGGATCGCAATATTATGGTCTACCCTGTCAAAAGCCTTGCTGAAGTCCGTTATTATTATTCGAGATATTGACTTTGGTTTGTCAGCATGTTTTAAGATGTTATCAACAAGCTTTACTAAATAGTGTGAGGTAGACCTTCCTTTGCGATTCCCAAACTGCCCATCATCTATCACAGAATCAATGTCCATTTTTGTTATTTCCATTTTTCCAACGCTGGGATTTTTGGGTAATTGTGAACCAGGGTACCCGAAATAACTTTTGAGCAGGTACCCAGGTACCCGAAAGTTGGCCACTAATGTCCACAAATGTGATATCCTGTCGCAAATTTTGCCTGCCGAATTCAGCACCTGGGCAGCCAATTCAATGCAGTTTTACACATGAATGCCACATGATTGTCACATGCATACTAAAAATACGATTACATCCATATCATCATTCAAATGAGGGATCAGAAACTTGTAATCATCTATCATAGATGAAAGAGCGTATACAAATATTAACATCATATCCCATCAGTTATCGGGCTAAAAAAGGCTGTGCACACAAAATGTTTTGTAAAATCCATGTTTAACTGTTGAAATACCTACACAAAATGTAATTGTTTCTTTTAGTTTTTGGGCTCCTTATGCCAGTTTTATGTAAATAATTGTTATATTCCATGTATATTGTAAATAATTATGTATTTTTTTCTGTGAAAAGAGGGTCTGCTTGGAAAGCAGTGCTTGACACTGAAGCTGTTTACCCTCAATATAGAAAGATTCAATAATAAATACACTGTAGTGCAAATGGCTGATATACTAAAGATGCCAAGGATGTCGGTCTACGATATCCATGTAAAAGAGATTTTAATAGTGCTGTATCGATTGACGAAGTGTTGAAAATATCTAGAAATTGTCCAGATCGTCTTTCAAAATTAAAAGTTTACGATAACGTTACTAGAAATAAAATCGTAAATATTCCTAAATGTTACCCAGTTAGAAACAGACCCATAAATGTCGGCTGTTTCTAACCAGGTAAATTTAGGATTATTTATGATTTTATTTCTACAAACGTTATCGTAATTTGATGCCTGCGTGTTGTTACACCCATGGAGGTTTTATGCATCATAATTGAGTGGTAAATGTTTTTTTAGGTTGTAGAATTTGTTACTCTTGCGAACGACGGCACGGCTTATGTGACAGTGTCAAAAAAAGTGTAGAGGAAATCAAGAACCCGGTGGTTGAATTTGCTGCCCGGGAAATGTGATTTAATTTCGGGCTGGATACCTGTTTGCCCCCCTGAAAATCCCAGCCTTAGTAAATTCAGGATTTTATTTTTTAAGAAAGAATATCGGTCTTGGCGCAGCAATAAGCGATGACATCAACTCCCCTTGACACAGACTAAATGAACTTTGTTCTCTTACCATATTATTTACAAATTCTGATGCGTTTACATCGTTTGGAAGGAACTGTTGCCATGTGAACCCAGTTGATTGCCATAGATCGGTTAAATCATCAGCACCCTGGAAACAGAAAGGAAAACGAGTGAAGACAATGGATGAGACACTGTGCTAAGGAAATTGAGTCCCGCATTTTTATCAAATTCATGACAGCATCGTAAATATGTTTACAAATATTCCTCACTAGGAGCCTCTGGTATTTCAACATAATCAAGTTAGGGCTTACCAAGTCAGGGGTTTCGGTCTGGTTAATTTTCTTTCAACAACCACAAAGTTGCAATTTTTCCCCATGGTCAGAGGAGATATTGCAGCTAAGATGTTGATGTTACAGCAGAAGTGCGCCATCAAAAGGGACGCATCGGGCACTCGTATGTGCGCTAAAACATTGCATGAAATGTTAAAATGATACGCTGTACACCTTGACCAAATTGAGGGAAAAAAGCCCCCACATCGCGCAGTTACTATGGTTAAAGTCCGTTCTGAGCAAGTTGGGAACTCGATTTTGTCACACAGTGCATTTGGCCCAGGTGGCTCAGATCATGACACCAAAAAAAGGGTATGTTGGGGGAAAAAAGGGTCTGTTGGGCCCATTGAGTGTTTTTCTGTTGCCTAAACCTTTTTTATTTTAATTGTCTGACCCTAACGTAACCTGTCAGTGTACAATCACTACCTGCCAGGCTTTGAATAGGGTCATATTTATTTTGCATCAATAGCGACCAGCAAGCAATAAAGATAAACCTACCGGCTATTAATAGATGCTATGACCCAACTTCTATGATTATTTGTGATCAAACAAAATGAGTTGATAACGATGGTCTTTGATACTCACAATATTTGTCTCTGCTGTTCTCAATACTTCTGCTAATAATACATGTGCCTTGTCTGCTGATTTCACTGGTTCTAGAGCCTTGTCCAAGTAGTCTAGTGATAGCGACTTATCTTGGATCATTGAGCCCATAACCTCGCCTAGATACTTCCATATTAAAGGTATATCAATTGCCATGTCATCTGCAAATTCTAGAACCTCTTGTAAACTGTTGAGAATAACACATGTTGTGAAATACAATTAAAACTAGATTTCCAATAGCACTTGAGGCACTCTGTATCCAAGACATTTCTAGTACGGTGCCAGCAGCAATTTCCCCCAAAACAAACAGTGCAAAACATGTGTTAACACTTTCCATGCGGCTATTAGTTTGACCGTATACAAAACATATTTTTCAGAAACCTTTCCCAAATTTCAAGGTCTATCTCGAGGATCACTGAACCAATACTAAGCATGTTTGTACTTATTTCAATGCATTTCACATGATGTTTCCAAATATGGTTATGAAATTTAACAATTTTGACATTTTTGAAACATTTTGTGAAATTTTGGAATGTCGTCTGCAGCCGCGTGGAAAGTGTTTAAGTAATTAATAGCTAGAGATTGTCTGACTTCTGCCTTCATAACACATGGTACAGATAGGCATCATGGCCACAGATATGAAAAGTTGAATTGAACAACATCGTAAGCCTTTCAATGTAATGTCAATGGGAACCAGTAGACACTGGTGACAGAAATCAGTGGTCATGTGATGAAAGTGAAGCATGCTGGTATTGCTCAAGAAATCTCCTTTGACTCTGTAAAGAGTTTTAAATCAAAGTTTTCCAATATGGGGTTTGATGACTTATCAAAGCTGTTGATTATGTATTGTTCATGTTGTAAATGGTTATTGTGATTTGGCACTAAGCATGGGCAATATCGCCATCCACTATGAAATCGCGATATTGTTCTTTTATCATGATCACGATTTGTCAACATGCCTTTCAACGATATGGGGATTTATTTTTTAATGCCCGAATATTCACAATTCACAATTAACCCACAATATCATCTTGAAGTGGTGTTACACCATATCAGTGAAAATATATAACATCCAAAAATATCTGTATACTTTGACCTACATTTGCTAGTATGGCCTGCTCAACTGCAAAGGGTTATCATGAGGTTAATTGCTTTTCAGCATGTCCAATAAGGGTTTTGGATGTGTATATACTTTGGAGGTCAAACTGTTAACTTGTTTACTTTATTGAAACTTTTGACATTGAGCCTCTTGGGTATTTGGAGGTCTTGTGAGAGAAATTTGTAATTATCGCCATGGCGATATCGCAATATTTTTATTGCCTGGATTGCGATATGTAATGCACTGGTGATGCCCGAGCCTATTTGACACCAGGCTGATTACCCCAACTCTCTGAACTTTTATAATCTCAATTTGATATCTTCTCTTGTAATTGTTGCACTTAATTATATTAGCACTATATCACCAAAACAACATAATATACTCCCATCATTTAGTAGGTGTAACTACTGCAGATTTCGTTGGTGTTCAAATCTGATCCACATCATGTAAATGTGTAGCCCTACCTTAATGCACGAACAAATCAATATCATTAATTTATGGCATTTGCGTTCATGATTGGCAAGATGTTACACGTAAATCGAACAAATTCATGCCATTTTTTCTAGTATCACAATTGCAAGCAATATTATAATGTGGTGACTAGAGTACACATCGATGCACCTCCCTCCCAACCTAATATTACGTCAATTAGTATATATCCTTACCCTTGCAAATATTGTGGGACGGACAGTAGTTTAGCCTTAATAAGCTTATGAAAGAGAACTCCCGCTGTCAGTCTGGATTTGGCGTTCATTTCTAATACATGTTCTATTGATACGCGCACAAATAAATGCATTCTTTCTGGTGAGTTGAGTTCTGATATACAGGTACATGCCTCCTGCGAGAGAGAATACAAACATTGATATTTGATTAATAATTACAGACAACAATATACCATGTCACTAAAACTTCACATATGAAATGCTCCTTACAGAGAAGTGATTTCATTATCTTATACACAAATCCAGCGAAGAAAAAACTCAAAAATGCTGAAATTGAAGTAAAAATATTATACATCAAAACTGACAGAGGCCTTTTTTACTTGGCTCTATTCTAGATGAGCACCAGATTGAATGGAATGTCCATGCACAGCACATAAAACAATAGCGCTGTGTGTATGCTTTCTATTAATAACTTGCGCTTATGAAATTTTCAACATAAAATCACCAACTTCTCTCTGGGTATTTTGGATGCTCAGATCCAATTGGAAAATAGCAATAACTTCCTTAGAATTTATAGTATGTATGTACTTTTAATGTTTGTTCCTGCGTCGGTGCTCAGGAAAGACAATTACTGTTTATTTTAGTTGAATCAGTTCCAAATTGGCGAGAATTGTGAGGCTTGTATTTGTCTGCAATAGGGCTGTCGTCGAGATCTTTTTTTCATGTCGACATGTTGCTATTTTACAATCTCGATATCGATATGATGTCGACATTTTATGAACCAAACACTATTAAAAGTATCATGCCGATCGTCACCACAAAAGGTCCATTGTAATAAGCTATCACTGCAGTGTCATCAATAGCGCTATGTCAATGTACACAAGTTCAAAACCATTACTTATAAATATAAACATAATAATTAATTTGCCGTTTTTCAACATTTTCTACGCTTTTTATTACAAAAATCAACCCAACAAAATGTTAAACTTGTGGATTCCCTTTCAAAATACATGCGGTATTAAATACGATAATGTTTCTAGAAAGCAATATCGTAAATTTCCTAAAATGAACCAATAGAAACAGTCCCACCAACGGCCTCTGTGTCCAATATATGATATTGATATTGTTAAACGACTGAGGATTTAGACTAAGCAGAAAATGAAGCAATCTCAAAAACAAGATGGCGACTATTGCGAGTGTGACGATCGCGATTTCGAGTGATTCAATTGTTAAATCCTGCTATGTTCGGATGTAATGAGCCAGCTTGTTTTAATGGCAAATTTTGTGGCTTTTAAAATTTTAATAGGGGATGCGATTAGTGAACTTTGTGGACGTTTAGAACTTACACAGCCTTCATATAAAAAATTGTAAAATAAAAAATATATCGACATACCAATTTGGATATCGACATGTCGGAATTTATAGTGATATCGATATAATGTCGATATAGTCCATGTCGATGACAGCCCTAGTCTGCAAAAAGAATTAATGTCGTTGCGCATATTTATAAGTGAAAGTGTGTGTTAGCGCTTCATAAGCAGGTACCAGCGAGCAGTGGGCAAGTAGGTATTTTATTTGGGCTCGCAGATAAATATTAGCCTCAAAATACTCGCCAATTTGGAACTGATTAAACTATATTAGGGGTAGCGCTATACAAAGGGATCTTAGCTTACTGCCGTCCAGTAGGGAAACCTTTTGTCTACATGCCACTATTTGACTGCAGTGGGCTATTATAGTGACCTGGCAAAAGCATTTAATAACAAGATGCTTGTAAAATGTGCATAAAAAGTGGATTTATGATTCATTCTCTAGAAATACTAAGAACTCTTTCACATCACTAAGTGAAGGGTAATTGGTATCATCAATCAATACGTACCTTTTCATCCTTAATGTTAAGATATTCACATAGTGTTGCTTTGCCCTTCTTTTCAAATTCTTCATCTGATAGTTGTGGCTTTGAAGCTATAAGGCAAACATAAAACAAGAATAAGAATGGAATCATACCTGGTTGTATCTTAAGGGTAAGAGGAGTCAAATCGAGAATAAAGAATCAATTATTGAATAAACCTAAAATGCTGCACTAAGTATGTGTGCACAATTAAAGCCATACTGATGCAAACAAATCAAAGTTTCATTGTATCTTAATTGAATTCAATTTTATTTTTCACATTCTTTGATCTCTCCCACTAATCCAAGTCATATAGAAACAGATGAACACAGCCATACAATAATTTGGATTTGTCAATGCAAATTTAATAATGCAAAATGAGTAACATGTTGGAGTGGTCTGGTGGCCCTTTTGCAACAAAGCTCTTCATTTATCAACACTTTTGATTGGTCAATGACTTAGGTATTATAACAGTATGTGCATAATGTAATGAAGTCATGATTTATGCAAAAAACTCAATTTTGCTGAAAAGTGAGTTAGGCAATTATCGAAGCAGGCTGACGATATAGAGCAAGCATGTGCAACCTTTTCTACCACACGGGCCGCATTGTGATTTTGAGAACTATTCACGGGCCGCAGTGATTGTCAAACATTCCAAAACACATCCGGAGGAGGAGAGGGGAATCCATTGCTCATGGAATACCCACTTCTCTTCGTGTAATTTCCTCTTTTTACTCGCTGTTGCTGCTGCAGCGCCATTTTAACCAGGGATTTTATCACCAATCACACCTTGAGTTATATTTACTTAATGCAGCGCGTCACCCTACTAATTCTAGGGGAGCACACCACTAAGTCAATCTGCCATTTGTGTAAAACTAGGAAGTTTCCGTTAAAACGGGCCGCATCAATGGGAATTTTAGGATTGCTTCGCGGGCCGCAGATTAGAGGTCCGCGGGCCGCATGTGGCCCGCAGGTTGCACACGCTTGATATAGAGGATCGCATATTCCTTCTATGTTACCTCTTCATCCTCTTCTCACCTTCAAGTCCCCAATTGATCAATCTTGACTTACCTCTTTCCTGGCTACCTCTATCTTTGCTTCCTCTTCTTTCTCTACTGCCACCGTCCCTGCTTCCTCTTCTTTCCCTACTGCCACCGTCCCTGCTACTCCTTCCTCCCCTTTCTCTACTCGGTCCTCTCTCTTTTTCTATTGATCTTGACCTTGCTCCACCACCAGACATTCTTGAGACATCCTCCAAGAGTTGTCTCCTCTCCTTGCCCCTATCTTCCCGGCTTCCTCTATCTTCCCGGCTTCCTCTATCTTCCCGGCTGCCCCTGTCTTCCCGGCTTCCCCTATCTTCCCGACTGCCGCCTCGGCTTCCTTGATCTCGTTCCCTGGATCCTCCCCGTGAGGGTAGAGATCCTGTGGGCCTGCCCTTAGAATCTCGGGTTGGTGGAGCCATACCTGGCCTGTAAATAATATCAAAATCCATGGTGTCTTACAATTGAAAAGAATCAAATCTTTGACTATCTTATATACCTTGCCTCTCGATAGTCTTAGCCTACAATATACTACTGTACTAGGTGCTGGTGGTGCATGGTTCCCTAGTCTCCTGGCTCGCCCAGGCCATCCAACAGAATCTTAAGAATTTACAAGCTGCCTCACTAGCTCAATTCGGTAGGTGTCAGACCGCCAGGCATGCAACCCAGGTTAGATCCCCGACACCCCCCCCCCCAAAAAAAAAATGGGCAGGAGAATTAATCATGTCTTTAGTTGAACAGCTTTTTTATTCAATAAATTAATAACTTAAACAAAAAAGGAATGTGAGAGTTCACACAAAGAAAGATTACTACCAGTCAGCTGTAGAACGGGGCCCCGTTTCAATTGAGGGCGCTCTAAAACGACGGGTGTACGTAACCGAGGTAACGCACACCCGTCAATTTGTGCAATGATTGAATCTTTGCCTTTTACCCCCAGTTTATCTGCATAAAAAGTAACTATCCGTCGAGTTGAGGGCAGCATAAGGTACCAGAACTCCTTGCGACATCCAGTTCGATGATTTAATGTAACCTTTGACCCAAACATCACACGACACAAGCTAAAGTTATGTCTTTTTTGACCAGTTTGCTGCGATGAGACCACCATTTTCTAGACGAGATTACACCATTTTATAGAATTTTTAGACTAAGTGTGATAATTTTTACATTAAATATAAGCCCTATAGTACTCAGAAGTGATGCCTTTGTAACGGTTATCTCTGTGATAAGAGAGTTATTTCGTTGTTTAAAATCAGCAAAATCGGCTTTTTATGAATTCTGAAAATTACTGTGACGTGAGGCCGTTCCCTTGGAAACGCCGTCTCGTTCCCAAGCCCGCCCTCTATTGAAAAGTGTTTTTTGTTCGTATTCCGTCGGGCGACGGACTTCCGTCACTTGATGAATCGACGTGTAAAAAATGACGGCAGTGCGTCACTAAATAGAGCGCCCTCAATTGAAACGGTGCCCCGTTCTACAGCTGTCTGACTACTGTGGGTAGTTATAACAGCAAGCACATGGAATCATCCACATGGTGCTTGTGCAGATCACAATTTTAAGCCACAGATCACAAAAAATCTATTTCAGTCGCATTATCTTTAGGAAGCTGTTTACTACATGTATCAATCTGGCGATGAGCCAGGTTAAATTGTTGACACCATAATGATCCTATAAGGCTACATGAGTGGTTACAAAACAATCCATCCCATCACATACATACCTGGCTCCTCTGCCTTGATCAGAAAGCATTGCGTATCTATTGTTACCAGTCTGCGGCCTGAGGTCCGTTGATGAGTTATTACTTGATTGCATTTTAGCACCACCTCCGCTGCTGCCTCTTCCCCAGCTACCAAAAGCGCCGGGTCGTCCACCAGGACCAAGTTGCACATTATCATTATCAGCTTGCTGCTTTATGGACAAATAAGGGCACAAGATGTTGCAATATCAAATTGATAAATACCCATTTGTTTCAACATTAATCAGATTATACCAAGGCCAAAAAAACCTATTTTTTTAAATTTTGTCTGACCCTTACGTAACCTGTCAGTGTACAATCACTTCCTGCCAGGCTTTGAATAGGGTCAGATTTATTTTGCATCAATAGCGACCAGCAAGCAATAAAGATAAACCTACCGGCTATTAATAGATGCTATGACCAAACTTCTATGAATAGTTGTGGTGTGATCAAGAAAATGAGTCTGAAGTCGGTCAAATTTAATTTTCTACTTGATTGCATGGATATATCATAGTCCGAACGGCACGGTTTATAAAGCGTGGGACTCCAGAAATCAAAAAATCAACAAAAGCGTGGGGGTCAGAATATTTCTGATATAAAGGGTGTAGTTGTATAAAGCGTGGAGATAAAAAAAAAAAGTGGGGGTTTCTCAGCAGCGATCATCAAAATAATCAAAATACCGACCTTGTCGGCTCGCTAGCTAGCGCTAGTTATATCATAAATAATGTATTCGATATCGGGTCCGATACTTCGAAATTAAAAAGTCACCATCTTTAAATTGAGCAGTGATTGAGTTTGTTGTTATATAGCACCATCTGTTGTTGAAATTGTGACATTTTTCAAAATGGAAACTCGCCGGGAGCTACGAAAGTGTCGTACGCGGCGTAATATCACATTTTAGGTAGCATAAGAGTACCAAAAATGCTCTGATTTGATGAAATAAATCCAGTTCAAATGAATCTCCTCTATAAATTTGCATTAAATAATCATAATTTTGCTGACAAGGTGGTTTTTAAGTAAGCTTATTTAAAAAAAATTCCGCCCGAAAAACAGAAACGGGTCCCTGGGATTTCTGTCACTTTGTCCTTTCTTCCAATGAGTGCCTTTTCAAATTTGAATGCACAATATGATCAAAATGTCCCCTTTTCGGTATAAAGGGTGGGGGTTGAACATTCCCAAATAAAAAGGGTGGCTCTGTAAAAAGGGTGGGTGACCCCTGTCCGGACAGTGTATATCATTTTGAAAGCTACATTTTGCAGAAAACCCCATTAAAATTGGTTGATTGATTACAAAGATATGAGCAGTTGAAGGGTTGCAAAACAATAGGAAACAGAAGACATTATCTCCTTTGTTTGGCTATAGCTTAAAATCAGTATTTGAAGAGGTATTTTGCAAAAGGGCTATGGTGCATTTTTTTCAAAAATGAGTTTGATAGAAATGTAAAGGGAAAAATCATATGTATCAAGGAAACAGTCATTTTTTTCAAAAAGACCTACATCTCAGTGTAAACAGCCATTGAAATTGTTGTGTTTATTACCTACCAGCCATTTACACGCCGCTATTGAGTCTCATCATCACCGCCTGACGGCGTTGATGATGAGACTCAATAGCTTAACCGCCAACAGCGCCCCCCACGTGTTATTGGGGCTGACGAAAGGCAAGCGAATTGCTGCCAGAAAGCTATCCCAGAGGTAAGCTTATTTACTGTTGTGAGAAACGATAATCTCAAAAATAAATTTGGTTGTGTTTTGTTGTTGTTTTTGTGTCTGTTGCTTTTTGTTGTCTGTGTGTTTTGTTTTATGGGGGGAGAGGGGGAGTACCATTCATTTATGGAATAGCCCAATATATCAACTCACCCTATTTCTGCCCAAACTGAGCATTTTTGATGGATCTATCGTGGGTCTACCTTTGTTGACCGATACAGTTTGCCAGTCACTCTCTGGCTGCTGTTGTGGCTTGCCTCCTCTAGAGCCTCTGGAGCCCTCTCTTGATTTAGTTATAGTAGTTGAAGTTGCTTGTATTATCATCTGTGATTCAACCCTCTTCTGCGCCTCCTCTTGCTTTGCTTCCTGATGGATCTGTGCTATTGTCTTGGGATTGTTATCAACCCTCCTTGGAATCCAATGGCACTAATTTAGAGAAAAACAAATCAAAATGTAACCTCAGCGAAACTTGATATATATCCTGTGCATAAATTATTATATCACAGAAATATTTCGCTTGGATCCGGTCATAAAATCTTTTTCATCTTGCATCTGGTTCCCTTATGATATACTTTGTATTACATTAACCAACTCCCTAAGCATGTTTTTGACAATAAACTATCAGGGGAGAGATCACTGTTAGACCGCGTCTGGAATCGGACCCAGGCTACCGACGTGACAGGCATACTCACTCTCAACTGATTGCGCCAAGGAGTGACCATTTGACAGCTCACGGATCGTGCCACAATGTTACTATAAACTACTATTAACTTCAAGGGCTCGAATTTTTCAGTAGAATCAACAGCTATCCATAGTGTTACACACAAATACAATTGTTCGGTTTTAATAAAAAAAAACTTCATACGACCCATAAATTAGGAAAGATAGCATGGTAAAATTGCTATGTTAATTCAATATTGTGTTGTTCCTAAGTTAAACCGTAAACCCTTAGGTCCTCTCTTACAAGCCACATCTTTTTGGAATATCTCAAGGTTGAGATTTCTCCATCTTAACTCTATTTCATCTGTCACCAAGTGAACAGGTGTAAGGTAGTTCACCCTTTGCCTTTAAATAGAGGATCTTGATTTTGGTGAGAACTTACCTTTCTTAAATCTTCCACATCTTGTAACATAAACCTAATTCTAGCTGAAGTCTTCTTGTTGGATACTATTTTAGAAATCTGTGTGAAGTACTGATCCATTCGATTCTGTCAATGCAAAAACAACACAAATCATTAGTGGACAGTTTTTACCAAGACTGTTGTTTACAACATGTAAGAATTTTCTAAAATCCATGTCACAAAAACACATGCAAGACATAACATAACCACTGATACCAATCAATTACCATTTTATTCTGATAGATTTGATCAACAAAGTGATTTATCCCCTTTGATAAGCATTATGCATATCATTATGTGGCAATCAATGTGCTATCTGACGACATCATCTTACAAAGTAATGGCATCAAGTCACATGTGAAATCCTATCATATCTGAAACTGACTAAGAGTTGGCAAAGGTTTCATTCAATTCTTTTACAAATTTATATTTTATAAATCATATCAAACTTCCAGAATATTGTTTGGTTCTAAACTGAACCAAAAATGCAATGTCCCTAAATATCAAGCCTAGAATCATTTCTACCTTACAGATAACTATAGTCGTCATAAATACTATGGATGAAATTCAAGCTAATTCACATGAGCACGTTTTTGTTGTTGTTCGCGGGGCTGGTTCCAGATAAAATGCGCGAACAACTGCATGCTCGCGTCTATTTAACGATTGACCATTCAGGATGCGTGGTTGTTTTTTGAAATCATCCGGTATGCAATTCCGGGTTTACTGATCCACATGTACGCACACATTGTTGGATTTATGTCCATAGCATTATGACTGCTCAAAATACTCGATCTTAAAAATATTAAAAAATCTGTAAAAAAAAGGTGACACTTAAGGTGACAAAAAAACCCTGTTCATACGGGCAAACTGACCTCTCAGGCAGGATCAGTCGGTCCAGGGTTTTGTGGTTGGTTTGTTGTTGTTCCAATCAATTTGGAAAATGTTACTGAATTTTCAGCAATTTTTGAAATATGCAAAAATATTTTAATATATTCAAAATAAAAGCAAACATTTGCCAAATTTTTTTTGGGGTGTGTGGAAAAAAAGGATCGGTTTGGGCCCATTGAGTGTTTTTCTGTTGCCTAACCCCTTTTTATTTTAATTGTCTGACCCTAACGTAACCTGTCAGTGTACAATTACTACCTGCCAGGCTTTGAATAGGGCCATATTTATTTTGCATCAATAGCGACCAGCAAGCAATACAGATAAACCTACCGGCTATTAATAGATGCTATGACGTAACTTCTATGATTATTTGTGATCAAGCAAAATGAGCCGGAAGTTGGTCAAATTCCTACTTGATTGCATACATCATTTGGAAAGCTACATTTTGCAGAAAACCCCATTAAAATTGGTTGATAAATTCCAAAGATATGAGCAGCTGAAGGGTTGCAAAACAATAGGAAACAGAAGACATTATCTCCTTTGTTTGGCTTTGGCTACATCTTAAAATCAGTATTTGTCAATTCCGACTCATTTTGCTTGGATAAAACCTGTTACTAGCTCTCGATGTGTTACATGGCTATTCAATAACCCCATAACTTTGGGCTGCAATTCATCTGTGACTTTTATTTAATAAAATGTTAACACACCTTGGCCCGTTCGTGGTCCAAGTCTTTGCCCACTGTGGTCATGAGCTGGGACATGCATTCCAGCGAATCATCATCTTTTGCTCTAAGGAGCTTGAAGATACAGTCGTGCATAATGTTCTCAGTCAACATTCTTAGTTTGTAGAGTTCACCAATAAAACGCATGTTGCCAAGAACCTAGGGAGACAGAAAAACGAAATAATTACAATACATCAAATTTACAGACGGAGGAATAAACTTACATTTGATTATTAAATTACGAGACCTTTCAATCATGATCCATTACAAGAATGTTGTTGTGGCAATCATTTTTTTGAAAGTCCACTCCAAGTATAACAGAGATGTAACATTTGACTCTTGTCATTGGGGAGTTTTGTTTTTGCTAGAAATCAAACAAGATCAAGTTACAACCTGTAAAAATCAACCTAAAACCAAGCGAGTCTTACCTTTAGTTTGGCCTTGCATTGTAATATAAACAGCTCTTCCCCTTCTTTTTTCTTGGCTTTGCCATCCTGAGTGTAAAAAAATGGACAAAACACTAGATTAATGAGTAGTCTGACTGGTGAAGTTCACTGATCTCTCGAACCTTGCTTGCAATGTAACTAGAGTATCTAGATCTAGTTTAGATTTTTATTAAATCCAATAAATGCATTTTTGTCTCTGTATCAAACTCTAACTATATATAACAAAAATGGCCATTGAATTGCCCTTTTATGACCTGGTTTCAATCATGTAGATGATGTTGATAATCATCCACTCTGCATATGAATAAAACATTGTTGTTGATCACTATAAGTGAACACTTTTGTCCAGTCGTATTGTGCAGAGGTAGTCGAACTAGTAACATGATGTTATGGAAAAGTCCCATTCAATGCTGTACCAGTTTGAGGCTCTCCTCACAAATAGCGGACCATGCGGAGGGCAAATTGGTGAACACTTTTGCTTCTAAACCCGAACTATTACATGATGTTATGGAAAAGTCCCATTCAATGCTGTACCAGTTCGAGGCTCTCCTCACAAATGGCGGACAGTGCGGAGGGCAAATTGGTGAACACTTTTGCTTCAAAACCATAAGCCCTATCGCAAATAGGTAAAAATCAATTGATTACCCTTTTCTGATGCATTGTGGGATAGAAAAGGGGGAAATGTTGTCCCTTTTCAATCCCACAATGCAACAGAAAAGGATAATCAATTGATTTTTACCTATTCGCCATTAAGGCTTATTGGGAGGCTATCACATGATCATATATGACCCTGTGAATGTATGCCAAGTTGGGTAACACCTTGCTACTGAGCCCTGCATAACAATGTGAACATATTGTATGGTGTGTGTGTGTGTTTAGGGGGCGCGGTAGTATAGAGTACCAGGAGAAAAGAAATGATATTTTTCCTTGGGAGGGCGGCTTTTTGAGTATCATCTAGACACAATGTTGCTGAGAATGAGGTACAGTTACTGATGACGCCAGAGAAAGCTGGCAGTGAGAGCAGGTAAGGATTACTACATAAACTGTATAATATATATATATAAATAAACCTATTCTGTGACAAGCAGATTTAAAGCCCAGTAGCCAGACATACTATGCAAATCTCTACTGAGCGGTACAACTGTGCCTATTTTATATACCTCCTCAAATCACAGTATGTCAGTCATTGGTCTATAGAGGACCGACTGCATCTTCGACACAAATGGGAGGATTTCTATGCCTAAGAGCGACATCAACATTGGATAAAAATACATACCACCTATATAAACAATCAACATGGCAAAAATATGATGTGTACTTACTTCCATTGCTTCGATTTCTTTCTTCATCTTGATCAGATCGTCATTTTCTGCTTTCTCAGATTCAAAAGCTTTCTGACACCTATTGATGAGGATAGTGCGGAATTGCACATTACCTTCACCCTTGGCTGCTGGAACTTTAATCTGTGAGTACATAAGATGGGTCAAAATATTAATATTCTACAGTTACTGATCCACAAACAAAAATATTTACTTGCCCTCATCCGTCCGACCGTGTAACTTTTTTTTTTTAACAATTGTTTTTTTCTAAAAATAAAAAAAATTGAGTCACATAATTATATGACCTTGATTGACCCCATGTGACCCCCATATGGGTTATCTAAGGTCCTGTTTTGGACTTAGAAAATGAAAAAATGTAAAACTATTTTTTTTATTTCTGGTATTCAGAAATACCTGATAATAAAGAAAAATCAAAACAATTGGGGAAAAAAGAAAAGAATCAGACTGACTGACCCTATGTTTTGGAGAATATCTATGGGCAAGCAAACAACTTCTTTCTTTCTTTTTTGGGGGGGGGGGGGGCTAAGAGCTCTTAAGCATGTTTTCACAACTATACCTCAATTTGCTTTTACAACTGAAATCTTATCAATCTCATTGCATTATTAATATATATAAATAAACCTATTCTGTGGCAGGCAGATTTAAAGCCCAGTAGCCAGACATACTATGCAAATCTCTACTGAGCGGTACAACTGTGCCTATTTTGATATACCTCCTCAAATCACAGAATGTCAGTCATTGGCCCATAGAGGACCGACTGCATCTTCGACACAAATGGGAGGATTCCTATGCCTCAACATCGATTGTTTCAAGATCAATCTACTTAATCTTGCTGCGTTATTAAAGTTAATTTTGCGCAGCACTTGATGTATGAAATAGTGCCGTTTCACGAATTGAATATTATGCCTCTAATGGCTCCCCATAGAACATGCATGCATTTGCAGTGGTCAGCAGTTTTTTCTTCTCTGCCACTGTAGATTTTACATTATGTTTCATATTGACGTTTGTTTGAAGTTTGTACCACTTTTATGAACCTGATGGAGACATAATGTCGCAATGTCGTTCACCATACATGACTATTATATAGTCATTGTATTCTCTACAGCACTTTTCCCACATCTCTTCAAACTCATTGCATTATTAATAGTTATAAATAACAATTTCTACCATAAAATTCTAATTAATTTAAGTACGCAAAGGCAAATTAAAAGAAATTTCAGCATAGTTTCATCCTTTTTTCATAGAGATTTGATATTTTAGAAGAAAGCCAAAAATAAGCATAATATAAGCGTAGCATAAGTAGGTATAGCACTTGGCCTTATATAATAAACACAACAACTTCTTTTTTCTCTTCATTTTTTGCGCTATGCAACTTTGACGACTGCAAGTTTCTGGGCAAGGGATATCCGGATAATTTTGATGGAAAAGTGAGGAAAATGAATAGGAGTCAAATGTACATAAATGAGAATGAGAAACTGAGATATACATCAATTATAAATATTTGTCAGTCGGGTTCACTTACTTGCGAGAGCACTCTACACATGTTAGCGTAGGCTTTGCTGAAAGCTGACTCTGTGATTGCCTAGGGAAAGGAAGAAAGAAAAGGATAGATCTCATGTTAATAACAAGTTCAATAGAAGTTATTTGCAAACATACTATTTTCTGTTATGATAGTTAATATAACTTCAGAACCAGTAATGTCGTTGTCAATTGCAAACAATTTTGACCAATCACGTCATTAAGGACATGTTGTCAGCAAACAAAGTTTTGAGAGTCCAATATAATTGGTGAAATATAAAAATTATTTTTTTTTTGCTATTTCAAATCATGTCTTGTGATTACAGAGTCCAATAACCTTTAAACATGGTATCATTTTAAAGCTTTAAATGTGCTTTTAAAAGTCATACTAAAAACTCGGGAGTTGACTCAGGTCTCCCAACATGTCTATTTTGATGTTACGGGTCACAATTGTACTTGAGCAGCTGTTACAATGGATCTATAAAACTCATTGCACAAGTTTGGGGTTACATTGGTTCCTGCCTCCACCGATCATATATAACACGCATTCCCTATAAATTCACTTTTGAATAATTACACAAAATGTTCATTGAAAAAGTATGGGGCTTATCAATTTTTAGACATTTATTAATGAGACTATAATATCCGTAATAAAGATTGACAAGTGTATGTTGGGCCATTTATAAATTGCCAGGCAGGCGCCTACAGTAAGTATATTACACACATTGTATAAATCTATTGTTACTGTTTTAACATCCTACCTTTTCAAACACCAAGTCGATGATTGCAGTTAGTCTCTCTTCGTTGTCAATTGGAAGTTCTAGCGTTTTAGCCATAAGCTTTTGGAAATTTTGAGGTGTAAGCTTATTTAATATACTCTTGAATGACTTGGTGAGTTCCTGTAATAACAAAACACAAGAATTGTCAATGACAACCATATAATGGGGAGAGGAAAATTAATGAAAATACTTATTCTTTCATTTGATGGATCAAGAAAAATCTCTTCTTTTTTTTATTCTCCACTACTCATTTTATTCCAGTGCTGAATACTCACTCTACTTCTTAAAAATGCTACAAAATCATAACTTAATTATACTATAGAACTCTGAGAATTTGCAGTAAAACTAGTGTAACAAGGTTTAATACGCGCCATGCAATGATGACTGTGAGATCAATGGACTTATGCTGGTTCCCTACACCCTGGATCCCAGTGTCAACTCATCCATAGATGCAGGTATAGGCTTCTCCATTACTTGCGAGAATCAACTCTACACCACATACGTTGTCGCTCTGTTATCACATCCGGGAAATAACGATCAACACAAGTTGTAGCCTAGGTGATGCATCCAATACCGAATGCTGTATCACACTACTATGGCTACGACTATGGGGAGCGCAATACACTATGCGTGTGAGGTCCGACGTTGCAGTGGGCGCAGACACAGTGTATGTTGTGCCAATCTACGAATATGTTATCGTTCTTAGCATGAAGCTGGCATTCTAACACATTTATTTGTGGATTATTTTTACGTCAATTCATGCATATGCCAGCAAATTAATGTGATGACATGACATAGTCCGTACGGCACGCATTATAATGCGTGGGACTCCAGAAATCCAAAAATCCAAAAATCCACAAAAGCGTGGGTGTCAGAATATTTCTGATATAAAGGGTGCAGTTGTATACAGCGTGGAGATAACATAAAAAGGGTGGGGGTTAATTCCATGCGGAGAATAATTTCTCACCGATCGTCAAAATAATGAGAAAACCGACCTTGTCGGCTCGCTAGTAATATTATTAACATGTAGGCCTATCCGATATACTTTGAAATTAAAAAGTCGCCATCTTTAAATTGACAGATTGAGTTTGTTGTTATAAAGCGCCATCTATTTTTGAAATCGTGACATTTTTTTCAAATGGAAACTTGCCACACAAAGAGAATTACAGAGAGAGGGCAGTATAACTGGACCCAAGTTCTTTTGCAAAACATTTTTCATGGACGTAAGTCCTTTAGCATAACAACTCTGTATTGAATTACTATGGGAATGGGATGTAAGGCTTTTTCAACAAATTACCCACATTGCTAACTACTACCAAAATACTATCTATTTACAGCTCTTCATATCCAGGCTCAAATTATTGAACTTACCGCTAATTTGGTTTCTTCTTCATTGAGTGGCTTTTTGGGATCTTCCTTTTTACTGCCAGGTTTCCATGCATTATCAGACTTCTTCAATGATGCCTCTGGACCTGTTGATGCCCTTGCAATTACCTTCTTCGGTTCTCTCGAGGACCTTCTACCGCCGCCGCCCTGAGGGAATTGTTGTGGTGGCTGATGTTATAAGGATAAAGTAAAAGCCAATCAGTGAGGAGAAAAATATTCGACATACTAGGCATGGGTATCGCCAGTATTTCTTTGACAAACGATAATGCCATTATCGTGAACAAGTCTACAATATACTGGATAGTTTCCACTGGAGAAACACAATGCAATCAAATGCTGTGCTCACTTGAACTTAATTACAGACACATGTCGTTTTATTTTCATTATATAAATGTGAAGATTAGAATAATGTTAAATTCATGACTTATTCTATTAAGTTAATATTTTGAGTCTGCATTATGATCCCAACATTTGGATAATTTTTTTCTCAATTAGCAAAATTCACTCAAAATGGGTCATTCCATGTCAAATCAACCAGTGGTCCCCAGGTGACCCTCTCAGATTTTGATGAAACTTCATCAGATTAATGGACTATGGCAAAAATTAACACATGCAAAAAAGTAAAATCATACTCCATGTCGTTTTCCAGATATGGCCCGTTGAAATATGGTTGAGAATGCGTTTTTTCTTATTCAAGATTCGCGAAAAGTCATATTTGTAATATTATCGTCCGACTTTGGAAGCTTATATTTCAGTCTTCGTACTAGGTAGAAAGCTGAAAGTTTTGACTAAGGAACATTTTTAAGAAAAAGTGTCCCAAGAAATTTCTGTCACAGAATTGTGTCATTATGAAAGATATGGGGGGGGGGGGGGGGGGGAATTACACATTCATTTTTCAAAAAATACTTAGTCAAAATCTGAAATGGGTTGCCGAATTCAGCAGTCATGATACATAGAAAATGGGGGAAAATACCCCAATTTAAAAACAAATGAAAACGTGGCATTACCGTGAAAGAGTTGAGTACCAGAGCTGAAATTTAGTTTATAAGTAGATATGATACATATGTTCAACTGCTGTAAATCGCAAAAAATGTTTCAACTGGTCACAGGGTCAACCATTGACAAGACGGAGGGGGTCTTATCGACATTTTTTCACCTGGACCCAACTTTGGAGCCATGCCATTTTTTTTATAAATACATTGATGAGTTTAAACTTGCTTGTGGCTATAGACATGTGACCCTAGATTACTCATATGCAATATGGGATTCATACAGCATGACCCCCAAAATCCCGAAAAACACTTCCGGCTGAATAAAGTGGCTAATTTGGGGGGCAATATCATAAAAAGTAAAGGACATACAGTTGATTTGAGGTCAGATTCTTGAAATATGGCCAAAAGTAAGTTAGAATACCAACTTTCAGCTTTCTACCTAGTACGAAGACTGAATATAAGCTTCCAAAGTCGAACGATATTACAAATATGACTTTCCGCGAATCTTGAACGCGAAAAAACATGTTCTTGAGCATATTTCGACGGGCCATATCTGGAAAACGACATGGAGTATGATTTTACTTTTTTGCATGTGTTAATTTTTGCCATAGTCCATTAATCTGATGAAGTTTCATCAAAATCTGAGAGGGTCACCTGGGAACTTTTTAGAAAATTGGTTGATTTGACACGGAATGACCCAAATGCTTGCAGTGGACATAAAACCCTTGATCCACGTTCTATATAACTAAATATTCAAAATGATGTTATTGTGGCAAGCAGATTTAAAGCCCAGTAGCCAGACATAATATGCAAATCTCTACTGAGCGGTACAACTGTGCCTATTTTGATATACCTCCTCAAATCACAGAATGTCAGTCATTGGCCCATAGAGGACCGACTGCATCTTCGACACAAATGGGAGGATATTGTGGTTTAGATTGGATACTGCTTTCTGATTTTATGAAGACAAAATAACTGTAAAATTGTCTTTATTTTCTTTGTTCTTCCATGTCTAATTCCATCAAAATCTCAAATTGCAGTTTACCGACAACTGCACTGTTTTGCTGCGACTTTACATATGACAGAATATTAATCAAGCCTTTCAATGATACCTAGTAATTTCAAAATTAAGGCAATACTGTTGAAAATATGAGGGAAATGGGTTATGTATAATTGCTTTTTATCTTCTTTATACCAGAGCTTAGAGCCAGAACTGTCTATGTCCAAATATGGTGTTTTGAGAAAAACACGTTTACAAGTTTGATTGTGTCTAAAAAGAATAGAGGGCATGTTCACTTTTGATTTTCCTTGGGCACCCTCTATTTTGAAATATTGGGCATAGACACTTCTGGCAGAGAAAGCTATCCATGTACATGCTTAATAGAAAGCTATCCATGTACATGCTTAATAAAGGACTTAACTCATTTTAGCCCAAATTGGACATAGACCGTTCTGGTTCTAAGCCCTTGATTATTACTATCCAGGCTATTTTGCTGTATCTCAACACAAGCCTGTATGACAAGATGTACCGTATGATGTTGTGATGCGTCACATATACGGTAGACCCTTTCTTGAAATTGACTTTGATATCATCATAATTATGTGATGTAGCACATCATAAGGGGGGACTTTGCAGCTGTGTGTTTTTCAAGATATTAGATTAAAATAAACAGACAAAAAAAACCCAGAAAATAATAAGAATTTAGGAGTCATTTTTACTCGTAAATATCTGAATGAATTTTGGTGTCATTTTAAAGCTTAAAAAATGCCCTGAGAGCGCACATAATAAACTCAAAATTGACTTCAACTGCAAAGTCCCCCTTTTGATGTGCAGCATCACATATATGTTAGACAGGTAAGTAAGGATAAATTGTACTTAACGTTTCTTTCAGGCATGCATTAATTACTCGGTAGAATAAAATGCTTCATTATGAACCATGCTTCATATAGTAATTTACTATAGTCGGCGTCAGAAAAGTTAAGCACTTTTTTCTGTGACAACTGCTTACAGCGTAAACACGGAAACTTGCGTTGTAGAACAGCGTCACAACAAGTGTTATCTTTGAGCAGTGCGACGCGTCGCGGTAGGCTGTAATCCGTTTGGCCGCGATCGTATCTATGGGTCATGAATATCCCTGCCCACACAGACATAAACTAGATCAAGCGCGTTGGCTATTTTAAAAGTGTCGAAGTTCTCTGCCGACGACTAGATACGATGCACTTTATTCGGTCAGAGACTTCATGCATGGCTGGGATCTTGTGTAATTATGTACACTATTTCCGAAGTTAAAATATCTAACTTACACCACTGCCTCTTGACGATGATCGCATGTAGTCGGGCATGAAATCAATACCACCTCTACCTCCTCCTCCTCCACCGCCGGCTCCACCTCCTCTAGTCTGTGCCATTCTTGGATCTGCTACTCCTGCTATTGGCCTTATGTCAGCCTATTAAATGTAAGAGCAGATATGAATGTGAGCAGATATGAATGTAAGCATATAGTGGTAATACTGTGGTAGTCATGATATCACTAATTCAACAGGCTCAGTGATGACATGCCGACAACGTGTCCTTTTTGATGTGACTGGTCACATTTTGGGTCTGCATCATGATCCCAAAATGTAGGTAATTTTCTTCTCAATTAACAAAGTTCACTCAAAATTGCTTGCAGTGGAAATAAAATTCTCTAGATCAAAGTTTTTTGACACTAATTATTCAAATAATGTTATTGTGGCAAGCAGATTTAAAGCCCAGTAGCCAGACATAATATGCAAATCTCTACTGAGCGGTACAACTGTGCCTATTTTGATATACCTCCTCAAATCACAGAATGTCAGTCATTGGCCCATAGAGGACTGACTGCATCTTCGACACAAATGGGAGGATATTCCTTTGCCCCATTGCATGTTATCAACATTTAAGACCTGTGGGCCTTTAACCCCCTTAATTGCACAAAAGGTCCTGAATACTACTGACCCGACTTGACCTGGCCCGATAAAGACAAACAGCCAGGGTTGTCACTAGCCAACATTTAGTGCCGGTTAAATTTTATAAGAATTTGAATATAAATACTTCTTAGATGACAATAACGGCTTTTTACAGCTGTTTTAAGGAACAACATTGACCCAGTATGTCATATTGGTCTGAAATTCCCCCGAGTCCTGTTTGTTTAATCGAGTGCTGGTAACTGCTGACTGATGCCAACCAGTGTAGTGACAACTCTGCAAATAGCTCTCCTCCATATTTCAATCGATCTGGTCTATAGTTTAATCAGTTCCAAATTAGCGAGAAAAATTCGGCTTTTTATCTCCCCGCGCACAAAAGTAATCCAAACGTATGTGCGCGTGCAATTATGGTCACACACACACAGTTTTGGCCGCACACACGCGTCACACATATCATACACAGTGCACTTGTTGCCTTTAATGTGCCGGGGTCCTTCTGCATTCATTCGCTGATATAAGAAGGCTTCGTTTATTTGGAACTGATCAAACTATAGACTGAATTAGTGCAATTGACATCAACATTGGAATGAAAATAGGGCTCGCCCAAATTCAACTGTTGAACAATGTGTACAAAAAATAAATAATAACAGGTGGTATTATCTTCCAGGTTATCAAACCTGGGTAACCAGGTTATCAAACCTGGGTAAATCATGAGGTCATCTATAAAGATGTGACTACACTGACCTTATCCAGGACGATATCAGGAATGTGTGGAAGCCCATCGGGTTTGTCTTTGCACTCTGGTTGGAACTGTAGTAGGAAGTCACGGCCATACTGTTTCTTGCCTTCTGGATTAACTGGACTCCATTGATCTGTAAAGAATAAATGGTTGATATATATGAAATTGTTTTGTACATTCAGAGTTAGACCTTTATACTGAGTATTTGATACCAAATGTGTTATTGTGCCATATTGTTATTCCTGCTATTGGCCTTATGTCAGCCTATTAAATGTAAGAGCAGTTATGAATGTAAGCATATACTAAGTGGTAGTCATGATATCACTAATTCAACAGGCTTTGTGACGGCATGCCGACAACATGTCCTTTTTGATGTGACTGGTCACATTTTGGGTCTGCATTATGATCCTAAAATGTAGGTAATTTTCTTCTCCATTAACCCTAACACTCCCGGTGGATTTTCCAACAAATTTTTTTTCACACACAACAAGAGGTGCCACGCCCCGGGGTTTGAACCCACGACCTCTCGGTTACAAGTCCAACGCTCTACCAAGTGAGCCACGGGGGGAGCTATGCTGGGCGAGTGTATTCGCCCAGCTATGTAGCCCGGGGCCATTATTTCACCCAAAAACCTCAGCGGCAGGTGGAACCGACAGGCTGGGAAATGGGATTTCATGGGGTGTGGGGCTGTAAGGGTTAATAAAGTTCACACAAAATTCACTCAAAAATGCTTGCAGTGGAAATAAAACCCTTGAATTGATGTTATCTAGAAGTTCTTCGACACTAATTATTCAAAATATTGTTATTGTGGCAAGCAGATTTAAAGCCCAGTAGCCAGACATACTATGCAAATTTCTACTGAGCGGTACAACTGTGCCTATTTTGATATACCTCCTCAAATCACAGAATGTTAGTCATTGGCCCATAGAGGACCGACTGCATCTTCGACACAAATGGGAGGATATTCCTTTGCCCCAGGGATATGAATGTAAGCATATAGTGTTAGTCATGATATCACTAATTCAACAGGATTTGTGATGATATTCTGCCTCAATAATGTGTCTTGTTGTAAAATTATAAGACCTCTTTCAATTTGAATTTCTCATATGGCATTACATTGCTATCCTAAACACGTCAACAAAAGTAAGTCCCCCCTCTCAACAGTTCGTCATAACATCGTAAGGTAAAACTTGTACCAATAAAACTTAGTTAGAAATAATCCTATGACTGTTTCCCAAGTGTTGTTTGAAAATTAAAGATGTCCATGACTTCATGGCTGGATGAGCGCAAATGGAAGACAAAAAATGACCTTCTCAAAAGTCCTAACGTATAGAGGGTATGCAATGAACCAACCGGAACGGTATAACAATGGATCGGGCAGCCATTATGGAGGTCGGGCTAGTCACGTATTCGGATTGACAATTAAATTTCCCACTCCAAGTGATCTGAACTGACCAAATCATATTGTTCCGTGGCATCCATCTTGGAGGCACAGTTCAAATGAGGACATGATAGTGACGTAGCATTGCATACTCTCTATTCTATTGTTACACATCCAGCACATTATGTTTTACAAAACTCACCCACATTTTTCAAAATGTTATGGGTTGTCCAAGCAAAGCCATTCTGCAAATGATTTAGTTTTAATTTTAGTGCATGGGTAGACACTGACAAGATATAAAATCTGAAATGTTGAGGTCACAACTCCCTTTACATTTTAGAACATCAAGCAAATTTCAAATTGAAGCGTGTCTTCATCAAATTTGTGTCATGGCACAAAGTTATGTCTATAGTCTATTTGGCCATAACGAGACAGTGACGTACGTAACTGCGTATTCTATTATAATTGCAGCACATTAAGCGCGAGCCTACTTACGCTGGCATATACACACGGGCATGGAAAAACGGATGATACATACAGGTGGGTAAAAGCTGCGCCTGTCAAGTTACGTCTCTGTCCTGATCGAGGAAGCCAAATAGAGTATAGATAAGTCCAACTAGCTAACTTGGAATGTTTGGCATATGTTTCAGATATAAGTGGTGAACCTCTACAGCTTATTTAACTTACCGTCCCTGTAAGTATACTTTAGTTGTATTTTACTATCTGTAGGTGCTGGTTTCTCCCCCTCTTCATTATCCTCCATAGCCTCCTTATTCTTAGCATTCTCCACCTCCACCATATCTCTCTCTTTCTTATCTACACTATCCACTATGGACACCTCCACTTTGGGCACCTCTTTCTCCGACAGTTTTTCACTTGTTTCAACAACCTCTGCCTCTGGCTCTGGTGTTGTCTCCGCTTTGGGAAGTTCGGTTTTCTTTTCCTCTTTTGTTACCGTCGTTGTCGTTGTAGCCTTTTCCGGGACTTCTTCCTGTTGAGGCTTTTCAACTACAGGAGTGACAACTTCTTTCTTGACTTCTTTCTTTTCTTCAGCTGCTGCGGGGGCAGCGGGTGTGCTCTCCTCTACCTCCTGCGAAGAGGAAACAGAAAATTTGATGGTAATTTAATGATCAAAACGTTAAGATTCCTGCTTCCTTTTTGTATCATACAAAACGCAATGGGCTAATGACCCGAAATATTTGAGAACCCGTGTTTGTAAGCAAGGTTAAGTAGATTCTCATGGACAATCTAGCCCTGAAATACATGTGGAATGTACATGTAAGGTATTAAAACATTCCGCACAGCAATCACAACAGACCTGGTGCACCTGTCATTATGGAACAGAAAACTGGAGATCAAACCTACAATGCACGAGAGGGACCCAAATGGAATATTATTCATATAACATAACCCAAACAGTCCCTCCCATAAGGTGAGTTGGACATATATTTAGCGAAAGTTGATATGACATCGTGTGAAGAGTACCAACTGTCTGGTTTGTAATCCTGCTTTCTTTCTCTTATCTAATCAACTAACGTCAGTTGATGGAGTTAACAAAATGGATCAAAATATAAGATAGTAATTCACATGATCATTTTTTAGAATTATTCCTTTAAGTAGATATCAGATAACAGGTTGTAAGTTTGGTGATCACAAAAACTGATACATTTCTAATACATCTTCATTTAGGAACAAGTTATGAAAGTGATTTTTATAATGTAGCAGAAATGAAAAACCCTAAAGTTGCCCATATGAATATTGAGTTATTTTTAATATCATGATAATGTTATATCACATTCCTTACCCAAGTAATGGATTATTTATTACTTCTGTACCTACTTGACTGTGTTATATCTAAGGTTAGGGGTTTCCCGTGTTCACGGTATTCATGCCGCAATTCACAGTTTTCATGATAAAATCATCAAAATCGCGGATTTTGTAAACAGAACCGTAAAATCGCGGAATTGTTATTTCAGCCGCGATAATTGTCCGACAAGCCGATTTTTACAGTTTTATTTAATAACAAAAATCAATTTTCCGAATTCCTATTGAAAAATTTCCTTTCAAGACGATATCGACGTACAATGTACAGTGCATTCAACTCTGGGCCTACTTGACACGACTGATTGAAGTTCAATCAGGGGTGTGCCACTGAGCTTGCCGATCGGGTCCACTTTTAAATTAAAATTTGGTCAGCATAGAATTGAGGGCGCTATACCGATAAGGCGTGATTGTAGCAGACGACACGACGCTGGCCTCGCGTCTCTCAGACGACCCAATATGTCAACGGGAGTGCACTATTTTGAATTATTTTTAACAGTCATCGCCCGGTTAACGATGACAATTCTTCTAATTATGATGAATTTGTAAAAAATGATAAGATTAACATTCGCGATTACGTGTTATTCATTACGTATTCAACATTTAGGTTTCGCGTGGCCACCGTCGTCTGTGTAAATCCACAACGCCCTCAAACCTATGCTGACCAAATTTTACGTTAAACCTGGTTAAACATTGTTTAACGTGTTAAATGCCGGTCACCGACACATTCCGATTACCATAATTTATATAATTTATGCAAACGGAACCGTTTTCGCTACGTGTGTTAGTATACGACTTTCCTATCCCAAAATTAATAGTATCCCTGGTTCAATTGACAGATGATTTATAATATCGAATTTATTTGAATGAGATAAACAAAAGACCGTCTTCTTCTAAAGACCAAATTCAAACCAAATTCAAAAGAACGAAGAGATTGTTTACAAACGCCACCCCCTTCAGAAAGGTTGTTAGTTGATAAAAAGTTAATCCAGGGCGTTCAATGGGTGATTATTCATTCATATCGATTGCATACAATTACTGTTGTAAAGAAAATACGGTACCGAAAATACACCCCGGGAAATACACGCACATGCTAGTAATGATAAACGACGCCATTGCAGACAACAGCAAACAAAATTCATTGACACGTGATGATGAATAAATTACAATAATAATGTTGTAAATAGATCGGAGTTCTCTGATTGGTTGAGATGAGGTTTGCGGACAACAGCAAACAAAATTCATTGATGAAAATAAATCATGTGATGATGAATAAATTACAATAATAATGTTGTAAATAGATCGGGGTTCTCTGATTGGTTGAGATGAGGTTTGTGTACGTGCGTCTATAAATGTTTTCAGGTCACGTCATGACCTCTCGCAAGGAAAAACAAAATAATTTACATACAGTAACTTAAAAAACGTAGTATGAAAAATATTTAAAAAATGTTTATTGGGCTATTATTTGTACAAATGGTTGCGCAAAACAGCTTTATTATTAATTTTAACATCGTACCAAACATTTCGTTTGCATTTAGTACGAAAAATATAGATTTTATTACTACTTTCATGCGGCATTTCTAACAACACGTGTACATCAACGCAGCTACGGGCTGTCTTTAGTCACTGGCAAAAATGAGGAAGAAAGGCCGCCTAGGCCGCCGGGAATTGGTAGTTGTTTACGGTGGCTTTTCGAATGCTTAAAAATACGACCGCTTCGTAAATCAAGGAATTTCGGCGCGGTTTTTTCTTGAAATCTCAATAAACACGGTAAATCACGGTTTTCACAAAAATTGCCCACGGTTTTCACCTAAAAAATTCACGGGAAATCCCTAAGCTTAGTTATATCATGGACTTATTAGAAGTCCATGGTTATATACATCTGCCCGTTTCTCTAATAAATTGTATTTGATGATAAAGAATTGTTTGTTTTTATTTGACCTACCTTATCTTTGTATGCATCAAACATATCATCTTTCGCTGATTTCTTGTCCATTTCTTTCAACCGATTCTTCTGATTTTTCTTTTTACTACTTTCTTTTGCTGGAGCTGTGGGAAATATAAAATCACTTTGTTAATTGCACAATTCCAATATTACACTTACAAGTTATAGAGTAAGCTTAAATAAAAAATATGGGTCAGAGGTTCTGTGAATTCAACTCTATTATACATTTCTTAAACTTGTGTTAACATGTAATTTCTGAGAATCAAATGCTTAACAAATAATGGAAAGTCTTGTAAACATGCATTATCATCAGTTGACATTTGTCTCTCAATGAAGCACAAAACTTCAAAGGCAAGTGGTTTTCTAGAGGAACTATCCATTGCCCCTACCAACCAACACAACCTCTTTCCATACAACAGCAGTGCATTGTAACTATTGTAATGCATTAACCTGTGTTTGGTGACCTATTCAAAACTTACCCCCAGCATCATCATAGGTCAAGCCTCCTTCCTGTGACCTGCCACGAGGATAGTATCTACCCCTACGACCACCACTACCACCAGGAACAGGCATGGTTATCAGTCACAAATCAAAAACTGCTCACATGTGCAAAATGTCTACCAAGTTCCAAGGTCTATCTAATGCCGCTAATCCCCATGATTCAACAGAACAAGAAGTGATATTGCTTACTACGCAATAGTAACTGCTTCCAAAGGTAATCTACTTTGCAAGTACCAAGTGTACATGTATACTTCATGCAGCATGGATATTACCAAGCAGTAAATCCTGTGTACTTTATGACATAACTAACAGTCACACTTGCCCTTCCGAAAAAGTTGTTGCGACATATATTTCCTACTAGTGTTGCCTGATAATAACTGCCAAAATGTTGCTAACTGAATGCAGCATTACCAAGTCATTTCGTAGCCCAATTGGTTATTTTTAGACCTAATATGTAACACCATTTCAACTGAAAGCAATGTCAAATCTTGGTGAATAGGGCTACTTGATCCTATTATTTGTGCAGGCAATACTGCAAACGTGTCTACGTCATTGTACATGTTGTCTCCAAAAGTAGCCCAATTTATATGGGACAAACACACAAGTCTGGCAACACTTCTACCAGTCTGCTTATCTAATTACCTGAGACTAAGTAGGCCTAAAATAAGTTTGACCCTGTTTGTAAACAGTAACAAACTATCCTGAACATTAAAGCTGCTAGTGCTATTTAAGAGTGAATGGTTAATTATAACTACAAATACTCAAGCCAACATTAGCAATGTTTCATATGTGTAAAGAATTCCAAATATTTTTCTAAGAAATAAATTTTGAAATCATGGCATGAGCGTACATTAAAGCTGCTATTTTAAATTGAATGGTTTTATAACTACAAATACTCAAGCCAACATTAGCAATGTGCCAATGTTTCATGTTTTTATAAGAAATACATTTTGAAATCATGGCATGAGCAAGTTAAATCAGCAAGGTGCATTCCAATCGGATTAATACACCATTTTCCATACATGGCAGATGGTGTATTCAAGCATTAGGCCCTTCACAGTTGATTTTGAGTTTCCTGTTGCTGGTTTTAAAAAAGGGACAAGGTGACTTTTAATTATTAATTATTAACTATCTTTTATTTTCTTTATTTGAAACTAATTAATTTGTGGTCGCAACCAATTTCAACCCCTAAATATCGAGGACTCTGCATTTAATTATTTTCCAAGTATGATTAATTTGATATCCAAGGAATAATGCAATCATGTTTTATGTTTGTACATTATCAAAGCTGTTATGATTAAAGTCAGAAAGTAGCAAATAAAGTTGATTGAAAGTCATTTTAAAGGCGATTTTTGTAATGCCCGGACGCAGGCGGCAACAGGAAACTCAAAATCAATTGTGAAGGGCCTTTAAGTTCACCTATATAAAGTTCCATGGCAAAGCAATGGAGTAGAGTAGAGTAATCCCAGCATGCAGTAGAAAAGCACTGTGCACTGAGATAATTCAACACGGACAACACCTGATTTCCATTGAAATGTACAGAAATGTACAGAAATATCATGGTCCATTAGAGCAACTAATGATCGAGACTTTCATATCTATATCAATATATGAATTGGGATCCGATTTTTCAATACAATGATACCAAACAAGTTGGAAGTCTCAATGATTAGTTAGTTCCTCTATTAGAGGAACTAACTAATCATTGAGACTTTTATGAACCATGATGTTTCTATACAATTAAATGCAAATCAGGTGTTGAACTGTCTCCATCATGACAGTGCCCAGTGTTTTTCTACTGCATGCTGGGATTACATTGAAGCAACCTCTGGGAGTAGAGTGGGTAATCAGTTTTGGCAACTGTTGACACAAGTCACTTGATGGGAGCAAAGGGTAAATGCAGTGTTACCACAGCCTGGTTTTGTGGCCCAATTGGGCTAATTTGGGAATATTAAAAATGTGTTTGTATTTTTGTGGGATTCATTTTTCACACAGTGCCAAATTCAGGGATAAAATTCCTGCTCAAATTGATGTGCGTTCAAATAGGTTGCAAAGAACTAAAGATGGATTTTTGCATAATGCAACTTGGAATTTGACAACTGATACAGCATCACACGTGCAACCAAGGGCCGGCCATCCTCTAATCAAACTAGAGGTAAAGATTTTGAGGCCTGATATTTAATAAATCAAAAGTGTTATTACTTATTCGAAGCACAAAAAGGAATTGAGTAACAGGTTTTCTTTGTTATTAATCAAGTTACAAGACTACCATATTAAATATCAACTCATTTCAAACTTGAAAGATACTGAAATTTCAAATGAATTACAATTGAACAATAATATAGGGCTAATTAGGCTCTAGAATAGTATTGGAATTTAAAGTATTTATACACCTCGCACATTTGGGAGGGGAGGTGGAAAAGAGCAAGTTGAGTGAGCATCAGTCCGAAATGCGTAATTCCAAATTCCAATTTTCTTGACAATCTCTCAGTGCCCTTAAAAAACCCTGATATTTTGAAATTATGTGAGCCATCACATGGTTTATTCAGATACATCAGTTTTTTGCAATGGCATAAACCCTGATTATGGGTTTTTTCAAAAATGTTGCTCATATTTTTGTAACACCCCAGGAGTTATACTTGCTTCTTTTTATTAATATAAGTTTTGGATTGTATTTATCATTCAATTTTAAGCACAAGCTTATATCAACTAACCTTGTTTAGCCTCTGGCACAGTCTCCTTCTTCTGAGTGACAGCAGCAGTTTCCTTGGTAGTCTTTTCCGCGGTCTCTTCCTGAGGTACAGTTTTTGTCACAGGCTCCTGCTTTGCAGTTTCACCTGCTTGCTCTTCCTTGGGAAGCGGCTTTGCTACAGGTAATGCCTCTGTTACAGTCTCTTCTTTGACACTCGTGTCTTCTTTTGAAGCCTCAACCTCCACTTGGGATTTTGAGACAGAGTCTGATTGTTCGACCTCTTTTGATACATTTTCACTGGTAGCTGGTTCCGCCTGTTGTTCAACAACAGATTCAGAGACAGCACTGCTCTCTTCAGCTTTAGCATCAGCAGCAGCTGGGCTGGAGTTAGACTCTTCCACAGGTGCTTTCTTTTCGCTCACTTCGTCAGATTGCTTTGGCACTGCTGGTGCAAGCACTGCGGCAGTTACAGGAGTCCTTTGGCTTGTAACTACTGTTGTTGGAGCAGGAACAAAAACAGCTGCTGCCAGAGCAGGAACAAAGGCAGGTGCCGTCATGGCAGGCACAAAAGGCACCGACGCCGACGGTCTCATTTGTACTGACGTCGTAGGCGGTTTCTCTTGTTGGGCCACAGCAACTGGCTTATTTGTATTGTCTACTATCACAGTTTGCACTTGTTGTGGTGGCGCCACCGTGGGTGGAGGCACCTGCTGCTGTTGAAGCTGTTGTTGCACCACTATAGGGCCACCTTGAGGCACAACGCGCACTGGCATCGGTTGATGCGAAGGAGGAGGAACTCCTTGTGGTATTACTCCGGGGGTTGTCTGCTGCATTCCAGGCTGTGAGTTGTTACCAAGATTCACCATGGCCGCTGGCGGTTGCGGCGGCGGTCTGTTGTCAGCTGCAGCAAGCGCCACCTGAGCTGCAAATGATGCCTGAATGGCCCTGGCCTTGTCGTTCTGCTGGGTTTGCTGTGTAGGGGGCGGTTGACCAGACTGTAAAGTTAGACATCAAGATAGCAAAAGGGAATGCATGGCATACTAACATAGCTTTGGCACAGCAAACAGCCAACAACAAAAACAATACAATACTAAACACAAATTTATGCATTGTGTTACACTTACCATAGACTGGAGAAGGAACGTGATCCATTTGTAACGATATGTATGTAAATTGAATGGTTTTATGGCATTTCATACCTTCATTTTATAGGAAAACTATAACTCAAAAAAAGTTTCTTGGAAATTGGAAGACTCATGACACATTCAGAAATGCTTTATATTCAAGCTCCTTGACATTGATCATGTTCTATACTTGATATTGTAAAATGAACTCTTTCACTAGCACATAAAGTAAGGATCCTAATTGATACAGCTCTGAACAATTCCTCAAAATGAAAGATTGGCATCCAAAATTGAAACCGTTATTACTGCAGTCCAAAGTCTTAAAAGCAGTTGATCACATTATAGATGTGATTGAAAGAATGTGTTTAAATTGAGCTTGCATCAAGGTCTTAGGCAGGATTTGAAGGTGTGGGTATTTAAATGTGTAAAATTCAAAAAACTGGGTTTGTAAATTTAAGGATTTGTGTACTAAGTATAATAGGCCATGTGGACAAAAACTTGGTGTGTAAAAACTGTGAATTTACAAATGTGGGTGTGTAAAACACTCCCTACGTGGCTGGCTGCCTAAGCCCTGGCTTGCTTGCATTCTTTCTTACACAAATTAGTTTCACTCATTCATACCACAGGGCTCAAAATACATAAGGCTACAGGCAGTTTAGCCCTTGTAATCCACCAAATAGCCCTGTCGCAAAATTTACACACAAGGGCTACTTTAGATAATAACTGATGAAGTAGCCCTCGTAATCAAAAAAGTACTTTGAGCCCAGGTTTACCATGAATCAAGCGTTAAATTTGATAGACTATGTGGACAACATCAGTGCTTTCCTTCTCCAGTCTATCAAAATGCAAAACATAGTACAACATTCTATCAAATAAATCAAACTTTCACAATCAAGGTTGTCATTCAGTGGAAACAAGCAAAACATTTTGATTTTAAAACTGGTAACATTTTAACCATAAGAAGGCCCACACACATTCAATACTTCTTGAAACTGAACCAAAGCAATGAGGCACTACTTGCATGTGCAGGCATGGACAATGCTAACGTAGATGTATACAACTGTCATAAATGGTTTGTAGACAATTCATTAGGGCTTACTTTACGAGTCAATACAGATTTTCACTAATTTTATCAAAATGTGTATACAGTTAAATTACCAGATAGAATGCACATTAAATTATAAAGTTGTTGATGAATTTCTCATCTTTAATTTGAGATATTGCATGCTGGGAATAGTTTATTATTGAGGAAGTTACAATCCCAAATGTAAGGTCAAGTCTGATTTTCATTTACGCATTTTTCTTTTCAACACGGGGAGAGTATGACAGGTAAACCGGATTAGTGAGGAAGTTACAATCCAAAATGTAAGGTCAAGTCTGATTTTCATTTTCCTTTTCAACACGGGGAGAGTATGACAGGTACAGCGGCCGGCCGATTATCCAACAAACTGGTCATCGACCTGTGAATTGGCACTACCACTACCAGTAATCAATAATTTGCCGGTTTGAGTCCGCGTGTAGAAAAGCAAAATGTGAGATAAATTTCTTTGGTGGAAATAGGGTCACCCACCTTTAAATAACATCAAAAGTTATTTATTTCATTGAACGGTAATCGATTGATCACTGTGACCTCATGATCGTATAAATTAGATTTCTTGAGGAGAGGATTTCACACCATTTAGTGAGCACGGAAATATTGCCAACTTGATGAAGGGGATGTTTTCTTAGAGCTTTATGACATACATATTGTGGATCAAAATTTCATCATGACCATACGCTATTTGTGTTATTGTCAATAATTTGAAATATTTGATGCCAAAAGTTCTTTGCAAAGGTTGGCAATAAATTAACATGCATGCAACCATGCATTGAAGGCAAGAATTTATTATAGTCTCTTCTGCCTCCTCAAGACAGTGACTTCAATGCATCAGTGACCGATTGCAGTAAATAGTTGCGTGCCACCTGTAGAGTAACGTTACTGACAAGATGAAGTGAAATATACTTGCATATTAAATGCTTTGCAAAGTTACTGCAAGAACACTTCAGCATCTTACTTTAGTGTGAATTTCACTTTAAGACAATATAATAACTAATCCGACAAAATTATGCCAAGGCTTTAGAAACCTACCAAACCAGCAAACAGTCACTCATCATTACATATTGTATGACATTAACAATGTATGCTAACGGGGCACTCTCAAGAATGGGTCACAAATCCCATGCAAAATGTACAATACGACACATGCAAACAAACATTTAGAATTACTCACAGCCACTGTACTCACTGCTGGGGGCGTGGAAGACGCACTTGAACGACCCGAATGTGTCGGCGTCGTGACCGCACTACTACTACTCGTACCCGCCATCATTATGGAATCTGTGATGTCCGTATTGGAGGTGGGATCTACGATGCGAATTATCTTGCGCTCTTTCGCCACAGGTCTCGGCTGCGTTTGTTGGACCGTCATTTGAGGCGGCCTTAGTTGTTGTTGCTGTTGCTGCTGCTGTTGTTGTTGTTGTAGAATCTGCTGTTGATTACCTTGAGGGAAAAATGCTGTGGAACAAAATAAGAATGCATTCCATCAATTGATCTACCTGCCAAACATTTACTTATGAGCAATATGCGCATTATTTTATTACAAAACAGTTCTCAGTGTAGATCTTAGCAGGTGGCTCAAATTCACTGCCTGCAATCCTGCATCAAATTGAGATTTTGGTAACATAGTTTTCTCATTACTGCAAGCAAAATTTTAGGCCTGAAAGATATTTTATATATATACTGTACTACTGTAGTAGGTTAAAAAGTGGCGACTAACCTCAAAAGTACCACTCTAGAATTCTGAATAGTGTTGTGTGTGAAATTGGTAGTGTATTTTTGCTTCTATTCTCAAAACAACTGGAGCAATTTTAACTCGAATTTTGGAATATGACTGTATTTATGATGTGTCTTTATGCAGAATTGTAAACGCCATGACTCATTGTAGCATACGATCTTATAGCACAGTTAGCTAGACATAAAATGCAATGCTACTGCGGAGTACTATCGTGCCAATTGTTAATATTCCTCCTCAAATCACAGATTACAGGTCATTGGCCAATAGAGGGCCTTCTGTATCTTCGACACAAATGGGAGGATTGTTATGCCAACATTTCTGTCATGCATGTTTAAAGAGAGCCTTCTGTGTAAAGACTCATTGACTTTATTTGAATCTGAACAAATTGCCAACCTGGTCCTCCTCGTTGGACAACATGGGACTGCTGGATGCGATAGATATCACTTACCACCTGCGTGTGCACTGACGGGCGGCGATCCCTGGTAAAATGGCGGTGTGTTGGGTTGCTGGAATACAGCGGTCTGCTGGTATTGAATCGGTATCTGTTGTCTAGGTGTGTACTGTAAAAAAATCATAAACAATATACTTCAAATTTTTCAATTAGAGCAAATCCAATCTGGTGGTAATCTGATGAAATTTACTGCTAGCATTCTGAACACTTTCCGTGCAGCTATTTATTAGTAGGCAAAGCACACATAAAATTCAAATAATTGAGACATACAAAATTGGTGTCAAATGAAAGATTGCAATGAAAGATTTATTTTTCAAAAAGAATTAATTTATGACAATCGGTCAATGCATTCTTGTGTTACAGTGTTTTGAAATACTACGAAAATGGCAGAAAACCTGCCAAAAACAGTAAAAATGCCCAAAAATAGAATTTTCCACGATTTAGAGAGCTCAATTTGTTAATAATGTAACATTCAAAACACCATTTACACATACTTCTTAACAATTGAATATCTATATACCATGTTAAATTAAAAAATATGGAAAATGATATTGCATTAAGCTAAAATAACCTAGTGAAATTGGTCATTTTGACCAGTTTCACTGACCGCAATCAAAGAAACGGTCAAAAAATGACTAAGTCCAGCTAATTAATATGCGTAAATGTTTAAGTCCAGATGTGAATGGTGTATTGCAATCAAACTTGGTATACTGGCAAACTGTATGATACCCATCTTTTAAACTATAATTTAGTTTCATAAGCTCATTAAATATGCAAATTATCTATTCAAGTCATTAATATGCAAATGAGCAATGTCTGACAATTTTTTCCCATCATAAGAGTGATTGGTAATAGATATATAACATGTATACCCAATTTGATTGACAAATATTGCTGCATTTAGAAATTAAAAGCTTTTCCATTTCTTAAATACCCATATTTAAATTCTCAGTCTTTTACTCACATTATGCACTCAAAGGATGCAAAATCTGATCATATCACTAAATGGACTGAAGTGTTTAGTACAATATCGCAGTTTAGAAAATTTAAATCAGCCGAATATATACAAGTTTATAGCAAATTTCGAAAATGGTACAAACAGTCCTAACTAAAAAACCAGATAATATATATTTATTTCTGAATCAAGTTTATATAGTGTAAGGTCATGCCTACCATCATGGCAAGCTCACTGCCCTATAGAGAGTGAACAATGTGAGGATTATCAATTTTATATAGGGTGTTTTTTCAAAGTGGAGCTGCATATATTTTATGTGTGCGTTCACTGGTGTAACGCTCCCAGTGGCAGACTCTGTGCGTTTGCATTGTGCTATGCCTACTATTAGTTTTACCACGTACAAAACAGATTTTTCAGAAACCTTTCAAAGTCTATCTCAAGACATTTAATTTTGCGAATCTGGAAATTTCACTGTTACTTTCAATGCAAAACGAGTAACAATTGAAATGTGATTGACCCAGTTTTTATTGTGCAACAAAGGCTCACTCACATTGAAGGATTAAATTGTATTTCCTCTTTACAGAAATCTCAATTAATCATAGCCATATCATGCGGGTGCTCAAGTATTTACTTTCAAAATCAAAGTAAATAAAGCAAATATTTCAAATGCAAATAGGTATTTACATTTTTGAGTCGCAACCAATAATTAGATAGTCACATGGGCCTGTTTCACCAAGGGCTGCGATGCGTCGTATGAACAGTTCAACTGTTCACGAGTTCAACTGTTCTTAGGCACCACGAACTGTTCGTAAACCATGAACTGTTGTTCGTAAACCACGAACTGTTCGTGGCTGTTACACAAAGACCAAAAGTGGCTGCGAACTGTACATAGACACAAAGAAGAACTCTTCGTAGACCTATGAAGCTCTACGAACACCCTTGGGGTAGTTCTTAGGGTCTATTTTGGGAGTTTAAAGGTAATTTGCATAATAAATTTTATTAAATTGACAACGATAGGCGCAATCCGCTGGATACGGGTAATGACGCCGAGATGTATAGCATCTATCGATTCACTCGGCAGGGTGTAATGCACCTAATAGATGTTTTGGGGCAGATTAGAGCCACCAACATTACGAAGTAAGGCTTGCTGCTCCAATCTAGAGATATTCACCACTTCGTATTACTTTGGACAACATGCAAATGTCATTGCAACGGGTTTATAGGATTTAATAAGTTGTTCCCAATATAATATTAATAGGTTTGATGTATCCCTATACCAAATAGGATAGGCCTAGATGATAAACAGGGGGGGGGGGGGATTTCAAAAGATACGACGCCATTTATTTACAGTGTAGTGTAAAATAACCCTTTTTCTCAGCATCGTACCATTGCTGTTACGTTTAATAACGTTTTGAAGCATTTGTTCATAAAAACGGCACATTTAGTGATGAACTTTAATCAAGCATTAATTTTGATAGGATAAAGCAAATGAGGCAAATGAGACAAATCAAACTGCATTTGAAATGTTATTTAGTCATCTTAACCCTAACCAGTAAAGCTAGTTTTTTGTGCGTATCGGGGGGAGGGGGGAAAAAGTGCTATTTTTTTTACCCGAAAAATCACCCAGCACCCCCCGGGATTCGATCGCGGGACCATCCGCACCCAAGTCTGTCCCTCTACCAACTGAGCTAACTCCCTAGCGGCTATGCGGCCACAAACTCCGTGGCCACATATGCCTGCGGTAGGTGACGTCATTGCGGCAATGCAGCAGCACGTGCCTGGAGATAGTTTCTGGCAGTGAGATTTAGTGAGATTCAGTGGGGTTAGGGTTATTGCACATCAAAAATTGACATTTATTAACCCTAACCAGTAAAGCTAGTTTTTTGTGCGTATCTGGGGGAGGGGGGAAAAGTGCTTTTTTTTTACCCGAAAAATCACCCAGCACCCCCCGGATTCGATCGCGGGACCATCCGCACCCAAGTCTGTCCCTCTACCAACTGAGCTAACTCCCTAGCGGCTATGCGGCCACAAACTCCGTGGCCACATATGCCTGCGGTAGGTGACGTCATAGCGGCAATGCAGCAGCACGTGCCTGGAGATAGTTTCTGGCAGTGAGATTTAGTGAGATTCAGTGGGGTTAGGGTTTTAAAGCTCATGTGACCTGACACCACAAAATGAGAATAAAGTAGCAAAATTTAAAAAAAATGTTTTCACATTTTCAGAAAGTAGATGTCCTCAGGTTTGAAATGACACCAAAGTTGTTATAATAAGCCATACCAAAGTGAAATTATGATAGACTGAAGTTAATCACCGCTGAATTATTGAATTGGAGAAAAAGGCCTTCAAAGTCAGTGTAGCTTATGGTCACTTGGCTCTCCAAAATATTCTGTCAAAACTTAATTGAAAGATTGTTTATGCCAAAGACCTCTTATTAAATGGCCTGTCATTGGTTCATTTGGAAATTTACAGGGTTACAACTATTAATAGCTCCGGAAAGCCCGACCTTTAAGACCATACCAGATTTGCCATAGGGGATACTATTGTAAACCCTTGGAAATGACGATGTAAACAAGGTAAACAAGCTAATTTCGAGACATTTGCGTTCATTTCTTGAGATGTAAGAATAAAATGCCCTCTCTAAAATTACTTAAAAATCATATTTAGACCCAAAATATTTTCTTAAGACTTCGGAATGTGATACATAAATAGTTTATCTTTCCAAATTAAAAGATCTCATTTTCGACCTCCCTTTGTCAAATCGGCTATTTCAGGCCATAACTCAAAATCAGCCCCAGCGACTTACTCATTTTGTCGTGCCAGGTCACATATGATCATAAATTAGTAAATACTGATTAGCCTATTAACCACCCCCCCCCCCCCCCCCCCCCGAATGCTAAAGATAATAATTCTTAGTCCATCTCCAAGCGCCTGTGCCAACGGTTTTCGATGACGTAGTCAACAGAGCCTATATAGTGAGCGCAGTATACTGCGCGAACGAGTAGCTGAGGGCCGTCACGGTGTGGCTTAGTGGGTGGGACATAGGGCTGGGGTCCGGATGGCCCCGGATCGAATCCCGGCAGGTTCCTGGCGATTTAATTGGTGTTTTTTTCTTCGAAAATTGTGATCCCGGTCAAATACCCTAAACCGAGGCAAGGGTTATGGTACCAAATTTTTTTTTGGGGGGGGGGGGGGGTTGGGGTTTTATTAAATGAGCAATGGACTCTTTAAATGTCCACAAACATATTTGTTCCTCAAAAGTGGCACAACCTGTTTTCAAGTACCCGTGATTGATCAAGCATATCGTTAGATTGATAAGCGATTACAATCAAATAAACTGCATGTGAAAGCCAAATAAATTATCTTTAATATTCTATAAAATTTACATCCTGATTTTCTAGAGGCGGTCCAAAGGGAAAGGGTTGAAAAATTAAAAATTAAAATCATATTGCTTCTGGCATGGGTTGAAATCCATGTTACAAGCTGATAGACTATAGGTTTAAGCAAAATCAATTCAAATTAAAACTAAAGTGGTGGGTTGGGCAAGACAAAGACCATTATACATGCAATTATATTATTGTGTATAGAATTGGGTGGCGATTTATCGGACTTGTTATGTTTCTGAAATCCTTCACAAAGTACTCACATTTTTGCACAGGAGCCAATGTTTCACTCCCTTCAATAACTTCTCCGTAAAACTTCTGCCTTTTATTTTTATGCTTATGAATTATGATGCAAAGAAACATTCCACACCGTGATGTTAAAAGTTACCTCCGAATTGTTATAGTCGCTGATATTAATCACCTATACAGGCCAACCATTGGATATTATGTATGGTGACAGTGTGAATTAACTTGAATACCATATTTTATAGAAGATAATTATGTTGCTTCTTTCTTTCGTTTTACAACCTACATGTAGGCCTATCATCATGGCAACTTTGAGATCATACGGTTCACCTTCAGAACTCTATGATAACCATGGCCTGGAAAAAAATGTTTTTTCCCGGCAAGTGATTCCAAATTTCCCTCCAAAATGGAATGCATTTCTTAATGAAAGAGTAACATTTCCCTCCAAATGCCAAAATTTCCCACCAAATGCTCAAATTTCCCTGCAAGGAGCTTTCCGTATTGCCTACTTTTTCAGCCTGTGATGATGACACCGTAATTAAATGAATTAAGCCATCGAAATGACGTGAAAGAATAAAGAAATATGCTAGTACATATTCAACTACAAGATAATGACTCCCAGGGCCTGATTTGTACACCGCTTCGTGTATTAACATGATTAATGAACCAATCGAACCTTCGCCCAGTTATCAAATCAATTGATATATAGGCATTAATTCATTTGTCATGTTTGTTTGTTTGTTTGTTGTCTTCATATTTTGCAGTGCACATCAAAGTACCAGGGTGCGTATCGAGCAACTCAATGGTCAGCCCCAAGATCACATTTCCTATACTGATGCGAGGCGTGAGGGTGGCACCAGACTTTGCCTGTGATATCGTGATGGCCTGTTGTGTGCTCTTCCGCATTGCACAGCAACTGAAAGAACCCCATCTTGATCGCTGGGAAAGAGTACAGCCAGACCAACATGCACCCACAGCAGATGCTGCTATCGATGGTTCGGCTAGGGCCAAATGGTAAAGATACAATCACATAATCAGAAGGATATTGACACCGATTGACAATTCTCACATCTTTATTTGAAAAATATCCGACAACAAATTGAACATAATAATGCCAAAATTGTGATACAAATTAGCTACATCTCGTATGTGTGTCTAGTTGTTATCCTTCCAGGCGAGTCATCATTCACTATTTTCGGAAAACTTTGATTTAAAATGGTCTACGAGGATCATTTAATAAGTTCTACCTCCTACCTCATAACTTTGCTATTACATTTTTAAGCAAGTTTTATGAAATATTAGAAAATTGAAGGTTGAAACCTCATCAACAAATTCATAACAAATTGGTCTGAGTAATGGTTGTACTTCTCTAGAGATGCAGTGAAAACCAAACCAATATTTAGTGTGACAGAAACGGCAAAATATATCCCCAAGTGCTATTCATTTGGCTAATTCTAAGAGACAAAATGTACCTATCGATCAACTATTACTGTTCTAAATTTCAATGCAATCTTATATAATTTACAAAAAAATGGCTGCCCAGCGAAAGCTCATTTTAAAAACAATGCATGCGGGTCGCTGTGACAAAGTATTACATTTGTTTTGACTAAATGACACTTGACCATGAAACAACATGGAAATGATCATGATGGCCACTTTGATATAGTTTAGTATTCAAATGATATCTCAAGAAGTGAATAGCATATTATTGAAGGGAATTTTTCTTCATAATTAACAATTTAACTTGCATACGTGACACTTCTACGGCAAGTAAAAAACCTGTACTCCAACTTTTTGAATTGCTTACTAAAAATCTGTTACAAATTCCTCAAATTTGTCAGTTGGTTAAAATTGGTTGAGGATATTGAACATTTTAAAAACCGGACAAGATTTGTGATATTTCTCATATTAGCTCTCATCTCTTTTGAATTTCACTATTGAATAGTGGCGTTTGTCAGCGTATAGGAGTCTGTGGATCCAGTGGAAGCATCGCCCGGATGGATGACATGGTATGAATGGCGCAGTCGGAGGCGATACTATTTACCGTAATCAACATTTGAATATAGGGAGAAACTTATGTATACTATGGTTGTGTGTAATATTTCCCTCACTTCAGTTATAAACTTTTAATTATTTCACCAATTTCCACTTTCTCCACATATTTAATCACAACAAAGAGAGGTTGGACAAGGGTTCGAACCTGTAACCTTCTACACCAGAAGCGAAGACCTTCTAATCCACTGAGCTATTAAACCGATCTGGCAGAGGTGGGTTTTTTTTGTAATATTTAAATGAATACCTTATCGGAATAAAGTGTAGTATACATGATGATGAGACTGATTGGTAGAGTCATGAACAGTAGTGTACAGTCAACACAATAAGAAACGGACCATTTAATAAATGTGCTGATAACTCCTACATAAACACATTAAATTTGTTAAGTGTTTGAGAAATGTCTCCTCTTTAATTTGAAATATATTGCAAGCTATGGTTGATTATTGAGGAAGTTATAATCCCAAATGTAATGTCAAGTTTACTATACGCAACTCAGATGGGCAAATTATTGATTACTGGTAGTGCTAATTCACTGGTCGATACCCAGGTTGTCCGATACTTTCCCCGTGTTGAAAAGAAAAATGTGAAAATGAAAATCAGACTTAACCTAACATTTGGGATTGTAACTTCCTAATCTTAATCATTTAATAAGTTTATGTCAGAGTTATCAGCACATTTATTACCTGGTCAGTTACTTATTGTGTTGACTGTATACATGTACATATACGCAGCAGTGGAAATACCCACATGACTGTCTGTCAACCCAGGGTTGATAATCATGTGTGTCGCAGCTCTATTAATAATATTGAGTAATGATCATAATAAACTGCTCAAAAACGTTTGGAATATTTTTTCAAGCACAAGACATTCAAATATCACGGGATATGTTCATTAAGTGTTATATATCCCTGTAAAGCTGATGTGTTTATCTTTACAATGATACCAAATTTGAAGCAATCCCTTGCTCCAGTGCTCAGCTACTTGCTTGAGAACATGGGGAGGTCACAATCTGAATGTGCCAAAATCTTTGTCGTCTGTTCAATGAAGTGTTACATTGACCACTACAGTGAAGTGTGATGATCTATTAATTTATTATTAAGCACAAAATATTGTTGATTTTGGCACTTTCAGATTGCGACCTCTCCATGTTCTTAAGCATGTGGCCGAGCACTGGAACACAGGGATTGCTTCAAATTCGATATCGTTGTAAAGATGAACACATCAGCTTTCAAATGATATATTACACCTAATGAACATATCCCGCAATATTTGAAAATCTTGTGCTTGAAAAAATATTCCAATTTTTTTTTGAGCAGTTAAGTAGTATTGCTTTATTCCGTAAAAATAAAAAAATAAGAAGAGGGATTAAATCATGTCTTGGCAAGTTCACCCCTCGCTTGTCTAGTGGTTGGGTTATGTGTCGTACAATGCAGAGGTCCTATGGATAGATTTCCACTAGATCCACTTTTTCGACTGATTTCCTTTTGTAAAAGTTAGGGTTAGAAATATTCCATTATATGTCCACATAGTGTGTAGTTCCTACCTAGTCAACCCCGGATGGAAAGTCAAGTGGGTATTTCCATCGCTGCGTATATACAGTGTATAGTGTATAGGTTTATCCCTATGGCAAAATGTTGTTTACAGTTAATACGGAGCATCGAAGTTTCAACATCAGTACTTGGCACCCTGTAGAAAGAGACAAGAGACGCTCCTGCACATTTTGTTAATTAATCTTTGTTTAGAAGAGCATCCCTTATCTCTTTCAATACGTCAACCTTTTCCCTCTCCAACTCCAACCTCGCCTTCTCAATTTCCAAGTACTGTTGTTGAAACTCTGATAAGCCATTCATGCCATTGTCACTGCACGGTTGTTCCTCTCTTTTGACAGGGCATTCCTGAATTGAAGAAAGAATTTTAAAATGTCATGGCACTTTCATATTCCAAGGCTATATAAGGCTCTAAAAGACCCCTAGGCCCTATTTAGCTAGTGCCTGCCAGCCTACATTTGTAGCTAAATATTAATAAATAAATAAGGCTAAGCTAGCCTGGTGAAACAATGTCGCCAACAATATTGTATCAATCCCACAGATACAAGCGATTTGAAATTGCATAGGTGAGCAATAGGATATACTTATAAAAATGACAAATGATCTAGATTTTCTCGGTTCTGAAACTTAAAAAACAAACACTGATTAAGTGATCCAATCTTACCATCACTTCTGCTGATTGTGCAGCCAACTGATGCAGATGACATTCGCAGACATAAGCCCATCCTCATTTGCGAAATGTTTCTTCTTCAATTACAGGTACGTACCAAAGATACGATGCGTCGCAGTCAAGTAGAGTTTTGTGTAACAGAGTTACAAACTGTACGTGGCTGCGAACAGTACTTGGTGAAGTGTTCGTATGGGGTGTGTCTACGAACAGTTTGTACGAACACGCCCCTGATCAAAACATATTGAAAGCCTAAAACAAGAAAGTTTTTTCGGTGTTCCATTGACAGAAATAACCATAACATACCAATTATTTTTTGAGAATTTTTCATTTGTTTAATAACTTTATAATTTCAGTAGAGAATTTCAAGAGTAGATAATGTAGTTAAGGGAAAACAATTAATCAGACAACTAAATTGTAAACCTAGGAATAATTTAGATACCTTTTTCGAACCATTGTGTTTGAGCTCCGTAGCTTTCGAGGTCATCACGACCCCTTCATTCATCGTTCGTAGTGTTTACTTCCCTCCACTTGTCACATGACCACCTTTTGGGTGATCACATGACCACCTGTTACACTAACCAACAATTTTGATGTAGAATCTTACCAAATTGGATTGTGGCTGCATCATCATCTGTTGCTGCATCATATATTGCGCAGGCGGCGGTGCGACATGATGCGAGCTGGGTATGAATGGTGGCGCTGCCATAGTCATCTGTTGGTTGGTCGGGTAGGTGGCCTGCGGCTGGCCGCCTTGTTGTGATTGCGTCATATTGCTCAGTGGCATCCCGCTTCGGGGATTCGGTCTTGGGTTGGTGATATAGGCGACAGTTTGCTGCTGTGAGAATATACCAATATATAATATGAATATTTTGTTTGATACAGGAATAAGGAAGGACCAGGGATACCTTTGTTTACTAGTACACTTTTTAGCATTTTCAAAATTAAATCCATTGGGGCAACACAGTAAACTTCCCTTTCTATAGATCTACCATTAAAAGCATGTCTAATTTCACATAGAAAGTAAGAAAACCTTTTTCCAATATACCTGTATGTGACATCTACAACCATGCAAACCTCCATTTGGTTAAGTTAATTCTTGTGGTCAAAAATTACAGACAAAAACTAATACTTCCATGCAATGGATACAAAATAAATTAGCTGATGACCTTTAACTTTTTACTGCAAATCAGCTCCAAGGAAAACTCGCCATTGACATATTTCAGAAGACTGACTTCATTTCGAATTACCACTCTTGGTAAACAAAATCAAAATACAACCTAGAACTCAGTTTTCCACAATATCGTCATTAGATCAATGTTCTATCATGATCCCTAATACGAGAAAGATCCAGTTTGGACTCTACAAAATGACCACATTGTAACCTGAAACCACTGTTTGACAAATTCGCTTCAAACTTACCCCTCCTCTTTGCATGTTTTGTTGAGCGTACATTATTTGTGATGGGTTGATTATCATGGGTTGACCCGGTATTATAGTGCCCTGTTGTACAGGGGATGGTGTCAGTGCTGGCCTGTTAGGCACCCCTTGCTTATTCATGTCATGAGGGGCACCAGCAGTTCCGAGCGCTGTTGGCTGCTGGGGGACTGACCCGCTAGGCGAAGCCGAAGGAGGCGGGTGCCCGGGCAAGCCGGGTCCCTGGGATTGCCCAGGGATCGGACTTGGGTGCCGTGGTGGCTGCAAATGCAAAGAAAACAATATTCACACACTTGTTTTTTATGCTAATGAAAATTGGAACTTTTTACATTTATAACTATTTGAATGTCTGCCCTGGCAAGAGTAGAAAGTTCATGAAGCAGTTGGACATTGAAACATAATTTGTTTGCATTTGCCTCACTGATATTTATTTATTTTCTATTTTTTAAAAGATGGAATCATAATACCAATTGGAGCACAATGAATTTGCCACATTAGTGTGCATGCTGTGTAACTAGGCATGGACAATTGGACATTGTCAAATACAAGGGCTTCAGGCAGCCAGCCGTGTAGGGAGTGTTTTACACACCCAGTTTTTGTCCACATGGCCTTTACTTTGTACACAAATCCACAGTTTTTTGAATTTATACACATTTATATACACCCACATCTTCAAATTCTGCCTAAGACCTTGGACTCAAACACCTGTGCAGATTTGACTGTTGTACTAGTGCATGTTTGATGAGGTGCATATTTGCTGATCACAAATGTTTTGATTTCATTATAGCAGAAAGCAGTGTTATTATAAAAGAAGCATCCAATGATTCAAATTGTGCACCAAAAGGCACCATTGTGTTTCCTTCAGTTGCTGAATGGCTCACCATATTGTATCCCCCCTCTCCTCTCCCACCAACCCTCCCCCACCCCCAATGCTGTATATAAAGGGGTCAACTAAAGTAAGCCCCCCCCCCCCTAAAATGCGATCGTGTTTGTTTGCATAACTCCACACACAAATGTACCTTTTGAAAAATTGAAACGTTTATCAACAACAAAAAACGCTTGACTATGACTACCCATTGCAAGTTTTCCTTTTTCAATAGCATACTTCTATCAAAACATTCACATTTCCCCAAAATGATGTTTTCAGAAAAAGTGGTACTTTTCAAAATCTTGTGCAAGAAAGTTACAAAAATGTCTCCAGTGCTGTTTAAAATTAATTTGAATGGTCTTTATTTTCAATTAAAAGAAAGTATTTTCTTTCTTTAGCTGTCCTTATTTGAAATTAAAAATAAAATGATTTTATTTCATTCATGACTAGCCAATTCACGTCAATAACTTCCCTCATTTAGGGAAATATGATTGTTTTGGGAAAAGTCAACATGGTGTATTGAAAAGGAAAAACTTCGTGTGGGTAGCCAAGGGTTTTTCCCGCTTCATAAATGTTTCAATCTTTCAAAACACCCAATTGTGTGTGGATTTTTATGCACACAAACTTGTATAGAATCTTGAAAAGTGCCACTTTTTCTGAACTCATCATTTTTGTGAAATGTGACTATTTTGGGAAAAGTAATAATGATATTTGAATGGAGAAACTTTCTATGGGTAGCAAGTGTTTTTGCCTTTCATGAGTGTTTCAATCTCTCAAAACGTCTAATTATGTGTAGAGTTATCTGAGTTATGCAAACAAACGTGATCAATATTTAGGGGGGGGGGGGGGGGACACTTTTTTTACCCTATATTTACCTGGTTTGTGTACTGTCTAGTGTCTCTTCCTTGTGGAGGTTGTCTGTAGGTTTGTGGTTGATGCCTTGGTGCACTGAAGATACATACATTAAGGAAAATTGTGTAACACTGATTGAGAAACTGTCTATTGTTTTTTATATAAAACATCAAGAATGCCTGGTTTGCGTGGTTGCTTGATGATTTTCCTCAAAAAACTTGCATTCTCTTACAGTTTACAAAACTGCAGAGCACTTTCATCTAGAGTTGAATAATAGTTAAAGACGCAACTAGGGCTGGGATTTTCGGGAAATCGTGTTTCCAGATAACGATTTAATTGCTCGGGTGGGACTCGGTATTCCTGAATTTCTCCAAACATTCTTTGGGCTGATTGTTAGGGCACCATCTTTTGTCGAAATTATGTCCAACTTAAATCCAAGATGGCTGCCCGTACACCAAGAAGTGAAAATCCGCAGCCAAATCACATTTTAGCGAGCACAAGTATATTTAAGGTCTTTGTTAATTTAATTCTCGCCAGTTTGTCCGAGTCTATATATTACTTATTCATTTCAATTACTCGGCTGGTATCATTTGCTTGATCCTCGCGTTTATTTAATTAAGTTTCGCTCGTCATAGATTCTGCTAGAATCATGCTTATAGGCCATCATCAATTGTTATTATTTACACAAGTATATTCAAGTGAATCTCCACTATACATTTGCATTTAATAAGCGTGAGTCAGGTGACAATTATTTTTATTTTAGTAAGCTTATTATTATTTTATCTATCTTATATTTTGGGCTTTCAGGGAGTTATTTTTGGTCCCAGGACTAGAAATTTTCGGGCGGAACTGGATTTCCCGGGACTCGCTTCCACTCTTAGACGCAATTAGTTTTCATTCAAAGAATCTATGGTTGTTGTTTAACAATACAAGGTCTGGTTCTTCAATAAAACCTTTTAAAATATAGGATTTACAATGTTGATTTGAAATTTAGCTTTCAGTAGGGCTTGAAATAAGGAATTGACATATATTTGCACCTGGTTTATGGATTTTCCTTCAGGAAAAGAAAGAGTCAATTAGCTTTCAGTAGGGCTTGAAATAAGGAATTGACATATAAACACAACACCAAAAGTAAGTCCCCCTCTCAAAATGTTGTCATAACATCGTAAGGTAAAATATCTTACCCATAAAACTTAGTTAGATATAATCCTATGACTGTTCCCTAAGTGTTGTTTGAAAATGAAAGATGTCCATGACTTCATGGCTGAATGAGCTCAAAAATAAGACAAAAACTGCCCTTCTCAAAAGTCACAACTCACTATGCTAATATCTGAGCCAAGAATGGGATTTACATGGCTGAATGATCATGAATTGATTACACATTACAGTAAATTTTGCTCAGCCACGGGTACTTTTCCATTAGTGAGAAGCAATTCATACACTTTTGTGATTTTTGAGAAGGGCAGTTTTTGTCTTCCATTTGAGCTCATTCAGCCATGAAGTAATGGAAATCTTTCATTTTCAACCATCACTTAGGAAACAGCCATAGGATTATTTCTAACTAAGTTTTATTGGTAAAATGTTTTATCTTACGATGTTATGACGAATTGTTTAGGGGGGGGGGGGGGACTTACTTTTGGTGTTGTGTTTATTTGCACCTGGTTTATGGATTTTCCTTCAGGAAAAGAAAGAGGCAATTTGTTACATACCAGGAGCTATTTAAGGGTAAAACTACACAGAAATATGTCATCCTGAAGGGAGTGCAAAGGACTAACCAAAGGCAATTTTTAATGTGAAAGTAAAGTTGCTCCTGGTGACACACTTAACATAAGAACCAGGAGTGGTAAATCTGATCACTGCTCCTGCTTAGGCAAAAAAAAATTAGTTGTGTTGCCCTCAGAAGCCTAAAATCGGGAAGGACGGCCGGCCGGATTTTTTTAATTTTTTTAAATTTTACCAAATCAACGATTTTATATTATTTCAGTCAACATGTGTGAAGATACCAAGGAAAATGCTTACTGGATGTTTTTTCAACCCAATGGTGAATATTTTGGTTTCTTGCCCATCTCTGTGCAATTTTCACAGATTGGAAGATCTTGAGAAGAAAAAAATCTTGGGAAAAAAAAAATCTTGGAAAACAAAAACAAAAACAATATTTTTAAAAAAAGTGAAAAAAAGAAGATTTTTTTTTTTTTTTTTTTTTTAAATACTCGGCCCTCATTCTCGGAATTTTTACCCGGCCGGATGAGGACAACACAACTATCTTTTTTGTGTGCCTTATTTCAAACCCTGGCATTCAGTTAGCTGATTTATCTATCACTTCAAATCACAAGCTACATGTACGAAGCCTTAGAGATGCTGATAGTATCACCTCGATGCTATTTACAATCATTCTTCAGATGATCGCGATAGGCTAATATCAAATACATGAACTGCTTGATTCTATAAATAGTTATTACTGATGATATTCCAATATTAGGGCTACTAATTAGTTAATGAGTGCATGCTACAATACAACGATTCAGTCTGACTGTATTTACAGACTTGATAATTGGTAATTAGATCTGTGTTTATTAGTCAATGATTTAGTCAATGATACAGTATCATATAATTCTTCACAGTAGTCTGGACGAAGCATGGGAATTCACATAAAATAGGCAGTGCAGTGACAAAGGTTTATTCAAACTATTCTCTCTAATTGATTTCAAAACCTGTGAACCTACATTATTGTAATACATCCATTGCAGGTTGGAGCTAGTTCAGATTGAGCGCCAGCTAATTTTACTGATGGGGAGTGGAGTGAGTACGTAGCAAATGGAGCGCAGTGGATCATGGCGTGATCCCGCTTTTAATGGTTTTTTGAATGCATAATTTTTAAGGGTTTCCTGCCACACCTGTGCCACACAATTTATAATTTTATGAGGCAGTTTAATGATACTATCCATGATAAGGGATGCACCATTAGATTCTCAGGGGGGGGGGGGGGGGGGGTAGGAAGTTTTTGGAAGAAAAAAAATGCCCCCTCTATGCAGGCCAAAAAAACAAAACAAAAACCCTGATGAGTGAAAAAGAAGAAAACAAATTCTACCCCCACCCAACTCAATATGAATGAATACATTAATAATAAAAAAATCGCCTGCTTCGGCAGCGCAAAAAAAAAAATCCCCCCTTACGGCGGAGAAAAAAGAAAAAAAAATCCCCCCGAACCCAACTTCCTACCCCCACCTGAAAATCTAATGGTGCGTCCCTAAGGTATGTTTTAAACAAATCCCTATCCCTCAATCTTACATGAAACTAATACGGCTGATATTTAATTCTGACGTACAAGCACGTTCCATGATTTGCCAGATTCATGAGAACGGTTCATTAAAATAATTATGGTTTGCAGCTTGGACTTTAATACACGTGCAAATTTGTATGTGCTGCTCACACAATTATTATCAATTGAGCTGAATACCATGTGCGTTACCATACACAGGTATTGCGCAATGTACCGGTTATTATAATTATATTTAGAAAGCAAGTCTGCTTCTCCTTAATAATGTGTGTATCCTTTTCTTGTGTACAAAGTTCAGTGAGATAAGTGTTTTTGTTGAGTTGTTTGTTGTGATAGGCCTAATTGTTAATATCCCATTTTTTTTCTCAATTCTTATGGATGGTGTTTTTTTTAATCATTGGGTGTGCTTAATATGTTGGGGGTGTTTCCTATTATTTTATTTTTTTGTGCAAACTAAATGGTTTATTTCTGTCTGTTCTCTTTTTCAAAATTACCATGTGTGATCAAAATACCTCTACCATGGGTGATTTGGTGGATATTACAATGATGAAGGAAATTTCTCAGTGGGCATCATCAGCACCTTGGCGCAATCGGTCTGGTCTTCAAGATGACCAGGACCAGACATAATCGAAAATATTCACACCTCAAAAATGTCCAAAGGTAATATTCTGCGCATACTGCTACATGTATAAATAGTGGAACTACTACCTTTAGATTCTTACAGCATGGTTAGTACATCATACCCAATGTCAAAATGTAAAACAGCTACATGTATTACCAAGCAGATGGCTAACATAAGAAACTAAAATTATGCATAGAGTAGACACACAGTATCTGATGCTTCGGGAGGGATTTGAATTTTTATGGGAAAATTATTCTGACTGAAATCCCATTAATTTTTATTGGTTGTGATAAAGCACTTTTAATCATTTCATTTCAACAAAAATGCTGGGCATTAATTTTAGGGTGAAGTAATTCTTTATTATTAATATCACATTATTTTATGAAATTGCAATCAAGAAAATAATGGGTGTGTCTGTCTTAAATAATGGGCGTGTCTTTCTTGGGTGGAAGACATTGGTGGTAAAATATACTCCTGTTATTTCCTGAGTACTCATCAAACAATCTCATTTGGTTTGAATTATTTTCACTTATGATCTCAGTTTCCGCAGATTGATTCACCCCACTGAGCTATGATTCAAAGCCATGTACAGTGAGCATACAATACCTAAGCCCCGGAGGATCCCGCGATTTTTTTAGGCAAAAACCGCGAGGCGAGATTACTAAAACCGTGATTCGCGGGATTTGCAACCAAAACCAAGAAATACCGCGAAAATAAACCAAATGCAAGAAACCGCGACCAAAAATGTGACCCGAAAAATCACCCCCAAATATCACCTCTTTAAAAAGTAAATAAGCTTACTTTATAGTCCATTTTTCTTCTCTGCAAGAAAATATATTGATTTCCAAATTAATCCCTGGCAGAGGGGTGTAATAATTTGCGTAAAATTCCAATTAATGTCCTCCGTTTTAACATTTTTGATACGGAAGAAATATTTGTTTTGAATACGCGCCGCCATCTTGAATGATTGATTGAGTACATCCCCCAGTGGCTTCCAGTCGATCCGAAAAATTACCGTGCGTTAAATTGATAGCAAAATGTAGAGGGCGGCAGAGTCTTAGTCAATTCTTTATGAAACCACTACGTGATGAAACCCGTTTCCAGCAACCTAGGCGGCATGATCTCGCATCATGAATCATTATGGGATGCATTACGTCAGAACATGTGCGATCTCAATTTGATCAAATTTTGATGATACAAATTTTACGACGCGGCGTAACATGGGGAAAGTAACATACGGGAACCAGACATTGTTTACATATAAAAGGTATTTTCCGGGGGGATTTTCCCAACCAAGTTTGCATTGGTATGATTGGTACGATAGATCGAAATTTAACATGACATTTCAAGATTTTCTTGGACTAATTACGGTCGATTTTTGTGTAGAAATTTGAAATTTTGTTTTGTTGAGGAAAAAACCAACAATTCCGCGAAATCTCGGCATACTTTTAGAAAACCGAGGCAAATGGTAAATCCCGCGATTCACGCCGAGAAAACCGTGATCGCGGGAACGTCCGGGGCTTAACAATACCGTACCACCAATGACCGAGTACAAAGTGACCCTGTACACACAAGGTCATTTCATGTGAATAGATATATAGGTCAAGTACAAACAACTCCTATTATAATACGGTGCTGTGCCAATTTGTGACATGACAATTTTGGGCACTATTTTTTTTTGAAATTTGGAAATAGGGACTTGCAACAAACAGTCTTGCATTTGGTATCAACAAATGTTGTAGATGCTTAACAATGTAACAATTACTTCTCTGGAGACCAATACAGACAGGCCTCTGTGCAAACTGTGAATTTAATGTAAAAACAAACATTAATCACTTGAATTGCGATTGAGGAAATGAATCCCTTGTTTATTAGTGTTTGTATGGGAACCAGATACAGATTGCAGAGAATGTTAAGATACCACAGCCTAAGATTTGAACTATTTATTAGAAATTATAAATACATGATAACACACTAAATATTTCAAGTTGACATTCTGATATCTGATTTCAAAATCTCAAAAAAGTCTGTAAGTAATCCAGACATGAAGGGGGCACAGCACTAAATACCGCCCATTGGATTACGTGTAAAATAGAGCTAAAAGAGTCGCGATTTTGGGTCCTCAGTTACTCTTTTTGGAATGTCTCGAATGCTTTATTCTAACATTGAACCAATATTAAAATTTCATAAAATCGTCAAGAACAGATACCCCTTCCAAATAGATTTTACGATGTGATCATTTAAACAGCACCACCCCTATTTTCAGCTCGGACGCTCGCCTTCTGACCGCCTCCGAGCATATATGTGTTCATCCACGTGATCTTTTTCGGTGAAAATCATTATTTTGCAATATCCTGAGCAAAGTACAAGAGATTATCTTTCTTTTTAATTATAAAATGCTACCCTCATACCTAACTTATTCCCAAAGGACACCAATTTATCACCACCTCGGTTTTTGTTTTTGACGGAACTTACTAGTTACTACCATTACATAAAATGAGGAGTGATAGTGCTGTGCATGTTGTCATCAATATGACTTTAAATTAATGAGTGTATAATGAGATCAATACTTAATGTAGCACAAATCAGAAGCATAAAAACATAACTGTAAAAGTGCAAATTTGTGCGCTACATTTATTTTCGCGCTCGACCCAGCTACCGGGAAAATAATAGAACACAAATATATTTCTTTTGCATAGGACTATGATGAGGCTACAAATAGTGAATTTACAAACACACAAAACAGTTCAAAATCGGCATAGCGTGAGAAATTAATTGCGCACAAATTAGTACTTTTACAGTACTTAAAAAACACATTCTATTTTGACTTACATTTCAACACATTGGCTATAAAAATAAATTTACTAAATGAATAGACAATTTTAATGCAAAACAGTCTAGTTAGCAAAAAATATCAATTTATTCTCCTCTCCTATGCAGCATGAGTTAATGTGTGCTTGATGCGTTGCACAATGCATAGACCAAGCAACAACCAACAACAATAAATTATGTCACGTTAACGCAACCTAAATAATCCTGCCGGATGCCGGAACCAATCTAGTTTTTAAAATTAAATCAATAGACAATGATCACATTCATGCAATAGCCTAGTAGTAGTAGCTTCACAGAATTTTGGACTGGACACTTGATTTCTTACATTGTTTGAATGCTATTTTTAGAGTGGCTGTTTGACACCAATGAGGACCACACCCACTGGCCTTGTAGCGATCAGAGCTCAGACAGTTGATAATCAAATAAATAATGTTGTATTATTTATCAAGGCTTGTCTTGTCTGTTCAGTTCTCAAAATAAGAAATACAATCACTTGTTCACTGTCTTATCATGAGAGAGGGTCAGTGTCTGCAATAAGTGTATAGCAGTAGCAAAATGCTCCTCAATCCTCATTTTTTGCTATATAATTTTTGAAATGTGTAGCCATTTTATGCATGTTTACATACAAAATTTGGAAATTATTTCATAACGGGTAGGGTCGGTCGCTGTCGGTCAGGTGGTGTTTTTCCCCCAAAATAGATGAAGCCCAAGACACATGTACCTGGAGCCATCTTACTTCCTTGTCCCAAATGTAATGTAACCTTTTTTTACCCTGCTGACCCATATTCATGAATGACGAAAAATAGATCCACAAATAAATTCGATCAAGCCAGCTTCACGCTTAGAATGATTAGAATGATAACAAATTTGCTGATTGACACAAACTACACGTGTATCTGTGCTCACCACAGCGCCGGACTTCACACGCATGTCATAGCACGTTCCCTACCGCGCCGTAGCTATGGCAGCGCTACAATGCATTCAGCGTTCGATGCGGTATCTCAGCTACAGTGTGTTGATCGTTATTTACCTTAAGCCATAACAGAGCGACAATGTAATGTGTTCAGGGCTCAAATTAATCGAAGGCATCGAAGGCAATTGCCTTCGATGCCCCACCTAGATGCCCTCAATTTCGGGCTGTTTTCACTCCATTCAAAAGTACATAATGGCCTTGGATAAAGTTGGTGCCCCTTTCAAATTGCCTTAAATTGCCTGCCCTTTTCATTTCTTATTTTGAGGCCTGAATGTGATGAGCTTACGGTTACGGACGGCAAATGCAAACCCTTTACCTGCACCTATGAATAAGTTGGGCCAGGGATCCAGGGTGCAGGGAACCAGCATAGAATGGCCGACTCAGTGTTTCTATATTCAATCTTAGTCATTTCCTTGGATAGGCTGGTTTTCAAATAGTGGCCCTACGGCCTACACGTAAGCTTAGGGGTTTCCCGTGTTCACGGTATTCATGCCGCAATTCACGGTATTCATGCTAAAATCATCAAAATCGCGGAATTTGTAAACAGTACCGTAAAATCGCGGAATTGTTATTTCAGCCGCGATAATTGTCCGACAAGCCGATTTTACAGTTTTATTTAATAGCAAAAATCAATTTTCCGAATTCAAATATTTCCTTTCAGGACGATATCGACTAGTGTCTAACCGATCAGATCGGGAGTTTCCCGATCGGCCCGATATAAGGCTGATCGGGATCTGATCGGTGATCGGCAAAAATGCCTTCATCTACCGATCTGATGAACCGATCAATCACTAGTATGAAAACCCAATTTAAAGCTTATTATGTCGTCTTTTCTCCGTTAAAATTCCTCTCAAACTCACCTTCTTACTTCTTAAAATAACAACGATAACGTTTCTAGAAAGTAATATTGTACTACGCAATATTTACGCTAGACTGGTTACAAGTTTCAGTTGCCGTACGATGCATGTACGATATGCACATAGCAAATCATTGCAATCGCAGACTTGATGCAAGTTTAATTTATTTCGCAATGCAGTTGGGGGAAAACCCAGCGTGCCGTGTGCAAAGCTTCAATCTAAAGCACATGGTCGCACAGGACAAGCCGCTCGCAAAGTTTGTAAACAATGACTTGATTGACAGGTACTTTAGAGACTAGGACCAGGTAAACATGATAAATAAACAGAGTAGATAATTATATTTTTTATTTAGACCATTTGAACTTGTTTTTCACTCTGTACGGCAACACACTCGAGAGAAATGTAGTTGCTATTTAGGCATTGCAGTTCACTTGCGCATTTAATCGGTGATCGGATCGGATCGGCCGATCAAAGAGGAAATGATCGGTGATCGGCGATCGGTTGACATGAGCTGATCGGTTAGACACTAATATCGACGCACAATGTACTGTGCATTCAACTCTAGGCCTACTTGACACGACTGATTGAAGTTCAATTGTATAATATCGAATTTATTTGAATGAGATAAATAAAAGACTGTCTTCTTCTAAAGAAATATAGGTAGGCCTACTTCAAACTAAATTCAAAAGAACGAAGAGATTGTTTACAAACGCCACCCCCTTCAGAAAGGTTGTTAGTTGATAAAAAGTTAATCCAGGGCGTTCAATGGGTGATTATTCATTCATATCGATTGCATACAATTACTGTTGTAAAGAAAATACGGTACCGAAAATACTACACCCCGGGAAATACACGCACGTGCTAGTATTATAAATCATGAACGACGCCATTGTAGACAACAGCAAAATTGACATGTGATGATGAATAAATTACAATAGTAATGTTGTAAATAGATCGGAGTTCTCCGATTGGTTGAGATAAGGTTTGCCGACAACAGCAAACAAAATTCATTGATGAAAATAAATCACGTGATGATGAATAAATTACAATAATAATGTTGTAAATAGATCGGGGTTCTCCGATTGGTTGAGATGAGGTTTGTGTACATGCGACTATAAATGTTTTCAGGTCACGTCATGACCTCTCGCAAGGAAAAACAAAATAATAATTTACATACAGTAACTTAAAAAACGTAGTATGAAAAGTATTAAAAACATGTTTATTGGGCTATTATTTGTACAAATGGTTGCGCAAAACAGCTTTATTATTAATATTAACATCGTACCAAACATTTTGTTTGCATTTAGTACGAAAAATAGAGATTTTATTACTACTTTCATGCGAAATTTCTAACAACACGTGTGTCATCAACGCAGCTACGGGCTGTCTTTAGTCACTGGCAAAAAAATGAGGAAGAAAGGCCGCCTAGGCCGCCGGGAATTGGTAATTGTTTCGAATGCCTAAAAATACGACCGCCGCTCCGTAAATCAAGGAATTTCAGCGCGGTTTTTTCTTGAAATCTCAATAAACACGGTAAATCGCGGTTTTCACAAAAATTGCCCACGGTTTTCACCTAAAAAATTCACGGGAAATCCCTAAGCTTACCTACACGGAGGGCTAGCTGACCCAACTTTGAAATTTGGCTAAGGCTTTTAACCTTTTTGATGAAAATTACAACAAATAGTCAAATACAGTGTCTTCATTTGAATATTTGTCCATTTTTTTTATTCATCCGACTCGCATGCACACGTTAAGTCAAAATTCAACACGGGACAGGAACATCCCATGCATGATACTAGGAGTGGGCTATAGAGGGTCATAGTTTCAGATCATGCTTGCTACATGTACATGATTTTTTATGACTTTATAAGTACTGACATTTTCAACAACAAAATTGAAAAAAAATGCAAAATTCAGGGTGCCCCGGCCAAAAAACCCACAAAAAGTCGGCCATTTTGGAAAAACAGTATTTTGATCATAAATCAATCATTTTTGGTCCAATCAATTTGATTTTGGTGGCAATACCCATGTTTGTTGGGACATGGAATAATCTTACACAACTTTTATCGCATGACGATGTTTCGTTTTCCTGAAAATGGCATTTTTAGTGAAAATAGCCCTGTGAGGGCGCTGTTTAAAAAAAATACCTTTCGCATCGTAGCATCTCAAATTCTAATGTTGAAATATGATAGGAGTTACATTTTAGGCATTTCCTGAAAATCTGAGTAAAATACCATTTGTTGTTTTGAAGCTACACCATTTTGAACATCTTTGAATTGTGTCCATGAAACACACACTAATGAAAGTTCGTTGACCCCTGTACTATCCTATAGAAGTGCTTGTAACGCGTTCTTGTGATTTTAAAGTGGATGCCACGGTAAAATGAAATGAGGTAACATGCTCACATCTTCAAACAATGTTTCTTGACACACTCTTAACACATTTCATGTATTCAAATTCATTTTTATTAATGCGATAGCTACTTTTTTGCGAAGCGCCCTCACAGTCCAAATTTGACCAAAATCAGCTATTACAAGAAAACGAAGGGGTTATATGAGACGAAACCAGCATAGAATGACATCTTGTACCTTTAAACATGGGTATTGCCACCAAAATCAAATAAATTAGACCAAAAATGACTGAGTTATGATCAAAAGTCTGTTTTTTCCAAAATGGCATACTTTTTGTGGTTTTTTGGCCAGGGCACCCTGGATTTCGCATTTATTTCAATTTTGTTGTTGAAAATGTTGTCAGTAGGCATAAAGTCATCAAAAAATCATGTAGCAAGCGTGATCTGAAACTATGACCTAAAAATGACCCTCTATAGCCCACTCCTAATGATACATACTTTTGTGTCATGATCACATGCCTAGTGCAAATGTATACTGAATTTAAAAAAAAATCTTTTGTTGACTTGATCTATTTGTTGAGTTGAGGTGGAATGACTCATTTACCAATTTTCAAGGTATTTCATTTACCGTAATTAAAAACCTATACATGCAGTCTGCAGAGATAAATTACCAGCTAAGACCTTTCTTCAAGCACCAGATGACATAGCGTATTACGTGTGTAGGACAAATTGTTCATTCAAGTGTGTTGATGATGGTTTGAACAGACAGGATCGTGGGGATGCATCCACGGTCCACCATGCATTAACCAGCAAATTGGGAACTTGTGTATTCTCTGAAATTGTGAATTTCTCTATCTCAGATTGGCCAAGTCCTCTGGACAGTGCTGCTACTTCATCATCAAAGTGTACATGTATACTTCTAAACCAGATCCATAGAGGCAAGCCTCCTAAATAACTTCTGAAAGGGTGACAACTTAGAATTTTTTATTGTAGAACATTTGTTGGAAATGTTTGAATTTTTGAAATATTTTTGAAATTCACCAACATTTTCAAAAATTAAAAAACGCCAAACCCTACCTGAGTGAGAGGTATGTTTTAATTGCCCACGGACAGTGGGTGGGTGTTATATCGCCTAAGGGACTCAAAATTGAAACATTTTGCTCTTTCAATAGTGTAAATTTAATCAATAGTTGTAGAGTCAAAAAGGTAATAAGATAAAACCACATTGTTCAAATCAAAATTCATTTCCACATTTGCCAATAAAACAAAGTAACAAAAACATGCATCAAGTCCAAGATATCACACCCAAAAAATAAAACAAAAAGTGCGTAAATTCATCATCAGATCAGCTTCTACATTGTGCTTTGATTGAGAATCTCAATACTCAGTTACACATGGATGGTGGTGGAAACCTCAAGTGATAAGCCCAATGCAAGGCATTAGCCAAAAGGGGCATGGCGTCCAGGCGTCATTTGGATGCCCTGCCACGAAACTGGACGCCCTAAAAATGCTTAAGCCGTCCGATGGACGCCCTACGTTTTAGAATATTTGTTCACAACTTGAACCCCAAAAAGTGGGTATTATACTATTTTATGTCAAAAACAATGTTTTTTGCACAATATTTTAAATTTGGACCAATTTTTATTTACAATAATTCGGAGCTCACAGCTTCCGATGCGGTCAATAAACACAGGAACGTGGACGCTCTACTCGCTTCACTTAATTTTGGTCCCAATTTGGTCACCTAACTTTCAAATCCTAGCTAAGGCCCTGGCCCAATGTTTGGCTTTTGATTTAAGTGTGAAGGCACTGTAGGGATTTTCTGAAAAGGGTATTATTATTATGGAGTAAAACTATACACAATTAGCAGGAAGTGAGATGATGCAATGTTGTGCGCTCAAATGTATCCATGCATAAGTATTGAGAGATCTAGCCTGGCTATAATACATGTCACCATTAAATTACTGTTGCTACAAGTAGTGATGCATTTCAATTCCTCCAAAACGTGTACTGGATGAGTTGGTCAACCCTAACACTCTGACGTCACATGCTGGTATACTTTAAATAAGATGAATCATACATGTAGAATTGTAGATTAGTATTATTGAAGTGTAGATCCCAAAGTTGCAAGGTCGACCGAACCTTTCCAAACTGGTCTATCAGAGATGAAATGAGAATTGAGAACTACTGAATAGAGTTTCTTGCTAAACCTGATCATCATGACTTTAGATGCTGTGTTATGAGGTACACAAATGTGTCTAGGTTCTTGCAACCATTCGTGAACAGTTCATAGACAAAATCATTGCTTTTCCATGATTTTTCAATGGAATGTCCTACTGACTGTTGAAAAATTGAATGACATCATATTTTAATTATGACTTACATTACATCAGGCTTCGCGCTAAATGGCGTTTTGGCGCGCACGGCGCTGTTTTCTCCGAGTGTGCGCCATAAATAATATTTTCCCATCAGTTCGGGAGCGCGGCGCGCGCCAGAAATTTAGCACTGCTCTCAGGCAAGGAAAGGTATTTTGCTCATCCTAGCGCCCAGTCGGCAGACCAGAAATCTATAAAACATCATCGAATGACGGGCCGACAGCAACATAAATAATAATGGTTTCGTAATAATTTCATAGGTAGCCTTATTTTGATTTTGTATCTCTTTTACATACCATATCTCGGTCGTTTCTAAATAATTAAAGTACCTAGTTAGTGAAGTGATTCCACACCAGGGTAATAATATACGATTCGTTCAAACGTGTTATTTATTAACTGTTTCTTTATTAACTGTTTCTGATTCTCGATCTTGTGAGATCGTCTGCTAGTGCGGGCTCGCCTAGCTTGTTGCGAAGTGACCTGACCTAGCGGTGATGCGGTCACGTAATAAGATAGTTCGTAATGTAAACAACTATCACAACAGTAAGATCGAACACGTCGATACAGAGACTGTTTATGACGATGTTTTGATGTAAGACCCCCTAACTTCTCATATTTAAATTTTCCTCACGCACGTGTTGCACAAATGCGTTGTGTACAGTTTGATCGGAAAAAATACGTATCTCCAGGCTGCGTATCTCGAGTCACTTTTTGGCTAATTTTACCGTCAATATGTCCTCTGAATCGTAGAGCAAATAATAGAGAAAATACTATAAACCTGGTTGCGACATTTTGGGAGCAATTTTGTGTATAAAACTATCTGAAAATTTGGATAAACAAATGACTGTCAAAAGATCGACAAATGCAAACGTTCAGAATTCGGAAGACTTGTGTATTTTTAACACCTAACAAATCGCGATTTTTCCAACAGATTACAAAGTCTGGGAACCCTGAGAGAATAATAAGCCTAATATACCACTACAATAAATAATAACCAAGGTTATTATAATAACTCAATACATTCTCGATCCTATAACTATGATCAAAAGTGTTCAAAACTTCAAACCAGTATTGACACTTTGTAGCAATACAGATACACAGTGAAAAACCTGAGCCTGACATGTAAACAAATGGTCAAAAAGTGAAGATAAAAAACTGTCTGTTTTATTTTTGTATAAAACAATTACCTGGTAATATAGGCGCGCTGGCACTAAATTTACGAGTTACTGGATTTGATAGAATTTTCAAAGAATTTTCAAGAACTCCTGGTTTTTGGATTGAGCTCCCACTTTTTAAAATTCAGGGGGGGGGTGGTTCAGGAGCTTTGAGAACTCCCGGTTTTTAAAGTTACTGCTAACCCTGCATTACATGTGTAAGACACAGTGGACACAGTCTATCCTAGTACATGTAGGACATGGATGTCATGCTTAGGTTTATAAATGTATTTGTGGACGTTTGAAAGATGTTGGGGTGTATTCATTTAGCTTATATTTAGCATTTTTTTAATTCATGCTTATTTTTGTATCTCAGATGTTAGTCTACAAGAAGAACCACAACTGGTCTATAAGTGTTCTTAGCAATATCAATTACATGTTAATTAATTATCTCAATCTCATTGTAATAATGATTCACTTTAATTTGCGTAATGTTGTATACATGACATGTGAATATGTATCCATAAAAGGCTCTCTCATTTTTCATCAATAAGCCATTGTACTGATAATAGATGATGATCTGAGACGGGTTATAAGCTATAAATGGCCGAAAACCGTACGAAATTGATTAAGATATGAGCAAACAGCTTAATTACTATTTGTAAGGGCCATGTTTGTTTATCTCTATGCGTACTGTAACCATGCAGTCGGCGCGCGTAACACATAACGCGTCATATAGTGTGCCATAAAAATAGACACGCGCAAATTATGGAGAAATATGCTGTGCTGCAGGAGCAATTTGTGGATAAAATCATTAAGCTGTCTCATAGTCATAAAACAAGAAATTATGTGGCAGGAACCATTAAAGTGCATTAGAAAAACCTAAAAAACACAATAAGGCCTCTGGATCCCATGCCATGATCGACTGCACTTAGTTCGCTACACTTACTCCGTTCGCCGATGCAATGTCATAACTACTGTGTGCTATCTGAACGAGCCACCTAGGTATCTGGATGAATGGGTCTGGATAGACCTCTTCACGTCCCAATTGTTTGCAATTGGGACGTGACATATCCCCTGGTTTACATAGCCGTAAAACTGTGTCACAGCAGCGAGTAATTTTCGTGGAAGTATTTCTGGAACACCGCAAAAGGTTTACGTTTGCAAATAAGATTATCAGTAATACGTTCTCCAACAGTGAATACATATCTACCTTATTTTTAAAACCGAAAAACAGAAGCAGAAATACAGCGCATTATCGGAGGTGTGAAAATAGCGGCTTCCTCTGTGTGTACTTCTTTGCGTTTACCGCTACCACCTGTGTCTCTTCAACAACTGTCAAAGTTCCGAATTCCATGACGTGTGATTAACATATGGTACGTCCCCGGAATCTTAAAATAACCGCTATCGTGTGTAGTAATATATTGACGACGCGACGTAGCGATGCATGTTTGAGGGCAGCGTATAAGTCAGTCTCTTTTTTCCCTCGTGGCAATGGCCGTTTCATTGCGTCATTTGAGTCTCTTTGACTGTGTTAGACGGACGCTGCACATGTACCAATGAATAGGAAACAGCAGTGTCTTAGCGTTTTACGTAACAAATCTGCAGAGACTGAACAACGCACATGATATTATGTTGTTTACCACTATTTTCTTGAGTTCGAACGAGTGGCTGTATTTTTAACAGAAAACCCCCCCCCCCCCCGATGTCTGTGCATGAATCACGAAAGAGTACATAGGAAATACACCAAGCCTACAGTTGCAAAATAATTAAAAATCTATGTACTCTACAAAGGTAGGAATCATCGATAAAATCATGTTAAATGTACACCAGGCCTTCACGTTTGAAAATTGAAGGTGTGCTTTAAATCGCACTCCTCCAAACATTGAGGTGTGCTGTAGGTGTGCCATAAATTGCACTCCTCAAAAAAATTAGGTGTGCTGTTTTATGACCATGCTATCTTTTCGATTACTCTTGAGAGAATGCTTATTTTGTACGTACGTACGTTCAAGCAGACAACGAAATGTCAAATCGGGATCGTGGAATCAAAACAAACTGCACATGGCGTGGCATTCAATTTTGTACCGTCTAGTTATTGTGCAGACATGTACATTTTCTACCGTGTCTTTCGTAACGTGTACGAAAGGGGAATCCCAAACATCAATTGAACGGTGTGAATGAATGAGCGAAAAAATGGTTCTCTGCTGCTTTATTTTGTGTGATATACATGCGCGGGCATCGCGAGTCGTCTAAAAATTACTGTACGGGGCAAAGGTCATCAAGATTTGTATGAATATTAATGAGTTTGGTTACGAGTTATAAATAGCGCTCTTGTTTACGTAAACATTTCAATCGCTCGATTTTGATGATTTGCCGCATTAAAAATCATTTTTCTGCTCAAGTGCACTACAGTAATCAGTGAAAATTTAGGCGTGCGATAAAGCCCTCTTCTCGAAACCATTTCAGGCGTGCGATGACACTCGCACAGAGATAGCGTTACTGGGGGTTCTTGCGCGTTAAGCGCATATTTTTTCATTTGGGCGCAATAAAATAGCTGAAAATACGCCTCAAACGTGAAGGCCTGTACACTGTGTTATCTGGACTTCAATGTACAGTACAAGTTGGGCTATAATTGACGTATAGGGTCTGGAGTGATAACCGCAATTTGCGGATAAAGGGTCTGACTAGCTGTGAATAATATAAGTCTCTGAGTCTTTACACACACATTTTCAGTGTGTAATCACACACAAATCAATGATTTCCTGTACCTAGTGCACCTTTGCTGTTGTTATACGCGGTCATTAAAATCGCCATAACTTTAAAAGTATCCATTCGATTTTGTTGAATGAGGTATCAAACTGCGGAGACGGAATTTGCTCATTTAATGTACATCTCAGATTTTTGGTACCGATATCTATTTTGATATAACCAACCTCAAAGCACCTGGACAGGGACTTAAGTCCTAGGTGTATACTTCAATGTATTGTAGGAAGAGTGGACAAACGATCAACGGCCTCGTTTTGTGTTAATTTGGGCATGGATAATTGATAGTTAATTTGAATGTTTAGTGTTATGTTAGGGCGCCCTCGTAGTAGATAATTTTGGGGTCAGACGAAGATGCCTTTCAACTACTTTAAACTTCAAAATGTTATATGATCCTGCCTAACTTATAAAAAGTCATGAAAGTCTATAATTAAACGAACAACACGCACGCAGCACAAAGATTAGTTAGATGATCGCGCCCGAAATGATTAATATTGGTTGTGCGCGCTTCACATAATGTACGCAATATGCTGCTTCAATGTGTTTGTTCAATTATAAATCTGACTAGCTATAAACACTATTATAAACAGTAACACTACCTTCATGATGACATGGCACCTGCATTAATTATTTTTGTGTGGACATGCAACACACACCCACATTTTCTCATTTAGCAAACTCAAGTAAACAAACGTTATTTGTTATTCGTCTACAACTGTCAAATGGATGAATAGCCCTACTCAACAATCACCCTTCAAATTATTCGCAAAAAGAATCGAAAACATGAATTTGAAGCGTGATTTTGCAATCACACGTGTAGACACAAGCCAGATGGCGCATACCAGTGGACTCCATATTGGATCGGATTAAAATACACCGGTCGTATGATAGGGATGCCGTTTCAATGTAATTTTCATTTCGTAACTCAAATAAAATCTTTAAGACCTTACCGTTTTCAAAATAATCAATTTGTTAGCTATCTTAATGACCATATAAAGGATACGTTTGGTGTCTTGGTTGGTACACTTGATGTGAAGGCACACCTACTTGTTTCGGCTTATGGTGAGCTTGATTGTAGCTCATCGCAACGTGAACTGGACACGGTAGCCCTGTATAAGGACTCTCCGTTTACCGCTGTTTCCAGGCGGAATCTCCTAATAAATAAGAAAAATACCGACATATATTCAAAGTTTAACCTTTGATTTTTCAAGATTTGTCATTTTCAGGCGATAAACTAGTTGTAGTAATGAGTGATGTATACAGATTTTTTTCTTATTTCACACATGTTTACCTTTTATTGCGGGTATCCGCAAGGAGACAAAAAGTGAAAAAACATCGGCTCTTCGGAAATGATCGTGCATAAAATTAATTCCCGGACATGGATGACGTCATCACATTGGCGTGACTTCTTCAAAGCGGGCAGCAAGTCATTTTGGATTTCTGTACCAGATAGTTGCGCACAGAATAATCTGATAATGAATACTTTATTTTTAGGGAATTTAAAGGAAACCAGGGCCCTATTATTGCATAAACAAGAGAACTTAGGAAGATTTATTCTTAATTCTTAGAAGAGAACTTAGGAAAATGTATTCTTAATTCTTATAAGAGAACTTTAGGAAGATTTATTCTTAACAACCTATAGGTCCGTCCACTAGAGTTGTGTAGTTCGCTCAGTGCAAGGGACGGAAATTCAGCTTAATTCATCCTTTTTGACTTTTATTTTATTACATCATTCCAATGTTAATATTAATAAATATTTATAAAGTATACATATAAAGCCAGACTAGAGGACGGATTTGACACTATGGGCCTTTCACCATTTATCCGAAGGCATTGCACACTGAATCAGACGCATAAAATGAAAACATATAGCTGGAAATGAATACCAATTTAAAACTGTGGGATAAAAGGACCAAAAGGGTCAGGAAAGCCTGCTTTCCAAAATAAAAGTATTGCACTAAACATAAATATAAAGGTTTAGCAATGAAATGTGCCCAGAAAAACACTGAGAGCAGGAATGCACTGAGTAGGCCTAAGCAAGATATAATTAGTTGATGCTCGACCCGAGGACCACCATTGTTTTTTGTCATATTATTTGGAATAGAAAATAGAATAGCTAAGGTACATATTATTGCACGCGCGCTGACTGGAGGATTTTAACATTTGTGACGAACTTCTTTTATAGTCATACTCTTCAATTTGATTTAAAATGAGGTATTATTAATGATTTGAACAACCATAACATAATAACAGTTAAAAATAGACAACAGAACAATAGATTAGTGGAGGACAAGCGAATATTTTTGTTTCTTTCAAACAAGTCAAGTTTATTTACTGAACACACACAATGTGCGCTTTGTCTGGGAGTGTTCATAAATACTTTGGTGGGGGGGGGGGGGGGGGGGGGGGGGGGGGTGGAAGTTTTTGAGCCATTTTTTCTTCTTCTTGATCCCCCAAACAACGTTATTTTTTCTTTCTTGATGCCCCCCTTCAACTGTTGATTTTTTTTCTTGATTCCCCCATGTATATCCAAGTAGCGAGCAATTATAGTAGATTTGACGTGCGCAAAGCGCGAACACAAATTGCCTCTTTTTCGTGTGCGCGAAGCGGCCAACAAATGTTGGACTGGTTTATGTTATCCCCCCTATTAAGTACCAATTTTTGTTGTGATCCCCCCCCCCCCCCCCCCCTTTTGCGGAACATTTATTCTTCTGACCCCCCCCCCCCCCCCCCCCCCCCCCCGGCCCCTTCACCCACCCCCACAGTGGCGTACCCAGGGGGGCCAGGGCCCCCCTGAAATAACACCGTCGGTAAAAACGACCCTCCGTCGGTAGATTTGCGATTTTGACACTCCTTTTTTTGTTGGCCGGTTATGTTTAAAACTTCATCGCTACTGCCCCCTAATCTCATTGGTTTTTATGATGAAAACATAACCCTCATCCTATAATACTACGCACTGGAAAAATGGGGGTGTAACGTGACCCCGTTAAAGATACTGACAAAAATGACACTCATTATAGTGTCGAAACACATCTCTTGGAGAATCATTTTCCCCATTTCGATAGCTCTTGAGAATTCAGTATACAGGGGGCTGCAGGGGCATCAAATCTTTGGTGTTTATGTTTTTGCACAATGTATTTGTATTTACTTTGTGTACAAAATCTTTTCACTTTCTTAAAGCAAGTGAGACGATATATGCATGCATATCAATATACATTCAATGGTGTTAAATTAATACATCGACTTAATTAAGATAAAATAATAGGTTGAAATGAATACAAGGTGCATATTAGCTCATTAGCATAATTGAAATGGTACAAACGAGCACCGGTGCTAATTTTTGTACCATTGCAATCATGCTAATGAGCTATTTGTACAATTTACTCGGCTCATATAAGGCCAAGTAAAATATGCAAATTAGCAATCTAGTGGCTAATTCTACACTTTCCGTGGTCAAATTGATTTGACTATTGTCGCCGTTGTCAAAATAACTGGTCATCCGTAGTCAATTTAACCACGAATGCAGTCAAATCGACCACGTATATAGTTGATTAAAAATGACCACGGACAAAATAACCACGAAGAAATAAGAGTGATGTTCAATTTTCCAGGCCTAATTTATGACTAAATTTAAAACTGCAGTTTTTAAATGTACGTAAAATGCAGCTCTTATTCAAGTTTTAAGCATATCAACATCATTAATACACTATCAATGATTGTCAATTATACGATTATAAAGTACTAAATTTTAGAGTATCATAATTATGGTCTAGTCCAAATAAAATTACGCTTGAACTCCTGATACTTTAATTAGGTCAACGAAACTGTTTCGTTTAACCCTAACACTCTTGAGAGTACTATGAAGTACTACGATGCGGTGTGCTTGTGTCACCCAGCTCGGCAGTTTTTCGATGAAAATGGCCCCAGGGTATATACAGGGCGGAATATACTCCGCCATGTATGGTTTCCCCCCCGTGGCCTAGCGGTAGATCGCCTGCCTCTGAACCCAGAGGTCCGGCCAATTCCCTCAGCCCCTCAGCCACTACGTCAAGTCAAAAGAATACAAGACGTTGCTTGATCGTGCCAAGACAACATTCCACAGGTCGCAAATATCGGACTGTGATCAAAGCAATTTGTTCAAGGTGGTCAACAGAATGTGTGTCGCAAAAGTTTCCAACGTGTTACCATCTCATGACTCTTCTCAGACACTTGCTGACAACTTTGTCAAGTTCTTTGATGACAAGGTTAAGAATCTTCGTCAGAACCTGGAATCTGTTCAATCTTCAGACACAGTCTATGATCTGTCATGCCCACCGGGCCCAGTTCAGTTTGGTGGTTTCCGTGCCTTAACTGACGACGAGGTTCGGAAATTAATCTCAAAAATGGCATCGAAAACCTGCTCCTTAGACCCTATGCCAACATGGATGTTGAAACTTTGTTTGGATGAACTTCTGCCTGTCATTACGCGTATCATTAACTATTCACTCCAGTCTGGTGTCTTTCCAGACAGCTTTAAGATAGCCCATGTCATTCCATTGCTCAAGAAAGCAACATTGGACCCGGAACAGCTAAAGAGTTATCGCAGTGTATCAAACCTGAGTTTTATTTCAAAGGTTTTGGAGAAAGCAGCAGCTGAACAGATTCAAGCATATCTCACCGAAAATAACTTGTATTCTAACCTCCAAAGTGCCTATCGAAAGCACCACAGCACAGAATCTACCTTGTTGCGTGTCATGAACGACCTTCTTCTTGCTGTTGACAAAAGGGAGGACGCTGTACTAGTTTTACTTGATCTCAGTGCCGCGTTTGACACCATTGACCACACAATCCTTCTCAGACGTCTCAATCACAATTATGGCATTACCGGAACTTCACTTTCGTGGTTCGAATCATACATGCGCGGACGCAAGCAAGCTGTCAAGATCGGTGACACTCTATCATCATTCCATGAACTCACCTGCGGTGTTCCTCAAGGTTCAGTCTTTGGTCCACAAATTTTCACGATGTATACTGCTCCAATTGAAAACATTGTTAGAGCTCATCAAGTCGAAGGAATGTTTTACGCAGACGACAGCCAGCTGTATACCTCTTTCACTGCAGCAAGTAGAAATGAAAATCTGGCAAAACTCGAGGACTGTGTTAGAGACATCAAGAAATGGACTTTCGAAAATAAACTCTCCCTAAACGATGACAAGACCGAGGTGATCCATATACGCTCACGCTACGTCGGGTCCGATTCTATCAGTGACTTAACAATTGGTACGTGTAATGTTCCAATCGCCCAGCAAGCAAAAGACCTCGGTGTTATTGTGGACACAAACCTTACCATGTCTTCGCATGTTAATCAGATCTGCAAGAAAGCATGTTATGCCATCAGGAACATCGGCAGGATCAGGAGATATCTGGACAGAAAGAGCGCTGAAAAGCTTGTGCATGCTTTTGTTTCTTCGCAACTTGACTGTGGAAACAGCTTGTTGTTTGGCCTTCCTGAATTCCAAATAGCAAAGCTGCAACGTCTCCAAAATTCAGCTGCACGCATGGTCACATTTACTAAGCGACGTGAACACATTTCCCCGATCCTTCGAGACCTGCATTGGTTGCCTGTTAAAAGTAGGATCCTGTATAAACTCTTGATGATAACCTACAAGGCATTAAATGGTCTAGCTCCATCTTACATCCGGGATCTTGTTGTCATTACAGATCCTGTTCGCTGTCTGAGATCAAGCGCAGCTCCTCAACTTCATCGTCAATCTGTTAACACCAAGACATACGGACAACGCTCATTCACATATGCTGCTCCAGAACTTTGGAATAAGTTACCATCACACATAAGAAATGCTCCTACACTCGCAATTTTCAAAAAACAACTCAAAACTCACCTGTTCGCCATTGCTTGAACTCATTTTCTGATTTTATCAACATTTTGCTGTATTTTAATGTGTGTGTTCTTATATTATTGTATGTATTTTAAGGTTTTAATTGGTGTAATATTTAGGTGTTTTTAAAGTTCTTACATTTTGCATAATGTGTGTACAGCGCACTGTGACTCCCCGTGTAGTGCGCTATATAAATGTGTTTTATTATTATTATTATTACGTAAACCATCCATGGCCGCGTTGTCTCCACGGTAAAAAGCTGGCAGCAAAGATGCCAACGTTTTACCGTAAAATACAGGTTTTTCCTGTATATTTTTACAACAAACCGTAAGTTTTACAGGTACACACGTAAATAAGAAGGTCTACATTGGTGGACAGGCTAACTAAGTTGGTTGGTCGCCAGTGCTTTTTTATTCTCTACACATTCCCAAGCTCTGTATTAACCCCCAGCCCGGACCCCCAGCCCCAAATAATATTTTCAAATGTTTTTATTGTATTACTTTTTACAGCATATTGTAAATTTGACGGTAAAAAGTTGGCATCCATGCTGCCAGCTTGTTACCGTAAATGTACATGTTTTTTTCTAACAATGTAGGCCTACGCCACTGCTTTCATCATGTTCACCCTTGTTTCAAAAAGCTGGGTTATTGATGACAGACGATTATCCTATCAACGTTTTCGAGTATACCCTCCTTGAAATCGATAAGTTCAATCGGTATACCTATTCAATACAAATTCACGTGCGTGCCTTGACAGCCAACGCACTTGAAGTTTGGAAGGTTATTTATTTATTTATTTATTTTATTTATTTATTTATTTATTCGTAAAACGCTTTCAAAACAGCGGCACCCACCAACAGATGGTGGTGCATCCAACAAATATAAAGTAAGATACATCAAAAGATAGGAAAAAAACACCTATACAAACAAGAGAGATAAATCATACACTCATGAAATCATGAGAATTATAATACATTGAGATGGGCTCATCGAGTCCTGACACGTGGAGCTTGATATATAAACTCCAAAAAGCTTTTCTCAAAGGTAAAAATGGCTGTGTCGAGCATAATCAGGTCCTGCATGAAATCATTAGTCATAGTAAGGCCAATAAAAGGACCGCTCATATAACATGGTTCGACTTGGAAGATGCCTTTGGGTCTGTCTCACACGATCTCATTCGTCATACGCTCAGTACCAATAACATCCCTCCCGAGATTCAGACCTACATACAAAATCTCTACTCCTCACTAAATGGTAGGGTTACCACAAAAACGTGGTCCTCTGATCCGTTTCAATTTAACAAGGGCATCTTCCCCTATCACCGATCATGTTTATTCTATGTTTTAATCCCATCATTAAATCCCTTGAAAATAACAATGGTCATGGCTACAACCTGAATGGTTCAAAAATAATCACAACACCATTCGCAGACGACTTTTGTCTTATAACGGGGAACAAACGTACGCATCAGAGACTTATAAACAAAATCTCCGACCAAACTAAATCAATGGGTTTGAAACTAAAACCATCTAAATGTAGGTCATTGTCAATATGCTGCGGGTCAGCAAATAGGGTCGACTTTTCTTTGGATGATGAAGAGATTTTGACGATCGATCAAGGCCCACATAAGTTCCTCGGTTCCCTTATAACATTCAAAAGTAAACCCGCCGAGATTTATGAGTGCATTCGTGACATGATAAACCAAGGTCTTGACCGCATCGACAAATCTCTCATCAGAAATGAGTACAAGATGAGAATCTATGCAAATTATTTCCTTCCATCCCTCCGTTTCCATCTTACCGTCAATGATATGTGCTCTACTCATCTTACTGATCTTGATTCTTTGGCCAACCGCTTTCTCAAGAAATGGTGTGGACTTCCTCATCCAGCCACGCTGGCCTTTATTCACATGCCTAACGGTCTGGCCATCAAAAGGATAGCTGATTTATATTTAGAAAGCCACACTGTTGCTCACATATCTTCGCGTTTGAAAGGTGATGAGATCGTAAATCACTGCATAGACTCTCGCCTTGAGAGGGAGGGGGGTTGGACTTCTAAAATATCATTTGCCAAAAAGTCTGAGAACATCTTTCTGAAATCCAAGCAAAATGCTACCACTATCAAATCATGTCAAAATGCTGCGAAAAAGATTATAAAGGAAGATGTCTCCGACTATTGGCACACCCAGGTAAAACCCTTGCTGGTTCAAGGTAGATTTTTAGACTTATTGTGCACTGAAGCCAAATCATATTATTGGAAAAGTGTTGTTTATAACCTGCCAGTTGGCGTTTACAAATTTGTTGTCAATTCCTTGTGTGACACCCTCAACAACAAAGTCAATCTGAAACGTTGGGGTAAATCCAATAATGACAAATGTAACCTTTGCAAGAACAGGGCTACCCTCCACCACATTCTCAATCATTGTTCTGTCTCTCTTGACCAGGGCAGGTTTACGTGGCGCCACAATAACGTTCTGCACTACATATGTAAGACGATGATGACTGGTTTTCAATCTCCAAAAGACCCTCAAATTTTGTGCGACCTCCCAGAATTCAAAAAAAGGAGCTCCACCATTCCTTCGGTTTGCACCGTCACAAACCTGATCCCCGATCTCTGCGTGTTCTGGGAGAATTCACGGAAACTGGTCATCATCGAACTCACAGTGCCCTTTGAACTCAATCTTGAGAAAGCGCACACAAGAAAATCTGACAAATACGCCGCTCTGGTTGCTGATATTCAGAACAATGATTTTGAGTGTGAGTTGGTCGCCCTTGAAATTGGTAGCCGTGGTTACATATCCCCTCACAATCTTGGTAGACTCAAATATATACTCAAACTGTGCAATAACCCCACTACTTTTAAAATGTTCCGGGACAACATCACCAAACTATCTATTCTGTCATCTTTCTCGATTTTCCATGCTCACAAGGAACCCACATGGGACAATTATCCAACTCTCAACGTGCAATCATAATGGTTTACTGCAGGGCAGGTCCCTTTTATATGAATATCTATTTTTAATGTTTTAACACGTCTGTTTTGTTTTATCATGTTGTGTTTAGTTTGTCCCCATTATCCCTGCGTTCGTCCACCTAAATGGATAACTGATCTGGGATTTACATGTTTTCCTTTATTGTGTATCAATTCTGTATGTGTAACTTTTATGATGCTAATAAAGTGATGTGATATATATTAATGATCATTATTACTTAATAACACCGTCCTACATGACCATGCACGTTTTAAGTATGACTTACAAAAGACATCAAAATGTCTATCGATTAATGCATTGTATGAATAGTTATTTACCAACGGGGTGACAGACAAACAATTACTACCTAAGATTAGACATAGTTTTGTATTATCATCACTTAGATTAAAAAAAATCCATACATAAGAGAGATCTGCTTGACGAAGATTCATTTGTAAATTGTGAAGCTCATTGTCACGGATTGAGAAAGCCGCTCTAACTGACAATAGCACAATAGCACCCTTAATAGCAAGGGCTGCAATAGCGTGCCTCTCCCATAGACTAAGTATGTAAGAACGCAATAATCGCACTGCTATTCTTTAAAGGTTGCAATTGTGCTATTACCACTCGTCTTTCCTAACTTAGAGTATTTTCAAGTCGGGAGAAATGGATTTAAAGGCAATGGCGCTATGTTGCGCATCAATGGCAAATATACTTCTTATGTGCTATTCGCGCTATTGTGCGCTGTTCCTTCCAACAACTTTAGTAGTGCGCTATTAATTTTAGTAGTGCGCTGTTCGCGCTATTGTGCGAATGATTATTATCTTTCATTCATCTTATGTGCTATTCGCGCTATTGTGCGCTGTTCCTTCCACAATTTTAGTAGGGCGCTATTCGCGCTATTGTGCGAATGATTATTATACTTCATTCATCTTACGTGCTATTCGCGCTATTGTGCGATGTTCCTAATCTATAGTAGTGCGCTATTCGCGCTATTGTGCGAATGATTATTAAACATCATTCATCTTTGAGACTTATCAAGGATGTGCTATTCGCGCTATTGTGCGATGTTCCTTTCAACAATGTTAGTAGTGCGCTATTCGCGCTATTGTGCGAATGATTATTAAACTTCATTCATCTTGAGTAGTGCGCTATTCGCGCTATTGTGCGATGTTCCTTTCAACCATTTTAGAAGTGCGCTGTTCGCGCTATTGTGCGAATGATTATTATATTTCATTCATCTTATGTGCTATTCGCGCTATTGTGCGCTGTTCCTTCCAACAATTTTAGTAGTGCGCTATTCGCGCTATTGTGCGAGTGATTATTATATTTCATCCATCTGATGTGCTATTCGCGCTATTGTGCGTGTTCCTTTGAACAATGTTAGTAGTGCGCTATTCGCGCTATTGTGCGATGTACCTTTCAACAATTTTAGTAATGCGCTATTCGCGCTATTGTGCGAATGATTATTGTATTTCATTCATCTTATGTGCTATTCGCGCTATTGTGCGCTGTTCCTTCCAACAATTTTAGTAGTGCGCTATTCGCGCTATTGTGCGAATGATTATTATACTTCATTCATCTTACGTGCTATTCGCGCTATTGTGCGATGTTCCTAATCTATAGTAGTGCGCTATTCGCGCTATTGTGCGAATGATTATTAAACATCATTCATCTTTGAGGCTTGACAAGGATGTGCTATTCGCGCTATTGTGCGATGTTCCTGTCAACAATGTTAGTAGTGCGTTATTCGCGCTATTGTGCGAATGATTATTACACATCATTCATCTTCCGAATGATTATTAAACTTCATTCATTTTTGAGACCTGACAAGGATGTGCTATTCGCGCTATTGTGCGATGTTCCTCTCAACAATGTTAGTAGTGCGCTATTCGGGCTATTGTGCGAATGTTTGTTAAACTTCATTAATCTTTGAGACTTAGGAAACGTGTCGTCTATATGGTTCTGATTTAAAACCATAGATATATACTGCTTACAGTGCAGTGCGATTCCTAATTACGTCACAATCATGGTTCGAGTGTGAATGTAGAGTGAAAATAAATTGTTGCGGTTAACCGGGGCTTTATTTTTACTCTAAAACCATGATATTGAAATAATTAGGAATCGTATCGCTTTGTAACTTAGAATGTATTTATGATTTTTGCTGAGAAATGTAAATTTGGAAAAGAGTCTGTATCCAAATTATTCTTCGAGGATTGAGGGCGTTCCCTGGTAAAGATTGTCACCAAATGTAGGAGGGGTCGTGTTTAAAAAGGAACCAATTAAATTTCCCAAAACACTTGAGTCGTTCTTAAGGGGGGGTTAGGAGGAATGTATCAACGTTGAAAACGAAAAATTTTCATGTTACCGTGATTTTACCCCTTATAATTGTGCTATAAATTAAAGCTTAGGTCGCAAGGTTTCAAAACATGTGTGTTATATTGATCTGGTTGCCATGGTAAACACGCAAGCAAGGCCTGTGATTGGCTAAACATTAACAAATGTAAATAGAAAACTAAATGTTGTAGGCCCTAATGTGGTGCATATTTAGGAGGACGATGTAACTACATAATATTGCGCTCAAAACCATGAAAAGGTTTTTTTTATAAGCTTGCTATGGCTAGTGGAACAGACCAATCAGGTAACTTTGCATCATAATTCAAATTGGAAAGATTGTATTCCAAATTGGGCTTGATGGTTTTGTAGCGCTTTGTATGTTTAACAACTGTGCCAATTTCCATGGTCACATGACTTTCGTTTTTGAGTTGAGCTACGTTTGTTACGGTTTCGCATGTTAGCGCGTTTTCTTGTTTTGAGATATCAAGCGAAACGTATTCAAAAATATTGAAATTGTTGGAAAAACAAGTAATTTAGGAGTTTAATAGCATTTTTAAAGATAAGGTGCTTAAATATAGCTGTGTCAGAAAAAATAAAGAAAATCATAAGATATGTCGTTGACCTAAAATGTTGATAAATAATAATGCGCAATGAATTAATTTAATTTTTTACCAAAAACAAATTATATAAAATTTCAATTGTTTTATTTATGTAAAATTTAAAGTGATTTTGCTAAAAATCACAAATGAGCGTCGTCTTCACACAAACAAATAGAAAACGTCACCGATTTTCGAAATTCCGTTAATTAAAGTGACCATAACATCAGAACCGAATGTCCAATTTGACTTGAACTAATTTTTGAATCCGGCCATCCTATCTCCCCCCCCCCCACCCCCCCCCCCCCCCCCCCCCCCTCTTAAAGAAATCAATTATTGTTAATCGGTGAACGAAGCTAATAATAAACACATGAGGGTGGGGGAGATTAACATTTTATTTATTATACTTGGCCTTAAAGGCCGTATATTGTGTATCTTTCCAGGGAACGCCCTCAACATCGAAAAACAAATTGAAGATTTTCTTGCAGATTTACATTTCTGATCATAAATCGTACATACATTCCAAGTTACAGGGCGATACGATTCTTAATTACTTCAAAATCATGATTTTAAAGTAAAAATAAACTGTCGGATAATCCGAAAGTTTATTATTTTCACTCTAAATGCACTCTAAAACCATGATTGTGAGGTAATTAGGAATCGTATCGCTCTGTAGCTTGGAATGTATGTACGATTTATGATCAGAAATGTAAATCTGCAAGAAAATCTACTTTCTAAAAGAAATAATGAATAGAGGGCGCTCTCTGAAAAAAATCACATAATATGCCTTTAATAGATAAACACAACACAATCAAACAATAACAATCAGTAGACAATATCCGCGATGTGTTGTATAATTGATAATTGAGGGGCAGACTAATGCCTCAACAATCTGAATGGGCGGTGTCATTTTTCATTTAACATGGAGCTTTTTTAAGTACAACCAATCATTTGTTGCATTGTGGGATATGATATCAACAGTTTGGATGAGGTTTTGACGGGGCTTTAAAAGAACGACCTATATCATTGCAATACTTGAGGGCTCAATAGTTTGGATGGGGCTTAAGCACGACCCATAATCTAATATGGCAAACCCTGGCTTGGGCAAACCTGTCACTTGATACTGAACGGTCCCACAATGCAATATTGAACGACCTATACTGAAATTCGGTCACACAATTAAGGGGCAATCATAAATCATAATATGGGGATTGATTAACGATTTACGAACTTCTTTGGTTCGAGCAATCTATCATTTGTTGCATTGTGGGATTGGATATCAACAGTTTGGATGTTTTTTTTGACGGGGCTTTTAAAGGTATATTATGTCAGACGACGGTCGATCATATTTACATTTCTGATCATAAATCGTACATACATTCCAAGTTACAGGGCGATACGATTCTTAATTACTTCAAAATCATGATTTTAGAGTGAAAATAAAGTGTCGGAAAATCCGACAGTTTATTATTTCACTCTAAATTCACTCTAAAACCATCAGTTTGAGGTAATTAGGAAACGTATCGCTCTGTAACTTGGAATGTATGTTTGATTTATGATCAGAAATGTAAATCTGCAAGAAAATCTACTTTCTAAAAAAAATAATGAATAGAGGGCGCTCTCTTGAAAAGATCACATAATATGCCTTTAAAGAACGACCTACCATGCATTTTAGAGGGCTCAATAGTTTGGATGGGACTTTTAAAGAACGACCCATAATCTATTATGCCAAACCTGTCACGTGATATTGCAATTCAGTCCCACAATGCAATATTAAGGGTCAAACAAATCTAATATGGCGATTGATTTAACGATTTACGAACTGCTGTTGCATGCCTTAACAATTTGAATGGGCTGTGTCATTTTACATGGGGCTTTTAATAAAGAACGAACTATCATTTGTTGCATGCCTCAACAAATTGAATGGGCGGTGTCATTTTACAGGGGGCTTTTAACACTTTTCATGAGGCAGGCGTCTGCAGACGACATTCGAAAATGTTATAAAATGTCTCAAAAATGTCAACATTATTGAATTCAATTACCATATTTAAAATCACCATGAGAAATGCATTACAATAAGTACTAAACATGCCTAATATTGGTTCAGTAATCCAAGAGATAGACTTTGACAGTTGGGAAAGGTTTCTGAAAAATGTTAATAATTTGAATGGGCGGTGTCATTTCACAAGGGGATTTTAAAGAACGACCTATCATTTGTTGCATTGTGGGATTGGATATCAACAGTTTGATCGGGTTTCCCGGGCTTAGTGAAGAGTATTAGAAAACTTAAAAATGAGTCCAAAAGTTCACAAATCAGCCGTAGCCTATATATCTGTAGGCCTATAGTGCATTAACATGATTAATGACCAAACAATGTTAACTTTGGTCATTCTCATTCCTTACTTTTATTCAAACAACATGTGTAATCGTTTCTATAACATGCCCTGTAATCCATCCCTGCTCAATTTAACCCCGTTGTTGCCCCCACCCGGCTCCCCCCACACACACCCCACACACCCGACTCCTTTCCCTGGCCTCCCCTCCCCGTTCGTTATGAGAAACCCTTGCCCCGACACACGTCCCACCCTTTACCCCGTTCTCCTGGTCCTCAGCCTCATCCTAGTCCAAAGCCAAAGTTATTCTTAGTCCTAACCATAACTCTTAGTCTAACCTAACCTTACCCTAACGCTAGGGACTAGTCCTAAGCTTAACCCTGAGCTTTTCGTTCAAACCATCGGTGTATAGCCCGTTTTCCAATCATATCTTAGGCATGGACGCCGTTGCTAGGCGTATACTAAATTATCTTCTGAAGATAGCAAATGTTAGATGCTATCTACAGAAGATAGTAACCCGTTAATTGCTATCTTAAGAAGATAGCAACTTGTAAATGCTATTTTGAGAAGATAGCAGCCCGTATGTCGGCATGCGTCGTTTATGTGTGTATACAACGTACTCTAAAAAACGCCAACGGACGCGTTATAAGTCGCGTATTTGATGCGTTACGTCTCCAGCTGCTGTCTACTGAAGATAGCATACCTAAATATCCTTCAATTTCGAGTAGTACACAAACTATATCGGTGGTTACCACCATGCATTTTAGAGGGCTCATAGTTTGATTGGGGCGTTTAAAGAACGACCCATAATCTATTATGCCAAACCTGTCACTTGATACTATCAAACGGTGTGTTAGTAACATCTTGAAATTCTCCAAGTAAATGTCTGACATGTCCACCACCGTCTGATTAACTCCAAAAAGCGTGAACGGATGGGGAAGTCGGACATTTTCAAGATTTGATGAATAGTATGTCCACAGAATGTCATCTACTGATGAAGATGGCATTCATTGTGACTTCGATTAGTGTATCTTCCGGAACCCTGCGGGGCTCTATATAAACATGCTCCACTCTGGGCGGTTACGCACAACAGGGTCCACTGTACCTAGGACCGCTTTTAAAGAACGCCCCACCATTGGGCATCTTTGGGCCACGGGCATATTTGGGCCACGGGCATTGGGAACGGGTTTCCCGGGCTTAGTGAAGAGTATTTAGTGGTGTGCTACCTTAGAACAAAAATAGATTTGTTTATTTGCAAACCTGGTTTTGTTATTTTTGATTAGTCATAAGGCACACATAATATTAAACCTATTTTGAAGGATATTGGTCAAAGACTTTTCGATTTATACCAATTTCACGAAAGAGTAGAAAACTTAAAAATGAGTCCAAAAGTTCACAAATCAGCCGTAGCCTATATATCTGTAGGCCTATAGTGCATTAACATGATTAATGACCAAACAATGTTAACTTTGGTCATTCTCATTCCTTACTTTTATTCAAACAACATGTGTAATCGTTTCTATAACATGCCCTGAAATCCATCCCTGCTCAATTTAACCCCGTTGTTGCCCCCACCCGGCTCCCCCACACACACCCCACACCCCCGACTCCTTTCCCTGGCCTCCCCTCCCAGTTCGTTATGAGAAACCCTTGCCCCGACACACGTCCCACCCTTTACCCCGTTCTCCTGGTCCTCAGCCTCATCCTAGTCCAAAGCCAAAGTTATTCTTAGTCCTAACCATAACTCTAAGTCTAACCTAACCTTACCCTAACGCTAGGGACTAGTCCTAAGCTTAACCCTGAGCTTTTCGTTCAAACCATCGGTGTATAGCCCGTTTTCCAATCATATCTTAGGCATGGACGCCGTTGCTAGGCGTATACTAAATTATCTTCTGAAGATAGCAAATGTTAGATGCTATCTACAGAAGATAGTAACCCGTTAATTGCGATCTTAAGAAGATAGCAACTTGTAAATGCTATTTTGAGAAGATAGCAGCCCGTATGTCGGCATGCGTCGTTTATGTGTGTATACAACGTACTCTAAAAAACGCCAACGGACGCGTTGTAAGTCGCGTATTTGATGCGTTACGTCTGCAGCTGTTATCTACTGAAGATAGCATACCTAAATATCCTTCAATTTCGAGTAGTACACAAACTATATCGGTGGTTACCACCATGCATTTTAGAGGGCTCATAGTTTGATTGGGGCGTTTAAAGCACGACCCATAATCTATTATGCCAAACCTGTCACTTGATACTATCAAACGGTGTGTTAGTAACATCTTGAAATTCACCAAGTAAATGTCTGACATGTCCACCACCGTCTGATTAACTCCAAAAAGCGTGAAGGGATGGGGAAGTCGGACATTTTCAAGATTTGATGAATAGTATGTCCACAGAATGTCATCTACTGATGAAGATGGCATTCATTGTGACTTCGATTAGTGTATCTTCCGGAACCCTGCGGGGCTCTATATAAACATGCTCCACTCTGGGCGGTTACGCACAACAGGGTCCACTGCACCTAGGACCGCTTTTAAAGAACGCCCCACCATTGGGCATCTTTGGGCCACGGGCATATTTGGGCCACGGGCATCTTCGACCGCTCTTTTATCATAATTTTGTTGGGCGCTTATTTTTGACACAACATATTTAAACCATTATCAATGTCTCCATCTTAACTCTCATTGAATCGAAATTGGAATTGGGCATCATTGGGCCACGGGAATCTTCGACCGCTCTTTTATCATAATTTTGTTGGACGCTTATTTTTCACACAACAACTCATTTAAACCATTATAAAATCACAAAACTTGCAAATGCACCGCGTGTCATTTACTGATGAAGATATCATTCATTGTGACTTCGATTAGTGTATCTTCCGGAACCCTGCGGGGCTCTATATAACTTGCTCCGCTCTGGGCGGTTACGCACAACAGGGTCCACTGCACCTAGGACCGCTTTTAAAAAACGCCCCACCATTGGGCATCTTTGGGCCACGGGCGCATCTTCGACCGCTCTTTTATCATATTATTTTTGACACAACATATTTAAACCATTATCAATGTCTCCATCTTAACTCTCATTGAATCGAAATTGGAATTGGGCATCATTGGGCCACGAGAATCTTCGACCGCTCTTTTATCATAATTTTGTTGGACGCTTATTTTTGACACAACAACACATTTAAACCATTATAAAATCACAAAACTTGCCAATGCACCGCGTGTCATTTACTGATGAAGATATCATTCATTGTGACTTCGATTAGTGTATCTTCCGGAACCCTGCGGGGCTCTATATAACTTGCTCCGCTCTGGGCGGTTACGCACAACAGGGTCCACTGCACCTAGGACCGCTTTTAAAGAACGCCCCACCATTGGGCATCTTTGGGCCACGGGCGCATCTTCGACCGCTCTTGAAATTCACCAAGTAAATGTCTGACATGTCCACCACCGTCTGATTAACTCCAAAAAGCGTGAAGGGATGGGGAAGTCGGACATTTTCAAGATTTGATGAATAGTATGTCCACAGAATGTCATCTACTGATGAACCATGCATTTTAGAGGGTTCATAGTTTGATTGGGGCGTTTAAAGAACGACCCATAATCTATTATGCCAAACCTGTCACTTGATACTATCAAACGGTGTGTTAGTAACATCTTGAAATTCACCAAGTAAATGTCTGACATGTCCACCACCGTCTGATTAACTCCAAAAAGCGTGAACGGATGGGGAAGTCGGACATTTTCAAGATTTGATGAATAGTATGTCCACAGAATGTCATCTACTGATGAAGATGGCATTCATTGTGACTTCGATTAGTGTATCTTCCGGAACCCTGCGGGGCTCTATATAAACATGCTCCACTCTGGGCGGTTACGCACAACAGGGTCCACTGTACCTAGGACCGCTTTTAAAGAACGCCCCACCATTGGGCATCTTTGGGCCACGGGCATATTTGGGCCACGGGCATTGGGAACGGGTTTCCCGGGCTTAGTGAAGAGTATTTAGTGGTGTGCTACCTTAGAACATAAATAGATTTGTTTATTTGCAAACCTGGTTTTGTTATTTTTGATTAGTCATAAGGCACACATAATATTAAACCTATTTTGAAGGATATTGGTCAAAGACTTTTCGATTTATACCAATTTCACGAAAGAGTAGAAAACTTAAAAATGAGTCCAAAAGTTCACAAATCAGCCGTAGCCTATATATCTGTAGGCCTATAGTGCATTAACATGATTAATGACCAAACAATGTTAACTTTGGTCATTCTCATTCCTTACTTTTATTCAAACAACATGTGTAATCGTTTCTATAACATGCCCTGAAATCCATCCCTGCTCAATTTAACCCCGTTGTTGCCCCCACCCGGCTCCCCCACACACACCCCACACCCCCGACTCCTTTCCCTGGCCTCCCCTCCCAGTTCGTTATGAGAAACCCTTGCCCCGACACACGTCCCACCCTTTACCCCGTTCTCCTGGTCCTCAGCCTCATCCTAGTCCAAAGCCAAAGTTATTCTTAGTCCTAACCATAACTCTAAGTCTAACCTAACCTTACCCTAACGCTAGGGACTAGTCCTAAGCTTAACCCTGAGCTTTTCGTTCAAACCATCGGTGTATAGCCCGTTTTCCAATCATATCTTAGGCATGGACGCCGTTGCTAGGCGTATACTAAATTATCTTCTGAAGATAGCAAATGTTAGATGCTATCTACAGAAGATAGTAACCCGTTAATTGCGATCTTAAGAAGATAGCAACTTGTAAATGCTATTTTGAGAAGATAGCAGCCCGTATGTCGGCATGCGTCGTTTATGTGTGTATACAACGTACTCTAAAAAACGCCAACGGACGCGTTGTAAGTCGCGTATTTGATGCGTTACGTCTGCAGCTGCTATCTACTGAAGATAGCATACCTAAATATCCTTCAATTTCGAGTAGTACACAAACTATATCGGTGGTTACCACCATGCATTTTAGAGGGCTCATAGTTTGATTGGGGCGTTTAAAGCACGACCCATAATCTATTATGCCAAACCTGTCACTTGATACTATCAAACGGTGTGTTAGTAACATCTTGAAATTCACCAAGTAAATGTCTGACATGTCCACCACCGTCTGATTAACTCCAAAAAGCGTGAAGGGATGGGGAAGTCGGACATTTTCAAGATTTGATGAATAGTATGTCCACAGAATGTCATCTACTGATGAAGATGGCATTCATTGTGACTTCGATTAGTGTATCTTCCGGAACCCTGCGGGGCTCTATATAAACATGCTCCACTCTGGGCGGTTACGCACAACAGGGTCCACTGCACCTAGGACCGCTTTTAAAGAACGCCCCACCATTGGGCATCTTTGGGCCACGGGCATATTTGGGCCACGGGCATCTTCGACCGCTCTTTTATCATAATTTTGTTGGGCGCTTATTTTTGACACAACATATTTAAACCATTATCAATGTCTCCATCTTAACTCTCATTGAATCGAAATTGGAATTGGGCATCATTGGGCCACGGGAATCTTCGACCGCTCTTTTATCATAATTTTGTTGGACGCTTATTTTTCACACAACAACTCATTTAAACCATTATAAAATCACAAAACTTGCAAATGCACCGCGTGTCATTTACTGATGAAGATATCATTCATTGTGACTTCGATTAGTGTATCTTCCGGAACCCTGCGGGGCTCTATATAACTTGCTCCGCTCTGGGCGGTTACGCACAACAGGGTCCACTGCACCTAGGACCGCTTTTAAAAAACGCCCCACCATTGGGCATCTTTGGGCCACGGGCGCATCTTCGACCGCTCTTTTATCATATTATTTTTGACACAACATATTTAAACCATTATCAATGTCTCCATCTTAACTCTCATTGAATCGAAATTGGAATTGGGCATCATTGGGCCACGAGAATCTTCGACCGCTCTTTTATCATAATTTTGTTGGACGCTTATTTTTGACACAACAACACATTTAAACCATTATAAAATCACAAAACTTGCCAATGCACCGCGTGTCATTTACTGATGAAGATATCATTCATTGTGACTTCGATTAGTGTATCTTCCGGAACCCTGCGGGGCTCTATATAACTTGCTCCGCTCTGGGCGGTTACGCACAACAGGGTCCACTGCACCTAGGACCGCTTTTAAAGAACGCCCCACCATTGGGCATCTTTGGGCCACGGGCGCATCTTCGACCGCTCTTGAAATTCACCAAGTAAATGTCTGACATGTCCACCACCGTCTGATTAACTCCAAAAAGCGTGAAGGGATGGGGAAGTCGGACATTTTCAAGATTTGATGAATAGTATGTCCACAGAATGTCATCTACTGATGAACCATGCATTTTAGAGGGTTCATAGTTTGATTGGGGCGTTTAAAGAACGACCCATAATCTATTATGCCAAACCTGTCACTTGATACTATCAAACGGTGTGTTAGTAACATCTTGAAATTCACCAAGTAAATGTCTGACATGTCCACCACCGTCTGATTAACTCCAAAAAGCGTGAACGGATGGGGAAGTCGGACATTTTCAAGATTTGATGAATAGTATGTCCACAGAATGTCATCTACTGATGAAGATGGCATTCATTGTGACTTCGATTAGTGTATCTTCCGGAACCCTGCGGGGCTCTATATAAACATGCTCCACTCTGGGCGGTTACGCACAACAGGGTCCACTGTACCTAGGACCGCTTTTAAAGAACGCCCCACCATTGGGCATCTTTGGGCCACGGGCATATTTGGGCCACGGGCATTGGGAACGGGTTTCCCGGGCTTAGTGAAGAGTATTTAGTGGTGTGCTACCTTAGAACATAAATAGATTTGTTTATTTGCAAACCTGGTTTTGTTATTTTTGATTAGTCATAAGGCACACATAATATTAAACCTATTTTGAAGGATATTGGTCAAAGACTTTTCGATTTATACCAATTTCACGAAAGAGTAGAAAACTTAAAAATGAGTCCAAAAGTTCACAAATCAGCCGTAGCCTATATATCTGTAGGCCTATAGTGCATTAACATGATTAATGACCAAACAATGTTAACTTTGGTCATTCTCATTCCTTACTTTTATTCAAACAACATGTGTAATCGTTTCTATAACATGCCCTGAAATCCATCCCTGCTCAATTTAACCCCGTTGTTGCCCCCACCCGGCTCCCCCACACACACCCCACACCCCCCGACTCCTTTCCCTGGCCTCCCCTCCCAGTTCGTTATGAGAAACCCTTGCCCCGACACACGTCCCACCCTTTACCCCGTTCTCCTGGTCCTCAGCCTCATCCTAGTCCAAAGCCAAAGTTATTCTTAGTCCTAACCATAACTCTAAGTCTAACCTAACCTTACCCTAACGCTAGGGACTAGTCCTAAGCTTAACCCTGAGCTTTTCGTTCAAACCAACGGTGTATAGCCCGTTTTCCAATCATATCTTAGGCATGGACGCCGTTGCTAGGCGTATACTAAATTATCTTCTGAAGATAGCAAATGTTAGATGCTATCTACAGAAGATAGTAACCCGTTAATTGCTATCTTAAGAAGATAGCAACTTGTAAATGCTATTTTGAGAAGATAGCAGCCCGTATGTCGGCATGCGTCGTTTATGTGTGTATACAACGTACTCTAAAAAACGCCAACGGACGCGTTGTAAGTCGCGTATTTGATGCGTTACGTCTGCAGCTGCTATCTACTGAAGATAGCATACCTAAATATCCTTCAATTTCGAGTAGTACACAAACTATATCGGTGGTTACCACCATGCATTTTAGAGGGCTCATAGTTTGATTGGGGCGTTTAAAGCACGACCCATAATCTATTATGCCAAACCTGTCACTTGATACTATCAAACGGTGTGTTAGGGGAGACGTCAAAACTCGACCGCCCGTTGACTGCCGGTTACGGGCGGTTCCGCCCGGTTCTTTTAGGTCAAATGTTTTACTGGTATATGAATATTCGCGCATGCAACACTGAACAACCGCCGGTTGACTTAATGCTGTAATCTGACCAATTTACACTATCAATCTGTTACTTTGCGGTCATAATAGCTCTCTCTCTATAATCGTTCTATAAAAAAACACATTCATAGACTTTCGGTATTGATTTTAAAAAGTTAATTGAGCTATAAACAGATTGAAAAAGCCAACCCCAGCGAAAATCAATAGCTGTATTGTACTGGTTGTTTAACTGAGACTTTTAAGTCTTAAAAGAGCCCATTACTTCAGATGTTATTGCTCACGTGTGTGACGAGGCACTTTCAACCGGTCGTGTTCACCAGAGTGTTACTATTTGACCTCATTATGTGTGTATATTATAACAGACGACACGTTTTGTGAGAACCGAACGGAACCGGCCGTAACCGGCAGTTGCCGGGCGGTCGAGTTTTGACGTGATCCCTTAGTGTGTTAGTAACATCTTGAAATTCACCAAGTAAATGTCTGACATGTCCACCACCGTCTGATTAACGCCAAAAAGCGTGAACGGATGGGGAAGTCGGACATTTTCAAGATTTTATGAATAGTATGTCCACAGAATGTCATTGTCACTTAAAATGCTTATCAGGTTCGGACAAAATTAGTTTATTTCCTGAGACTAACATTGTTGAAAGGAACATCGCACAATAGCGCGAATAGCACATCCTTGGCATATCTCATAGATGAATGAAGTATAATGATCATTCGCACAATAGTGCGACTAACATTGTTGAAAGGAACATCGCACAATAGCGCGAATAGCACATCCTTGGCATATCTCATAGATGAATGAAGTATAATGATCATTCGCACAATAGCGCGATTAGCGCAATACTAACTTAGTGTTGAAAGGAACATCGCACAATAGCGCGAATTGTATAGCAAGTGATGTGACAATGTGCTCGCGTAAAATAGCGTGATTATATGCTCCTAATTGCTTCGCACTATCACATACGCCCGTGCTCTTCTGTGCTATAATCGCTATATATATTATACTGCTCGCACTATCGCACAAACTCGTGCTCTTCTGTGCTACTGACGCTATTGATTGTCGCTATCGCGTAAAATAGCGCAATCATATGATCATAATGCGATTGCTTTAATGCTCGCACTATCGCACACGCCTGTGTTCTACTTTGCTATTGTCGCTATCGCCTTACTGCTCGCACTATCACATACGCCCGTGCTCTTCTGTGCTACTGACGCTATTGATTGTCGCTATCGCGTAAAATAGCGCAAAAGATCATAATGCGATTGCTTTAATGCTCGCACTATCGCACACGCCTGTGTTCTACTTTGCTATAGTCGCTATCGCCTTACTGCTCGCACTATCACATACGCCCGTGCTCTTCTGTGCTACTAACGCTATCGATTGACGCTATCGCGTTAAATAGCGCGATTCATTATGCTCCTAATACGATTGACTTACTGCTCGCACTATCACATACGCCCGTGCTCTTCTGTGCTACTAACGCTATCGATTGACGCTATCGCGTAAAATAGCGCGATTATTATGCTCCTAATACGATTGACTTACTGCTCGCACTATCGCGCACACCAGTGCTCTTTTGTGCTATTGTCGCTATTATCAGTTTGAGCGGCTTTATGCAAATCTTTAGCGATTTGTCTTTCACAACTATTCATGGAATGTGATTGAAAAATCATACTTTCTTTTTCTTCTATGAGCTAAAACATTATTGGTATGTTTACCAAAAAAATGTCTTCGCAACCTTGCTGAATTCGACAGTCTTAACGATAAATGAGTTTAAAAAAAGGTAATATAATAAGCGCCCACCCAAAATGACTTTGCTAACCGCCCTGGGCGCTTAATAGGGATAATACGGTATATTGAAACAAACCAATTTCATATCATTATACAGCAAATACTGCCCTCACATAAAATGAAAGAACTGATATACTTAACAGTAAACATGGACATTTTCGCGCTACAGTAATTTTTGCACTCCAAGCAGCTACCGCGAAAATAAAAACATGCGAACATATTTATTCTGTGTGTAAGTCTATGTAATGAATTTTCAAATTGCGAATTTAAAAACAAGCGAAATGGACGAAAATCGGCAAAGCCCGAAAATTTAATCGCGCAAAAATTACCACTTATACAGTATTCAAAACGGATATTGCCTCAGGGTATATAGCAGGAACAGGCAACATGACGCTGAATATTGATGGTTCCCAATATCCATTTATACTCATTCCAATCTACAATGTAGTGATAAATGTTCCCATCCTTGATAGCTCCATTTAGGTAGAAAACAGGGGATATCCCCTAGACAACCCCAAGAACACATGCCCTTAGGGTATACAGGGTGTCCTAGAATGATTTATAACACGTTTGAAACAGTAATAACAATATAAAAACCAACATTGCAGTCCAAATATAATATTTACAATATAATGAGGAACATTTTATGTACTTAATCTATTAATTTCATGAAAACATCTTTATCTGTTCCAATTTGGCACGACATTAGGCCTAAAAAAGGGGTTTGATTGGCCTAACCCGACCGACCCTAAATACATCGCCGACCCTGAATATTGTTTATTATTTTGAGGGCGGAAAAATGAAAATAACAATAAATATTTTTAAAAATGTTAAAAAAAATATATATAAAAATTGAACGAAGTATTTTATTACTTTGTTCAATTTTTATACTTTAAAAAGTTTCTGACTGTTTGCTTTCATTTCGGCTATTTTAAGTCCCCAAAGCAGGTGATTTAAAAATCAAAAAACAAATCCCGACTGACCTACCCTATTTGTTTTTGTCATGATAGGCCAATCAAACCCCTTTTTGTTTAGGCCTTATTGATAATTCGTGCAAATATGTTTTTCACTTTCAGTGTACTTCAACTGATAAAACTCAAACATCAAACTTAAAAACTGCCGCTTAACGCTTTCCATGCGACAGGCGTCTGCAGACGACAGTTCCAAAATGTCACAAAATGGTTCAAAAAATTCAAAAATTATTGAATATCATCACCATATTGGAATCACCATGAGAAATGCATTAACATGATTACAAACATGCCTAGTATTGGTTCAGTAATTCTTGAGATATAATTAATAGACTTTGAAAGTTGGGAAAGGTTTCTGACAAATCTTTTTTGTGAAATAATGGTAAAACTAATAGCCGTGTGGAAAGTGTTAAGAAATTATGATTTAAATCACTTAAGCAGACCACCAATTCCCCCACACCATTCAAATTCATAAAACATCACTAGCAGTTGATATTTCATATTTCTTTGTACTGGATTTGAATAAAATATGGTCTTTCTCTATATTTACATATTATTATCGTTGTAATACTGTAAAACACTTTTTTGCGGATACTTTATTTCGCGAATTGAAAATTACTGCTATTTTTGGAGGCATTTAATTTCGCGAATCTCGACATTTTACCGGTACTTCAATGCAAAATTGTCAGTTTCGCGGGTATTTAATTTTACGAACCCACATCTCTCGCGAAATTCGGGAAATTGAGCGAATACAAAAATAATGAATTGCTCTACAGAATACTATGCTAGAAAAAATAAATCAGACATTACGCGACAAAAAAACAACACATTATGTTCTATAGACGTTATTCATTATTGGCGATTTCATGTCTAAAGGGGAGACATACTGGGGAAGGGATATTTAATGTAAATTGTTAATAAGTTATGTCGTTTAATTGTAACATATAATGAGTGAAATTTGTATATATTACACATCAGTGGATTGGTGGAGGGATAAACCAAAACTTGTGAGACAATCCAATGTTTGAAAGACAATTTGGTGAAGGTATAAAAAATACCTGTATAATCAAAATAGCAGTTCGAGTTTTATTTTAGATTCCATTTCTTGATTTATAAAGCAAGAAAGGTTCAGGGGAAATTTTGAAAAAAATGTTTAAAGTTCACCAACATTTTTACGAAAATTTTGAAAATACAACAACAACAAAACAAATGCCCAACCAACCGACCCTATATGAGAGGTCCATTTGCCCTCAAAACAGAGTGGCCCATTCTTTTGTTGCTAACCCTGGCTTCCAGTAGCTTACTGGTTATATAACTCAATAATGAAATTATATATAAGGTTAAAATGTTAAATTGTTCAAGACTGTAACTTACTTGCTTGCCTACCACTATTTTCGCAAGGGATGTTGTTTCGCGAAATTAAATACCCGCAAAAATAGCAGTAATTTTAAATTTGCAAAATAAGTATCCACAAAATGATAGTGTTTAAAGGTAGATGACCCGATCACATTTTCGTAACACAGAATTATTTCAAACATACGGAGATTTTCATATCATATGAAAGCTCGTATTTTTCTCATCATCATACTGAAATTTGACGGCCTAAATCGGTATAATTACGGAGAAATCGATGAAATAACGTCGAATTACCGCGAATGGTGGTAACCACCGATATAGTTTGTGTACAACTCAATGGGTACAGTTCACAGCATCTTGTGCGTCTAAAATAAGAACCATTAGAGCTATGCAACTCAAACTTTGGAACACGACTTTTTTAAGGATGACCTTTCATGTAGAATAGAAAACTTCAAGTTGAAAATCGGAAATGTGATCGGGTCATCTACCTTTAACAGTATTTATAAAGAATAAATAATATATAGACTCGGACAAACTGGCGAGAATTAAATTAACAAAGACCTTAAAAATACACAGCCTCGAACCCGGTCCCTCTCGCTATCGCGGCGATTGGTTACTCCACTAGGCTACAGGGACTGTGCTTACATGGATACCAGACATACGAGCTATTATGTATACAAAGTCTTTTGTTGAAAGCCTCTAGCAGCCGAAATACATGAGTAAATAATAACAATTGATGATGGCCTATAAGCATGATTCTAGCAGAATCTATGACGAGCGAAACTTAATTAAATAAACGCGAGGATCAAGAAATGATACCAGCCGAGTAATTGAAATGAATAAATAATATATAGACTCGGACAAACTGGCGAGAATTAAATTCTCGCCAGTATTATAAAGACTTAAAAATAAGATTTCTATTTTACCCAATTTGTCCACATATTACTGTTTTCTGCTTGAAATTAATAAGTTGGGTTGAAAAGATTGCCTTTAACCTAGTATTATCACCATAGAAACATTGGTAAAATTGACATTTACTCATTTATCTTGTCATGAACCATGGTCTGTCTGTCAGTAATATTTGTCAGCAAAAAAAGGGGCGGGGAAAAAAAAAATGGACCGATCTTGCATCAATACAAGAGAAGTTACGCCACCAGTTTAAAAAATAAAACAAAGGCAACTATTGTAAACAAACCAATTTCATATCATTATAAACATGATAGTAGACAGCAAATACTGCCCTCAAATGAAATAACTGATTTACAGTATTCAAAATGGATATTGCCTCAGGGTATATAGCAGGAACAGGCAACATAATACTTTTTATACAGGTGGCGCTAGATGCCAAGGCCATGTAAATCAATGACGTCTTCCAACGGTGCTGTGTACATGGAAAATGATAATGGTCCAATACCTGATCCTTGTGAAATGTCTCCAAGAGGAGTATGATGCTTAGAAGGATTTGAAATTTTGTCATTTACAGAGATAAATTGAGACCTACGAGTGACAAATGACAACATTTCTATAGCCTCATACTCCTCTGGAGAAGGCGTCCCACAAGGATCAGTTATTGTACCATTGTGCCGGGTTTATGATTCAATTGACTTTTGAGCTGGTCTCACTTTGGGCTTGTGCATTGTGCCCTGTTTTTATTTGTTTTGTCCTTGTTTTTCGTTTAGTGTTGTGCTTCGTTCATGCGTTTCATTTGTTTTTCTGCCTTTTTATGCTTGTTAAGGACCCCCAATGGAAATAAGATTTGTTCAAAGCTTTTTGGGCTATCCTTGGTATTTTTGCTCATATTTTATTATGTCTATATGTTATTCAAATTGCTTGGTGCAATTTAATTATGTGCATCTTGTACATGTTTGTATTGTACATCGTTCACTCACTTGTAACATCTCGCTTGGACATGTGTAATTCACTTCTTTATGGATTACCTTGTAATCAACTTCAACGTCTGCAACGTGCCCAAAATACAGCCGCACGTCTCATAACTCTCACCAAGAGACGCTCTCACATCACCCCTGTACTCATTGACTTGCACTGGTTACCAATAAAACAACGCATTGACTACAAGATTCTTGTTATTGTTTTCAAATCACTCCATGGATTAGCACCATCATATTTAGCGGAACTTATTCATGATTACGCACCTCATCGCACAGGACTACGTTCCGCAAATCGTCAATTCATCTGTGAATCTAGATCGAATAACTCTTACGGTGATCGTGCATTTGCAACATGTGCTCCAAAACTGTGGAACCGTCTTCCCATACATGTCATGAACTCCTGTAGCTTATCATCCTTTAAGACCGCTCTAAAAACTCACTTGTTCAAAATTGCTTTTGCCAATGACTTGTAATGTTGTATATCACATGCTTTTTATCATGTTCTCTGTTGTCTGTAGCGCAGTGAGCGGCTTTGTTTGTCGGATACTTGCGCTTTATAAGTTTCCATTGTTATTATTATTATTATTATGTTTGTATTTTAGATGTTTTTATCTCTGTATGATGTTTTCTCTGAAATATGACATTAGAAATATAATATAAACGAATAGACCTATGGTTTTTCAAGAAACACGGCGGCAGATCCCGATGTATTTTTATTGTGTTGCCGGTGTGTTCTTACGATACCAGCAGCACAGGACCAGCGGTCTTGCTATATGATTTTGTGTGGCCGCCATTGTTTGCCCCGGCTTTCTTATGATGTACGGCCCTTTTATGGCAAAAGAATGTATCTTATATGTAGTTTTCTAACAGTATACTTCCTTTTAACATGATCAAAGTTAGCTTTTTTCTCCATAAATCATGTAGTGGTAAAAGGCAGTATATTACTTTTATTGTCTTTAAAAGTTGCAACCTTTTCCTAAGTGAGTATTATTGAACCAAGTTAACACAATCCATGTTAAAGGGAAGTATATCATTAGGAAAGTACATATAAGATACATTCTTTTGCCATAAAAGGGCTGTGTAGCTCTGGTGTTGCCTAGTATTTCAGACGCAAAGATTTTTTTAACATAGCGACATTTGTATTTTTCGTTCTAAATTCTAATATGCTTTTTACATACTTAGTCTACCTGGTACGAGTTGTAGGTATTTGATATGAGGAAATGGCTTCATTTTGGTTTACATTTTTCAAACTTTTTCAGCTTCAGGGCATGGCTTCAAATGTTGATTTTTAACCTTAAAAACCCCCTCAAAATCCAGGAGCTTCAAGGGGCGCTGCCCTCTGACCCTGATTCTGCATGACGTCATCGGATTAGTGGTATACACTATTCATCGATTCAAATTCGCGAGGATTCGGTTTACTCAATCAGGTTTGAAGTTTAACGGTCTGAATGTGAAGAGTTTTTTATGTACAATTCTGAACTTTTTGTATGGATCCTCAGATGGTCAGTGACTATGCTGTATTAGCTCTACTGCTTTGCCCAGATTTCCCATATTTGCCCACCCCATGTTTATATTGAATCCAAGTTCAAGAAACACTTATAATGAAGGTCAACTGTACCAACACTCTCTCTATGCAGTCACTCCATACTCTGTACCAGTGTGTGTTGGTGTGTAGTGGATACTGAAAGGTTTACGGTGTCATGTGCGAAATATGAGCAATGTGTTTGTTCCTTGTTTTGTAATGGGAAGTTATTCAAAGGTTCATGATGGAACACAGTATGTTGAACTTCCTTAACGCGCATCAATTAACTAACGCGCACGGGAGCTTTGAGACAAATGATTTTTTTTAATATAGCCTTAGTCGAATAACATTGATTCAACATTTTCTTTCTCAATAAGCTGTGTTTGCTTATCATAATACATATTTTTCAAAGAGAAAACATTATAGGTGATGAACACTGATAATTGAATTACTATGCTAATGGTATTCCATACATTTAATATATTTTGTGACAGGTCAAGTGAGGGCGCCCTACAATCAATTATTTTAATTGATTTATTACATCATATAATAGGCTATGAAAAATGCTGGTTTAAACATGGGGGGAAATAATGACGATATACAGCTATCATTTAATACCAAATATATCATGATACACTTTTCAACAAAGAAATGCACCCCAGGCTCAAAACAAGTTCAGCTCTCCCTATACATTCCTGTGTAAAACCAAAAGTTGACCCCCTGTAAAATTAGCTGTGTGAACTTTTTGATGGGCATCCCGCACAGGGGTGGAACTAAGGGTAATAAGGTTTCCAAAAATCATTGGCAACTAAAAATAGCAAAATTCAGTTTTGAAAATTAAAAAGTCACCGGTGCTCCTGGGATATTGTGATTCTGAGGAAAATTCATACTGTTGGGTAATCAGCTGTTCCAACAAAGCATTTCGGCGATATAGTTGGTAATGCATTGTTGGCTGAATAACAGCCCTGATTGGTTACATAGAGATTTGGGTTGATCCATTATCATTTTCAGGGGTTGGTGGTGGTGATGATGGGGGTGGATACAGTGGCAGTAGGTATTGGGTTATGGGTGTGTTGGAAGGAGGATAGGGGATGTAGGGGGTTAACCTATCTTTTGGTGGTCCATGTAATTTTGTTGGCTTCCAGTTTTTGGGTTCCGAGTTGTTTAAGTACTCAATAAATATGTTGGGGTGGTGGGTATGGTGAATAAAGAGGGGGGTTGCCAAATTGTCTTTTTGGTGGATCCCAGTGTTATTTTGGTGGTTCCCAGTGTTATTTTGGTGGTTCCCAGTGTTATTTTGGTGGTTCCCAGTGTTTTGGGTTCCTAGCAAGTCAGTCAAACCAACCTTGGGCTCATTGACTATATCACCCAAAACACTGGGAACCACCAAAACGACAAACCAACCCCTCCTTATTCACCACAGAAATCGACTCAGTTACGTTTAAATCATGAGTACTACGAATTACTACGATGCGGCGTGCTTGTGTCACCCGGCTCAGCATAAAATGAAATGAAATAATGGCCCCAGGATACAGGGCGGAATATACTCCTCCATGTATGGTTTCCCCCCGTGGCCTAGCAGTAGATCGTCTGCCTCTGAACCCAGAGGTCCGGGGTTCGAGCCCCGGGGTAGTGGGGGCACTTTTTCCCCTCGCTATTTGACAACTGTTAGAGTGCATGATGAAAAAATATTAAAATCCTGTTTTATACGGGCAAACAGACCTCTCTCAGGTACATTAGGGTCGATCAGTCAGGCGTTTTGTTTGTTGTTGTTTTTCAAAAAAATTAGGAGGGTGAATTTTCAATAATTTTCAAAAAATAATTTAGAATAATTTAAAAACAACAACATTTTGTTTGTCCAAAAATGCTCACAATTTTTTTCCTAGAATTTTTAATTTTTTCTCCAAACATCCTCAAAAATGTCCAAAAAAGTTCACTTTTTTTCTCTAGAATTTTCATTTTGTTTTTCTCCAACAATTTCAAGGGAAAAAAATCCTCAAAAATGTCAGAAAATGTTAACAAAATTTGAAATAATGGGTCAGTTGGACCTTACCTATTTGTTGGCATGTTTGTTTTCAGAGGTTCGGTGTTGTACAATGCAATCATAATGAGCGTGACAAATCGCTCTGTTGCAGAGCTGTATGACACAACTTTTTCGTATCATACATAGAGCTTCACATCATAAAGAGATCTGTATGATACGGAAATATCCTCTTTGGCTATTAACCTATAAAATAACAGTATTCATGTCTCCTGAATGATAACACTATATATTGAGTAGTTGATAAATGGCTCATTACCAATCAGATTACAGCATTTGTATCTATTTATAGCTACTAAGGGATAAACCAGGGTAATGCATTATCAATGCCAATTCACAGATTTACACAAACAATATTTAAAGGTACATTCAGTGACTTCGAAGCAAATTGGTTTTTTTCTGGATTTTTCTTTAAACAGAGAATACAATTACAGATATGAAAATCTCAGATTGTTTTTCGCTTTAAGGCGTTGTAAATATGCAAAACCGATTTTAAAATTCTAAAATATTGTTTAAACAAAATCCTGAAATATAACTCATAAAAAATCCCAATGATTTGGAATTAAATGGCCTAAAAATGATTTGGTAGGCTGCAAGTATTGTGCAATAATAATAATCCTGCTAGATTTGTTATTAACTCTAACCCTGGCGGCATGTTTTAGGAACAACTATCAGGGGGAGGGGGGAGGGGGGAAACAGGTCAAACAGGCCGCCACCAATCCAACTGAGCAAGCTTGCACAAGGTTAACTTTATGCTGCGCATATGATAGCTTGGCTGGGCGGGACCGGAGATAGACTGGGGAACCACAAGCTACCAGTAGTATTTTTGTTTAGTCCTCAGGGCGATAAAAATTATTAACCAAGCAGCACAACATATATATGGCTCTTTCCTACTGGCTTCGAATAACTAGGTAGGAAAACATTACAAAATGCACAACACTCAAATTTTGTAAAAAAATGAAGGTACTTTCCAGCTTCCCAATACCAAATAAATGAGTGTGTCTTTAATGTATAGCCTAGTAAGTGTATACTTATGAACCAGGATGGCTTTAAACATGTAGGGATTGTCTTTCTTCTCTTCTTACAGCCATTGCCTTATGGTACTACCCGCCACACCTATGTGACATGTGGTTTCGGTCATCCTTTTATTAGGCTTATATAGCCCCCTCGTTTGGTCATAACCTGTGTTACAGGGTCCAATTGTTCCTCTGCTATCAAAATATATTTAAATAACAATGCCACATATATATGACACACCTCTGCCCAGTGTTCATTCATCCCTGGCGGTCTACATCGAACAACTAGATGCTGAACACCTGTGATGGAAACTTGAAGATGAATTTAATATAAAACAAAGGAATATCTTAGCCAGAGTAAGTTGATATATTATAAAGTATAGTCAAGTGGAATATAATAATTGAATTATGGTTTCTGTTTAAGTCAATTTAAAGTTGATTATTTGATAACGCTTTGTGCATTTAATCATGACTTTGAGCTGTGATCTGTTGAGTTGATCATGGAATTGACTGGTAAAGTCGCGCGTGTGGATAAGATAAGAAAGTACATATGTGATTGATACCTATTTTAGAGACAACAATATGATATTTCGTGTATGTAAACCATGAACAATTATGTATCCACTTGATTTCTTTGTCTTTCTCTAAGAACTGTCTGTACAATAATTATGTGATGGCCTTAAATATGTATAAGTAATACATGTAGGCCTAAGAAGTCATCAACTATCCTGAGTCTTGCAAATTTTGGAATATGAGTATTCAGCAGCGACATGCGCTACATGTAGCTGTGATAATCTAGAAGGTACTATTGCCCTATTTGCCATTGAACACACATAGGCCTACTTTGGAAGCATTTTATGATGTTATCTTATCCATTCAGAGCTCTAAAATTATCGAATACCGTGACATAGTAGCCTATGCCTGCCGAATTTTGAACCCATGTATGCATGCAACTCGCACTACGAACATGACGAAGCATGATGATAGGATCGTGAGAAACCATAATCTGCAATATATTAGCAGAGTCAATTAGGGCCGGGCATTTAGCCAAAGAAAACCCCGTGGATATTATCGATGCCCGGCCCATAGCAGCCCTTTTATGGTAAAAGAATGTATCTTTTATGTAGTTTTCTAACAGTATACCTCCTTTTAACATGATCAAAGTTAGCTTTTTTTCCATAAATCATGTAGTGGTAAAAGGCAGTATATTACTTTTATTGTCTTTACAAGTTGCAACCTTTTCCTAAGTGAGGAGTATAGAACCAAGTTAACACAATCCATGTTAAAAGGAAGTATATCATTAGGAAAGTACATATAAGATACATTCTTTTGCCATAAAAGGGCTGATAGGGGGCTGGGATTTGTCAAGGGATTTAGATTTATGCCCCGCCCGTCGGGGACTTTGCCGGGACTTAGGCGGGGAATTAAAAGTTTTAAAATCACATCTCCGGCACAAGTCATGGTCATCCCTGGGTACTCAGGGGCAGGTTTGCAATTGATAAGCGCATTAAGACACTTATTATTACTATAGTATATTATATTACTATAGTATTATTAGGTGTGGCATCGCACACTCATGAGTAGTAGTTCCAGAAATATAGCCCAAACTAATTGTTTTTACAAGTGTCTATAACCATGCTATACCATACCATGCTCATGATATTGTGTCAATTGGGCACTAATCGCAAGGCATTGTTTAATGTCATTGCAATGTCATTGCACTGATGTGCGTTGACATTGTCCAATCTATTTCAAGCTGTACTGTATGTGCTAATGCATAGGAAATGCACTTTTTGGAAACAAGGAATTGAAATTGAAATTTTATAATATATTATTGTGTAAATATGGCTAAATGTTTGAGATGAATATTCATTGTTGGTTATCATTAGAAAAAGTGACTTTGGAAGTTTCAATCTATGTTGACCCTTTGGTACAACGGTCTAAATCAGGATCAATTAATTAAGGGGGGACTAGTTTTTTTTGGAATTTTGTGAGTGCTGTAATTATTGAACTATGACTCTAATGTATATAAAAGTATACATTTTTGAAAAGGAAATGGATCAGAGAATCCAAATTTGGCATCAATTTTGATCCAAAATGTTGATTTTTTTGAAGAAAAAAATCACAACAAATCTTTTTTTTAACCCAATTTTTTTTGCCAAAGCTAACAAAAATTATTTTGAGTATAAAATGCCCAAATCTCTTGATGATGGGCAACTAAGATAACTTAGAAACATTTTTTGTTATAAACCTAATCAAATATTTTTTGAAATTTTGACTAAAAAGTGCCAAAAAAGAAAGAAAATCCATTTTTCAGGTTTTTTGGCACTTTTTGGTCAAAATGTCAAAAAATATTAGATTAGGTTTAAAAAAAAAAAATTCTCTCGCTATTTTTTGTGAATGAAGTGTTTACTTTTTGAGAAAATGGTTTTTTTAGGGATTTTTAAAGGGAAAAGTTCAAATTGACACAAAAAAGACTAGTAACACTTAATGGAAAAAGCTGGCAAGAGAATCTTCTAAATTGAATTACCTTTCATATGACACCTTGTTTGTTGAAATAGGAGCTATACTTCTCTTTAAAAATATTCACAAAGTTTGACTATTTAGTGTTTTCTGGCGAGTCGTGCGTATAATCGTGAATGTGTGATAAATGTTATTGTGTATTATGAAGAGCTTTGTTGCAAAAGGGCTATGGTGCATTTTTTTCAAAAATGAGTTTGATATAGAAATGTATAGGGAAAAATCATATGTTTCAAGGAAACAAAGTCATTTTTTTTCAAAAAGACCTACATCTCATTGTAAACAGCCATTGAAATTGTTGTTTTGTTACAAAAGGACCTGTATCCCAGAATCAAATCGGGATACAGTCCCTTTTGCAACAAAACAACAACTTCAATGGCTGTTTACAATGAAATGTAGGTCTTTTTGAAAAAAATGACTTTATTCCCTTGGAAAATATGATTGTGACCTATACATTTCTATATCAAACTTCTTCTTTTTTAAATGATTAAAATAAATGATTTTTTTAGTGTGGTATTTTTTCTCTATGTACAAACAGATGGAGTTTTGTTGCAAAAGGGCCTACATTCAAATTTTCAAAAAATGTAAACATGATTTAAAAAAAAAAATCAATTTAAATTAGTATGTAGTGTACCTCTGTCATAATCCATTCAGTTTTTCAATTGCTCAACTTGAATATTTAGAAACAGTTTTTTGACTTTTTCTCAATAAGAGCCAAAGTGGATGTAGGCCCTTTTGCAAAAAAAACCTCTTCATATATAAAAGATTAAAGGATTTGTTGTAAAAAGTTTCATTCGTAATAATTATAATATCCAGTCACATAAATAATACCCTGGTTTGTTTTGGTGTGTCTTTGTGAATTAAATAATTCATTTAGGCCTACACCCCTAGTATTGTATAGTAAATCGAAGAGTCCAAGGTTGTGTCAAAGGTCAACATTCTAATTTAATGTTTTGCCGCCATGTGGCGATCGATTGCTTTATTTAACTTGTAAATGTTCGCAAAGTTTATTTGCTGATATAAAATTAAATACCCTATTAAAGTAAAAAGTTATATTGTTGTTCGGAAAAGGTATTTTACCTTGATTTTCTCCCTATCATGCAATAGGCCTGACCGCCTGACATACAATGCGTCCTAAAACTAACAAATCTATTTATAGCGTCGGAAACTGCACGAAACGCCATCAACTTGCCAGGATGTTAAACATTTATAATTGATTGGGAGCTTAGATCAGATGTGGGTGACCTATATTAGAGGCGGGACTAGCCATTAATACAACCAATAAGAGCATAGTCAGTGATAAAGCTGAGTGGAGTCACAGTGGCCAACCAATAGGGGAATTACAGCAAGTCACAGACTGTTATGTAGCATTTATAGCAGTGACCTTTAGCCAATCGGAGTAGTTTATCTTGTTGAGTGAAAAAAATCACAGTGGAATAGCTCGTGTAGGTCGGCTAATTAGTAATTAATCCTTGATAGAGCCCCAGTGACCTGGGATAGTTTACTGAGCATGCATGGTCACTGGTAGGGGAGGGTGACCCGTGCTTATTTATTAATTAAACATTTGGGATACTATTTACTCATTGTTATTGTTGATTAATGTATTGCCTCAAAGTATTGCATAATGAAAAATTCTTCAAAGGTTTACTGTACAATTAAATTAATGAAATGATTTGTTAAATTATGATAATTTTTAGAAAGTGTTTGATTTTGATAGAATAATTCCATGATGGGGTGAGGGTGGGTGGTGTGAGGCTTGGGTTGGGTGGGGTAGGGTGGGGTGGGGGTGGGTAAGGGTGGGATGGGGTGAGGGTCTGGTGGGGTGGAGTAGGGGTGGGCCCATGGATGGAATAAATTCAATGATGTGACACCCAATGATGGGGTGGGGTGGGGTGGGGTGGGGGGCAGGACAGAAAAATCTCCGTACCATCCATGTCCATACACCATGACATCAACAGTTCAAATCAGAATGCACACAACAAGTCAAGATTTATTATAGTCAGTTTTATTCACAATTACAATAAAATCATGAATCATTTGATATAATTCGACCCTTGGTCCCTATATAATAGGGATTGGCACTAAGGCCTAAAAAAAGAAGAAGTTTGATTGGCGTAACATAGAGAAAAAAAATAGGGTAGGTAGGTCAGATTTTTATTTTTGGATTTTTTAAATCTATAAAACGTCTATGAAATGTTATATACCAGCACACATATACCATACAGACATAAACAAATGGCACAAATACACATTTTCACTGTTTTTTCCCACACACAAAAAAAAAGAAAAAATGAAGGGGAAAAAAAATGTTTAGGGTCGGCGGTTAAAATAGGGTCGGTCGGGTTACACCAATCAAACAAAAAAAATGTTTAGGCCTAAGGTGGTTGCAGTGACAATGCTCCATACGTCCCCCACTACAAAATACAACAAAGAAACACAAAACAAAACAATAAATACAATAACAAAACAAAAAACATCAACAAAAACAAAACATTACGTACGAAAAAATGCTTTAATTTTGAAGGGAACATTTTCAACCTTCTCTTTTTATTTTCACCCTTCACTTTTTATTTTCACCCTTCATTTTTCATTTTCTGCACCCTTGAGATTTTTTCCCAAGAGTGAAATACCCTTGGGTAAAAATGGAGTGCAAACCCAACGTATTTGCACTGTGCGATCGATAGCCCCGTCAATCCTGGTACACACACACACACACACCCACACACACACCGACCCCAATTGGTCCTTTCTTCTCGTGCTGTGTATTGGAAATGAGACTTTTGAAAATAGGATTTTTTTTCTTCTTTAAATGGTGGTAATCATGGTTTATCTTTGTTGTTAGGGGGCAAATTTGGTATCAAATTATGCCTAAAAGATTCATCTAAATGCCTATCTAGCCTGTTTGGTCAAAAACAAATTGAATGTTACTCAAAATGACATAAACAAAGTGGTATACTTTCTTTTGTTGAACCCTTTATATATAATATTACTAATAGTGATAGTCAACCAGATGTGTTGTGTTGACATATAACATTCAGAGGATTTACAGGCGAACAACTTATTGAAGTTCAATGACGTTAATATATTGTTCACAGTTGAACTTGGGTCAGTAGTCGGTCCAACAATCACCTGTATTCAAACTGTATTAAGTTCATGTTATCGAAACTTAATTTCATTTTTGTCGGCTTATTTCATGTAAATATTAATGTTCGTCAATTCAATATTACGTTAGATATTCAGTTATTTCCAAGGAAACTCTAATTCAGATCCTATTAATGTAATCACTAATTAATGATATACATGTATTGTCCAATTAAATCACGGATTATTCCTACTGTTAATGAAATGCCAACATTCGAATACCTGATGTAGATTAAGATTTATATGGTTTTTAAAGCATTTGAATTTGTATCGCTACAACTTTGCTTGTAAACATGTGTACTTAATTTGGTATATTTTTGTTTTATTTGTTAACAGGTTTGTTGTATCTTCACGCAATAAAAGAATATAACGACATACATAGTTTCGTCCTTCGTTACTTTGCCACACCTAGAAGAAATCTTAGTTGGCAAAACTGAAAAATACTTCATACTCCATACTCGGAATTTAGCTTGACAAAATCAGAACAGAATTTGATGTCAAGAACTGTTACACTTATTCAAGAGCTCAACATTCCGCATCATGGCTATCAGTACAACCAAGCATGCCTTGCTATTTACCATCATTTTGGTGTCAATGAATGGCATCAACAGTCAACAAGGGGTGGGAATGGCTGGGCGAAATAATACTGCCTTGCTGGAAAATCTCACAGACATGTCTACTGTGACATCTATGTTCCTGGTAAACAATTTGAATCGGAGTGCCGACACTCAATCACGCATGGAGGGTAGACTTGATAAAATTGCAAATACTCAAACTCAGATTGCGGTCACGCAATCGGAAGTGGTGTTAACTCAAACTCGCATGGAGAATACCCTTGATCAAATCGCAAGTAATCAAACTCAAATGGCAGACACGCAATCTGAATTGGCGTTAACTCAAACTCGCATGGAGGGTACCCTTGATCAAATCGCAAGTAATCAAAGTCAGATGGCAGACACGCAATCTGAATTGGCGTCAACTCAAACTCGTATGGAGGGTACCCTTGATCAAATCGCAAGTAATCAAACTCAAATCGCAAATACTCAAACTCAGATGGCAAATACCCTTACTCAAGTAGTTCAATATTTGCAGAATATAGCGGACACTATGAGTCACATGGTTGATCAAATTAAAACACAAAACATTTCTCTACTACCTAAGGAAAATCCAAGAGATTGTTCAGATCTTGCGTCAAAAGGACCATATTCATCTGGATATTACACTATACAACCATGGGATGACTTGGGACATCTTGATGTGTACTGTGATATGGACACAGATAACGATGGCTGGACTGTCTTCCAAAAGCGATTTGATGGATCAGTTGACTTTTTCTTAGAATGGGATGCTTACGAATATGGATTCGGCAACCCAGGGCATGGAGAATATTGGATGGGGCTACGACATCTACATCGGCTGACCCAACAAGGATCTTGGATGTTGCGCATTGATTTAACCGACTTTCAGAATAATACTGTGTATGCAGAATATGGATCGTTTTCTATTGGGAACGCTGCATCTGATTACCAGCTGTCTGTAGGTGCATACAATGGTACTGCTGGAAACTCATTGGCCTTTCATAACAGCAAAGCCTTTAGTACCAAGGATAATGACAATGATCAACGATATAGTAACTGTGCTAAAACCTACAAAGGTGCATGGTGGTACAAGAACTGTTTTAAGTCCAACCTGAATGGCCTGTATCTGGGAGAATCACAGAAGAATGCTACAGGCATGGTGTGGAGTGTTTGGAAAGGCAATGAAGTACTGAAGCGATCAGAAATGAAAATGCGTCGAATCAGAAAATAACAGACTTTATTATAATCAATGGTAAATAATTTATATGAATCCGCAAATATTGCTTGTTATATGAATCCGCAAATATTGCTTATTATTTTTCTCTAAAAAATGTAAATACTACACAATTTAAGATATTACTGAACTTTATTTCTGTTCAAATATAAGAAATATAAGAAATATCCAGTGTGTAAAAATCAATTCAAACGGTTTAACCATTTTCTATTGATAAGTGCAGTGGCACAATATCACCATTTTTAAACTCATGTTGTTAAATGTCAATAGCTTGTCAATGTCATATATGTATATTGTACATCTTTGGATGGTGTGTTCTTACAACAATATTTGTGTTAAATAATTATATAATATTGGATGGCTTTGAGGGTGATACAAGAAAATATTGCACGAGCTATAAAAAATATTGCACGAGTCGGAGACGAGTGCAATATTTTTTTTATAGCGAGTGCAATATTTTCTTGTATCACCCGAAAATAAGACATTCAATATTATTATTATTATTTATATAACAGACTGTTTTGATAGTACTTCAGAACTGCTTAAACTGGGGTACAACCAAGTTAAAAACTAAATAAGTTAGCCCGAACTGACCTTCACTGCGTAAGTACTCACGCGCACATCTTCTGCACCGCGCCAAAAATATTGGACGGCAATATTTTTTGAATATTGGACGCACATCCGGGAACTTGGTGGACAATATTCAATACGCACTTTTATTGTATCGTTTGGAAGGCCCATATAAATAATAATCACAAATGTTTTATATTATGAGCAGACAATAACCCAAACTTTAAAAATGACTTATAAATATTATATTCCAATCAGGGTTGTCACTAGCCAAAATTTAGGGCCGGTTAAATTTTACAAAAATGTGAATAGAAATACTTCTTAGATGACAATAATGGCTTTTTACATCTGTTTTAACCCTAACTCCCCAGGCGTGTTTTTGTGAATTAAACTATCAGAGGAGAAAAACGGGTCAAATTTGAGGGAAAAATCAGAATCGAACCCGGGCCGCGTGCGTGCAAGTCTGATGCTCTACCGACTGAGCTACACGGGGGAAGTTCAAAAAGTTTTTTAACAAGTTGAACAACGCGCTGGGCGTGGCACGAGATTGATGGGGCCGCCGCGCTGTACAAGATTGTATAGCATTGTCGTGTTTTGTAGTGTCCTGGAGGGTTAAGGTTAAATGCATATTATGTGATCTTTTCCAGAGAGCGCCCTCATTTCATGATTTTCCTTTAGAAAGTAGATTTTCTTGCAGATTTACATTTCTGATCATAAATCGTACATACATTCCAAGTTACAGAGTGATACCTCAAAATCATGGTTTTAGAGTGAATTTAGAGTGAAAATATAAACTGTCGGTGTTATCCGACAGTTTATTTTCACTCTAAAACCATGATTTTGAAGTAATTAAGAATCGTATCGCCCTGTAACTAGTGGAATATATGTACGATTTATGATCAGAAATGTAAATGTGCAAGAAAATCTTCTTTCAATTTTTTTTTCGATGTTGAGGGCGTTCCCTGGAAAGATCACGTAATATACCTTTAAGGAACAAAATTGATCAATTTATAATTTTTGGTCTGAAATTCCCTTGAGTCCTGGTTGTTTTAGCTGAGTGTTGGTGATACTGCCGACCAGTGTAGTGACAACCCTGATTCAAATAGACTGCTAGAGGGATACGGTTGTTGAGATAATTGTATGTACATTTTGTAAGATAGATATTAAAAAGGTGAAGGGATATTCGATGCCAATTGTCAATATGTTCCGTTGTTTGGTTGTAGCATATATAATGATCTTAAGTATGGCTTGCCTATTTGCAGTATTGGAAATGTGTATACCATGCATTCATAATATTGTGTGTGCTGATCATATTAGTATCATTGCTCTATTCTATTTATGAGGGATTAAAATCATGTCCTGGCCAGTTCAACCCTCGCTGGTCTAATGGTAGAGAGACATGTCTTTAAATGCAGAGGTCCATTGTTCAAACCAAATAGGACCACTTTTTCAACTGATTTATTTCCTTTTGTAGGGTTAGCAATATATTCTTCTAAGTCCATAAAGTGTGTAGTTCCTGCCTAAACAACCACAGGTATACATGCAGCCATGTGGGTATTTCCATTGCTGCATATAGTATATCAGTGGATTGATGGAGGGATAAACCAAAATTTGGAGAAGATCAAATTAGTATGAATTGCTGGAGGATAATCAATTGATTGCACGATCAGACAATAATCAAAGGTGGATATGTATATAATGGACAAATACAATTGTTCAAGGTGTAGCATTTTATCTAATGTTTGCAATAAGATAATTTACCATGCTTCAACGACATCCCCACGATAAATTATAGGCCCAAAAATGCCCACAAGAAAGCATAATAAAGTCACCAATTTGGCCAGATAGCTATTTTTAGACCGGTTTCCCCCTGTTTGACTCTCTGAATTCTTCAACCACGCATTTTCATATGTTTCTGCTTCCCATCATGCATTGTTTCCGCTATGATATTGCATTGCATGATGGGAAGGGAAAATTGCTATCGTCGCGATTGGTTGTGACTGTGAGTAAACGAGTAATTCGATGTAATGTAGTTCGCTACCGATTGTCAAAATAATGTTGGCAAATAAAAGCATAATAAGCAAGAAGTCTGACCCATCAATACCATTTTCTAAGTCTTAAAAAATATCGCGATATTATCGATGATGATTTTGCAACAGATTTAACAGCAAAATTGCGGCACGAAAAACACTGGCGATTCCCACCCTTATTGCGATATCAGACAAGGAGGGATAACTAGCTAGGTGGTGAAGGGATGTATATAATAGAGTAATAGACAAATAAAATTGTTAAAGGTGTAGCTGTAGCATTTATTCTTATATAGTGGGTGTGGTTTTGGATGTCAACAAGCAATTTGATTGGTTTTTGGTTGATTTTCAGCCCATACATATGATTATGAGACAATGATTTATGGTTTTGGGAGGGCTTAATTCATTCAAATAATAATACCTTCAGAGCGTATATGGTCATCAACTTTAAGCGTACCTTACACAAAGTTGCCGTCGTATGTGTAGTGCGTGTAACGCAGCGTTGGGGGGGGGGGGGGGGGGGGGTGTGCTAAAGAACGCGATTATTCGAAGCAAGAAGTTGGTGAACAGCTCGCTGGATTCGCCGATTTTATAAAGGGGAAAATGTGTTGTTGTTTGTTAAAATAAATCTAACAAAAAGCATTACTAGTATTTATATGACAGAAGGTAAAAATAGCCAATAAACTAAATAAGAATGAGAATGAAATATAGTTCGAGTATAGGCAGTACCATATTTGTGTCCTCGTCCAAATATGGTACAGTCTATACATTATGAGACCAACATATATAGCAAAACAGCTACAAACTATATTTTATTCTCTAAATCTAGTTTTTGCCATATCAGACGACAAGGAGGGATAATTCAATGGTGAAAATGTCAGATAAAATGAAAACTTATTCAACTTGTATAGCATCAAATCATTAAAACTGTAACTTGCCTTCTATTATAAACCTATTCTATGTTATCATGCAAATATTTGTATATATTCTACCTATATATCATTATATATTTGAAAATATTGTGTAATATGTTTAAGGATGTATCAGTCGAGAATACTGATGCCACTGTTCCAAAAGTGTATGTCCAAATAAATAAATAAATAAAATATTATATAACGCATACAAATAGTCCTATCGTTTGATTGGTAGATACTTGAAAACTACATCACACAACATAAAATATTTGGACTAGTTTGGACCGTGACAAGGAGCTATGAGGCCAATAGTAACTTTTGTATTGGAATACTTTTCTCTGCTCTGCCCACAGATGGGAAGAGTGTACCACACTTAACACTTTCCACGCGGCAGGCAGCTGCAGACGACATTCCAAAATGTTACAAAATGTTTCAAAAATATAAAAATTGTTAAATTTCATAACCATATTTGGAAACACCGTGTGAAATGCAATGCAATAAGTACAAACATGCCTAGTATTGGTTCAGTAATCCTTGAGATAGACTTTAAAAATTGCGAAAGGTTTCTGAAAAATCTGTTTTGTATATGGTAAAAATGATAGCCGCGTGGAAAGTGTTAAGGTCCCAGAAAGATTCTGGACTGTATAACTAGTATCGTCCGGAAGATACTGGTACAAAGTCAGTGGTCCACTATCGGACGATACTGGCACATATAAAATGTTCCAGTATCGGGCGATACCGGAACACAATTGTGTACCAGTATCGTTCAATGCTGGGACAAATCACTACTGGTAGCATGTATACCAGTATATAGCCCGATACTGGAACAGTAAAATCGTGCCAGTATCAAGCGATACTGGCAACTTTTATGTTCCAGTATTGAAGGATATCAATAGAACAAGAGGTGACATGGTCTAAAGGAGGCAAAATCTCAAAACTCTGACGTTTTCAGGGTATTAAATGACCTGGGAGGGCTGTGACTTGTGTGGTTATTCATCACCTTCAGGATATCAATAGAACAAGAGGTGACAGTGTCTATAGAAGGCAAAATCTCAAGAAACTCTGACATTTTCAGGGTCCTTAAATGACCTAGGAGGGCTGAGACTTGTGTGGTTTCTTAAATGACCTAGGGGCTGAACCTTGTGTGGTTTCTTAAATGACCTAGGGGGCTGAGCCTTGTGTGGTTTCTTAAATGAACTAGGAGGGCTGAGCCTTGTATGGTTTTCTTAAATAACCTAGGGGCTGAGCCGCGGTGGTTTCTTAAATGATCTAAGAGGGCTGAGCCTTGTATGGTTTCTTAAATGACCTAGGGGGGCTGACCCTTGTGTAGTTTCTTTAACGACCTAGGGGGCTGAGCCTTATGTGGTTTCTTAAATGACCTAGGGGGCTGAGGCTTGCGTGGTTTCTTAAATGACCTAGGGGCTGAGCCTTGTGTGGTTTCTTAAATGACCTAGGGGCTGAGCCTTGTGTGGTTTCTTAAATGACCTAGGAGGGCTGAGCCTTGTGTGGTTTCTTAAATAACCTAGGGGCTGAGCCTTGTGTGGGTTTCTTAAATGACCTAGGAGGGCTGAGCCTTGTATGGTTTCTTAAATAACCTAGGGGGCTGAGCCTTGTGTGGTTTCTTAAATGACCTAAGTTTGAAGTCAATCGGGCAACTTTTACGATTTGACCCGGTCCCTGGATGACCTTTGACCTCAGACGACCTATGCAAATTAGACCCTACCTATCGCAGGAGGTTTGAAGTCAATCCGTCCATCCATTCAAAAGATACAGCATTCGGAACAAAAGGCTAACCAAAAGGCACACCCCTACACACCCCAATACCCATACACACCTCAATACACACATTACATGATGACAAAATCCCCTTCTGGTTTTACAAACCAGGGGGATAAAAACAGCTGTGTTGGAGTAACCTGCCCGACCTTAAATAACCCCCTACCATCCATCATTTTGTTGTGTTTATTTTTAAAGGGCCTCTAAGGTTTATCCTGGTATTAAGCGTATGGAAGGAAACTCTCCCGTAGCTTAGTTAATCCTAACCCTACTACACCATTCAGAAGCACACGGCCAGCAGCTTCTCTAGGTGTGCGCACACAACATCAGCCTGGCAAGCCCAGCACTTGTGGTGTCGTTTGATTTGCCCCTTACGCTGGTGACCCGGGATCAATTCCCATCCCCTTTTCTTCGATCAATCTCCACTGCTAGGGTTAAGGTTATTCAATTCCAAATTGACGATAAATATGTGATTTGTTTTAGCTCTGTGTGCAAAAGTAATTCAAGCGCACACACGCTATTTGGGCATATGAATGTGTCACAGGTACGATTCATAGTGCACTATGTGGTGTCAAACAAGCGATTCACATGCCCACACTAAAGGATACTAAACTCTAGAAGTTGCACTAGCCCCAAATCCAAATTTTGACCAGATTTTATACGTTCCATAAATGCAACGCAACCGGCCTTGCGCATTAAACTGTGTTGCGTTGTGCCATGCGTTTTGCGTAAGGGGTAGCACCCGATTGCAAATATTCAGCATTCTTATATAGTGGGTGTGGTTTGAGATGTCAGCAGGCAATTTGATTGGTTTTTGGTTGATTTTCAGCCGACACGCCCATGCATTATGAGACAATGGTGCACGGTTTGGGGCGGGGTTTAATTCATTCGAAAAATAATACCTTCAGCGCGTATGATCAACGCGTCATCGCGTTAGCGTGCCCTACACAAAGTCGCCGCCGTATGCGTTGTGGGTATAACGCAGCGATGACAGATGCGCGTGTGCTAAAGAACGCGATTAATTTGAAGCAGGATGTTGGAAAACAGCTGGCTGGATTCGCCGATTTTATAAAGGGGGAAATTTGTTGTTGTTTGTTTAAAATAAATCTAACAAACTGCGTTATTTTATGATAAAAGATCAAAATAACCAATAAACTAAATAAGAATGAGAATAAAACATAGTTCTTAGCTGTTTTGCTATAGACGATGGTCTTATAATGTATAGGCTGTACCATATTTGGAGTCGTGTATGGTCGCCGCAGGCGAAACATATGCGCGCAATCAAAAAGAGACAAATCTGGCGCCCATATGTGCGTTAAAACATGAAAAATTTAAAATGAAATGCTGTGCCGCAGTGTACGCCTTGATGTCGAAATCAAACAAACATAATACAAAATACCTCCAGATCACAGGGCCAGGGGTATACCAGTGCTCTTTTGTGCTATTGTCGCTATTATCAGTTTGAGCGGCTTTATGCACGGATTGCACGTAATGACTTACATAAAAGCATAAAATGTTTGATATCTTCGCAATCTCTATTACAGAGTAAACATATACCATCATTATCTACATCCCAAGAGCTTAACCTACCATTAAGGGGAAGTGTGTTGGAACGAGCTTTAAACTTCAAACTAGCCCCATAAAAATCAAGCTTGTCTTTCAAATAACTTTCCAAATATGGATGTGTTTTAAACTGAACATAAAAACTTAAAGACGATTTACTACATATATTTTGATACCATCTGGAGTAATTTTGTTGAGCACTGATTCTCTTAAACACTTGGACCCATCTGGGGTTATTAGGTTGCATGCTTGAGAAGTTGAAATCCATGCCATGATCACATAAAATATGTTTAATAGAATCAAGCCATTTCCATCTTAATTGTATATCATAATCATGAATAATAAACATTGCGTTAAGTAATAATTTGGGCCATCTGTGAGGGCCCATATTGTGTAGGCGTGAGTAAAATGGGTAGACTCAAGGGTATCCCAACCTAAATCGCCCAAGAGTGACATTGACGGTGTATTACGTGGGGCCTTTAGAATTGATCTTGCCATTTGAAATTGAAGAGATTCAAGTTTTTTGTAGTCACTATAGCGCTATAAGTATAGTAATCGCGCATGCATAATTTATAGATGGTAGTGCCAGTGACCTCCACAACAAATCTCCATAATACACCCTGTTGAAGTCCTCATGATTATTGATAATGGATTTAATATAGCCAATCAATTTATTACCTTTACAAATGACCTCATTGACGTGAGTATGATCTGACAGATTTCTAGTGATATGAATACCCAAGTATTTATAACTAACAGCCTCTTTAATAACGTCATCCCCTAATTTCCATAATTTGTTTTTGTTGATTTGTTTACCAACAACTAGGACATTCGATTTTGTGTGATTAAATTGAAGTTTCCACCTCTTTGAAAATTCAGCGGCAATGTTAAGCATATGGTTCAAATCAGTATCATTCTCAGCAATATAAGTACTACATCATCAGCCCAGAAAAGGCAACTAATATTAACATTACAAATATTTATACCAACATTTTGAGAAGTTAACATTTTTGCTAATTCGTTTATGTATATGCAGAATAAAACGGGGGACAAAACACAACCTTGCTTCAGTCCTTCATCAATTTCAAAAGAGTCAGTAACAATATCCCCAAATCTAACATTACATAAAACATTATTATATAAGCTATCAATAATATTCCAAACTTTACCGCGAATACCAATATTCCACGCAACTGATAATAGACCATCTCGCCATACTGTATCGAAAGCTTTACGGAAATCCAAGAAAGCCAGATGGGTCGACTTTTTCTCGGCAAGTCTAATGGCTGTAATGCTTTTAAGCGTGAAAACATGATCTTCGCATCTATGGTCTTTCCTGAACCCCCCTTGGATCTCAGATAATACATTATTATCCTCAATAAAAGTAGTAATGCTATTACAAATTAAGCGGTTGAATATTTTAGAGATACATGATGTTAAAGTTATACCCCTATAATTATTCAAATCATTCTTAGCGCCTTTCTTATAAATTGGGACAATAATACCCTTATTCCAATCAACAGGGGTGTTCTCGAGAACTAGTAATCTAGTAAACATTTTAGTTAAAGCATTACAAATACTATCCCCTCCATTCTTAATGAGTTCATTCGTTATTGAGTCAATGCCAGGAGACTTATTATTTTTGAGTTTGGAAACTTTGTAAACTTGGTTATTGTATACCTCTATCGATCGTGGTATTCAAAGTATGATTAATTTGATACCCAAGTAATAATGCAATCATGTTCTATGTTTAAACATCACCACAGCTGATATGATTAAAGTCAGAAAGTAGCAAATGAAGTTTATTGAAAGTCCTTTTCATGGTGAAGATCCTAAATAAAAATAAGAATAATTAAATATTTTGTAGCATTTTCAATGTACATGTACATAACAAACCACTTCCATCTTAATTTGTTTGTGGGTAGGGGTGTTTGAGCGTATGTGTATGTTCATCTCGTGAGTGTTCATGATCCAACTCATCATTAAACTCTGCCATTTGGGCTAAACAATCCTTTATATTCACCCTTTAGTTACCGCCACCCCCATGACCCCTCCGGTCCGGATTCATTGATTCATGCACATGTTCAACAATGTTCATATAGGCCATGAAGCTAATACACAAGGAGAAAGGTCTTGTTACGCAACTCTAATCATGCAATTGTCCCATCAATTGCGCACACCTCTTCTTTGAGCGATGATAATCACCGCCGAAGTTGCCAGCCAATTTAATTGGATTTTCGATCCAGTAAATTTGTGATACATTATATGGCCTATTTTAAACATTGTCACAATAAGTGGTTCATTTTGGGATCGGAATGTACGTTCAAACATTGCTCTCTCTCCCCTAAATACACTCTCCGCAGTGCCAAGAACAATGTATTCTGAATAAACTGAAAATAAAAGAATATTGTCAAATTTACTAAAAATTGATTTGACATTGAAGTTATATTATTTATTTTATTATTCTGTTATATCAAGACAGATATGGTGTATAAGTAATTGTATTAAACCTTTTTAAGTGGGCGCGGATTCGCGCGATTATTCTGTTGAAATATAAACTGTTCAAAATTTTGAATATCGACTTATTTTTATTTACATTTTGATCCACATCTTATTCTAATAAGTCCATGATATAATTCAACTGCCTGTCAACAGTTTCGTTATGATATGTAGAGTACTTTGCCTGGTTTTTTTACACATTGCAATATCAAAAACATGAAGTTATTTACCAAAATTAGTAGTGATTTGAGATAAATAGATATTTTCAATACAAGAATTGAGGTAAACACGCTAGCGTCGGACCATCAAGAGTGGGACTACCGCTTTGTCAATCTAGATTGATTTTCCGCGGTAACTTTGATTGTCAGTTAAATACACGTTGTTACAATGATTTAGCCTCTTTTGTGTAGTACCACGGTGATCATCATCGTCCCATTGATGCTGGCAAGAAGTAACTCCTGTCGTCTAGCTTCATGTATAGGCCGAATTGTAGCCTGAAATGCAGGCATGATGTAAATTACTTCTTAACTTCTGCGCATGTAAAACATTTTTGGGTCACCCTATAATAAATGTCATGTGACTTTGTTATCATCATGTTCTTACCTTTAGAAAAATGTTTTTAATGAGTTAATTATATATTGCCACTCCTTGTGGTATTCTCAATTATAAATGGTTAGAAGTTACAATACAGATTCAAATTATATATAATTTAAGAAGATCATATTCCTTATGGGAGAAAATCAGTTACCAGTATTCTTTTTAGAGAAATCTACTTGATTAAAGAATGGCAACGTGGAATTGAATAGCCTATGTACTTTATACTCCATTCGGCCTATACGAATTCATGCCGTCACGTACGTGACGTTTACGGATTTTCCGAATACATGACTAATACAATTACTTATGCTATACCAATTACTCTTGGCGTTTTCTGTCATTATTTCGTCAGCCATAACGGAACATAACGGAACGGTGTAAACAAAAAACCAACCCTGAAGTTGTGGCGAAATACTACTACACATATTTAACAAATTATTGAGGCTGTGGCCGGGGGCTGTGGTTAACTTCAGCAATCACGTTTCGAACTGAACATGAACGATATGATATTCTGAACACGGTAAGTAGGTAATTGTAATGTAGGTTGAATCTCACCCATGATTTCTCTACAGTACACTACTACTATACTATAATATACCTTTAAGTTAGATTGACACTCCCTACTCACTGCTCAGCTGGTTTCTTGTATTGTATTTGTATGTAGTACAAAATGCAATATGAATAAGACAAAATCTAACTTAACTATATATTAAACACATGTACAGTTATTGACAGTTACTGTACATTGTCATGCAATCATACATAGCCTATTATATAACGCATGAAAATATTCTAGCCATCTGATCGGTGGATTATAAGTCCCACTAGGCCACTACCACTAACACTAACAGTCTACATCACTCATAATTGTATGCTTGTTTGTTGACGTCATTCCCGGTCATTTTTGATTTTGTGTCTTTCAAAAATGCCCTCCCTCGTAGGCTCCTACGATCCTGACATGGAGCGTCTTGAGAGACCCTGTATAAAACCTGAATGTGATCGTCATTCTACACTACATTAAGAAGCTTTCTCTAAGTCTAATACATATAATGTATCTACAAATCTAGAGAGAGTAGAACTAGAAGGCCCTACTCGGTATAAACAATAAATTGATTCCACCACTGTATGAAGTCCGCTCAGTGCTCAACAGCAAAAGAGGAATCGCTTCAACCGTAAACAAATCGTCTGCATTGCATTATTAATATTATTTGATTACCGCACAGATCTTTTATCGGCTTAATTAACATTTCAGTTAATTTTAGTCATGAATCATAAATATTTGTTGTCAATTCACCTGAGGTTGAGGACATTCTGCAACGAGGTCTAGACCTCTATCGATGAGATGATTTCAGCATCAGAGTAATTTTCCTCGGCAGCTTGGTCTCGGAATAGAGAACTAAAAATTAAAAAAAGTAAGCTTATTTTTGTCGAGAATCAACTAGCATGTGATGATATATTCATTAAAGATCTATGTGTTCAAGTGTGAATATTTTCATGCGTTATATAAAACAAATATGGACTGCTCTTTATTCGTGAAATGGGGTGAAATATACAAGTGGTCATTTGAGGATGCTGACCATTTGAAAAGGTGGGCGCTTATAAATATAAGGGATTGTTTGTTGGTAGTCATTGAGAAAAAAACAGGGATGGGCGCAAAGCACTGTGCAGAAGCAGCCAAGAAAGCGAACAAAGTACTGGGCATGATGAAGCGTAACTTCATATACAAGGACAAAACAACAGTCATGAAACTATACAAATCTCTAGTTAGACCTCACCTAGACTACTGCATGCAATGCAAGTATGGAGCCCCCACATGAGAAAAGACATCGACCTGATTGAAAAGATTCAACACAGAGCCACCAAGCTGATACCAAGTATATGAAACACCTTCCATATGACAGGAGAATCAAATTATGCAACTTGATGATGACACTTGAAGACAGACGCAGATGAGGAGACCTCATTCAGGCTTTCCGTATCACCAAAGGAATCGGTCAAATACCAGTGGACAGTCTCTTCAAACTTGCTGACAATTCAACTAGACCAACGACCAGAGGACACAACTACAAATTTACCAAGACACACACCAAACTGGACACGCGCAAACACTTCTACAGCCAGAGAGTTATAAACGACTGGAATAACCTACCACAAGCTGCTGTCAACTCCACCACATTACTAGGGTTCAAGATAAAAATCAATAAGTCTCTGGGTTACTAAATGGGATTTTAATTAGGTCCCCCTAAACCCAACCACACTCATCTTCAAGAGGGTGTGGCATCCAAGGAACATGTATGTTATCCAAGGTATGTTAAGGTCCTGGGCACTTAATAGGGATAATATGGTACATATTATTGTAGTAGTATAGCCTTCGATGATTATTTATCGCTTATCTCAATGTAAATACACACATAGACCCAGCATTTTCTAATTCCAATGGCACCTGTTGTGTTGTCTGTTTGTTTGTTTGTTACAGGTAACTCCACATATCAGTAGCTTCATCATCGGATCACCTTGGCCGCTGCCATAATTTCTGCAGACCTTGACAGCGTCCAAGTTCCTATTCCTTGACAGTGGTTTATAATCAAGCGATTATATCGGCAATGTAATACCAGCCTTTTATGAGTACATACTGCTATTTACACAATGGATAGTAGATAAAACAGACAACAGGTATGTATTATAGGCAATGCATGTGCAATATTGCCCACTGACCTGCTTGATGGATGAATTCAAATTTGAAATATTTGTTTAAAATTCTCATTTCTATTATTTAACACTTTCATCGCGGCAGTCGACTGGTTCCAAAATTTCACAAAATGTCAACATTATTGCATTTCATCTCCATATTTGGAATCACCATGAGAAATGCATTTAAATAAGTACAAACATGCCTAGCATTGGTTCAGTAATCCTTGAGATATTCTTTGAAAATTGCCAAAGAGTTCTGACAAATCTGTTTTGCAGGGTCAGAATTTCATCAGAGGTTGCGAGAATCCATTTAGATTCCTGCAAAGCATTTTGCGAGAATCTATGGATTTTCCCTCCATTCAAATTATGTGTAGGCAGAATATCTCTACGAGAATCAACTTGGATTGTCGCAACTTTACCAGCGGGAATCTTTGCGAGAATGGATCATCGGATTCTCCTCAAAATTCTGACCCTGGTTTTGTATTGTAAAACTAACAGCCGCTTGGGAAGTGTTAAAACACTTTCCACGCGGCTGTTGGTTTCACCAATACAAAACAGATTTTTCGGAAATCTTTCTCAAATTTCAAGGTCTATCTGAAGGATTACTAAACCAAAATTAGTCATGTTTGCACTTATTTTAATGCATTTCAAATTGTGATTCCAAATATGGTAATGTAATTCAATAGTTTTGACATATTTGAAACATTTTGTGACATTTTGGAATGTCGGCTAGCTGCAGCTGCCTGCCATGTGGAAAGTGTTGAGCTACATCTAACTGTGCTTTCATTATTCTTTCAGGTTGCCCATTTCATGACATTCCAATTAGTGGTATATAGGTAGATAGGAGGAGGTGTGATGAACATGGGGTCAACCCTAGGTCATCCTGGCCACCACTCGGTCACAGTCAACTGTTCGGTAGAATACCGAGTGGAATGGGCATGGGACATATTCGGCGAGTGTGTATTGGACGGATTGCAATATGCAGGCTTCATACTGGGTCTGCTCTCTATTCTATGCTGGATATTTGTATTTGTACCGTAAGTATCGCATGAGCACACTGAGTAATATAGGCAGGGTTATAGCTACGCCGGTTGGGCATACTGGCAGGCACTCACGCTGGATGGCCAGCACTCTTAAAAAAGAGGTAAAAAAAGAAGGAAAAAAAAAAAAAAAAGTTTGTTTTTTGGTTAGAATCATTAAACTGTCTCATAAAACAAGAAATTATGTGGCAGGAACCCTCAAAGTACATTACAAAACCTAAAAAACAAACATTAAGAAGGCCTCTGGACCCCATGCCCACAGGCTGAAAAAGTAGGCAATACGGAAAGCTCCTTGCAGGGAAATTTGAGCATTTGGAGGGAAATTTTGGCATTTGGAGGGAAATGTTACTCTTTCATTAAGAAATGCATTCCATTTTGGAGGGAAATTTGGAATCGCTTGCCGGGAAAAAACATTTTTTTAGGCCATGCCCATGCCATGCCATGATCCACTGCTCTTCGTTCGCAACACTTACCTTGTCGCCGTCAGTAAAATTAGCCAACACTCAATCTGGCCTAGTTATAACCCTGAATACAGGGTGTCCCAAAAGTGTTGATACCTTTTTAAAGCTTTATATCTACGGTAAAGTAATTCTCAGTAAAACTAAAAACATATTTGGACAGGCAAGTTACATTAGCAGCTATCTGTGTCATCACAGTACAACAAGTTTTCTGAACTGTAAAATGCACTTTCATAAACGCATAGTATTTATAAAGAGCATGTAGTGAAGAGAGCAAGAGCGGTAGTGAAGAGAAAAAAAGGTTTCCACAGTTTTTGTTTTTAATTCGAGATTGAAATAATCCTTATTGTGCACAAAATGTAATTAGTGAAAGCCTTTTTGTAAAAATCCACATGAATGGAATGTGGAATTGCTGTTTACAGCGATGTACATCTTGCAAGTTGAACAATTGTATACAGTATGGTATTGTGAGTTATGTGACTAAACCTTTCAGCGTGTGTGTTTTTATTAGGGGCTTCAAAAAAGGTGTCATGTTTAGTATCAAACTAATTCTACAAGTTTTCTCTATACAAATAATAACTCAGATTTGACTCAGGCCTCCAACATGTCCTTTTTGACGTGATGTGTCACATACGTAGTAGTCAGTTTTTGGTACTGCAAAGCTTAAAAAAGGTATAAAAACTTTTGGGACACCCCGAACATGTTGCCTAAAGTTGGGAGGTGGCATGGCATCGGTGAGTAAAGTGATTGTTTTTCAAATTTGATTAGTAAGAACTCATTTAATTTTTTTTCTTCAATAACAATGTGGGTCTTACGAGCTGATGTATGCACAAAAGGGGGATCTTAAGAGCTAGCAGAAGAGGGTGAAAAGGGGGTCTTCGGTCTTCATGGCGGCATATATCTACATTGTATACCCCTTGCCAATGTCAGTGCCCGGCATGTACCATGTGGTCCTGTATCAGGTTTCACGTATAAATCACACTCAAAGTGAACTTTTAAATTGGCTCATTATGAATGGAGCCAGATATGGGGATAAATAACCTGCTAGACCAGTGGAATTGGGCAATCGATTTGAATTGTGTAACAGTATGTTATTTTTAGTAAATCAAAATAGTAGATCAGTTTGGACAATAGATCATCCTATTGCAGCAATGTATGTAACCCTATCACAGCAAACTGTTATCCTGATACCCACTCATTACCAAAATTCTTTATTGTTCTTCAGGATGTATCAACAAATTAAAACCTATGTAATGTGGCAGTTTTAAAAGACAATGCTTTTTTGAGAAATTAAGTTTCAACAAACAATTGAACCATTAGGAGGCGAAGTGCTGTATTTCATTGTTCTTCAAGAATCGTGCTATTTTGCTAGATTAATTAAGACCCATTTCTTCAGTAGCGTAGGGTCCTCAATTTGGGAGGGGGCATGAGGGGGGACAGGCCTGTTATCAGAGGGGGGGTGGGGGGTGTGGCATAACCAACTATTTTGTGTATATGAAGAGGTAATTTGCAAAAGGGCCTACATCCACTTTGGCTCTTATTGAGAAAAAGTCAAAAAACTGTTTCTAAATATTCAAGTTGAGCAATTGAAAAACTGAATGGATTATGAAAGAGGTACACTACATACTAATTGAAATTGATATAAATTTTAAATGTGCTAGTTTTAATTATTTTTTAAATCATGTTTACATTTTTTGAAAATTTGGATGTAGGCCCTTTTGCAACAAAACTCCATCTGTTTGTACATAAAGAAAAAATACCACACACAAAAAATCATTTATTTTAATCATTGAAAATAAATAAGTTTGATATTGAAATGTATAGGTCACAATCATATGTTTCAAGGAAATAAAGTCATTTTTTTCAAAAAATACCTACATCTCATTGTAAACAGCCATTGAAGTTGTTGTTTTGTTGCAAAAGGGCCTGTATCCCGATATAATTCTGGATACAGGCCCTTTTGCAACAAAACAACAATTTCAATGGCTGTTTACAATGAGATGTAGGTCTTTTTGAAAAAAATGACTTTGTTCCCTTGAAACATGATTTTTCCCTATACATTTCTATATCGAACTCATTTTTTGAAAAAATGCACCATAGCCCTTTTGCAAAATACCTCTTCATATGTACATAGATAGAGTTTGTCATTTCATTTTTTTTGGGGGGGGGGGGGCAAGCCTTCTGGCAGGGGTGGGGGGTATACCCCCTGCCCTCTAGATATGCCTGCATTTCTCCCAAAAATCTTGTGCCACCAATCTCCCCTTTTGACACCAAGGATGACATACCCTACCAAAATAAATGTTTGAGTGCCTGCCCCCTTAGCGAAAGTTTGGCTTCCCATTAGAATACCAGGTCAGTTTGTATCGTTCTTCAGAAGTCTGCAAATGTTTTAACAAATGTGGTAGGAGGTTATTCTGTGAGAAATAGGAAAACTTGTTGCAATATTACATTTTTAGAAACTATGAGTTTAGTACAGGAGCTGCACAGTTTTTTTTATTAGGGGTATGAGGTGGGTGTGCGGCCCAGCGATAAAAAGTGTGGTGTGTTACTGGATGTGTTGCCAATAAATGTGTAGTATTGACCAAATGCAGCCCAATTTGCATCAAAAAGTGGCCCAAGTTTGATATCATACAATGTTTTCAGTAGAGACTTCTAATGAAAGGCCAATGCATATGCAGTCAACCATCACATTTTCTTTCAATGGGTGGTGAGTGTTGGAGGATTGGAGGACCGTTTATTCTCTAATAAATGCCACCGGGGACGTTGCATTTTTGAGGGATCAATTTGCAACTGAAAATACATGCCTGTATTTTAAAACTAATGTTATCCGGGGCGTTGCATTTTTGAAAATGGGTTTTTTTATTGGGTCAATTTTCAACTGAAAATACATGCCTGTATTTAACACTAATGTTATCCGGCGTTGCATTTTTGAAAATGTTTTTTTTTATTGGGTCAATTTTCAACTGAAAATACATGCCTGTAACACTAATGTGATCCGGGGCGTTGCATTTTTGAAATGAGGGGACGTTTATTGTGGGTCAATTTTCAACTGAAAATACATCACATAATCCAATGCACTACCATCGCCACAACACCTACTGGTAACCACTGAAATGAAATAGCATCTCTTTCCAAGCCTTTAAGCGCTAGTACCGATAAAACACCGCCATTTCTAATTTTCGTAAATACAAGGGATCAAATTGGTTCGCCAGACTCTCTAGGTTGCTCAAATATTATTGTCCTAACCATGCGTGTTGAGCGTCACTCGCAACATCGCCTCTGTGTTGTCGATCCAGAACGTGAATTGCGCTGCATCTCGCATCATATTTTGACTGATTTGCAGGCAAATTGTTGTATTTTAGACAAAAAGGAAGATGACCTTCACATACAATCAAATTTGTATGGGGGCAATAATTTGAGGGTTATTTCCTTCACAAAAACTAGAGGGGGAAGGGGCGCGGGCATTTATTAGAATTATATGGTATTTATAATCAGTAGTATAATTGGGCTACAAAATTGTGAATGTGGCAACACAGTTAGCTGTGATTCATACATTGATGGCCTTATCTTCACAATGCATGACCTTATACCTATTGTTCGTGGATGGTCTCATTTAAAAACAGGTTGCAAGGTTGACCTGCAGATAACAATTATAGACAGTATTATGGTAAAAGCAAGTACAGGGTGTATCAAAAAGTGTCAGATTTGGTTACTTGTAAAAATATGCACTTTAGTGAGATTGATAATTGAACGAACACATTGAAGCAGCGTACATTGCGTGAAGTGCGCTCATCCATAAGCATGATTATTTCGGGCGAGATCATCTTTGTGCTGCGTGCGTGTTGTTCGTTCAATTATTAATTGGACTATAGTATCATTGCTCTTTTATTATTTTTTCACAATAATGTCTGGATTAACTGAATGCCGTCTTATTAATAGATTAACAAAAAATGAGCCAAGCTGTTGATTTGCTGTTTTATCCAAGGAAAACGACAAATTAGACGAATACATTGAAATTTCTGAATTACGAAAAACATAGAACCATTACACATACCTAACTCAAGGAAATTGTGATGTTTCATTATAGTGAATTGAAGTTACTTCCACCGTGGTCTCTTGTTTGTTATTTATTTTATTAGAATGTTAAAGGCATATTATGTGATCTTTTCCAGATAGCGCCCTCTATTCATTTTTTTTTTTAGAAAGTAGATTTTCTTGCAGATTTACATTTCTGATCATAAATCATACATACATTCCAAGTTACAGAGCGATACGATTCCTAATTACCTCAAAATCATGGTTTTAGAGTGAATTTAGAGTAAAAATATAAACTGTCGGAGTTATCCGACAGTTTATTTTCACTCTAAAATCATGATTTTGAAGTAATTAAGAATCGTATCGCCCTGTAACTTGGAATGTATGCATGATTTATGATCAGAAATGTAAATCCGCAAGAAAATCTGCTTTCTATTTTTTTTTCGATGTTGAGGGCGTTCCCTGGAAAGATCACATAATATACCTTTAAATAAAGGTATCTTTTCTCTCTCTTCAGACAATTCATTGAGAGCTTCAAAAGTGGTCGAATGGATGAAGCTGTGTCACCTTTCTTTCTGATATCTTGGTTGCTTGGCGATCTATCCAATCTTATTGGCTGTATATTAACAAACCAACTAGGTACCCAGGTAGGTACTGGGTGAGGGGCACTCACAATGGGGAGTGGCATGGCATAGATATGTGCAGACCCTATTTGTGTACTGTCGCGGCAAGAGGGTGTAGTTGTCGGTAAAATGCATTTTGAGATATTGATGGAATTAGGCATGGAAAAACAAAGAAAATAAAGACCATATTCCAGTAATTATTCTTCATAAAAAACCCAAAACGGTATCCAATCTTAACCACAAAGATGTAATTTTGAAGCATTCAAAAAACTCCTTTTGTTGGTATTAAAATATCAAGGTTTTCTTTGAGAGACAACTGCACCCTTTTGCTGTGGCTGTACACATTTTAGCTTTCTCTCCATCATCCCCTTGTCAGCTTGTTTCGTATCATGACCCCGTTTTTTTAAAATTCACAAATCTGCAAAAGCCCTGGCTTTTGCCTTGAGTCCCAGAATGGCATACCAAAACCCCCAAAAGTGAGTTAAGTGCTCCCCGACCAAATATAATCATGTAGGCAAAACAAAGATTTATTTAAATATATGATGTATACGATGAATGGAATTTGAAAGCGGGATCAACCCTCTTTGCAGGTCAATTTACAAATAATATCCAGATATATCAGTATTGCTCATGAATTTGACCTCTCATCTATTACTATTGATAGATCTAAAGAAGATGTTAAAGACACCACCACAATGCATTGCGTTTTTGCAAAATGCCCTAATTCTGGTCTCTAATTTGTCTCAGTACAGTATACACACTATCATGGCTTCATAGCGTGTTCATCGATGGAGCTCGTAGGTTCTAGTTTTCATCAATGAATAAGTTTGTTATCAGTGTTCTTTTTTCTTATTTCTAAAACTTAAGAGCTCGACAAATGCATTGTGTGGAAAAAGCTTTTCCTAATTACTTCAAAATCCTAGTTTTAGAATAAAATAAGAGTGAAAATGAAATGTCCTGCTAGCAGGAAAGTTTATTTTCACCTCTTTAAACCATGATTTCGAAGTAATTAGGAATGACATCGCTCTGTAACTCAGAATACATGTATGATTTATGATCAGAAATCTACAAGAAAATCTACTTTCTAAAATAAATCATGAATAGAAGGCACTCCCTGGTAAAGATCACATAATACCGGGTGGTTCAAAAAAAAAGTTTACCCAAGTTCAAAGTAATTTTACAACCACATTTATATAGTTACAGAGAATTCTTGATTAGTAGTAAGATTTGAAATTATCCTGAACAAATTGTACATTTAGCTTGGTTGGTTCTTTAGATATGGTTCATAACAGAGAGCATGCACAAAACTGTCTTGTCCAAAGGAGCGTCCCTTAGTAGAGATAGAATGCACAAAGTGGACTTAGGCCCGATTCATCACAAATTGTGAAAAAAAATCACAAATTGTGAAAAAGGGAGAAAAATATTTATAAAAAAAATCTGATACATCTGTCTGGTGCACGAGTACGTTACCTGCCTACGTACCTATGTTTCTTTGTTGAATGTTAATGGCACATAAGCATAGAGATTGGGATACTTTGTCAGGGCGGGTTTTTCAATTCTGAATCTAGATCATGCTGTTTTGTTGAAGACAAAAACTAAATGATGCTCATATGGACAAGTCGGTTTTGTGCATGCTTTCTGTAATGAACCATATCTGAAGAACCAAACAAGCTAAACGTGCCATTTTTTCAGGATAATTTCAAAACTTACTGCTGATCAAGATTAAGTAAACGCAAATTCTCTGAAACTATAAATGGGGTTTTAAAATTACTTTGAACTTGGGTAAACTTTAATTTGAACCACCCGGTATGCCTTTAATTGTGCCTATCACTACCATGAAGTAGAGGTTAGCTGTTAATAGTACTTAAGTACATGTTTTGCACTCTCCCTCCGGTGAAAAATCCCTATGGCCATTGCAGTGTTACTAAGCATGATGGAGTGCACAATAAATCTTTGTAGGGAAATTGGAGTTATTTTCTCGAGATTCATACTATTTTTTGCTCTCTGACATTTGACAAGATGACTCATCATTTTTCTATCCGTCTATTTTCAGCTTGCTACAGCCTACTACTTCATTGTTATGGACACATGCATTTGTACACAATATTTATATTATGTAATTAGAAACAAGAGGAGGAGAATAATGCTAGGTAAGAATAACACGGGAAAATTCTCATTCACAAAGTAAATCAACATTTTCAAAAAAATAATCAAAATTTGCAAAAAATAATCAACATTTTCAAAAAATTAATCAAAACTTTCAAAAAAAAATCAAGACTTTCATAAATTGGCAATGTCTTGCTAGACGTCCCGTAACTCAAGTGCGCATGCTCAAATCAATTAAAATACGTTGTAGCTATTACAGTTTATTCCGTACGGGACGTGAGGCAAGATATAGCCCATAAATTAATCAAAATTTTCAAAAATGTTACAAAGTAAAAAGAAATCTTGAATTTCTTGAATCGGTTGAGCCTGTAGAACAAGTCTATTTTTGTTATCAGGTCATCATTTACAGTGGGTTGTGGTGTGTTATTCAAATTGTTGTATTTATACCTATTTGGTACATTATTGGTTCTCCTGACTTACGAATAAGCTTACCTACATCCTGCTATGAAACATGAAGAAATGCTAGCAATGTTACCCAAAATGTATTGCTTCAATCCAAATGAAAATATTTAAAGCACTATATCAAGGACAAGAAAGTTGATACAAAGTAGCCCACATTCACCAAGATAGCATTTTAATCTTTGGACTTTAAAATGCTGCCTATTTGAGCTTTTAAACCATACGTTTATATGCAGCTATTGAAATACCATCATGATTTTCCACCCGGGGTTGACTAGGTTGGAACTACACACTTTGTGGACTTAAAATATTTCTAACCCTAACTTTTACAAAAGGAAATAAATCAGTTGAAAAAGTGGTCCTAATGGGAATCGATCCATGGACCTCTGCACTGTAAGGCACATAACTCAATCACTAGACTAGCGAGGGATGAACTGGCCAAGACATGATTTTAATCCCTCTTATTATTACGGAATGAAGCAATACTACTATTGTGATCATCAGTACACACAATATTATTAATAGAGCTGCGACAGTCCACACATGATTATCAACCCCGGGTTTACAGTCATGTGGGTATTTTCATAACTGCACATTTATATACACTGATCGCAATAAATTGTTTACATATTTTTCATTTAATACAGCACAAAATGGACATGGCACCTTTGTAACAGTGCACCCAAGAACAGACCAAGTAGTATACTGTTTCGGAGGTCTCTTCCTATTTTCCTATATATTTTCAATAGTGCAATCTTTCACATCTGGTGAAACATTTTATACGAATAGCAGATCAGTGGGCCGATCTCTATTGACGGTAACAACGCAAAGTCCTGTTACGAATGCAGCGGACGAATGTAGAGTGTATTTTCCATACAGCAGTACCTGTTTATTTAGGGTAAGTATTGGCCTGGTGGAATACAGGGTTGTTGAGTTGAGTTACTACGGTCAACAAAATAAGTAACTTACCAGGTAATAAATGTACTGATAACTATAAAATTATAACTCTCACATAAACATATTGAATTATAAAGTTGTTTAGAAATGTCTCCTCTTTAATTCGAGATATTGCACGCTAAGAATGGTTGATTATTGAGCAAGTTACAATCCCAAATGTAAGGTCAAGTATGATTTTCATTCTCATATTTTTCTTTTCAACATTGGGAGAGTAAAGCATGTGTCACCGTATTGATCAACCGTAACAATGCGGCCCGGCCTACGGTGCACTATCCAACAACCTGGTCATTGACCGGTAATTTAGCACTACCAGTAATTAATAATTTAATCCAAAATGTAATGTCAAGATCGATTTTCATTTTTGTATTTTGCTTTTCTACACACTGACTCTAATGGGCAAATTATTGATTAGCGTTAGTGCTATTCTTCAATATTCATTTAATCTATATAAAAGTATACAGTTTTTTGCAGAAAAGGGTTCAGTGAATCCAACCATGATAATGAAATTGACAATTTTGGAGAAATTTATAAAAAACACTTTTTTTGACCCATTTTAGGTTTGGAAAAGATAACTCAAAATATATTTTGTCGAATTTTGTCATACTAGTTTTATGATAATCGTGATAACGTTCCCATATTTTTTAATATCTTATTTATTTTTTGAGTTAAAGACCAAAAAGTGCCAAAAAATGTATGCTTTTATAAAAATTAAATGAATATTAAAGACGTTACGGCAGTTTTACGGAGCCTGTACCTGAGAGTCCACACCCCCCTTAATAATCAACCATACCTAGCGTGCATTATTTGTCACACATGATTTCAACCCATACAGTGCAGAAGGTTTGACCCCCTAAAGTTAGGTCATCTAAGACATTAATTTTTGTGTGGTCAGATTGACTCCCTCAGTTGAAAGTACAACAGGGTTCAAATTGCAAACATTCTCCGATTATAGTGTAATGTATACCAAACTGTTTCCTGATATCATACGGAGCAAGTAAATCAATAGTTGTATTTACAGCTGATGTTTAGTTTTCGGGGTATAGGGCAAAATAGGTAAACGGTCAACATTTTCCTAAAATTCTTTGACAGGGGTCAAATTCTGTCAAATTCTCAATTTTCCCCGTTTTTAATGAAAATGGTCTCAAATTGTTCAGATGGATACAACAAGCCATAGAAAGAATAGTTTGCCATATCTGCTAGTTAGGCATCTATTAGTTTCATTAGGTCAAAGGTCAGGAACCAATCGCTAATGTGTGCTGTCCTTTGAACAGTTTAGTATGCATTACACCATTATCTGAGCATTTTTGCAATTTGACCCCTGTGTGTGCCCTGTAGTATTTTCAAGGGGGTCTGGGGTATAGCTGAGGGGGTCATTTTGACCGAAAACAATGTCTTAGATGAGTTAAGTAACTTTAGTGGTCAAACTTTCCGTACTTTATGGGTTGTAATCATGTGTGACAGGCTCCCAGACTTATTGTCATATGATTGGATGGTGGTCAGGTTACCAAATGGATATGCTATCCATTTGGTAACCTGACCATGTTGGTATCACAAGCAATGTCCTGCTTCAGCCAAGACTTTGATACTAAACTTTTTAAAATTGATGTATTTTCTCTCTTTAACACTTTTCTGTTAATATTTATGTTTTTTGCAGACTCAAACTGAAGTTATAGGTTATGCCATTGGTAGTTTATCAGGTCTCTTCTATCTAGGATCTCGTCTTCCACAAATTATAAAAAATGTAAGTATTCATCGTGCTTGCGAGTGTATTTATGCTGATCGCTAATACATGGATGTAAGTTGCCCCAGTTTAACAGGTTGTAAAGTTATTAAATGGGTCACATGTATTAGGTTTTGGTGGCGCGCACTTTATCCAATCTTGTGACGCGATCCGGCGAGCTATCGTACGGCAACGGATTTTCAATCTGACTTTGTGGCAATCTGACATCAGGACCAGACTTACAAGCAGGCGACCTGGTTACGATACCCTGCGTTGGGGCAGGCTGGAATTTCACCCAAATTTGACCTGTTTCTCCCCTGATAGTTTTATTTCCAAAAATAACACACATATTGGGAGTTAAGTTAATATCCTTGACGGTAACATGGAATATGCAGTGATAGGCAATATTTGAGTTATTTTGGAACCAAATTTAGAGTTTAAGTCATATTGGTTTTGGAAGTCAAATTCTCATAAGAAAAGGAGAAATGTAGTATCTTTTGTTTACATTGCATCAACCGTGTTACATGCATCAACTGTACGATGTTTTATGATATGTGTTTGTTAGCAACCACATGGCGTCGATCTGAGACAAATCACTAGCGTGAGTGTGTCAATTGCTTTCCCAGATTAGATCTGAAACCCATAAAAATACATTGATAGCCCAACTTTTTGCAGATTGTGGCACCTGTTGTTTGACCACCGCGCAAGGGTCAAAACTAGCCCAATTCCATGACCTTAACCCTTTCCATGCGGCAGGCGTCTGCAGACGACATTCAAAAATTTCACAAAATGTTTCAAAATTGTTAACAATATTAAATTTAATTACCATATTTGGAATCACCATGAGAAATGCTTTACAATAAGTGGAAACATGCCGAATATTGTTTCAGTAATTCTTGATTTTCTTTTTTTTGTATGGCAAAATTAATAACCGTGTGGAAAGTGTTAAGCAGCAGGGTTGATCAAATTTCTTGTATTCTCCATTTTGTACCTATTATTATTTCCTGTCATTATTTTCTTCTCTTTCAGTTCCAGCGTAAATCAGTAGAAGGCTTGTCCATGGTGATGTTCATCTTGACAGTGCTAGGCAACACTTTCTACGGCATGTCAATCCTAATGGAAGATTTAGATATTGTATTTGTTGTAGCACATCTACCGTGGCTTGTTGGGAGTATAGGAACACTTATATTTGACGTCACTGTATCCTTTTGAATTCATAGAATACATTTTCACTAGGCAACCCCCCTCCCTGCAAACAGGCAAACAGAGGTGTCTCAGGTTGGGTCGGTTGGTCAGGTGGTTTTTATCTTTTTTTTATAAATATTCGTGAACATTTTGGTAATATTCAAAAACATTTCAATAATGGTAACACTCTCTGCAGATGATGTCACTGCACATACAGATTCATATGAACAAAATATGTATTTATGCTGTTCAGCTTTTGTCATAAATTTAGGGTTGGAACTTGCCCGACAGATACTCCACCGGCCCCTGTAACTCTTATACACTGTGAGTTTGACAATTTTACCCGCTAGTCAGTCTGGTACTTTTGCATTATCACCAGCCCGACACATAAGTTACTCGCTATTTCCAGACCTGGTCATGGTTTCTCTTAACCTTTTAACAATCAGTGTGAGGGAAACATGTACTGGCCTTGTCTATAGAGAAACCACAATTTCGACTGTCACTTGTCCACTAATGGTTTTGAGCATGTGTGCATTCTTACTAGTGGCATACCTATACTCCATTTGGCTTCCTATGGACACGACGTAACTTAACAGGCACAGCTTTTACGCACGCGTATGTATCTTTCGTATTTCAACGGCTGTGTGTATACACCAGCGCCTAGAGTTGGCGCCCCCGTTATGTGCTGTATACGCTGTTACGTCAATGTCCCGTGATGGCCAAATAGACTATAGCTATTTTTTAACAGGGAGCTACAATCTGTCCCCCCTCTTGTTATGTCACAAGAGTTACAGGTTCAGGGCAGAGAAAAAATATTTTCTCTCTGGGAACATTTTGAGACGCAAACAATTGTCAGCGAGATTATTTCTTTAGCAACTTGTATCAATGTGCCTTTTTCTTGGCTGCTGTATCTCGAGTTTCATGGTGGAGTCCATACGTTAAGTCATTTTTGGGGTTCAGGGGTCATAACTTCCGACAGCTGGTTAGATTAAATCAACCAGTGGCAAAGGTGAAGCCAGCATTAAATGTTGTGTGTGAGGAAGAGAGTGGACAAGAAAAATAATCTGGCAGTTGAAGATGCATGCGAAACTTTGGCCTTCTAATGGGTCAAAATGCCTACAAATGGGCTCAATTTGATCTGAAACTAGACATTTTAGACCCAAATAGTATACTCACAACTGTGGACGATTCGGCAACACTGTTGCCTTTCTTAACACTTGGTAGATTGTGGCGAGTTATTTACTGTCACCGACGCTAGAGGGAGTTTTCTCAGCGGCGGTTTTGGAGTTGCCAGTTCGTTTCTTGACTCCAAACAGTAAAAGTTCATCAAAAACATGTGAAAGGTGATACTGCCCCTTGTCTCGGTTCATGGTGGTGCCCCTTTCTTTCTTATCTCCACTGCTTCTTTTATCCTTCTCTTGTGCCGATCTTGTTCCGTGCCTATGACCTTAGCCTCTTTCCATCCAATCACATGATTACTGTCGACAACATGATCCGTAATGGCCGACTTATGTATTATAGTAGAGTGTGAAGCCTTGCAGCTGGCCTAGGTGGCAATGTTCTAGCTGAATTTCTTTGCTTCAGTCTTGAAGAACCTTATCTTATCATTTATTGCTACCGATCCTAATGAATCTATTCAATAATTTTAGATCCATTTTAATGCTAATTATCCCAACTAAGAACCATCAATGTTTATTTATTTATGATTCATTTCCAAACTAGTCTTTCATTTATTCATTGGTCTTTAATCAATACAACACTTTCCCCTGTAATAATTACTTGATTTTCTTTAAATTTTCTTGGCCAGTATAAGCTAACAGATTACATAAAACAACTGTGCATATTTGTCCTTAACTTGTTTATTCCAACAGCTATTAATGCAGTTTGCCCTGTATGGAAGGAATAGAAGCGATAGTGTTATGGAAGTGGATAAAGATGAGAGAACGGGATTGCTAGCGTCAAATGGAATGCCTAATGGCTCGCCAAGTATCAACTCAAATACCGCCATCTATAGTTAAGTTGAGGGAAGGTTAGACAACCCGCATTTTAGGGTTAGGGTTAGCAACTTGCATAAATGTGCCTTTTTCTGTACATGAAGTGGTCATGGTGGAGTCCATACGCCTAACATGCTTTGTGCAGTACAGGTAAATGGGTGCCTACTTTATGTCATCAACTAAATGCTAGTGCATGGTGGGAATAAAAGAAAATAGAAATACTGCAATAGTGTTCATTTTAGGTCTGTGTCAAAATGACTTAAACTCTGGACAGCATGAAATTTGAGTTACAGAGGTAGATTCAATATCTTATTTCTTGTACTCGTTAGCTACTGTTCAAACAACAGAAAAGCGCTTTTTAAATCTTAAACAAATTTATCTTTGCTCATTAGCTTGCATTATGACCTCGATTTTGTACTTGGATCAGACTGAGTACATGTATTAAGATTTATTTTTACACAATGTTATTTTCTGCATATATATATTATATTGAGTTATATAAATGTATTGGGCTTACTAAACATATTATGAGGTTTATATTAGCAAGATGGATACCAAAACCTAATGACTTCATATTTAATTTTTAATTTTTGAAGTTGTTTTTGTAAAAAATGCTGTATTCTGTGCTGAATCTCAATGACATTGCATGATTGTGTGTGAAACTCAACGCATACTCATACTGCATGTGTGTAAGTCCTCATTTTAACTGTAAAGTTACAGCATTTTGAAACCGAACACAATATTGAATATTTTACTCAATAATGCTTGATATTAATGAATAAGTGGATTCAAGTCTGGTACGCAATAGCTAGCTAATACAGACAAATCAAACATTCTCAGTTATTTTTCCAAACATTTAATGTGAAATAATGACAAAACAATGTCATTATGACACAAATTTAGCAACAGCAACATCAAATTTTGCTTTTGTGATAGTCGGACTCAGACCGTTTTCAATAGTGAAATTCAATAGATCTTAAAGAGAAAATATCGCAAATCTTGTTCGGTGTATAAAATGTTGACTTTTACGCAAATTAGCATAAAATATGTTTACCACAACCAATTTCAACCAAATAATTTTTTTTAGAAAGCTAATAAGATTACCAGTCTGTCCAAATAAAAAATCTGTGAAATATTTGCACAGATTTTAAGATATAAAATCCCAAAGTTGAGTACACTCATTTTTTACACATCCTGTATGTGAACCAACATGAGTAAATGGGGCGGAATGCGGCAGTAGCTAATTTGATATAAGAGCAACAATGTGGGACAAGGTCAAAATAAGTCTTATTTCTGATCTTTGATACATCTTGTATCAACCAAAGACTCAAATTCATGATGATAAAGAGTTAAACTACATTTTGAGGTATTTAATTTTCATTTACTCCATTGATTTGTTAACAAAACCAAAACTTTAATTGCCCATAACTTGACTATTTGAATTTTATGTTTTGAGACAAATTGATTTTGGTTTGGAACGTGATATGACATTGACTTTGGTACAAAATGTCCCCAAACATATACTTATTATCATGATATCAATAACTCAATATTCATATTTCCCTCATTGTGCCTCATTTTCTCGCGTTGGGTCACATATATTACTAACGTCAAGTCAAGTCTTTCACAAAATACCTCAAGTCGAGTCGAGTCAAGTCATATTGAACACAAAATTATCATCTTAATGTATAACTGGTATTACCTGTTAAGACATGTTCAGGTTAATCTTCAGGTAAATTTATGATAGGCTTTTATGACGGGTATTCATAATATATTTAAGATTTTAATGCGTTCGCCGTCGGACAAGTTTAAAACTGTCAAGCTTTCGTCAGGATTAGTTCTGACTTCTTTAGGACCAAATTATTATAATATTAAGCAAAACATAGAGATTGCCACTTCTCTATTGTTATCATCATTTGGGCTGCCCGTTGCCCGATGATTTGAGAGTAGGTGCCCCTTTCCTACTTGTGAAAGATTGGTGGCTCTGAAAAAGAGCCGTTCAGATGGATTGCCCCTTTTCCACTGATCAGAGATGGTGGCTCGAAAAAGAGCTCTAAACATAGGTTGCTATGCTTCTATAAATTTGGCTCTAATGGAACCTATTCCAATTTGGTCCTGAACAAGTCAGAGCTAATCCTGACGAAAGCTTGACAGTTTTAAACTTGTCCGACGGCGAATCGCTTAAACTCTTAACTTAAATCTATAAGTTGTATTGTGTTCATTTTGGCAGTTACAAATGTGTTAAAACTCAACTTGCTCAAGTAAGTTTAGCACATGACTTTAGTCAAGTCAAAGCTTTTTGAAAAGTGACTTGACTTAAGTCTTTTAACAATGTGACTCAAGTCAAGTCTTTTGAAAAGTTTGAACATCAAGTCGCAAGTCATTGCTCTTAGGGATTCAAGTCAAGTCATAAAAATGGTGATAAAAGTTCAAGTCATGTGATTGACTTGAGTTGTTACAACACTGCGGCAATGTCATTCATTCTTGCCCATGTGATATGTCACTATATCACCCAAGGTGATCTTTCCAAGTTTTAATAGATCTTTTCAATATGCTGGTTCCCTGCATCATTTGCTCCACACAACTAACTCATCCATCGATGCATGCACTGTCCAATCATGACATAACACCGATTTGCTAGCATGAATTTACATGTGTTGACATAAACGAAATCAGGGAATACATTTGATCCTGGCCAGCTCACGCTAAATAACGATAACAAATCTGCTGATTGGTACCAAATACAGGGTGGCTGTGCCCACGAGAAGTCTGACTTTGCACGCATGACGTACAAGTAGTGCCCACTCCATGGCTCCATACCCATGGCAGTGTGAAGATAAATTTGATGTTTGTAGCACCTTAAATTTCAGCTTTATTTATCCCTTTAATGGCACAATGTAGAGTCTATTCATTATGGTCATGGATTAAGGCTATTCCTACATCTCTGGATCCAGGGTGCAGGGTACCAGCAAAGAATTTTGAGTAACAGTCATGATATTTGCCTGAACAATGAAAATAATAGGTAATATAGTATACATGCATATTCTGTAACCACTGCTGTAGTCACTTGCTTTTAAACCACTGCTTTTAACTATTCTGTATATTTGTATTATTCTGTATTTGTTCTATTGTCATTTGCTTTTACATCCCACCTAATCCTTGGTGTAACACTGCTTAGAAGTAGCTACGTACAACAATGTAACTTTTTTACGGACAGTTTTTATGAATTTATATTGTGAGCAAAGGATGGATATGTAATTTACAGAATTTCTTAGAGTTTCCATTTCCATACACTGTCAAATTTAAGGGGTCCCTTCAATTTTGATCGGAACCGGCAAGTCTTTCCAATTTGAAACCTGACGCGTCAAACAAGAAAGTGAGAGGTCCAGGACGCGCAGACGCGTCAGAATGCAACCTGACGTACACATTATTGTACTAGATGAGTAAGAGTTACACACAGCTTTCTGTAAAAACTGTCTAACTCAAAATTATCTTACACCTAGGATACACTTAGGCTGAATTGTTTTAACCAAATGACATTTTATTGTATATTGAATCACGAATACCATTTTATTTTACAGACAGATTTTTAAACACTTTTACTCTACTTAAGGACACCTCAAGTCGGGAGGTGATGTCCGCTTGTATTCCACTGAACACTGTAGGTCAGTAAATGTATATGTATTTTTTCAAGAGAAAGTAGACAAAATCAATGCACACAGGTTGATGTTGCAATGTGTGAATAACAGCGCGATCCAGCAGGGGAAATGCTATTGTGAGCATATCAACATTTGCATGAGTGCATGTTTTTATTAGTTTTTAAATAGATCAAAATTATGCTTAAATTGTGAATTTTGATTTGTTTAGTGTCGTGTTGAATTAGGTCAATACATGCATATGTTTTGTTTCTCAAAAAAAAAAAAAAATCAATGCACTTTCCCAAATGTTGTTCTGCTCGCAATAGCACTCCCCCTGCGGGTCGTGCCATTATTCACACATCAACATTAGCATGCGTGCATTGATTTGTGTAATTTCTCTCGAAACAACACATATATATTGACCCATAAATATCCCATTTCAATGAATACGCTCTGACATGACATTCATAATTCAGTATGTGAATGCTTATTCAATGTGCTTTTCTTATTCCATGTGCTTTATATATATCACACGTGAATGTTTACATGCTGCATCATTTTTTTACCAATTTTGATCATTTTTATGAAATATGTGTGTGTGTTATTTGTATATTACATCTTTTAATGTACAATTTGGGGCAAACACAAATTTGTATCAGCCTCTGTGACACCCATGGTCACTGGTCTTTTTACTAATCTTGATACTTGTAAAAGAAATAATGTCATCACAATAATTTCTATATTGTTGATTTTTAGAAGCACCATCCTTTTCCATATTAATAATCCTTTTAAAACATTGGTATGTTTTGTTCAAGATATCATTGTTATTTTATAAATCTTAACCAATGTATCATTTGTACAAACTGTTTTTACTATGCTGTTTTATGCTGCACCATACACCTGTCTATACACCTATTTTCATGTGCATATATTTTTTAAGATACAAATAATTTTAACATGCATTGGTCTACACTATTGTGATGCCTTTTGCCTAATCAAATATATATTATATATAAAAAAACAAAAACAGAAAATGTATGTCAATATGAAACAATTTTTTTAATTTTTTTTAAAGTAATTTTTTTTTTAGGTTGTCCTAGCAGAGACCTTATGGCTGCATCCTCCAGGTTTCAGTCTGTCAGGGGGCGGTCATAGTGTGTATCAGTCAGTCAAAGTTTTGGTATACACTTTTTGGCTGTCTCCATATGTTTTTCTTTCAAAGTCCAACAGTGGCCTAACTTGGTACAAAGATGCAACATGGGATCCTTACGTCAATGAGGTCAAAGGTCACATATCAAGGTCATGTGCCATAGGAGGTCAAGTTGTCAAATAAGCTGAAAACATCCCAAAATACGAAGATCGATTGGAACCAAGTCCAATTGCAATCAAATTTTGTTCATAGCTGCAATATCAATCCTTCATGTATGTTAATGAGGTCATGTGGGATCCAGGGAACAGCCCGAGACTCCTGATCACGAGGTTGTGAGTTCTAGCCCCACTGTGGCCAACTTATTTGTGTCCTTGGGCAAGATATTTAGTCTCAATTACCTCTTCAACCCAAGCAATATACGGGGAGCTATTAGGAGTCACAATCTATAAGTATAGTGCTGATAGGCTCTGCACTGTTGGCTGGTAGCTGCCTAAGTGTTGGGACGGAAGGGTTCTGAATCAAAATGGCAGCAATAATAACTGGCCAAAAGTGCTTTAAGACCGTGCTTGCATGGTGGAAAGTGCTATTGTGTCTCAGAGAAAAAGCTGATATTTTATTACCAGCAAATTTAAATGTTTTTAAAAATAATGATTTTTAATATTTTTTAGATAGTTGAAAATGTTGAAATACATGAACATTTGTATTCAAATTTTGAATCCTCTGCCCACGAATAATAGACCTACCTATCGACCATACTTGACAGGTCCATCCACATGTAGTACTGGGTCAGGATCTGTTGATGATTGTCTGATGTAAAAAAATATCTTCATAATGTACAACATTAATGGCGCCAAATTTGATTTGTTATTCTGTTTTATGTGTGTATACTGAATGTATGGTTCAATTTGCCATGGAAGGGATTATGTTACTCCCTCCCATGTATCACACACATTTAGGAATCATACAAGCCATAGACTTTATGTGGCGATTATTTCAATCAAAGTTCAGGTCTCAAAAGCGTGATCCAGTTGACATAGTAATAATCAGATCACAGGCAACACCTGCAGGGCAAATACCATTGAGTATTTATTTTAGGGCATTCTCAGTAATCTATGTATATATTGGTACAACTCATCAAATCCCTAGGGATTGTATATGTCATGGGTTTTAATGATATTATGTACATTCAAGTATTTGCGTTCTATTTCTAACTTTAATTATTCTGACAGACTTTGACTCTACTGCACTGAATGTATGTTTTTATTTTAAAATTCAGTTCTGCCTCTGCCTTTTTTTACCAAAGTATGAAGTATTATTGATTGTATTTTTAATTTTCCCCAGAGTTAGCCACTGGAGTGTCCATAAATAATTAGGAAAACTGTTTTACTGAAGTATATTCACCGAGATCCAGATTGAAATTGTTTGCATGGATTTAGTAAAACGGTTTTTTTTTGGGCGACTCTAGGAACGAGTGTGGACTAATGGGTGGGCGACTGTTTGCAGGATAAGAGGGTCAATAGACAGGCACATATTGGCACACAATGTGAGGGGTATATTATTTCGATCCACAGAACTATTTTAAACATGTGGATTGCAGTGTCTGCGGAGGCATCAGAATTTAGGAGGTGTGGCAGGGACGATTTAGGGGGCGGGGGGTGTCACAGACATATTTAATACACATGCTCTATGGGAGACTTGGCACATTTTAGTGGGGGTGGGGGGGGGGGGGTCGCAATAAAATGGTGTATTAACAATGGTGATCCATCTGATTAATGAAATTATGCATAGATTGAGCCTCATAATGTAATTTAATCTATATTGAGATATAATATGTCATTTTAATAAAGAATTCTATTTTATGTATAACAATTTGTATATAATATTTTATTTAGTAAGGAAAATTTATGTATAATCTAGGTAATTGATACAGAATATTATAAAGTGAATATTATTTTAATACATGAGGTAAATAAAGATATGTATTTCAAATTTAAATGATCCCGATTCTAATATTTACTCATTTGTTTACAGAATTTGTGTATGAGTGTATTAAAGATTGCATATCAATTAAAACATTTGGATTTCAAACTTGTACCGATTGCAAGTAGTTAAATCTTTATTGATGGTCCTAAGGCCTTAACCCTAACCACCCCCAGTGCCACAAGTCTGTCTGTGTAAGCTGGCGTGGCACTTTTTCGATGAAATAATGGCCCCAGGCTACATAGTTGGCCGAGTATAAACAGCCAAGTATGGTTGACCCCCGTGGCGCACTAGTAGGGCGTTCATCTCTCAACCGAGCGGTCCTGGGTTTAAGCCCCGGAGGCGTGGCAACTCTTTTTGTCCGCGCTTTTTGTGTTTGAAAAAAATTCCCTTGGAGAATGTGGGTAGGAGGTTAGGGTTAACAGAATTCTTTTTCTTATTTTTTTTCTTTTTTCAAATTTGTGTATGGTTTCATTAATTGTATATCTCCAGTCCCAATCCATCTTTAGTCTAATATCTATCTCGAGACACTGAGACTGAGTCATTTACTATTTGCATCACATAAACGATACGCCTAAGCAGGGTTGCACAAAGTTGTTTCTTCCCCAGGAGCAAGGTTTTGAGCTTAAAATTTCCCGACCTATACTTAATTACAGGTTTGATAAAAATCAGATTACAATATCATATGTTAGCTATAGTGTTCTTTAGATGTACCAGTACCATAGTAATAATTTGACATTTGAGAAGAATTTTTGCTAGAGGGGATTGAAAAAAAAAGATTTGTGCGAAGCGCGCACTTTTTTGTGTGGCATTTATGCTAAAATGTTCAAATTGTGTCTAATTTAGTAAGAAAATGTGCGCAAAGCGCGAAAAAAAAAGCCTTTTTATGCTAAAATTGTCAATTTTTTTTCTAATTTTTACTAAATAGGCCTACAATTTTATTTCAGGGGTGGGGGGCACAAAAATATCTTTTGGGGAAATGCCCCCTTGCCCCCTGTAGCATCGCCACTGGGGAAAGCAATAAAACAATAAACACTGCAACCACAGCTCATAACCCAAAGTTTCATTTTTTCTCTTCATCCTTAGCGGTGCTCCCTGCTCCCGGACTTTGTGCAACCCTGCGCCTAAGGCTACTAGTAGTATATTCACAGACTTAAGCCGATTTATTATTTAATAGCCACTTTTTCCTGAAAACATCATTTTGGGGAAATGTGATTGTTTTGCAAAAGCGAACATGATATTGAAAGGGAAAACTTTCTATTGGTATAGCCAAGCGTCTTTTCTTTTCATAAACGTTTCAATTTCTCAAAACGTTCGATTGTGTGTGGAGTTATGCAAACAAACGTGATCTAAATTTAGGGGGGGGGGGGGGGAGCGCTTACTTGTTTTGAACCCTTTATATGCGAGTACCCATGGGATATCAAAAGGTGTTATTTTGTGGCAATATGTGGGCTAATATGCATCTGCTAGGTCCTGATGCTTTCGAGGTGCCGCACTGCAACTGTTAGCCTTCATGGTCATAAAGATAAAAGTTTTAAAGTTCCTATGAAATAATAGGATAATGTGACAGGTCAGAACTAAGTATTAGCATCTGCTGGCATTAAGTTTTGAGCCAATGTTGGTGTCCACCACTCCCCGGGTTCGATGTACTGTATTATTCAATTGCGCTTTGTTTTTCATTTTGCGGTGACATTTTCCCCATGGTATCCCGTACTTTTTCCTCAACGAATAAACCAGAAGTTACGTCAAGTCGTCATCTCAAAAAGTCAAAAGTCATGCTTATTAAACATGTTAAAGGTGGATGTTCCGATCACTTAAGCTTTTTTTCATCCAAATACTTTGATATCAGATAAAACCCCATATTTTTCTCATTATATCTGTAATTCTTTTGGCGCAAGATGTTCCATTTAGAAGTTCAATAGGCCAAAATGCAGTGAATTACTGGTTTGACCACCAGTTTATGGCCTACTTATACTACTACCCAATCATGTGAATGGGCGAATTTCATGTCACCCGGCTCTCGTGCTTCTTAAATAAGAACCATTTCAGTTTATGCAACATAAACTTTGGATTTAAATCATAGTTTTGTACTATGAGGTTAATCGTTAATTTGACGGGCTTTGGATTTGAAAAATACGTTCTTATTAAAATGTTCATCAATGTCATGTACAAAACCTGAACAAAAATATCTTTTAATGATTGAAATTAAAAGGGGACATGCCCACCTGTAATTAAGTCAATAGTTTAGTATAATGATCATGATGTTGCAAATGTCCTACCTGTGAATTTTCAAAGAATGGAGGAGGGCCCCTGCAGTTGAAATTCACCATTTGCTGTAACTGATGTCCAATACCTGCCCGTGTCAGAAACCCGGCGGGGAGGGGGGGGGGGGGGGGGGGGGGGGGGGGGGGGGGGGGGGGGGGGGGGGGGAGGGGGGGGGGGGGGCGTAAACCAAATCATCATTTCCTCTCGGAAATGCGCCTACCAGTTATGCGTGAACAGATTGGCGCGCGTAATCATATATCACCATGAGAGATAACGCGTCAAACGCGTCGTACACAATTTAAAATACGCAGCGACTTGCGCGGTTGTGCATTCCATGACAACGTAAACACCTGTGATGTTTTGGGAGCTGGGGAGATGATTTACGGTGATGATTCCCGTCTTTTCTGATGGGTAAATCTACTAAATTTGTCTTAAATAGGCCTGATTGTTCGCTTGAAAGAGGAGGCGGTGCCGTGTTATGAGTAGCTATGAGAAAGGTTTCCATTCAGAATATCTTGTGTTTGTTTCTTTTGTCGACCACTGCTGTTTTAGGTAAGTGAATTACTGAATTGGTAAGACGAGTGTTTGCGGTATAGGATTCACTGCAAAAATTACAGAACACGCTTCACATAACACATTCCGACGTGTTTTACACACGTTCAGGATGTGTCGGAAGCGTCCAAATGTAACAGGTATAGAACATTCATGTGTTTAGATGTGTTCTGTAGATGTTTTAATGTGTTCTGTAGGAGTTCAAGATTTTTGGACGCATCACCATCACCATATGTGTTTTCAAGGGCCATTTCTAGAACACATCAAGAACACATCTGTAACGGCCAGGAATATGTTCAAAATATGTTACATTTTTTAAAACGTCCAGACGCGTTCTTGACATGTTCTTGACGTGTTCTCTACGCGTCGATGTGTTCTGTAGTTTTTGAAGTGTAGGTATAGGACCATAGTTAGTAAAGTTGTATACCCAATCTGATCTTCTGTAAATCATTAGTCGTCCAAATTGTTTTTTCCAACAATATATATACAGAATTAAACAACACGCTTAAGCCTAAAAGCTCAGTGTCCTCTGTGACATAACTACGAGGGTCATTCAATAAGTTCTACCTCCTACCTCATAACTTTGTAATTATATAAGCCAGTCTGATCAAATATCACACAATTGTAGCTTGGAACCTCAGCTACAAATTCATCGTAAACTGATCTGAGTAATTGTTGTACTTTTCTGAAGATGTAGTGAAGATTTAGTGTGACGGAAACGGATGAAGAACAGCAAAATGTTGCCGAAGTACTATTCATCATGCCTATTGTAAAAGGGAAAACATACCTATCGGTCAATCATAACCGTTCTAAATGTCAGATATTCTCTTTAACAGACTATAAACAATAAAGTTGACTGATTTCTCTGGAAAAATATGCCCTCTGATTAGCCAGAACCCAATCACAACAACTATTAAGTTTACCCTCCCCTGAAGAACCCGGCAAAAGTCTGACTTTCATAAGAACTAAGCGATCTTCAATATACCGTACCAAATAAATAAATTACAAATCCCTCAAAGCGTTAATTTTTTTTTATCATGGACTACCTGATTGACTATTCTGAAGGTTGCACATAATGAAAACTCATAAAGTGAATAATAAGTTAAAGATTTAACATACGAGGCATCACTGTGGCTTGAGTTGCAATGGAAATTTGACTGATTAGCAGTATTCCGGTATGCCAAAGGTATAACGATACATTTCAGTTGCTTTTACGCTATTGGCAAGCCTACAAGAGTTAATATGCTTACAATACTGTGATATATTCAAATATTATTCATTGATTTTCATTTTTAGTATTAAAATCATGCTCTTATATCTAACCATACAATACTAAAAAACACCGAACATTATGTGTTTATATTTAAGGTAATTGTCCGTGTCCGTTGTCCCAAATCTCTCTCTGGCTTTGACCGCATCATTACAAAAGTGAAACAGATATAAATTATCATTTACTACAAATGTGTAGCTATTTTGGAGCTACAATCATGACACATGTCATGAAGCTGACATTCTTATAAGAGATGTTATGAGGGAGGAGGTAGAACTTATTGAATGACCCTCGTATTATGATCCAACTCACACAAAAAACAAAGACTTTTCAGACATTTGTGATTGTCACCAGACGCAAGTGCAAAGTTATCGTTGTTTTTCCGACAAACAATGTGACTCTGTGAAAACAAGTGAATATATTTGCAAGAGTTTGATGAAAACACGACATTGAATGAGTAGGCCCAAAATAGTGAATGTATGTATAATATTGTGTTGTCCATGATGCATGATGTTTGGACTTGTCTTATTCGTCTGTCACTTCACGTCCGGACATGGCGTTTGTCACCGTAGAGAAGTAGAAGAAGTAAAAGAAGAAGACCAGGCAAACACTCATCATGACTCATCAACCATCCCGGAGATTCATTAAGAACTTTTACAGGGTGTATCAGAATGAACTGTACCGTTATTCTAAAATACATAAAAAATACAAAATGATTACTGTTTTAAATTTGACAACTGCAATATAAAGGTGAACATGTTTCCTATATTATATGTCAATTTCATTGAGATATCTCCTTTTGCTCTTGTGTGGCGAGACAAAATCGAAAATCGATGAAAAACGTGTTTTTAATTTCAATCAATCCTCTCTACCACCACCCCTAACATTTCAAACAATGTAGCCCACACTACATAAGCAATATTCAAAACTCCTGCCAAAGAAAGGAAAGTTAAAACCACTCAAAAGCAGAACAAATCCTGGTTTATTTGCGATTTAAAAATCATTATGATTTAAAAACCTCAAGCATGATGAAATGATGACAACACTTTTAACCATTGGATGGAGAGGAATTTACAAGAAACTCTCAGCTGATGCAGTGGTGGTGAAGATGTTGAAAAAGTTATAGACATTTCAATCTTGGTTCTTGGAAAAAAATCCCTTTGCCCCCCCCCCCCCTTAGTTACGTCCCCATGGCCTGTGAATGACAGCAATCTGACAAGAAGTCTTGAAGATTAGAAATGATCAAGTCACTATTATTGATACTGTTGTCTCCATTGTTACAGCCTTTTGTTTAGGAATGAACCTTAAACAGATGAAATACGAATAATGTCTGCTGAAATGTGGATCTGGAGACATGCTGAACATGTTGAAAGCCACTCGAAAGGAAAAAAAGAACACGCTTTCGATAACGGAGCAATAATCAGCGACTGTTATTGCGCCTACACAATGACGATCGTCATCGGGAAAGTGCGAAGAGGCTTGTGAGCTGATGAGATTTAGACTGAACAACTGCAACTGTTGGTAGTGTGAAAAACCTTATTACTGCTATTATTCATTGGATGATAATATTACGATTTCTGTTTGTCTTTTTTTTTTATAAACAGGGTCGTATTCCAACGAAATGCCTGTTGAGATTACCGTATCCAGTGAAAATGATTTAAAGGCAACAAGCAATACGTCGTCAGAGTTTCTCCAAGCACAGCACCAAAACGCAGACAACACAGTTGCTACACATACAGAATCAAAATGGAAAAACAGACACAAACGCGTGGATCGAGATAACGATCAAGAGTCAAATGCGAATTATGAATCGTTAAGGAATGAAATTGATATTGAATCCGTTCCCTCACAAGACGAAGACTTTGAATTGTTATCAAATGAAGACGCAGACGCGAGTTATTTTACAGCCGAAATCTCGTCACCCATCACAGCTGTGCGTCATGTGTTTCACAATGTAACCCCATCTGTGTCACAAATTGAGACAACAGATTGGAATCGACAAGGTGCACAATCGATGCATCGTCGTAAAAAGAATAGGTTTTTGTCATTGTTACACAAGCTTCCTGACGAAGAAGGATCACGTCTCGACGTCACTTCCGGAGACGAAGACGCTGATCACCTGCTTATTATGGCGGAAGATATGTTTCAAATGAAACCAAAAGTCATTCAAGATTTCGATATGAACCATCTTGTTGATTTAGAATCGCTGATTGGATCAAACGGAGGTCAAGAGGGCGATATACAACGGATTGGCAATGAACATGAGTTGAAATCACTAACAGTAATGCACAACGAAACCCAGGATTCACTCGAATCAGAAGCAGATGCAGCGGACCATATTGAAGATCTTGCTGATCTTCTTGGCATCACGCAATACATACCAACGACCATGACAACACCGACATATTCCACACCAACACATGTCCCAATAACACCAAGGATTGACCTTACAACACCGACAACTGGCCTGACAACACAGACAAATGACCTCACAACTGGCCTCACAACACAGACAACTGCCCCTAAACCATCAACAAATTTGCCAACCACACCAGACATTGTATTTACAACACCATCCGTTGATCTGGACTCGTTCCTGGTGGAATTAAGCAATGTGTCTGGTGAGATAAACATAGATTTAGACATGAGCTTAGCGCAACAGGTTGGTGAAGTAGCCATTGATTTGAATGAAGCCGACGACAAAGGACTCATCGGAGATCTGAATGCGATTGGGATGTTGATGGATGATATGAATGATACCATCACTGCATTGGCCACGTCAACAGAAATACTAAAATTCACTCAACTCATCACACGGGTTACTACTAGTCCACCAACCGTCACAGATGTCGCAGAAAGTAAGTACTTTTAAAATGCTACGTCGTGTAAGTTGTAGATCCCCTTCAGGCGTGACCTGAATAATAGTTTTGTAAAACAGGATTCGTTATATTGAATATATCATTATACTCATTCACTTGCAAGTTACGTTTTACGTCTAAACATTGTAAGTCACTATAGTTCTCTTGAACCAACTTGGGTGCCCACACAAGATAATGAAACGCTGACGAATGGTCAAATGGAAAGTTTAAATCGGTGAATACCTTTGGGAAATTAGAATTAGCAGCCAATCAGAAGTTGGAAGGGAATTACACACTCGAGATCCCTACCTGGCTGGGAGCGGGACAAGATAGATCACGGTAGCTTTCAAAGGCGAACGGTATCGTTTTGTTTCTAATTTTTTTCCCGGCAATCGCTACCGATTTTCATGGTTCTGGCATGGTCTCTCCAGCTAAGTTACCTAAATTCCATTCGAAAATGTAAAGGCTTAATTTCCGCTACATTAATATCATTTTTTCTTACTGGGTTAAGGTTGGTGTCAACCCTGTTTGGCGCCAAATTTATCAAGCACTGTAACTTTTAAATTATAAATGTGATGTACATGAAAGTATACATTTTTGGTAATGAAATGAGTCAGAGAATCCATTTTTGGTATCAAATTTTACTAAAATGAGTGATTTTTACATTTTTTGCCCAAAAATCACCTTTTTGGCATCAAATTTTTTCAGACAACCTAACAATATCAGTTTTTGATTAAAAATTCCAAAATTTCACCAAAATCATCTAAAGTCAATTATCTAGGAGAGATTTTTTTTTTTGGGCTTAAAATTTGTTTGTTTTGAAAATATTGACCAAAAAGTGCCAAAAAAATGTTTTTTATCTCAAAAATCTCATTTTTGGCACTTTTTGGTCAATATTTTCAAAACAAACAAATTTTAAGCCAAAAAAAAATAATTATCTCCTAGATAATTGACTTTAGATGATTTTGGTGAAATTTTGGAATTTTTAATCAAAAACTGATATTGTTAGGTTGTCTGAAAAATGTTGGCGTGATGTTATAATTTAAAAGTTACAGTGCTTGATAAATTTGGCGCCAAACAGGGTTGACACCAGCCTTAAATCATTGGGTAAATGACCACTTTGACCGTTGCTTTCATCATGCACAGCAGTAGCACCGACGGAGACATGGGGTCAGTGGTCAAGTTGGAGTGAATGTTCTGCTTCGTGTGACTTGGGCGAGCGTAAACGACAGCGGGTGTGTCAGCTGCTGATGGAAGAATTCATCATCACGTCAAACACCTGTTTAGGGGAGGGAACGCAGATGATGGAATGTCAACGAGGAAGATGTCACGTTCACGGTAAGCATGGTAGGATACGCGCACCATTACATCTAAGATTATAGGGTGTGCCGGGAAGGGAAGTGGGTGTATAAGGATTGGCTCAAAATATGTATCAAGTTGCAACGGATCCTCTCTCTAATCTTTCAAACATCCACTGGAAGTCTCTCATGGTGAGAACTTCCTAAAAATGTTACGCAGAGCATCATATGGATTTACGCGGCAACTCAAATAGTTTGACATAAGCCAATTCTGGCTTGCTGCTACATTAGCTGCTTCCAAATGGTGGGCGTACGACAGGGGCAGGGTCGGAACATCCGAGTTTGTTCTCCTACGACTGAAGATGAATTGACGCTTATGTTTCACAGTTTTCCGAACATCAATAATACTTCTGCTTCTGGTTTAGTGACAACTTAAATATTATATTCCTTCATACTTTAAGGAGTCCACGGATCCAATAGCACCAATCATTAAAATATTTCCGACGTACTTAAAATCATTACAGATTAGCTAATCAGTTGTACACAGCAGAGCATCATAGCTCACGCTTCTTCTTCCTTATTCTGAAGAAGCCAGAGCCACTTCTAATGAAAGTTTGACAAATAATAATGAAAATAATCGTATGTACTCTCTAAATGTAAAACGAGTGGAAAGAGTGTAAATTCACTCGAAAGGAGTGAAGGGAGTGAAATGCAGGACAACCCGTTTTAGAGTGGAAAATGTCCACTATAAAATGAGTGTGAACGTTAATTTTGAATTGTGAATTTTTCACACTCAAGAGAGTGGAACATTGTCATATAAAAACGTGTTGTCCTGCGTTTAACTCCTTGCAAGAGTGGAAAACCACTATTTTACATTTAGAGAGTATAGGGCCTACTCTCACAGAGAATTTCTAAGCCTGGTGTGCTCGTTAGGAGTATGTATTCAAGTCAATATTTTACAATTTCCCGTAGCCTAGTCTGGATGTGCCGATGAATGTCGTGACAGACGCGATATAAACGATAGTCGCGAAACAAAATGACACACACTGTACACACAATTCTGACATCGATTGAACTCAATTCATGCGAATTATACCATTATTTATTCCACACGTGACGTAGGTCTACATGTGACAGAATCACATCTAGAGAAGCCACCCCATCACCAAAAGACTCTGCCACAATGGTCTGAGTGGTCACTTTGGTCCGATTGCTCATTGACTTGTGGGAATGCAGGGAAGCGTTCACGATTCCGGTTATGCGATGACGACAATGCTGTGAGTGAGAACAAGGCAACTTGTGAAGGCGACAAGTTTGAAAAGGAACGATGTGACAATGCAGATTGTGTTGCCGCCACAGGTAGGTCATTTTATGGTCATTTTAGACAATCAAAAGATGTTATCTCTGTAGGAATATAATATGCGCAACTCTTGCATTTTTGTGTGACTTGTGCGTCTAGACCGAATTGTCACGAGATTGAGTCGTATCAGGTATAGACTTAGGCCTACGTGTTATTTGTGCGTTGGGGTCAATATATAAACATGATAGTTGGTAATAAGCCATTCGTTGTTCGAATAATGGTAGTATAATTTGATTTTGATTTTGTACAGCACCAGATCTTTAAAATATCAGCTAATCAAAAACGATGAGCTCTCTAAAACGCAGGTGGGATCTGTTTGGTTATTTTTTTTTAAACATTGTAATTTACTAATGCTTTATATTTCATCATCACGAATATATCGCAAACTCACATACACATAAAGCGATGAAACACAAGACATCGGATGTCATGACCTGATTACATCCGTACCCTCCAAAAAGTGAGGGTGCCGATCCATGGTGTGTTCCTGTCTTGCATGGTAATGCTGGTAATGGTTGGATGACGTTATGGAAAACTCCAAGTTTACAACATGAATGTATGCATTATGAATTTATCTTGATGATGTAACTTGAGGGTTTTTGTACCTTTCTGCATGAAGTATATGTCAGACATATTACTATTGGGCCAATCACATATTATCTGTGCAAGTGACAAGATGAAAGGTTAGGATTAATCAATCGATAGAAACAATTAACCTGTTCTCTCCAAATCGACGATTGATCGTTTAAAGATTGATCATATACCGCGTTCCTATTTTAGCTGATCAGATCATAATATAGCGATTGTTGAGAAAAAAATAAACGATCGAAAGTTTCTGGGCGAGGTTCCAAGCTTCTTTTTTTTATTAAAACCCCTACATTTTCTCCCAATTGATCGTAAAACAGTGGTTTCGTTGAGAAGTTTTGTTTTTCGATTTAGACAAACAGTTTGCCACGTCATGAACGAAGGGAAAATATTGAAATACGTATAAGGAGCAAGATACTAAATTAATCTTAACACTTTCTACGCAGCAGGCGTCTGCAGACAACACTCTAAAAAGTCACAAAATGTTTCCAAACTGTATAATTATTGAATTTCGTTACCATATTTGGAATCACCTTGAGAAATGCATTGAAATAAGTACAAACATGCCTAATATTGTTTCAGTTATCCTTGAGTTAGAATTTGACAAATAGGAAAGGTTTCTGAAATATCTATTTTGTATAATAGTAAAACTATATAGTTGCGTGCGTGGAAAGTGTTAACACTGCCTTCATTTCTTTTTACAATCCGACGTATAGATCCTCCTAAGAATCACAAGAAAGCCAGCGGTGGAGGAGGAGGAGCCAAAATTGGAATTATCTTCGGAATACTCGGCCTTTTACTCCTGGTACTGGTAATTGTTTTCGTTATACGAAGATGGAGAGGTAAACAGCCGTACCTTACGAGTCTTGGCAAAATGACTTACAATCCGTTACCGATGAAGTGACTGACTAGAAATACAATGAGCAAGCTGTAAAGAAAAGGAAGAAGAAATGGAGACACTGTATTAGTGAATACAATAATATATGTACGGATGGGTTTTGATGAGTCGCAATAAATTCTCACTTGTAACTGGGAAGTCCACACGTCGGTTTAGCAAAATAAACAGCACGGACATGGCAGAGAGACTGGCCACAGTCATAGTGGCGGCGGAAGCATCAAATTTGAGCGGGGGGGGGGGGGGGGATTTAAGGGTGAGGTGGGGACATTTAGTACACATCTTATTTGAGGAGCTTGGCATACTTTGTGTGTTGGGGTGGGGAGGGGGACTCGGAGAGGGGGACTCAGAAAGGGTCGTGACATTTAGGCCCCCACCCATCCCGCTTCCGCCGCTTATGTAACTGTAAACATGTGCTACATGTAGATTCGGTCAAATAATGGCCCCTTCCTACCCTCAAAAATTTGGCCTGACAAACCATAGGTTGAATCAAATATTAAAACGTGAAAATGTTCTACCTAACCACTTCATGCACGTCTTTGCTCTTTGCACCATCCCGCCTGCCAGATTTAGGTTAGCCTTAGTTCAGAGATCTGAAAAACAATTTTGACAAACATTTGAAAAGGCTTATTTGTCTGAAAATGACTAACTCATTTTTACAGCGAAGTATTTTATACCAATCCACCCGCCAAACTCGGTGATCGTGCCTTTATTTAAATATGGAATTAACATCGGTACATACATCTCATTAAAGCAAAGTAATTTTATCTTGTAAATAAAGTACCTCACAACGTGGTTTCGTTTACACATCCGAGTATAAGAGTACTTTTCCTTCAAAGCTGGAAGTTTGTGGCACTTCACGATTGAAGCACCAACAGTCCTAAAAAAATAATAAATAATAAATACGATAGCCTTATAACTTATAAAAGATATGTTTCCAACTTACAAATATTAATTCATTCCAATTAATTAGAGACATTGTTCACGAAGATCGGTTAGCAAACAAGAACGCCACAACGAAAATAATAAACCAACATTGTAACTTTCATTTTCGCACTTGAAAGGACAATTTTATTATTTTGTATCCCTTCTATTCTATACTCCCTAAAGGTCCAAAAGTAAAATTTGAGTAACTTTATTAGGCTAATTTACATTAAAATGTATTACCCCGTATAAGGTTCATTAATGATGTAGAAAAGAATGAACTCATCAAAACATAAAATGATCCTTTCTATGAGGAATAATCATCATTTAGACCAGGTTTAACAATTTCACCAGGCTTACAGGAAAACAGTGCTATTCATGAAACCAGTCATTATATGGTAGGAAAATAATTATCTAATGTATTTTGACCAGTTTAATTGAACACAGAACTACAATATTCAATAAAGCGAATTTAAACTGCACATCCCCAACCTGTGATTATTTGAAATTCGCGCCCTTCAACAGGTTGTTCAAACTAGTGTTGACATATTTAAAAACGCTGTTTAAACATCTAAACATATATATACTTGTTTTAATATTTAAACAGTTGTTTAATGTCTCAGTTTAAACAACCAGCTTGTTTAACGGGTGAACTGAGCAACATTGGTTGTTTTGGATAGTGTTCTTTTTGTTGTATTGTATAGCATGGTGATCTAAACATAAACAGCGCTTTAAAAATCCTGTTGTTAAGTATGTTACATTATATTATAGTCATAATCGGAAGTAGCCTATATTATGGATGGGGGTGCTGTACATTTTTAGTCTAAGTCAATATGGCGTGTGGGGTCCAGAGGGGCCCGCAAGCCTTGGGGCTCAGGGGGCGGAAGCATGTTTGAATGGGCTAGGTAAGCTCTCCTTGCTATGAATATTTACATTTATTTTTAATAAGGGTCCTAATAATTAAACACATCTTCGAAAAAAGTGGATACTTTCTTTTTGTGCAGTGTTTAGTTATTTCGTTTGGTATTCATGGAATTAAAATCACAACTAAAGCGACGACAAAAAAGCGCTGTTCCATAAGGACAAACAGACCTCAGGATGGGTGGTTAATAGTCAGGCTTTCCCTCCATTCAAAATGACCGTAAAAATCCCCCAAAATCTGTAAACATTTTCCCGTTTTTTGAAAAGCAAAAAAAAGAAGAACGAATTGGGTCGGTATTGATTTGCACTGACACATGTTCTCTCGCCAATTTTCAAAAATGAGTCGTAATGCAATTTTTGTGATCAGTAAACAAAGAGCTACAATTTGATATATTAGTCGTTTCGTTTCGACCCCTCCCAGAACTTTACCCCCTTTTCTCAAACGCTCAACCGCTATGAGTTGGTATCATCCAGATTTGTAATCAGCGCGTCAATAAACAATCATTTAACATGTTTAAACAACCCACATACCTCATTTTGAGGTCAAATGGTCCTGCCAACGGTTGAGAATCGCTTTGTATCATCCAATAGCCACTTTTGAACTTTCACTTGAGTATTATACGCTTCGGTACGCATGACTGGTTTACTGTACGTATTCAATCATTGTGAACATAGTGCACAATTTGTGAAAGTCAGGGCGAAAGACCGCGGGACATACACGTACGTAGTCAGTTTATCGTGTAAAATATATAACTCTCAGCACAACTAGAGAACTATGTCTCTTTCAAAAACAGCATCATTTCCCAAAGAATCCATTGGTACAAATGACATATCTGTATGCGGTATCTGTCTATCAGTATATGAAGTACCTAAAGGACTGCCATGTCTGCATTCCTTTTGCCTTGAATGTATCCGCCAATGGACGCGAGCATCAGACGGGGAAGAGAAAAGCAAGACCCGCCGAGCAACCTGTCCGAGCTGCCGCAAAGAATGCGTTCTTCCAGAAGACGGTGTGGATGGTCTGCCTACAAATTTCTTTATAACGGAGCGAAATCAAAAGGATGCCATTCCTGACTGTTCTTCCTGTGGCAACCATGATCGTGACATCGTAGCAAGGTGTCGCGATTGTGGATTTGTTTGCAATGAATGCATGAAATCTCATAAAACCATGCGGGCTTTAAAGGAGCACGACGTAATCATGCTGGATAAATTACGCGTTGGGAAGATCAATACGCAAGTAGGGAAGATGAGGATTTCTAGACAAGGAAATGGTATATTCAATTTAGAAAAAATAATCAATCTGACAAATATTGATTCATCTTACGGGGCCCGCTGTTGCACGATACTATCGGGATCGAAGTACAAAGTCGCTGTACCAATGTGGTCCACTCCCAGTAATAAAGTGCATGTTTTGGGTATTGATGGCGAAGTTAAGCTGACCATAGATACGCAAGTTGGTCTTCATCCCGGGGGAACAAGTGATCCATTTGATATCAGTATGAATTCTGATGGCATGTTTTACATAACTGACGACAGCGGTCCTTGGGCAAAGGTTCACGATGCAGAAGGGCGATTCATGCGCTTATTTCAATTTGACAACGGCAATGGAGAACCGTGCAAAGCAAGAGCGATAGTCATAGATAACAAACAACGGATCATCGTGGGGGATGGCGTTAACAAAACCATCAGCATTTATACGCGGGACGAATCATTCGTTAGGAGATTTGATGTTGGTATCGTGCCGAAGTACTTGGCAGCAACTTTTCGTGATACCCTGTTAGTTAGTGGTTCCTATGGTAATGATAGTAAACTTCTGGAAGTTAATTATTCTGGGAGGATAAAGATAATAACCAATCCTACCAAGGATGTGAAATGGGTGCCAACAGGAATGTGTTGCAGCAAACACGGTGAGATCTTTGTTGCCAATACAGGATACTACAAGGGTGCCATCTTACGCTTCTCAGATACTTGGCAATACACCGGATGCGTGGTATCAGATTTGAGCTATCCACGGGGAATAGCCATTTCTGAAGACGACGACATATTGGCTGTCATTGACAATGACTTCGAGCTGAAGATATTCCGTCGCAGTTGAAGTCGTAAGACGCCGCAGACAGTGTCTAGCATTTTAATCATATCGTCGCTGTTCTGACATACCGGCACATCACGAAAAACAGCGTTTTGAGAAAATCGTGTTTGAAAATTTTCCAATTTTTAAAGACTTGTTAGAGAGCATTTACATAAAATGTCACTATCATTGTCAAAGAACACTAATATATATACTTATGTTTGTTATGAGCATGTTACAACAACAAAGTGCAATTATTAATTAGGAGTAATTATGTCATAAAGTCATGTGCCGGTATGTCAGACAGTTCTACAGTGATATGCCAGTACATGTATGTAGTTACACGGTGGTCTATGGCAGAATATTGTGATGTGCCGGTATGTCAGAATACAAAAAATTAGGTTTTCATGCCGGTATTATGTTAAAACCCTGGCATATGACACTAATTAGTGCGGTATCTCATTAATTAATTACCTTTTTGTCTCAATTTTTTGGAGAATAAAGAGTTTTGCACTTGTAGATCATAAAATGCAACTTAACTCATTTTGCCCAAAATAGCACATGTGCCGGTATGTCAGAACAGCGACGATATATAGGCGTTCACCCCCTTTTACAAATGTTTTAAAGCGACTTTTAGGATAAAAATATAATTATTGATGCATACATTATACCTTTGTGTATAGGCCTATCCTGTGAACTTGAGGCAAATTAAACGATCTAGAAAACAGTGTTTTTTTCAATATGATTGGGTGGACCCATTTCATGCAGGCATATCAAATATTCGTGTAAACGGATGATGAATTCGTTGTATCTCTTGTTAGCATATGAAGTATTTGTGTCAGCTTATCCATACATATAACATCATGTCAGATTATGAAGAAATTAAAACAACATACACACTCTTTTTGTCGTGTCCGCTGCCGCAGAAAACGACGGAACATCTATTTATATGAAGAATTCGCGCCAAAACGAAGAATACATATTAGCGTTCGAATTATTTATATCAGTACCGATAAGTGTATCATAATACAACGCATTCATGCCAACATAATGAAATATTCGTGTGAGAATCCAAACAATTTATGTCAGTATAAATGAAAAATTCGTGTAAATATTTGAAAGATATCGTCCGAGTGCACCAATGACGGGTAACTTAATAGGGAGGTAAGCTACCTCCCTAGTAGTTATGCTCTAACTGTAGCGTAACTTACTAACGATATAATTCTTAGAGCATAACTGGCGAGTAACACCAGAATAGCAACTAGCGAGGTAAATATCCACATTAATCAGCATCGTCCCCTTACAAAAATAATTGGCGCATATGCCAAGTGTTAACCTATAGTTTACTGTAAAATTCTGACGTGAATGGTCCTCCGTAATATTAAAAATCGTGTCGTCACTCGCTAGGTGCCATGAAACTACATGTAGTCAGGGTGTGCCACTGAGCTTGCCGATCGGGTCGTGCCACTGAGCTTGCCGATCGGGTCCACTTTTAAATTGAACTTAGTCAGCATAGAATTGGTGGCGCTGTTCTACCGATAAGGCGTAATTGTAGCAGACGACGCGACGCTGGCCACGCGTCTCTCAGACAACCCAATATGGCAACGGGAGTGCACCATTTTGAATTATTTTTAACAGTCATCGCCCGGTTAACGATAAACATTCTTCTAATTATGATGAATTTGTCAAAATGATTAGTTTGATATTCGCGATTACTTTGTTATTCACTACGAATTCAAAATGTAGGTTTCGCGTGGCCACCGTCGTCTGTGTAAATCTACAGCGCCCCCAAACCTATGCTGACTAACAATTCCGTTAAACCTGGTTAAACATTATTAAACGCGTTAAACGCCGGTCACGGACGCATTCCGGACGATTACCATAATTTATTCAAATATGCAAAAGGGTCCGTTTTCGCTACGTACGTTAGTATAGGACTTTCCTATCCCAAAATTAATAGTATCCCTGATGTAGTGCTCAAGGAGTATGAAACTAGTGCTCCCGGAGCATGAAACTAGTGCTCCCGGACGCGGAGCATGAAACTAGTGCTCCCGGACGCGGAGCATGAAACTAGTGCTCCCGGACGCGGAGCATGAAACTAGTGCTCAAGGCGGCACGAAACTATTGCTCCCGGAGCATGAATCAAAAATAAGTTCTCCTGGACGGTATTTAATTATTCAATAAAACAAGGTCATCCATGAGCACTACACTTCAGTGCTCCAGGAGCATAACTGTTTTGTCTGACATACTTATTTTACGGCAAATGTAATGAAATAAAATGTATTGTATAAAAAGTTAAGTTGATTTTCCTTTTGGTAATAAGTTGGTTAAGATTGGGTTTGCACGAGACAGTTCTAACTTAAATTTGGTTGGACATTTTACATTTCACATATTAAACGTTTAAAGTCAAACTAACTTATTTCACGATTGAAAGTTGTGAATTTGATCGAGTGTTAAGTATAAGCAAGCCTACCATCCCCAACTAGGGGCAGCGCCAGGGTATTTGTATAGGGGGGGGGGGGGGGGGGGGAATCAAGGATAAAAAACCAAAAATTGAGTAACTATGGTGAGTAACCAAAGAAGTGCGAAGCACCGCCCTCCGCGGTAACGCGGACAGGGGGGAGTCTGATGGGGGATGTGCCCCCCTCATAATTTGAAGGGAAAAAAATCAATTCTCGAACCCATTTGGTACAACCCGATAGTGCGATTTTGTGTGAACTTTTGACCGATTTGTTATTGAAAAGCCATCACTTAATTTCCAATCATTATTGGCTTTTTATCAAAGTTAGACAGCTATTTCGTTACATGCGAGAAAGAAGTTGTGCATACTGATGATCTTTTCTTGATTTAAGTTAGTATAGATGACCCTTTCACGATACCCTGGAAAACCCCAAATGACCCCATGGGGTCACGACTCCAGGTTAAGAACCGCTGGTACAATAGATGGTTAACAATGTTATGTTGAAAAACTGTTTCGCGGGTTAACGGCGAATGGAGCTTTTTAAAAATAAATTCTTATCACGTATAACAAAATGAAGCTATTTTATGCAGCATTTTAACTCCTTAGGTTCGTTATTTATTTATTTTCCGACCATGATACTATTTTTAGACGAATTAGGTTTCGATTCCCCCAATTGACGCGTTGAAATTTGAAAGAATAATGTATATAAAAACCTCTTAATTCCCCCGAATAAGTGTAATCCCCACCCCACCGAACCGTATCAGTAAGGGGCACCAAGGATGGATCCAAATGGATTCAACACCACTACACCAACAATGTAAAATATTGAAATGACTAAAAAGGTGTGCAATGACAACATCCAAGGATGGGACATTTAAAACGCAAAAGAAACAACACAATAACATGGGGACCGACGTTTCGGAATGATGAAACAATTCCTTTAACTAGGTATAGGACAAGTTAAAAAACACAACTGCACTGCTAAAACACCGGTGTTAAAAATAACACCGTTCGGTGTTCTGAGAGGTCCACACCAATTAGTGTTATTTTAACACTATCTTGGTGTTACATTAACACTTACAGTGTTATTTTTCACACTTGCAGTTGTTAAAATGACACTACATGGTGTTGATATAACACCAAAAATATAACACCGGTACACCGGTGTTAATTTTTTTTGGTGTGGACCTCTCACAACACCAATGGTGTTATTTTTAACACCGGTGTTTTTGCAGTGTGTCTCTGACCAGCATAGACTATTATAGAGGGGGGGGGGGAGGGGGGGGGGGGGGTAGCGATGACGTTTTCCTAAAAACCGGTGGAAACATGGTCAAAATCGCAAATGTACCGACGGAAGCTCGTGTGTACCATGATTTTGCCGACAGATTTGATGAATAAGTGTGGGGGGGGGGGGGGGGGTAACCCACACCCCCTGTGGAGACTACTGGAGCTGTTGAGGAGCAAGACACAACTGAATCGAAGCCGAGAACTTTTCCACCAATACTCAAATAGGAGGGTTGTACTATCGATCACGGGGATAGTCACGGCACCGGGCACCCAGTGACATTTGGGTATAAACCCAGTGGAATAGGTGGTCTACCAGTGGAATGGGAAGTACGTGATCAATACTGCCCTCTCTTGAGCCTCTCACAGCATCACGGTATAATACACTCAATTGGGAAATGCTAATGTAGTACAAGTTATAAACCTATGCCAAAGGTCATTGTTCCAAATGGAATAAAATTTTCAAGGACTTGTTTGGTATCATTTGTGATCAAAATAGCTTTTTGATAATGGTTCTGGACCAGGGTTTGGGGAGCATGTTGACATAAACCTTAATACACACGTATAGTCTATAAATTATGTGAATTCATACAGAATATTTTTTTCAAAATAGATAATTTGTATACTAGGTGACCCAGCAAGGAACAACAAGCTTTAAATCTGGCGCAAGAACAATTATGTCAATGGTGACTCACCTCACATTTGGTGTGGGATTGCTTGGTGGACCTAAAGTTGGTACCACTGCTATGATGTTACGGTTAAGGAACGATACGTTTGTTTCCAATCAAGTAGGAGGAAATATTCTAGATTTGTACTTAAAGGTGATCCCGATTGATAGTAAAACTACTGTTAAGGTAGGTCTACGTGTCCGTGGCGATAGGTGTTTCGCAACCTAGCGAGGGAGTCCTACTTCTTACACTAACCCCAAGTATAACCCTTAACCTAACCCTTACCCTTAAGAGTAATACAATTCCTCACTTGGTTACGGGGGTCGGGGGGGGGGGGGGGTTGCGTTTAGGGGACTCGTCTTTAAAGGCATAGTTATTATTGTGTTAAACAATGTGAGAGGCAGTTGGTTTTATGTGGTGCTTTTAAATGATTTGGATAGTTTTGGATACCTTTTTGGCGCCGCGGTGCCACTGTTGATCCACTATATAAACAAGTGTATTTAATGTCTGTTAGCATTACGTGTAACTGGCCATAAAAAGATACCATTACTTTTACCAGCGAAAAGAGCCAAAATCAGTTGGTGGTGATATGTGAATATGTGAATAAACAGTACCCATAACTAATGTAACTTCTTGTCATAAGTTGAACAATGCTTTTGTAAGATGACCTAATGACACTCTTTTTCCAGAAATATGTAGGATTTTAACCAAATCTATTTTCTCCCGGCACAAGGGTTAAGCCTTATATAGACTGATTTCCGAATTGCTTTTTCTCTTCCATGAACAGCTTTGTATCTACTATAATGCGTTCAAAGCTAATCCCACTACCACTCCAGTCAATTTATACCGTAGTATGACATGTGCTATATTGGTATATAGCGTGACGGATAAGCAATCGTTGTTTCACGTCAAGAAGTGGGCATATGAATATGAAAAAAAACGTGGAGGTAGGTATAGACCCGAAAATACACGATCGGTTCCGAATGTTTCCGATTAGATTTAGAGTGTTTTGACACCCAGTTCCGTGACGCGCGAGTCATGAAAACCCCCGGTGAATAACAAACGTGTTTTCACCCGTCTGCCCGTGTGGTGGATTGAGCTGGTGTTGTTAAGAGATTGTCTCCCTCACAAAGGTGTATGTTGCGGTGTTTCAGTTGGCAAAAACGGTGAGATAAAATAGATTCGGGGTAATACTTACACACTTTACCTTCCGCTCGATACATTTTGAAGTTGCCGGTATCGACGCCATTGTTGATAAAAACAAAATAGTCTTGCTACTAGTTTTACTTCTCATGGGTATTTTAACATAGTGAACCACTAGGCGGACAACCAAATGCTATGAATGCGATCAACCGTTGCGAAGAACGCACAACGCACCTAGTCCACGTGACCTGTTTTTCAAAAGATTTCAGATTACAATTTGAAGTGGTCTATAGGCAAAATCATTGTTACAAATTGCATGCGTCAGATGCTTAATACGGCATGTTTGATGGCAAATCAGGCGTTTTGTCCGCCAATCGGTGCTTCCGAGAAATGTATAAGAGCAAATAGATAGAAATCCAAAATCCAACCTATTTGACAATGTCTTCATGCAGGAGTAACTGCAATCAACTCATATTTTGGTTGCAAAACTTTACACAGTATCACAGTATATTTGTTAATCCGACACTTTTCCCTAGGTTCCCTCCTTCCGTTTGTCAGATATTTCGGCTACCTAACAACTTTGGCCTGGTGTGGTGCTCCATAAGCCACTGGTTTTACTCAAACAAGTCAAATTATCGGCGCGATCTGGTCCAAGCCCGCGATGGATTCAGGTCTTTTTTTCTGAATGAGGAAACTAGAGAGTTCAGTTAAGCTTAAGCTCCTTTTGTTAATTTGGACGGTAAAGGAGATAAAAATGATTGTTTTGGGGACAGAGGCTTGTTGGATCTCGGGTTGGGCTCGAGCTGACTGGGAGGAAATGTGAGGAGGTGCAAAAGGATCCGAAACGTGACTGTCGACCTACACATATGCATAAACAGGGTGTCCCATAAAAAATGGTGCACGTGTTCAAACGTCATTTCTTTCATCAAACCTGCTAGTAATGTTTATATAAGCTGGTAGATAATTTGGTTGGCTTTTATATGTCGTTAGTTTGATTGTAATTGCTTTTCCCAATCAAACAATATGATTGATCAATCACGGGTACTAAAAAACCCGGTAAAAATGATGCTCGAGGAATTTACTAATTGATGTTGATAATTATAAGCATCATGATGACCAAATTAGCTGTCAAATTCCGTTTGTTATGTTTGGTCTCATTTGCTTTATCCTATCAACAGATATGCTTGATTAAAGTTGACCCAAAATAGTAAAATGTGTGCTATTTTTATGAAGAAATGCTTCAAAGCGTACACATGAGTGATTTCTGTCAAAAAAACTGCTTCACAACTTCCTCAACTTTCTCGTGGTCACACAAACATATATTTGGATAGAATCAAACAAATTCGACAAAACAAACAGTATATGAAAGGATATTTTGTCATTTTGAAGTTCGATCAGACATCAATTCCACAAAAAGAATAATTTTCTAAAAGTGGCACAAGCCTGTTTTAAGTGCTCGTTGTTCGTCAAACATATCTGTAGTTTTAAGTAAATGCAATAAAATGAACGGCATTTGATATCTTTCAGGTTATATAAAGTCTTCATAGACTTTTTGAAGAATGGCAGATAAATTTGGGTACAGGCGAGGGCGTTCTTTTGTTTGGGTAATTTGAAAAGAATATGACGAATGTACATAAGTCCTATGTGCAAAGCACGCTATACTATATATGCTACAAAAAGTCTTATGAGGTCGTCATAAAGTGCACAGATTATGTAAACGGTTAGAAATGTTATACAAACCATGAAAACAGAAAATTATTTCACCGTCAATACGAATTGATGCGTTTTACTTATGATTTATAGGTTTAATGTTTATGATGGGAAATAAAATTGACGAAGAACGGGAGGTTTCTGAGGAGGATGCAAATCTGCTCTACGAATCACTGGGATGCAAACAGCATTTCCTAGTGTCGGTAAAAACAGGTAGGTCTGCCCCCCCCCCCCCCTCCCCGCCACACCCCAAAATACACAACCAAATGGTCTGCGTCAAGATGCCACCTTGCTACTGTAACACTCCACGACTCCACAACAGAGTGCCACAGACAGACTTCGGGCTGATAACTAGTCAACACCAAGTCACCACTCCACTGTATACTTCGCACATCGATTATGCGTACATTATTTTGGTTTCTGGTGAAGGGAGTTCTAGTTGTTGTGTTTTAATGAGATTGTTGTCTCCTGCATTGGAGTGAAGTTTTGCATAGCTTGGCGTGATACCTTATTGCTAAGGGCAACCAAGACACTCTACAGATTCAGATACAACCATGTACCACTCCCTACATCTCCCCCTAGGCACAACCTACACTGCTATTTCGGTTGTGTAAAATTGTACACAAAAGTTGTACACAAGTTGTGTACAATTTTACACAACCGCTGCTAACTATATGAACCTAGCAACTGTTGGGTAAACAGTTTACACAACCTAGTTGTGTAATATCTACACATCTGTCGTTTAGTATTTCTAAACAATAACGTGTAACATTAATTTACACAATTAAGTTGTGTAAATGGTTTACACAGCAATTAGTTAATTTTCTACACAATATTAGGTGTGCATTCATATTGGGTTTTGGAATTGCAATGTTAATGGTTTACACAGCAATTCGTTAATTTTCTACACAATAGTTGTGCATTACTATTGGGTTGTGGAATGGCCATTTAAGTGGTTTACACAGCAATTGGTTAATTTTATACACAATAGTTGTGCATGGGGTTTTGGAGAGTTGATTGAAATATTTGACGCCAAGTTTATGTTTTACTTTAAATATTTCAGTAAAAGATACAAAGTAGTAAAAAGTATTCAGTGTGTGTGATTCTATCAGTTGGCTTTTGGGGTAACTTAGTGCAAACTTATATCGTCGTGTAACTGTGAAGTGTAAACTGTAAAGTGTGTAAGCTGATAAGCTTAAGTTTAGTGAATATAATTTTGAAATAATTTACCAAAAAAGCCAACTGATAGAATCACACAAACTGAATACTTTTTACTACTTTTAGTATAAGACTTGATATCAAAATTCATTCCAAAATATATCTAAATTTTCAGTTGCTCTTTACTCTTATATCTGTCACCTTTAGCTTGTTACAGCTAGGCTAATACTATACAATTGTAAGCAAGTTTGCGACCTCTTTGATTTTAACAAACCCATAGTGCATTTTGTTAAAACAGTGTAAATTGTTTTTTAAACTATACGTATCACGTATAAACCACGATTGTTTTCGCAAAATATCGCAAAATGGTGCGGTACCCCCACCCCCTAGCCGCGAAGGTTGCTCTTTCTCTTCTATTTCACTAATTATTTCACAGGTGAAGGAGTGGAAAATGCTTTTAAGGAAATCGCCAAATGTCTTGTCGAAGAAGAGAGGGAAGATGAACAAACAGACGACAATATAACACTTGGATCAGAGAGCAGCCAGCCAGGTTTGATAAGCTCCTCCTGTAGACCTTGCCAAATGTAGGAACATTGAACTAAACACCATGAGGGTCGTTAGATAAGTCTTACTTCTTGTTGTATAACGTCAGTGTTATCGACTTGACTTGAGATAACTTGGACATTTTAAGTCCAAGTTAGTCACCGTTTTTGATGACTTGTCTCCAGTCAGAAGAGCAATAACTTAAGAACTTTATTTAGGATAAATAGTTGCAGCAGTTAACTTATTGTTGGGTCTGGGCAGGTATAGATTTAGCGTAAAAAAACGGTGTTTACTAGCCTAGTAGCTTACTCAGGTTTGGCGCACTAAAAATTATGACTTACCTCTCACTTATATTCCTCAGTTACTCGCCATTGGTGCACTCGGCCGAATAATGCGGTTCATGTGAGAAGGATTTTAAAGACAGTTTGAGCAGATTCATTAATCATTTTGAAATATACAACATTTTGTATTTTGTTTGTATTTACAAATGGCTTCTTAAGTTATTTTAGTTATTTGTTTAAAGAGATGTCCATTTGTCTATTAGTCTTATTTAACATAGGAGCGTCTCCTCCCTATAACCATTGCCGTACCCATTGGCACAATTCTAGGCTAAGTTGAATTGACGCGATTTGATTCAAAGGTACTATACTCTCCTCCCAACCGCCATTTATATGGAAAAAGTCACTTTTTTCGATCAGGCACATCATTTTTCGATCTGCTAAGGGGAACATCTTCAGCCTGGACGAGGACACAACACATCATACGCATTCGTTTATACATTCTGTATGCGGCAGAAATATAAACGAATGCAGACTTAATTGATCAATTCATTGTTCAAATTGGTGTCACTAATCATAAGTGACATTTTATATCGTTCACTTGCCAGCAAGTGGTAATTTATTATACCAATGCATTCCCAAACTCTGTGGTCCAAATTCACAAAGGTGGCTTAACTTAAAGGCATATTATGTGATCTTTTCCAGATAGCGCCCTCAATTCCTGATTTTTTTTAGAAAGTAGATTTTCTTGCAGATTTACATTTCTGATCATAATTCGTACATAGGCCTACAGTCCAAGTTACAGAGCGATACGATTCCTAATTACCTCAAAATCATGGTTTTAGAGTGAATTTAGAGTGAAAATATAAACTGTCGTGTTACCACGACAGTTTATTTTTTTCACTCTAAAACCATGATTTTGAAGCAATTAAGAATCGTATCGCCCTGTAACTTGGAATTTATGTACGATTTATGATCAGAAATGTAAATCTGCAAGAAAATCTACTTTCAATTTGTTTTTCGATGTTGAGGGCGTTCCCTGGAAAGATCACATAATACATCTTTAAGCCTGTCCTAACTTAAGCCAAGCCACCACCATGGCTTAAGTCAAAATTCTGTTTTACAAAACCTAGATTAACTAATCCAGGCTTAAAGTTAGACACGGCTTAAGTTAGGACACTGTTTGGGTTCCTTTTGGGCTCCTAAGGCTTATAACGGGTCTAGTTGCTAAGGAATTGATTTGCACATTCCTAGTAGCGCATTTATATTAGATAGTGCTTACCAGGAATGAATGCATTACATGTGGTTGATAGCACATAGTTCAGACAAAAGAAATGATTTAGAACACATATTTTAGTGAAAAATAAGCCTTGGGCTTCAAACATAAGCTATTCATAAGGCAAGGGGTACAATATTAAATTGTTCAGTTTCGGGGGAGGGGGAGCCTAAAATACTAATACGAGTATAGCCTAAAATGTGCCCAGATTTGCTTTTTTTGATATGATATCACATTTGAGCTACGTATAAGATCAGTGTCACTAACCGGTCAAGGGAATCAAACCGCAACTAATTTGACGACACAAATGCCATTCCAGTTGTCAGACACATTTCAAAGAAACTCAGTGATAATAATAATAATAATAATAAACAGGCATTTACAAGACGCATATCAAACCGCAAGGAAACTCAATGCGCCGCACAAAGATAAAATCGATAAATTAAAAATTAAAAATTAAGACAGCAGTACACCAAACAGTACACCAAACTACCCACACACTTGTTCTATAGAACAGTTAATCAACAGTTTAAGCTACCCCTTTCCGTAGCTTAAAGTTACGCCAGCTTTAGCACTATTTAAACCTGACCTAACTTTAAGCTACCTTTGTGAACATGACTAATCCACAATCCACGATCCTAGCTTTTAAGCTAGTTTTTAAGTTTTTAAAGATCCTAGCTTTTAAGTTGGGACTTAAAAGTCCCAACTTATGCTAGGATCGTCGCTTAAATCACTGACTTAATCTTTGTCCAATTTGGGCCTGTGATCTTGCCTTTATCTTATATATACATTGAAAAGTATCGCACCACTGCTTTTTTGTTGAAAAGTGCAAATTTCGCCTCGAATTTTGCCACCATGGTGATAGTAAGGATCATTTGTTTGCGTAAGCGGTCCAACAAAATGTTATGCAATAAAAGGGCCACGTGGGAAAATGCATGTTTTTGTCCAAAAGCATGCATGAAACAAGTTTGGGTATAACCCGATATTGAAAAGACTTTAAAAACTTAAAATATTCATTATACTAGTTCGGTATTTGACGCAAGATATGTTCCATTTAGACGTTATAGGCTACAATGCAGTGAATTAGTCCAAACATGCCATTTTTTGTTGCTCATAAATTCAGCATATACGAAGAGGTCACCGTTGATTTTTTTTGTTTATTTGACCTAGGTCAACACTTCCGCAATATTGCTTTTGTCATTTGAACTTATTTAAAATTTGACCTATTTTGACCTTTGCCCCCATAACCGTTGGGTGTACGAAAAGTTTTTTCATGTTTGAGGACAATCGGGCAACTTTTGAAATTTGACCCAAGATGACCTTTACCCTTGGAAGACTTGAATGTGTTACCAAGGATTACAACTATAGAGATTAATCATCGGGCCTATCAATATCGCGTTATACCCAAACTTGTTTTATGCATTTTCCCCTTGGCCTTGAAAAACATTACATCGATTACGTCACAAACTCAAATGTGGCCCTTTTATTGCATAACATTTTGCTGGACAGTTTTCGAAAACAGATGATCCTTAATATCACACCATGGTGGCAAAATTCGTTGCCACCTTTGCACTTTTCAACCAGCGGTGCGATACTTTTTATTTTATTTGTAAATATCTCTATTAAGCCAATAATATTACCGCTTTCATAAAGCACTTTACAACGTGCTTTCGTTTACATATCCGTAAACTGAGATACTAGTATCATTCCGTAAGTGTACTTTTCCTGCAAAGTAATAAATACCACTTCAGTCTTGAAGTTTGGCCACTTCAAGTCTGAAGTATGTAACCGAGAAAATGCAATTTTCCACGTGAGGAGGGATTCCAAAGCAACTTATTTTATATATCTACGAGACTATTTATACTGAGTGGTCCAAAAGGGTTTCAGATGCAGATTTCACAGAGTTTTGGAAACTTCATAATTAGTCTATACTCTATTAACATATTTTTAAACAGTGATATCTTGGCCATACATGTATATTGTGACAATTGTTTAAAATTGAAGCTCTATTTGGGAATAGCGATTATTTAAAGAAAAATGATCACAAAGAATAATGTGTTTACACACAAGTATATTACGGTTCTTTGTGCACATCATACAATTCATTATGTTGAATGGCATCTCAACATTCTAATAGACTCAAAAATACCATTTAGATATACTGTAGACATAATAGCTTTCCCCAATTTCTGAAATACATTAGTGTCTAAAACAAGTGCAACATTTCTTTGCACGTATGTATCTCTACATTTTATTAGCTTTCTTGTGGATAAACTGTTTTTTCATCATTTGTCTTTGAATAGCTACTATTTTGTAATTAGAGTTTCAATTCCATCGCCATTTGAACCATAATGTGACTCAGATATTGCAGTCTAAAAATATGTAAAAAAATAATGATATGATGTCTCTAAAATGTGAGAAATCTGTATAAATAAACATACAGTAAACGTTGCTTGACATCCCTTCTCACATGTACAACCTGCGTTCACAGTATTGATTACATACAGTCCTCAAAAAGTAACTGTTCCGGTAATGAACATTTTGAGAAACATGCCTCTGTAAAAGAGCATTTTACTCCCTCCGTATCATCATTTAACCAAATACCTTAAGTTTCCAAAATGCCATTCATCGTCGTCATTTGTTTTTACCTAATCGAATTTGATTATTTTAATGACCCCCTACTCAGATTTTAATATCTTTTATGAAACCCCAACACACAAACAAATCTGTATTTATAAGTTATAAGGCCTATCTAGTAATTAGGGTTATTTGGGAACCAGATGACGCGGATGCAAAACAAATTAGGGTTGATGAGCGCGATTTTTGTTTTATAATGTAAATAACCATTTTAGATGTTTCAACATTTAAAATAAACATATTACAGAAGTATAATGCCTAATTCCACCAGGATTACTCTTGTTTACTATAACACGAGAGTACCCGAGGAGCATACAACTTAAAATGATTCAGGAGTTTAAAACCTGCAATGAGATAGTATTTTAGATAGGTGCGACAGGAATAATTATACGCCTATTGCTGCGGGAGCATGTGAAAATGGTATCAACAAAACAATCTTGTCTCCAAGAGCATAAAACTTCAATGTTTCAGAGGTATCAAATTTAACATTTTCTTTTCAACACGGGGAGAGTATAACAGGTAAAGCGTGTGTGCCGTATTGATCAACCGTAACAATGCCACCGGCCGAATATCCAACAACCAGGCCATCGACGGGTGAATTGGCACTACCACTACCAGTAATCAATAATTTGCCGGTCTGAAAATGAAAATGTGAAAATAAAAATCAGACTTGACAGTACATATGGGATTGTAACTTCCTTAATAATCAGCCATTCTTAGCGTGTAATATCTCAAATTCAAGAAGAGATATTATTCAACATGTTTATAAATTAATATGTTTATGTAGGAGTTATACTTTTAGAGTTATCAGTACATTTATTACCTGGTCAGTTACTTATTGTGATGACTGTATAACACTTTTGTCTGATATACTTATTTTGCCGCAAATGTGATGAAATAAAATGTATTGCATAACAGGTTAAGTTGATTTTCCAATTGGTAATAATTTGCATGGTTACGATTGGGTTTGCACGAAACAGTTCTATCTATCATAATTTAGTTGGACATTTTATATACATTACATTATATGTAAAGAGTCAAACTAACTTATTTCACGATTGAAAATTGTGAATTTGAAACTTTGTTAGGTCTAAGCAAGCCTACCATTCCCAATCGTTTGTCGGAAGTGCATACAACTATCTTTGTACGCCGATTTCCCTTTACCGGTAGTCTGCTGCGCAACAATGGTGTATCACAGTCTAATGCACTCAATTGGGAAATACTAGAAACAAAAATAAACCTATACCAAAGGTCATTGGTTCAAAATGGATTGACATTTTCAAAGGCTTGTTTGGTATAATTTGTGATAAAAATAGCTTCTTAATAATGGTTATGGACCAGGGGTTATGCAGCATGTTGACATCATTGATACGCACGTATAGTCTATGCTATGTGAATGCATACAAAATATATCTTCAAAATAGATCATTTGTATAATAGGTGACCCAGCAATGAACAACAAACTTTAGATTTGGCGCAGAAACAATAATGTCAACGGGGACTCAGCTCAGATTTGGTGTGGGCTTGCTTGGCGGACCTAAAGTTGGTACCACTGCTATGATGTTACGGTTAAGGAACGATACGTTTGTTTCCAATCAAGAAGACGGAAATATCGTAGATTTGTACTCAAAAGTTATACCGATTGATAGCAAAAATACTGTTAAGGTAGGTCTACGTGTCCGTGGCGATAGGTTTTTCGTAACCTATTGAGGGAGCCCTACTTCTTACACTAACCCTAATTCTAACCCTAAACCTAACTCTTACCCTTACAAGTGTTACAATCCCTCACTATAGGTTACGGGGAAAATAGTGCGTTCGGGGGACTCGTCCTTAAAGATATAGTTATTATTGTGTTAAACACTGTGAGAGGCAGTTGGTTTTAAGTGGTGCTTTTAATTGATTTGAATAGTTTTGGATACCTTTTTGGCGCCGCGGTGTCGCTGTTGTTACATTATATAGACAAGTTAGCATTACGGTTATCTTGCCATAAAATATACCACTACTTTCACCAGCGAAAAGAGCCAAAATCACTTGGTGGTGATATGTGAATATGTGAATAAATAGGGCCCATAACAAATGTAACTTCCTGTCATTAGTTGGGAACGTATTGTCTTTTTTACATACCGGTATTCTAACTCTTTAACAAGTTGGATTTCATATCATCAAGGCCTTTGTAAGATGACCCAATGACACTCTTTTCTGGATTTACACCCAATGTATTTTCTCCCGGCACTTAAGCCTAATAGACTGATTTCATAGTCGCCATAATCCGAATTGCCTTTTCTCTCTCATGAACAGCTTTGCATATACTACAATGCGTTCAAAGCTAATCTCACTACCACTCCACTCAATTTCTACCGTAGAATGACATGTGCTATATTGGTATATAGCGTGACAGATAAGCAATCGTTGTCTCACGTCAATAGGTGGGCACGTGAATATGAAACAAACCGTGGAGGTAGGTATAGACCATTTTAAATCCGAAAATATACGATCGGTTCCGAATGTTTCCGATTATCCGAGTGTTTTGACGCCCAGTTCCATGACTCGTGAGTCATGAAAACCCCCGGAGAAAAACAAACGTGTTTTCACCTGTCTGTTGGTGGATTGCGCTGGTGGTGTTGGTGAGAGATTGTCTCCCTCACAAAGTTGTATGTTGCGGTGTTTCAGTAACAAAAACGGTGAGATAAAAGAGATTCGGGGTAATACTTTCACAAATTTACTTTCTGCTCGATATATTTTGAAGTTGCCGGTATCGACGCCATTGTTGATAAAAACAAAATAGTCTCGCTACATGGGTATTATGCTTGTATGCAAACATAAGCCACAAGGTGGACAACCAAATGCTATGGATGTGATCAACCGTTGCGAAGAACGCACTAAGCACCAAGTCCACGTAACCAGTTTTAACGAAGATTTCTGATCTCAATTTGAAATGGTCAATAGGCAAAATCATTGTTATAAATTGGAAATAACTGAAGGAGTGTCGTGGTCAGATGCGTCAGATGCTTTAAAATACGGCATATGTCTGATGGCAAATCAGGCGTTTTCGGTGCTTCCGAGAAAGGTATTAGAGCCTATGGATAGATATCCAATCCAACCTTTTTAACAATCCCTTCATGCAGGAGTAACTGCAATAATTCATATTTTGGTCGCAAAACATTACACAGTATCACAGTATATTTGTAAATCCGACACCTTTCCCTCTCCCTTCTCCCGCTTGTCAAGATTTTTCGGCTACCTAACAACTTTGGCCTGGTGTGATGTTCTCTACATAGGCCACTGGTTTTTTCTCAAACAAGTCAAATTAACGATGCGATCTGGTCCAATCCCACGAGAGATTAACTTTTTATGATGGAGTCCATGTGTTTTTTGAATGAGGAAACTATGGCAACCTTATGCTACTTTTGTTAATTTCGACGGTAAGGAGAAAAAAAATTCGATTGTTTTGGGGACATTGGGCTCGAGTTGACTGAGAGGAATTGTGGGGAGGTGGAAAAGGATCCGAAACGCGACTGTCGACCTACACATCCCTGCATATGCACGTGTTCAAACGTCATTTCTTTCATAGAATATTTAGTATTTACTAGTAATGTTTATATAAGCTGGTAGATAATTAAGTTGGCTTTCATGTCGTTCGTTTGATTGTAATTGCTATTTCCAATCCAACAATAATGGTTGATCAATCATTCACGGATTCTAAAAACCCGGGTTGTGCCACTTTTAGGAAAAAATGATGCTCGAGGAAAGAGTAATTTTGCACATTTAATAATTATGATTTACTAATTGATGTTCATATATGCTTCATGATGACCAAATTAGATTTCAAATTCCATTTATTTGGTCTCATTTGCTTTATCTTATCAACAGATATGCTTGATTGAAGTTAACCAAAATTGTAAAATGTGTACTATTTTTATGAAGAAATGCTTCAAATCGTATACACAAGGATGATTTCTTTCATAAACTAGCAGTTCTAGCACAACTTCGATCTTGTTTTCTCATGGTCAAACAAACATATCTTTGGATAGAATCAAGCAAATTCGACAAAACAACAGAAAAAAAGAGGTTATTTTGTCATTTTAAAGTTTAATTAGACATCTAATCCAAAAACGAAATGTTTAATGATGAAAATGACACGTTCCACAAAAAGCTTAATTTTCTAAAAGTCAAAAAGTGGCACAAGCCTTATTGTTAGTGCTCGTTGTTAATCAAACATATCTGTAGTTTTAGAAAAGTAAATGTAATCAAAGGAACGGCATTTGAAAGCTCGTTAAATTATCTCTCAGGTCATATAAAGGTTACCGCCAAAAATTGAGTAATCAATGATGGTAATGACGTGGAACGCATCCATCCTTTTTAGGGACACCCTGTATAAGCTCTCCGCGTAGTGCTACCGCCCCTGACGATTTATTTAACGCCGGGCGTTTACATGTACATTAGTGTGCAGAGCATGCTATACTATAGGCTACAAATGAAGTCTTATGAGGTCGTCATAAAGTTCACAGATTATATTACCGGTTAGAAATGTAATACAAACCATGAAAACAGAAAATGATTTCACCGTAAATACGAATTGATGCGTTTTACTTATGAATTACAGGTTTAATGTTTATGATGGGAAATAAAATTGACGAAGAACGGGAGGTTTCTGAGGAGGATGCAAATCAGCTCTACGAGTTCCTAGGATGCAAGCAGCATTTCCTAGTGTCAGTAAAAACAGGTAGGTCTGCTCCCTATCCACAATACAAAATACACAACCAAGTGGCCTGCGTCAAGATGCCACAGGCTACTCACTCCACGACACACAACATCCCAAATTGAAACCAGGAGCAACCATGACGCGCAATACACCAAGATACCCACCACATCTGACTGCTACAAGTACAGCTTCTTCTCTCGCACTATATCTTCATGGAACCAAATACCAATCAGAGCGATCCGAGCACCATTCTGCAAAGTCATTCAACAACAGAGTGCCATAGCCAGACTTCAGCAAGCTTCAGTGAGCACCTCCAGCTGATAACTAGTTAACACCAAGTCACCGCTCCACTGTATATATGCACATGGAAAAAAGTATCGCACCACTTTTTGTTTGTTGAAAAGTGCAAATGTGGCCTCGAATTTTGCCACTATGGTGTGATATTAAGAATCATTTGTTTGCGTAAGCTGTCCAACAAAATGTTATGCAATAAAAGGGCCACATTTTAGTTTCTGACGTAATCGATGTAATGTTTTTCGGAAGCCAAGGGGAAAATGCATGTTTTTGTCCAAAAGCATGCATGAAACAAGTTTGGGTATAACCCGATATTGAATAGACTTTAAAAACTTAAAATAGTCATTCTATTATTTCTGTATTTGGCGCAAGATATTAGACGTTATAAGCTACAATGCAGTGAATTAGTCCAAACATGCCATTTTTTTGTTGCTCATAAATTCAGCATAATTATACGAAGAGGTCACCGTTGATTTTTTTCTTCATTATTTGACCTAGGTCAACACTTCCGCAATATTGTTTTTGTCATTTGAACTTATTTAAAATTTGACTTATTTTGACCTTTGACCCCATAACCGTTGGGCGTACGAAAAAGGGAATTTTTTTATATCGGGCAACTTTTGAAATTTGACCCAGATGACCTTTGACCTTGGAAGACTTGAATGTGTTACCAAGGATTACAACTGTAGAGATTAATCATTGTGCCTCTCAATATCGCGTTATACCCAAACTTGTTTTATGCAATTTCCCCTTGGCCTTGAAAAACATTACATCGATTACGTCACAAACTCAAATGTGGCCCTTTTATTGCATAACATTTTGCTGGACAGTTTTCGCAAACAAATGATCCTTAATATCACACCATGGTGGCAAAATTCGAGGCCACATTTGCACTTTTCAACAAGTGGTGCGATACTTTTTTCCATGTGTATACTTGGGAGTTTTAGGTTTTTTTATACTGAGTTTGTTGTTTCCTGCAGTATAGTGAAGCTTTGCATAGCTCTGGCATGATCACTTATTAATTAAGGTCTACCAAGAAAGTCTACAGATTCAGAAATACAACCCTTTCCCACTCCGATCTCCCCCCTTGCGACAGCCTCGCTCACCATACAATATGCCCTTTCTCCCTCAGATCCATCTAACGTACAATGATGAGAAAGCATGCAGGTGCAAAGACTCCAACATGGCTGTTTAACGAAAATATTTCCTTTAGGAATGACCTTGAAAGTTCACAAGTTAATCTTAGATGTACCGCCCTGTAGACCCTCATTTCTTTTCGGGGATCTATGCTCGTACCCACGAAAGAAGATAGACCGCGATGGTGGCGAGTGCCCGCTTTTAAGAATGAATTCTTCTCGACACTACGTTACTAGTAGTAGAGACTTGATATCATTTTTTTTAATTTTAAATTTCCAGTTGCTCTTTCTCTTCTATTTCACTAATTATTTCACAGGTGAAGGATTGGAAAATGCTTTCAAGGAAATCGCCAAATGTCTTGTCGTAGAAGAGAGAGGTGATGGACAAACAGACGGCAATATAACTCTTGGATCAGAGAGCATCCAGCCAGGTTTGACAACGTCCTCCTGCAGACCTTGCCAAACATAGGAACATTGAATTAATACTATGAGGGTTGTTCGATAGGTCCTACTTTCTGTTGCATAACTTCAGTGTTGTCATCGACTTGACTTGAGTTAACGTGGACTTTTAAAATTTTCCACGCGGGGTGTCATCAAAATTTCAAAAATTTCAAGATCATTCAATTCATAACCATATTTGGAATCACCATGAGAAATGCATTGAAATAAGTACAAACATGCCTAGTATTGGTTCAGTAATTCTTGAGATACCGGTATACTTTGAAAGTTGGGAAAGGTTTCTGAAAAACAAATCTGTTTTATATATGGTTAAACATGTTAAACTGATAGCCGCGTGGAAAGTGTTAAGTCCAAGTTAGTCACAATTTTTGATGACTTGTCTCCAGTCACGAGAGCAATAACTTGACTCGAGGTCACTGAGAGCAATTAACTTGACTTGAGTCAAGTTACAATAGGCTCCCGGAAGAAAACGCAATTTGTTTCGGTAAAAAGCGAGAGCATATAACCAAAAACGTGATATCCCGCGATTTCACTAAATGCACGCCAAAATCCAGTGAAAAGCGCCTAAAAACTGTCGTTAGCGTGATCACACCGCTAACTCCACCCAATATTCGGTAGCCGCCACGCTTAGCTGGACTCGGAGTGAAATAACATTGCAAAGTCGATGCTCAAAATCAAGTAAACAGGCCCCAACTTTCCTGGTTCGAAATAAAGAAATTTGTAAACAAACTTAATGTTTATCGTCCGTCAAAATGTCACTAATCATACGGTACAAAATGAACTAAATATTTACATCCCTCAATCTTCATTATCAGCGCTTAAAGAGCATTCCACGCTTTTTGGCTTTGGATTACGCTGAAACTGTATCAAAACGCCAAGCCAAGCGCATCAAGATCTCCAAGAACCCCTCGGTGACGCAGTGGGAACTGGCTGGGACGTGAGAGGGTCCCCATGCTCGCATTGAGCGCCAGTGCACCGCGCTTGTTTTGCGCATGCACAAAACAAGCGCGGAGGTTCAGCGTTCGGTTCATAGTAAATAATCCTTTAGACAATGACATGCATGGATGTATCCAATAACTTGGATTAATAAGTTAATAGGTGTTTGGTATATGGCCATGTGTTTTGAACTCGCCACCCTTCCCGTTGCATGTCCAGATTTTTACATTTTACACGATCTGAGATTCGAATTAGCATATCGCAATAACTACTTGTTCTACCCCATAAAAAGCATATATTTTCTGAACGGTAATCTCACAAGGAATTCAAATACGGTATGCGATTGGAATTGCAGGACCTAATGGTGACATCTTGTGATTAAGAATGTTGAAAGAATATCGATTTTGTTCATATTTTGATTAAAGCTCAATATTTGTTTTATTCCTATCCCAATCATCATTTTACTGTGAACAGTGAATATTTTGATCCTGGACTCGACAGAGTCCAACTTTGTTTCCACTATGTCATTTTTGATTACTTCTAATTGTAAAACAGTTCAAAAAAGACGAAAACTCTAGTGCAAGCAATTGTAATTGGCACAGAGAGACTGTGAAGACATGTCGGGTTGGTTTGGTGGGGGTTGTGTAGGGATTGGATGGTGGTTAGGGTGGGGGTTTGGTAGTGGTTGGGTTGGGTGATGTTTGGGGGGAGGGGTAGGTGGGATAGTCAGTGGCAAGCAGAATTTAATAGCGAGTAGGACTACTGATATTTGACCATTATTACAAGCTCATCGCTGTTAAGTCGCGGGCGGTGATTGAGTTAAATGTCGAGTTGGGTGGGGGTCTGGTGGTGGTGGGGTGGGGTGGTTGGGTGGGTGGGTGGGTTAGGTGGGGGTTGGGTGGGGTGGTGTTGGGGTGGGGGTAGGTCTGATATTCAGTTGCAAGCAGAATTTAATAGCGAGTAGGCCTACTGGTGTTTCACCATTATTTTTTTATTACAAGCTCATCGCAGTTAAGTCGCGGGCGCTGATTGCGTTAAATGTTTCGCGTAATTCAATGCTCTGATTTTACATTGATTTTGCTGGTCAGCACGGGCATCTAAATTTACTGATGAAGACGCGTCATGTGGAATATGGGCCTAATACAAAAGTGTTTCTTTTTAAGTCCGTTCCGAAGAAATCCGTCTGATAACAACAGAACACTTAAAAAAAAAGTTGGTTTGGTTAAGAGAATAGAACAATTTAAAGTGAAATAAATTGAAGAAAAAAAACCATTTTGAAATAAAATTTTGTATTTTCGTTCATTTTCGTAGGGGGTGTTCTGTCAGTGTTGTGGTATGATCAACTTGCACAAAAACCGTGTGATTTTTTTTTAAAATTCAAGTTCTGATTCACAACCCTCCCCTCGCTTAACAATAGGCCTAACTTAAAATGAAATTGCCTTTAAGCCGACGCTTGCATCGGTCCGGCACCGGTGAAGATCGCCCTACACCCCCCTTTCCCGCTAACATTGCCTCTAAGTCTGATGTGCGTATGTACTGTCCGCCGCCAATTTATTACCCATACCTGATACCTAGTAAACATTATTTCCTCTACGGCCAGAGATGCGCATCCGTTCATCGCCAGTGCCCCCATCCCCCCTCCCCGCCTCCGACCACCCCCCTATAACACGCCACATCAGTTTTCCACCGCACACCGTCGACATTACCTATATATAACTTCAGCAACGTTCATCAGGATACGTCAAAACACCGCCAAATCCCTCCCTTCCTAGGCAATGTCTTGCTAGACGTCCCGTAACTGATGTGCACATGCGCATATCAATTAAAATGTGTTGTTGTAGTACACGGTTTATTCCGTACGGGACGTCTAGCAAGCTATAGCCCCTTCCTAGTTGGCTGGCGCGGCATCGATTGTGAAGGTCTTTCTAATTGACAAACACAAAAATTCAGATTTTTAGTTTAAATATAGAACATACCATTGTTCAGGAGATAATGAGTTTTCAAGATGTGTAGCATTGCTTTAACATCATGCCGCGTGGCGAAGATTTTTTAAGTGATTTTTTCCTTATTTTTAATTTTTTTTACGATACCATAATCATAGATTACTCGAATGTGAATTAAAAGTATACTTTATTTTGTCCAACATGAAACTATCTCTTGTTTGTGCATATTAGTTCCTCATGCAATTTACCCATCAGAACATAATGGTTATCAAGGGTAACTTGTTGAAATATATTATATCGGGAAGTAAATGAGCTCAAACGTTTACATTTCATATTTATTAGAGTTGTTTTGGCTATTGACCCTATCCTGACGTAAGCGGGATTTTTGAATTCCCCTATTTGAGAGCTTTCCAAATATGTATAATTTTGCTATCATCGGTTGAATAATTCTGTTGTTATAGTCATGTATGTAAAGCGGAGGATTAGGGCAAGTTCGCTGTGTAGTGAATAGGGAAAAAGCCCTAACTATAAAATGAGAGCAAAATCATGTTTGTACCATACAGAGATGAGGAGTTATTGTAATTTGAACGTAGATTTGGGATCATTTTCTATATTCCCCATAGAGATTGTACACAACGCCACCGCCACCGCCGCCACCCTGACTTTCGAAATAAAATTCAATCATATCTCAGCCAAAATGTTATAGAAAATGATTTATTCACACAGTGTAGCTAGATAAATAAGCTTTCAACTGACACCTAAACCATAGCTCTACCACATTTAGTTGTTGCGTTAATAGAGAGAGATGAATGATTCGTCACCAAAAAAGCAAAGCCGCCACCCTTTTTGGGTGGTCAGTTCAAAACACATTACAATAGAGACTAGAGAGTATCAACGTCAATCATGCATGCCCGTATCAAAAGGTTTTATAGTTCAATCAGTTCCAAATTGGCGATAAATAATCGGTTTTTATCTATTTCAGCGCAAAAGTAATCAACGCGTATAAGCGCGATTTTGGCATACGCAAGCGTCACGCACGCATACAATGACACTGCGCCATAATGCGCCATGCAAGAGTTTTTCGCCCGACGCTTTTCTTAATTCATTTGCTGTAATCGTAAACAGGTTTTGCCACTGACTGAACTACAGTCCCAAAAGTATTCGTAGTTCAAATCAATTCAATGCATGACCTTCAATACAAGTGTTACTTTTCCAAGAATGAGCTATACATTTTGCGGGTTATTTTGAATAAGTATCCATTAACAAGCGTGTTGATCACGGATTTAGATAACGGTGGTGTTGGTCTTGTTAAATTCTGAAACAGAGTTTAGTTCCCCCAAATATGGATACATGGATAGCCTCTATTGTGTATTTTGGGTGATGATTTTAATCTAATATTAACCTTGTAATCGCTCTGTACTATCCGCGCACACGCAGAGAACGTTGTGCAAATGTGAGAACATTCTAGTAACGCAGACAGCGACTTGGACGCACTAAGAATGTTTACAGCTAGTGAGAGCGCAATAAGAGGCCATGAGACTTTAAAGTAGAAACACAATGGGTCGTAATAAGAGCGCCGTGAAAATGTGATAAGCGAGATAGCAAGATTTTCTTGACCCAAGATAATCTTTGGGCGTCAAAGATACTTGTAACATAAAACATACTTATACCTCCCATATTATCATAATGGGATATTGCCGTTTTTCTCTTAACAGTTTCGTTCCTTCCTATTCCTAATAAATGTAATAAACATTGTTTTGATTTTCTGGACAACAATATCTTGAATATGAATAACAGTTGCTATAAAGGCGAGTTGGGATGCCAAAAGGGTTTGAACAACTAGGTTCCTCCCCATCATTGAAAGTCGTCATATTTTCCATGCACGTATAGAGCTTTTAATTGTTTGCATTTTGTTATCCCAATTACACGAGATTTGTTCAAGCATAGTGTCAGGGCTAATTATGATACCAAGAACCTTGATGTTATTGCCTGGGAAAGTTTCCAGTTGACATTACCATGCCATGTTTAAAGGCAATATTTTTCGGCGACCCTATTCAAATGGCATCGCTTTACCTTGATTAATGTGTAAACCAGAAATGTTTGCAAACTCATCTAATATGAGTAGAGCATGATCCAAAGAGTCTGTAGATTTAACCAAAATAGTTGTGTCATCAGCAAAAGTTGGACTTTTAACCTCATTCCTGATATAACCAGAGAGCGGTAGTGTATGTAATACCTTCAATTAGGTTGGATTGACGAATTTTGCAAGATAAAGGTTCAACGCTCACTACAAAGAGTAAAGGAGCCAAAGGACAGTCTTGTCTCACGCCGCACTCCACATCAAAGAACTTTGAAATGTGACCATTGTTTATGATACAATTTGATGTGTTCTTGAGAACAGCAGTAAGCCATCGAATAAAAGAGCTACCAAAGTTAAATTATTAAATCATGTTCTATGCGGTGGCGTGGTCATGGGGTGTGTGTCGGGCGGGGGGGGGGGGGGGGGGGGGGGGGGAGGGGGGTTGCTATGGATGCGGATCCGTGGCCGTAGAGGCAACGTATCCATAAACGGAGGTGGGGGGCAACTATATATGTAAAGATGGGCGGCGAACAGTTGCATACGCACGTCGGACTTAGAGGCAATGTTGGTGGGGTAGGGTGATCGTCGCCGGTAACGGACCGATGCACACGTTAGTTTAGAGGCAATTTCATTTAAGTTATAGTTAAACTTGGTAGGGGGAACCGAATCAGAACTGAAATTAAACAAGAATTTAACGTATTGTTTGTGTAAGTTGGTTCACCACAACACTGACAGAACCCCCTACAAAAAAATGAGATAGGGGAAAAAATCTGGACTCTGTTCGGTTCACTCTGAAAATATTTACTGTTCACAGTCTAATACACTCAATTGGGAAATACTACTGTAGTACCCTGGTGATAAGATATAAACCTATACCAAAGGTCATTGGGTCCAAATGGAATGAACTTTTCAAAAGCTTGTTTAGTATAATTTGTGATCAAATTAGATTTTTAATAATGGTTATTATGTATGACCCTTTTTTGTGAGGCTCGTTAGATGTATGCTTCACTTTGTACATGTCTCCCACAGCCTGTAATTGATCTTGAGTTTGTTGCGTTAAAATTGTTTTAACATTTTGTGTTAAATGAGTGATTAAACTTTAATAATTCAAACATGTTTACAGAGTCTAAACTGGTAGTGAATCGAAATGACAACACTTGGAAACCCGGAAATACATACATAACAACAAATCACTTGGCCGTGTTATGTACCGGATTTTGTGGAGCACCGTATTATCACCTTAATACACGCGTATAGTTTATGTGAATTCATACAAAACATTTCTTCAAAATAAAAAATTATATAATAGGTGACCCAGTAAGGAACAACAAACTGTCAATTTGGCGCAGGAACAATAATGTCAACGGGGACTCAGCTCAAATTTGGTGTGGGCTTGCTTGGTGGACCTAAAGTTGGTACCACTGCTATGATGTTACGGTTAAAGAACGATACGTTTGTTTCCAATCAAGATGGAGGAAATATTATAGATTTGTACTTAAAGGTGATACCGATTGATAGTAAAACTACTGTTAAGGTAGGTATACGTGTTCGTGGCGATAGGTTTTTCGTAACCTAGCGAGGGAGCCCTACTTCTTACACTAACCCTAAGTCTAACTCTAAACCTAACTCCTTACCCTTACAAGTGTTACAATCCCTCAATACAGGTTACGGGGGAAAATAGTGCGTTCGGGGGACTCGTCTTTAAAGGTATAGTTATTATTGTGTTAAATACTGTGAGAGGCAGTTGGTTTTAAGTGGTGCTTTTAATTGATTTGAATAGTTTTGGATACATTTATGGCGCCGTGGTGCCCCTGTTGATCCATTATATAGACAAGTTAGCATTACTGGTATCTTGCCATAAAAAGATACCCATACTTTCATCCGCGAACAGGGCCCAGGGCCCATAACAAATGTAACTTCCTGTCATTAGTTGAAAACGTATATTGTTTATTCTACATTCTACGTTTTCTTAACTCTTTAACAAGGCTTTTGTAAGATGACCTAATAACACTCTTTTCCAGAAAAATGTAGGATTTTCACCCAATATGTTTTCTCCCAGGACAGAGTTTAAGCCAAGATGCGCCTAACAGACTGACTTCGTACTCACCATAATTCGAATTGACTTTTCTCTTCATGAACAGCTTTGCATATACTACAATGCGTTCACAGCTAATCTCACTACTCCATACCACTTATACCGTAGGATGACATGTGCTATATTGGTATATAGTGTGACAGATAAGCAATCGTTGTCTCACGTCACGAGGTGGGCACGTGAATATGAGAAACACCGTCACGGTGAAGGTAGGTATAGGCAAAATCTTTGTTACAAATTGTAAATAACGGAAAACATTCGATTTTGAGGAGTGTAGTCACTGTCGTGATCAGATGCGTCAGATGCTTAAATACAGCATGGCGGGAAAAGTGTACTTAAGGTCCCAGATTCTGGACCATACTAGTATCGTCCGATATTGGAATACCAAGTATTATTCGATACTGGTACTGAGTTAGTGTTCAAGTATCGGCCGATACTGGTACTTATACAATGTTCCAATATCGGCCGATACTGGAACAGTAAAATCGTACCAGTATCGACCGATACTGGCAATTTTTTTATGTTCCAGTATTGAACGATACTAGTATACCAGTATTTGGGACGTAAAGTGCACTTTTTCTGGCATGTCTGATGGCAAATCAAGTGTTTTATCCGTCATCTGGTGCTTCCAAGATATGTTAAGTGCTCAACAATAGAAATAACTCATGCACTTTGTTCAGGTCCTTAAGAGTAACTTTTGATTCTTTTTTGACCAAACAGTCTAGATATAATACTCTTACAATATCTATTGTGGATTATCATTCACTCATGTAGACATTTACAGCAGCCATTTTGGTGGCCATCTTGGATTTAAAGTATGTAAATATACTGGATACTTACTAGTGGTCTTATACATACATCCCAATGTTAAAACTACTTTCATCACGTGAATCTCCCTGTACATACCCGACTAAATACCGAGTAATCAATAAGGGCAATGACGCGGAACGCGTCCACCCTTTTAGGGACACCCTGTTTAAGCTTTCGTAGCGCTACCGCCACTGACGATGTATTTAACGACGGGCCTTTGACTACAATGTATGATTTTGAATAAGTCTTCATAGACTTTTTGAAGAATGGCAGATAAATTTGAATACAGGCTTTGGTTTGGGTAATTTGAAAATAATATGACGAATGCAGTTATATGTGCAGAGCATGCTATAGGCTTACAAACAAGTCTTATGAGGTCGTCATAAAGTGCAATGTAAGGTAATAAAAACAATAAATGATTTCACCGTTAATACGAATTGATGCGTTTTACTTATGATTTATAGGTTTAATGTTTATGATGGGAAATAAAATTGACGAAGAACGGGAGGTTTCTGAGGAGGATGCAAATGCGCTCTACGAGTCACTGGGATGCAAGCGGCATTTCCTAGTGTCAGTAAAAACAGGTAGGTCTGCCCTCCTCCCCGCCACAATACAAAATACACAACCAAGTGGTCTGCGTCAAGATGCCACCATACTACACCCCCGACACATAACATCCCAAATGGAAAACAGGTGCAAACATCGCGAGCAATACACCAAGATACGGAGATACCCACTAGAACGGACTGCTACAAGTAGTCAGCTTCTTCCCTCGCACTTTATCTTCATGGAACCAACTTCCAATCACAGTGATTCAAGCACAGTTATTCAACAACAGAGTGTCACAGACAGACTTCACCAAGCTCACTGTCTGTTCAGGCCCAAGAGCACATCCAGCTTATAAATATGCAACACTCACTCACCACTTCACTGTATATAATGCGAACATCGATTCTGCGCAAATTATTTTGGTACTTCATTACATCTTGTGATGGGAGGTTTTTTTAAATTTTTTTTAATGAGTTTGTTGTTTCCTTGCGCTAGAGTGAAGTTTTGCATAGCTTTGCGTGATACCTTATTACTAAGGTCTACAAGGAAATTCTACAGATTCAGATACAACCCTTTCCCACTCGATCCCTACATCTCCTCCTCTAGCAACAGCCTAGCTCTCCATACAATATCTCCCCATAACCCCATTTCTCCCTCAAATCATAACGTACAATGATAAGAAAGCATGCAAGGTGCGAAGACTCCAACAACCCTTTGGTTGAACCCTGAGTTATTGGTGGGAGTCTGTCGCCCCACCCTGAGTTATTTTCACGAATAAAGGATAATTCTATGTTTAGTGATTTCCCTATATTACACCCTCTGATTGATCGTTACATTGTGATAATACTGCCCTTTATTATCGTATTAATATTCGTAATAAAACATAAGTTTTTATCAGCTTTATTCTGGGTTTTTTATGGCCAAAATGGCTATTCATAACCGTACTACAATGCATTACTGTATACTTGAGAATCATCTGCGCAAACATATTCATCCCATTTCGTGCTATTTTTGACAGCTTTCTTCAGCAAATGACATCAAAACACAACGTAAACCTGCGGAAACAAGGCATATGACATCGGGTAGACTACGTGATTTCAAAGTCATATGACCAGTCAAAATCATATGATCAATGTGTCACCTGTTCAAAAGGTCTATTTTGGTGCATTTAGGGTTATTACGCCCGTTGTTGAAGGTCTATTTTGGTGCCTTTAGGGTTCCAAGGGTTAACGAAAAGATTTCCTCGCGGGCGTGTGATTAAGTTTAAGAAGATAGGCCGCGAAGGTGGCGAAGGCCAGCTTTTAAGAATGAATTATTCTCGACATAGTAGACTTGATATAGTAGACTTGTTAGTAGACTTGATATTAAAATTCATTCCAAAAGATTTTTACATTTCAGTTGCTCTTTTTCTTTTATTTCACCAAATCATTTCACAGGTGAAGGATTGGAAAATGCTTTTAAGGAAATCGCCAAATGTCTTGTTGAAGAAGAGAGAGAAGATGGACAAACAGACGACAATATAATAACACTTGGATCAGAGAACAGCCAGCCAGGTTTAGGAAGGTCCTCCTGTAGACCTTGTCAAACATAGGAACATTGAACTAAACACGATACGATGCGATAGGTCCTACTTCCTGTTGCATAACTTCAGTGTTGTCATCGACTCGACAACACTTGGACTTGGACTTTTAACTTTTAACACTTTCCACGCGGCAGGCGTCTGCAGTCGACATTCCAATATTTCACAGAATGTTTCAAAAATGTCAAGACTATTCAATTATATTGCCATAATCTGAAATCACCATTAGAAATGCATCGAAATAAGTACAAACATGCCTAGTATTGGTTGTTTAGTAATTCATTAGATATACTTTGAAAGTTGGGAAAGGTTTCTGAAGAAAAAAAAAGTTTTGTATAAAATTATGGTAAAACTAATAGCCGCGCGGAAAATGTTAAGTCCAAGTTAGCAACCATTGTTGATGACTTGTCTCCAGTCACGAGAGAAATAGCTTGACCCGGAGGTCTACTTGACTCAAATCACTGAGAGTTATACACCTATCAGTTGTAAGACGCACCCTATGACCCCCGGGAGTGGTGCGTCACTTTACCGAGGTGCGTCGACTTCTCATGTACCATGACGCACCCTCTGTCAAAAAAACGACGGACCATTGCCTTCCAAATACGCACCCTCCGTCAATTTTTGGACGCACCATTGGTGGATTCTGACGGACCATGACGACGCACCCCGTCGTCAGATATCGTTGACTATAACTGGATAAAACACGATCTACTGGAAATGAAACTACTTTTAATTCACGGGGGATCTGCCCTTATTCGATGTTGTCAACCCTGGCCCTCGAATAATTATATAGACCCCGGACCGGGACCGGGTAGGCCTATGTTTTTTATTTGAATCGCCTGCCGCACATCCCCGACCAAATTCAATTCCGGGGGCCTGTCCTACTACCTCTGTGTTCTTAGATTGTTCTGCGCTTGTGCGGAAGAGCGCAATGCTGATCCCCTATCTTATACCATGAAGATGCTTGTATACGTGACACTTCTCTTAAAATGAAAGGTTCTCGGTCTACTGCGGTTCCTTTTTTTTTTCGTTGCCAAACTCTTGTATTGATGATCGAGTGATTTCAGGCATTTTAGAACATGCGGTATAAAATATCGGAGTGATGTTTGCGGTATTAAAGTGGAGCCTGGTTGGCGGTATTAAGGAGTTATGTAGTATAGTAGCCCTATAGCGTATATTTAAAGGTCGTATTTTGTTGTTCGTAAACAGATGTACACTGTGACGCACCCATGTAAAGTGACGGACCTTGACGCACCCTCCGTCATTTTTTTGACGGACCAAAGGCTGCCACGGACGTACCCTCCGTCAATTTTTTTTGGTAAACGACGCACCCACGACGCACCTCTCCCGGGGGTCATAGGGTGCGTCTTACAACTGATAGGTGTATTATGACTCTGTGATGTGACTTTATTCCGATTCTTCAAATGCCTTGTTTTATTTCTTTTATTATCAGAGGGGGGGGGGGGGGGGGGGGGGGGGGGCAATACTTTGATCAGGCGGTTGAGATTGGCACTGTCGGTTCATTTGACAAGGGGAATCATGGAATTATGATATAACTAGAGCGGTTCTCGGCTTTCGCGGTTCTCGGGTTTGGCGGTTGGTGGATTTGAATGGTAAAATGATTTTGAACAAAACCTAGCTAGGTCTTGTGGGTTTGGTGTATCATATAGTTGTATATGTTGAAGTCAACTTATTTTTTTCTGCCTGTTTACATGTTTTTGGGAAGATATACGATTATATGCGGCATTACAAGTAGGCTTCATAAATGTGAAAGCGATATATGTATAGGATTGAAGGTAGATGTTCCGATTTTCAAATTGAAGTTTTCTATTCTACATGAAAGGTCATCCTTAAAAAAGTTGTGTTCCAAAGTTTGAGTTGCATAGCTCTAATGGTTCTTATTTTAGACGCACAAGATGCTGTGAACTGTACCCATTGAGTAGTACACAAACTATATCGGTGGTTACCACCATTCGCGGTAATTTGACGTTATTTCATCGATTTCTCCGTAATTATACCGATTTAGGCCGTCAAATTTCAGTATGATGATGAGAAAAATACGAGCTTTCATATGATATGAAAATCTCCGTATGTTTGAAATAATTCTGTGTTACAAAAATGTGATCGGGGCATCTACCTTTAATGTCTTTAAGTATTTGTATTTGAAGAATGCAAGTACCTGAATATTACATATCAATAGTATTATATTAGGGCCCCTGAATGGATGGCCGACTGAAGATAGTGATATTACATTTAAAAAAGGATTGTATATTTACCTGTTATGTGGACGATTTCTTCATCTCCTAAGCTGGTGGCGTACAGAATTGTGTGATGGTTGGTATTGATGATGGGCATTTGGAATACCACTACGTCTGTGGTAAACCCTTATTTACACCACGGACGAAGTGGTACTCCAGTGGACCGTCATTGTGATCTGGACACTGGCGTATATGCTAGTCCTCGCCATATTTGTCTTGTCCGCCATTTACATCACCATTCATACAGTAGTCTTGAATGTCACTGCCATCATTGTATGCCACTCCTGTTGACTATTGGTATATGCCCCTTATGCGATGTGTTCCATGCACACCCTGCTCACCCAGTAGAAGTCTGGAGACTGGCATATTTGTCTTGTTCGTCATTTACATCACCATCTGTACATTAGTCTTGTATGTCACTGCCATCATTGTTGACTTTTGGTAGATGCCACTTATGCGATGTGTTCCATGCACACCCTGCTCACCCAGTAGAAGTCTGGACACTGGCATATTTGTCTTGTCTGCCATTTACATCACCATCTATACAGTAGTCTGAATAGTCTTGTATGTAACTTCCATCGTTTATGCCACTCCTGTTGACTATTGGTAGATGCCACTTATGCGATGTGTTCCATGCACACCCTGCTTACCCAGTAGAAGTCTTGTGACTGGCATATTTGTCTTGTCCGCCATTTACATCACCATCTATACAGTAGTCTGAATAGTCTTGTATGTAACTTCCATCGTTTATGCCACTCCTGTTGACTATTGGTAGATGCCACTTATGCGATGTGTTCCATGCACACCCTGCTCACCCAGTGAGATTGGCATATTTGTCAGTAGAAGTCTAGACACTGGCATATATGTCTTGTCCGCCATTTACATCACCATCTATACAGTAGTCTTGAATGTCACTGCCATCGTTTATACCACTCCTGTTGACTATTGGTAGATGTCACTTATGCGATGTGTTCCATGCACACCCTGCTCACCCTGTAGAAGTCTGGAAACTGGCATATCTGTCTTGTCCGCCATTTACATCACCATCTATACAGTAGACTTGTATGTCGCTGCCATCGTCCATGCCACTCCTGTTGACTATTGGTAGATGCCACTTATGCGATTTTTTCCATGCACACGCTGCTCATCCAGTAGAAGTCTGGACACTGGCATATTTGGCTTAAGTAGACTTGTATGTCGCTGCCATCGTTCATGCCACTCCTGTTGACTATTGGTAGATGCCACTTATGCGATGTGTTCCATGCACACCCTGCTCACCCAGTAGAAGTCTGGACACTGGCATATCTGTCTTGTCCGCCATTTACATCACCATCTATACAGTAGTCTTGTATGTCACTGCCATCGTTCATGTCACTCCTGTTGACTATTGGTAGATGCCACTTATGCTCACCCTGTAGAAGTCTGGACACTGGCATATTGGTCTTGTCCGCCATTTACATCACCATCTTTACAGTAGTCTTGTATGTCACTGCCATCGTTCTTGCCATTCCTGTTTGGTAGATGCCACTTATGCGATGTGTTTCATGCACACCCTGCTTACCCAGAAGTCTGGACATTGGCATATATGTCTTGTCCGCCATTTACATCACCATCTATACAGTAGTCTTGAATGTCACTGCCATCGTTTATACCACTCCTGTTGACTATTGGTAGATGTCACTTATGCGATGTGTTCCATGCACACCCTGCTCACCGAGTAGAAGTCTGGAAACTGGCATATCTGTCTTGTCCGCCATTTACATCACCATCTATACAGTAGACTTGTATGTCACTGCCATCGTTTATGCCACTCCTGTTGACTCTGAATAGTCTTGTATGTAACTTACTTCATTTATGCCACTCCTGTTGACTATTGGTAGATGCCACTGATATGCGATGTGTTCCATGCACACCCTGCTCACCCAGTAGAAGTCTGGAGACTGTCATATTTGTCTTGTCCGCCATTTACATGCGATGTGTTCCATGCACACCCTGCTCACCCAGTAGAAGTCTGGACACTGGCATATATGTCTTGTCCGCCATTTACATCACCATCTATACAGTAGTCTTGTAAGTCACTGCCATCGTCCATATCACTCCTGTTGACTATTGGTAGATGCCACTTATGCGATGTGTTCCATGCACGCCCTCCTCACCCAGTAGAAGTCTGGACACTGGCATATTTGTCTTGTCCGCCATTTACATCACCATCTTTACAGTAGTCTTGTATGTCACTGCCATCGTTCATGTCACTCTTGTTGACTATTGGTAGATGCCACTTATGCTATGCGATGTGTTCCATGCACACCCTGCTCACCCAGTAGAAGTCTGGAGACTGGCATATTTGTCTTGTCCGCCATTTACATGCGATGTGTTCCATGCACACCCTGCTCACCCAGTAGAAGTCTGGACACTGGCATATATGTCTTGTCCGCCATTTACATCACCATCTATACAGTAGCCGTTTATGCCACTGCCATCGTTCATGTCACTCTTGTTGACTATTGGTAGATGCCACTTATGCGATGTGTTCCATGCACACCCTGCTCACCCAGTAGAAGTCTGGACACTGGCATATTTGTCTTGTCCGCCATTTACATCACCATCTTTACAGTAGTCTTGTATGTCACTGCCATCGTTCTTGCCATTCCTGTTGACTATTGGTAGATGCCACTTATGCGATGTGTTCCATGCACACCCTGCTCACCCAGTAGAAGTCTGGAGACTGGCATATTGGTCTTGTCCGCCATTTACATCACAATCTATACAGTAGTCTTGTATGTCACTGCCATCGTTTATGCCACCCCTGTTGACTATTGGTAGATGCCACTTATGCGATGTGTTCCATGCACACCCTGCTTACCCAGTAGAAGTCTGGACACTGGCATATATGTCTTGTCCGCCATTTACATCACCATCTATACAGTAGTCTTGAATGTCACTGCCATCGTTTATACCATTCATGTTGACTATTGGTAGATGTCACTTATGCGATGTGTTCCATGCACACCCTGCTCACCCTGTAGAAGTCTGGACACTGGCATATTTGTCTTGTCCGCCATTTACATCACCATCTATACAGTAGTCTTGAATGTCACTGCCATCGTTTATACCACTCCTGTTGACTATTGGTAGATATCACTTATGCGATGTGTTCCATGCACACCCTGCTCACCGAGTAGAAGTCTGGAAACTGGCATATCTGTCTTGTCCGCCATTTACATCACCATCTATACAGTAGTCTTGTATGTCACTGCCATCGTGTAAGCCACCCTGCTGACTATTGGTGGATGCCACTTATGCGATGTATTCCATGCACACCCTGCTTACCCAGTATAGAAGTCTGGACACTGGCATATACATGTATGTCTTGTCCTCCATTTACATCACCATCTATACAGTAGTCTTGTATGTCACTGCCATCGTTTATGCCACTCCTGTTGACTATTAGTAGATGCCACTTATGCGATGTGTTCCATGCACACCCTGCTCACCCAGTAGAAGTCTGGAGACTGGCATATTTGTCTTGTCTGCCATTTATATCACCATCTATACAGTAGTCTTGTATGTCACTGCCATCGTTTATGCCACCCCTGTTGACTATTGGTAGATGCCACTTATGCGATGTGTTCCATGCACACCCTGCTTACCCAGTAGAAGTCTGGAGACTGGCATATTGGTCTTGTCCGCCATTAATTACAATCTATTATATCTCTATACATTCCTTTAGTATGACGTTCAGAAAAGAAAAAAAGGTCTGAATTTCCAAAAACCTGCGGTCTTAAATTGTGAAAAGTCTGGAATTCCAAGCATAAATGTGTCAAAAAAAGTCTGGAATTCCATTGAAAAATTGGTGGGAGAAAAAAAAGTCTGGAATTCCGATGTCCTCTATAGGAGAGCGGTCTAAATTGTGAAAAAGTCTGGAATTCCAAGCACATGTGCCAAAAAAGTCTGGAATTCCATTGAAAAATTGGTGGGAAAAAAAGTATGGAATTCCGATGTCCTCTATAGGACATATGTCCTCTATGTGAATAAAGTCTGGAATTCCAAGAACATGTGCCAAAAAAGTCTGGAATTCCATTGAAAAATTGGTGGGAGAAAAGTCTGGAATTCCGAAGTCCTCTATAGGGGAGCGAAGCACATGTGCCAAAAAAGTCTGGAATTCCAATGAAAAATTGGTGGGAAAAAAGTCTGGAATTCCGATGTCCTCTATAGGGGGTGGTTCATTATTATCTGGAATAGCCCATTATGAATAGAGATGGAGGTGGAGAGCAGTTTTCTATGAAGGTAGTTAACAAATGTTTTAGCATGGTAGGTAATAGGAGATTTACCTGCCATGGTTTTAGGTACCAAATATTCATATTTTATTTATTTATTCGCTACCGAACATTCATATTTAAAATATTTATATATTTGAACTTACCCGACTCCGGTTCATATCAGATTAGTACAAAGAATACGCGCAAAACATCCTCTTTTTAATAAGAAATTGTATAAAACATTGAAACTGGAAACTAATTCTCGCGAAATGTATGAAACATTGACACTGGAAATTAATTCTCGCAAAGCTCGCAAAAATTTCCAATTTTTTAACTAATCTAAAATGCAAGAATTGCCAATTTCAATAATAGTACGGTCCGACAATTATGTCTCCTATTTTTAAAAATGCAAAAATTGCCAATTTCAATAATAGTACGGTCCGACAATTATGTTTCCTATTTGTACCCTTACTACATACTATACTGATTAAACTTGTTGGTCCCCCTTTTGAAAAATTAAAACTTTATACCCCTACTCATTTTGCCCAGCTCTCTCCCTTCCCTCGAATTAAATAAATTTGTTCCAAATGCACCACTTCTTGCCTCTCCTACATGTCCAAACAACGGTCGAGAACGCCAACATCCAGTGGCGTAACTCAGGGGGGGGGGGGGGGGGGGGGGGGGGCAGGTGGGGGGGGGGGGGATGCCCCCCCCCCCCCCTGACAGAAAAAAATTGTGTGACCCCGCCCCCCAGCCCCTCTAAAAACAATAAAAAGGAGGAACAAAATGAAAAATCGGAAAATAATGATAAAAGACCGAGATGGCGGGCGGTTATATATGAATATATTCAGCCCAAATAGTCAAAAAAGGCAAAATAGTACATGTAGGCCTACTGTGCGGTTTTTTTTTGTTGACCGTGTGAATTTTTTTTGAACCTCACCCCCCCCCCCCCCCCCCCTCCCCCCCCCCACCCCCCCCCCCACTTACGTGAAATTCAGGTGTTGGTGACTGCGAAAAAAATTGGGGCAACCTTTTACGAAAATTTAAGAAATCTTGCCCCCCCCCCCCCCCCTGAAAAAAATCCCAGCTACGCCACTGCCAACATCAAAGGTGTACCGACCGTCCGCGTCCCACTATTATGTCGATTGATAGAGCCGAGCTTTTTAAGGAGTCATATTTTAACTACTCAAGTGGGCAATTTGATGAAAATGACCGAAGCTAATCAATATTATTCTCACGAAACTCACGAATGGTTAATAAGCCACTATTGTTTTCAAATGTTATTGGAAAGGTAGCTTACATTCCTTCGATATCGCCATTTTATATGGAAGAGCTTTGGCTTTATTTCAATTTTATGAATTGCATTTACAATTTCATTCCAATTCTACCAAGTTTTGCGTCGAAAAGAAAAGTTGTCTGAGTGACCACCACAACGCCCCCGCCCCCCCCCCCCCCGAGAAGAAAGGCATTCGTAAAAAATTAAAAAAATTGTCACCAACAAATTGCCAGGGTTTGAAATCGAACAACACTACCAGGACGAAAGTTGATCGGGGGAGGGAGGGAGGGGGGGGGGGGGGGGGGGGGGGCGTAGGCCTACTCGATCTGACTTTTTTCAATATAAAAGTTGCTTGATAATATTATTATATTCAATTCCTAGACCTCTCACTTTCTAATAGTGACGCGTATCCGTCCTTGGCTCACAATATAAATTCATTAAAACTGCCTGTAAAAAGTAAGATTTTCATATACCCAAATTTCAGGACCCCTCAATTTC